>JAITYX010000020.1:0-1200000 GCA_021018815.1 Talinum fruticosum
CGAAAATGTTGTGCTTCGTTCAGTTTACGTATTGCTAGGGATATGTAATATCATAATAATGGTAGGAAATAGAGCAGGAAGGAGCGCACTACTAGAAAGGGCCTCAGCTTGTGTAGCCTTTTTCTCCTCTGGGAATGCATCCTCTCTCTCTAACCCCTCCCTTCTTCTACCTCTCATTGCCCGCATTGCTACTGCCACCTCCTCCCTACTCCACGACTCTCTCTCTCTACATCTGGTAGGCGTGTGCCCTTGTGCAGGAGCCGTAGTCGTCCACCGACCACTACATGATCACCTTTGGAAACCACTAAAACATGCCCAAATAATGCGAGAATCTGCCTCCCTCTCTGTGCGTCTAAATGAGACCCACAAACCTTATCTATGCCATTCTAACAAAACCACTACCACCAAGGTGTAGATCGGCCGCTAAATGGCTTCTGTTTGATCATTGTCATGCTCGTGAAGCGCAACAACGTGGCGGCGTGTGACCTATATGCATTGCGATTGAGGCCACTTTTGCAAAAATAAAATTTCTCGGGCATAGATCGGCATTGAGAAGGAATTTGGGAGGAAGAAGGTAGTCGAAATCGGTTTTTAGATTAGCGGGCGTGCCCTTCTAGGAGGTCCTCTAATGGGTTAGTTTCGGTTTCCCTCTCCTCTTCTCGTTTACTTAAATTCATTTCAAAAATAGAAGGAGTTATAAGGGATGTCATTAGTGGGAGTTGGTCCACTAAGACCATATCAAAATTGGGTTCGCTTTGGACCATTGAGGCGATCTTGAGGTGATTGTCATCACTGCTTGAGGGCGATTTGTCAAGGCAATGGACCCTTGAGGCCATGCCATGGTGGGTGGGGAAGAGGGGCACCACAGAGGCTATTGGTCGAGGGTGAGGGGTCAAGTCGAGGATACGTTTTAGGTCCAAGAGGCACTAAAATGAAAAAACATGCTACAAATAGGCACAAAAGCAAATTAGGTAGACAAGAATGCTAAAATCATATTGTGAACATATCTTGCCTAAATCTCGCCTAAAATAATCGAGCTAAGAATAATCGGGGCTAGAAACATGCAATTTTGGCTTTGATACCCTTTGTAGGAAAATAAGGACTAACCTTAGTGCGGAATCAATCTAATTGATTGCTATTTGATAGCCACGCACAAATTCCCGAGTCACGGACACGCCGGTTTGGTTGTACTTCCCGATCCTAAATTTACCGGCATTACCGAGTATATGTGTGCCGGCGACTGCAGACTCGCCCAAAACAACCACCAATCAAGACCATAGACCCTTTGATGATTGGTCTTAGCGTGAGAGAGTGGTATTACTATAGAGAGGAAGTAAGTTTCAAATTCCGGTTGCTACACAAAATCGGTGAGTTTCTACACTTATTTAGAAAAATTTGCCCCTAATTAATAAGCTAAAATAATGATAATTGATTTCCTAAATCAATTTCCTTGTAACAAAAATTGATTCTCGAAGTCGAGTTATATTTAATTGTGGACGTTACCTAACGTTATCTAAAATAGCTAACGCATAGGACCGTGAAGGTTTGCTCTTGAGGGTCCGAATCCCACAGTAGAGGAGGGGAATAGGGTGTGAAGGAAATTTTGTGGAATTATAAATTTTTCTTAAAAGAAGACTTAAAAAAACTATTATGAGTCTAGATTGAACTTAGAAGTGCGGAACTCATAATATACGTGGAAACCCTTCTAGGAGTAGGAAACCACGGATGAGTGTCTATCCAGGCACTAAGTCGAATCCACTACTTTGAATCCACAACATACAAGGACTAACTTTTACATAATTGCTCCCTTAGACAATTCAATTACAAGATTTTCCTAGACATAGAATTTCCCTTATCTATTCTAGTACTTTCTAACTAAACCAACCCTTACAATTAGGGACAAGTGAGTGAGTTAACCCTTACAGCTCGAGTCAAGGAACTTTATAGAGAATTAAAAATAAGTAAGAGTAATTACAAGACTTTTCTCTTTACAACTCGGAAAGTAAAAACTTAAGTACAAAGTTGAAAAGCTAGAAGATTGAGATGGAGTTGATTTCGTTCAATTCCAACAATCTTCAAGTCTTGTAGAAAGGCTTCTATTTATACACAACAAGGCAGATTAGCTATTGTGACTGATTCTGGACTTGAGAGCTTCACTAGACATTGTAACACACTAATACGGGAACCACTTTTAACTACGATTAAAAATGACATTTAACTACGCTAACCTGGCGTCATGTATCTGGGCATCGTTGTATGTAGCATCTTTTACTAGGGCTCAAAACCGTAATAATAGCTCCCCATATGACGATAGTTCATGTAGAAAATCGTAGTCATAGGTCACTCTGTGACGACGATTTTCTAAAAGAACTATCATCATATAGTGACCTATGACGACGGTTCTTAGAACCGTCGTTATAGGTCCTGCACAAAAATGCCAAAGTATTTTAAGCAAGGGCATATGACGATGATTCTAATGTAAGAACCAGTTGTCATAGTAGGATGGGGCATATGACGACGGTTCTAATGTAAGACCAGTCGTCATAGGTCTGAAATTTTTTATAATTTTTTTGTTTTTCCAGTACCCACTGTATAAAATATAGTACAAAATACATAACAACTTCCACAGCAACAACCAACGAGCCTCAATTGTTCCAAAATATTACAAAAATTTTTCACATTACTACAACCACAACAAGTTCCATCTTTAACAAGATCGACAACACAATTACATATTTCACAATAAGTTCCAGCAAAAGAATATATTACGATGATGTTGTCCACACTACCTCTGCATAAACTCCAAGCAAGCAATATAGTCATAAAGACAAGCACATAACTCAATATACTAAAAAGCATCACTTTGGGCAAATAGAAATGAACCATTTGACATAAATATTGAAATCATTTAAAACACAAAGTTTCAAGAGAAAAAATGGACCTTTTGACATAAGTACTGAAAAAGGAATACACAAAGAGGACATCTCACCAACAATCTCTATTTCCTTAGTCATTGTCCAAAGTGATGCTCCTCCTATGTATTGCTTGCTTGGAGTTCGTGCAGAGTTAGAGGTGGACAACATAAAAACTCGAGAAAACATTAAGCGGGAGCTGAGATTAGCAACCAAAGCTGAGAAAAATGTTAAGCAACAATTATCCATAAGAAACATTACCTAAAAAAGCTTAGTCCTTTTAACCCTCATCGAATGATGATCTTCTAGCCTTCCATTGGAGAGCTTAGTCCTTATTTTGGAGTTCGTGCAGGGGTAGAGGTGGACAACATAAAAGCTGAGGAAAACATTAAGAGGAGCTAAGATTAGCAACCAAAGCGAGAAAAGCATTAAGCAACAAATATCCACAAGAAACATTACCTGAAAAAGCTTAGTCCTTTTGACCCTCATCGAATGATAATCTTCTACCCTTCCATTGGGCAACTTAGTCCTTATTTTGATCCTCATCGAATAATGATCCGTTATATGAATACCACAAGTCAAAAGTAATGAAAAGCAAGTTGCGGTTTCTAAAACAATCAACAATATTGGATATCCTTCGGACTAAAATATTATTATACAATAATATTCTTACCGATTTGATATAATTATATGGTTAATATATGTGCCCTCTTGTTGGTCAACCCTTAAAAAAATCTTCAAAATTGGGATCCTTATTTTCCACAGGCATTCCCAAGGAGAAAGGTAGGGTCTTCTCAATAAACTCACGCACATCTTCACCATCCCCACCAGCAACGTGTTTCTTCCCTTGAAGAACAATAGACCACTTATCATTAGCCGGATCCTCAACATAGAACACTTGTTTTGCTTGTGATGCCATAATAAATTGAACTGCTTTAGGCCCTTCTCTTGTGAGATCAACCATCGTGAATCACATCTCATCAACTTAGACAACTGTTAATATTGTCAACCCATTTGCACCGGAAAACGGGCTCACGGAAGTCAACATAGTCTAGCTCTCATATCTCCTTAATGACTCTGTAATATGATATTTTAGTTACACGAGATTTTTGTCCTTGGAGCTAGAAACATGAAGTGCATGAGCCTCCAATGTGACCCCACTATTTTACGAGGTGCTCCTATTGTCCTAGCTCTTTGTGTAGAAAGAGTATCCACCGATGTCATACCCATGCTAAGAAATGACTTCCAACTGCGGCCCTTTAGCCAAGCTTACTAATGTTTGCGAGATATGTTCTTGTAAATCTTCCAATTGGCTAGTGATCACTCTATCTCCGAACCGATTGACAAATGTGCAATTATGATGGGTTAGTATCCACGTCTTATTTTTTCCTCACTATTGTCTCCTTATGAGGGATTTCTGCTCATCAATGAGCGATCGCACTTCATCGTTGTTTTCTAAAATATAAAGATGTGCTTGATCCTTCATATCCCGACTAATTGTTAGAACCAGTCGGCCCCAATTTCCCCGCCCACCGATCATCCCCATAAATTGATGTTTTGGAATGCCAACTTCTTCCATTTGGGGGTAGTATTCATAGCGAGAACTCGACATACTCCTCAAGTGTGTATGCCTCAACAATGCACACTTCCGGTCAAGTATCGATTTTTAACATACTCTTTGAGAATTTTCATAAAACGTTCAAAAGGGTACATCCATCGATAAAAAGCTGGGCCACAAACTCTCGCACTTCTCTAACCAAATGGATAACTAGGTGCACCATGATATCAAAAAAAAAGGTGGGAAGTACATCTCAAGTTGGCACAATGTAACGATCACGCCGCACTTAAGATCGTCCAATTTCTCCAAATCAATGACTTTCTTTGTATATGGCATTGAAGAAGAAGAAGCAAAGTCTTGTGTAGACTGTCCGATATGTTTGGGCATCACAGCTCGGTTAGCAACTGGCGGTATTTATTGCATCAAAGCATGACAATCATGAGATTTTAAGACCAATTAGTCTATAGTCCGACATTGAAACGAGTCTATCGATGTTTGAAGAATATCCCTGTGTCACTTTGAGTTTCTTCAAGGTTTCACACAAACATTGTTTTTCCTTCTACTCAATATGTAAGACGTCGGGGAAAATATGTTCTCTTCCCCTTTAGTTCTGGTGCTAATTCCTCTCATATTCCCATTTCACACATATTGAGTCATACTTTCTCTCGTCCTTGGTCTTCCCAGGTATGTTCGGAAGAGTGTCAATGAGACTTTGACAGATATTTTCTCTACATGCATTACGTCAAGATTATGTCTCACATACAACTCTTTCCAATATGGAAGATCAAAAAATATTGATCTCTTTTTCCACACACTTGTTTTTAGATTGACGTCGGTATGGCTTGTCAAACTCCACATCAAGATCCTTCACTTGCTCATATATTTGATGTCCTATTTATGGAGTTGGAGCATAATCCAATCTTGGTTTTACCATTGAAAGTCTTCTTTTTCTTATGATATTGATGGGAAAAGGGAAGAAACTTTTGATGTCCGAGATAGACCAGTCTTTTTCCGTGCTTAAGTTGATAGCAGTGAGTACCCTCTACACAAATGGGGCATGCCTTGTGGCCTTTGACGGTGTATTCAAACAAGTTTCCGTACGCGGGAAGTTATTGATTATGGTGAAGATCATAGCTCGTAATGTAAATTTCTCTTGACGAGTATACATCGTAAACTGAAACACCTTCATCCCACAAAGGCTTGAAATCTTCAACGAAAGGTGCCACGTACACATCTATATCATTTTCCAATCTGTTTAGACCTAGAAATGAGCATTGCCAACATAATGTACTTGCACTCCATACACAACGACGATGGTAGGTTGTAGATAACCGTAAGAACGGGCCAATTGTTTTGCTTGCTCTTGAGGTCATCGTGAGGGTTTATTCCATCCGTACAAAGACCTAGACGTAGATTCCGTGCTTCCCTACCAAATTCTGGGAACAATGAATCGATGTTCTTCCATTGAAGAGAATCGGCGAGGGTAAAGTAGCTTGTCATCACGAGACTCTTCCATCGGCATGTCACGTCAAGTTCTTGGCATCGGTTGCACTTAAAAATAAGCACTTAAACGTTGAAATTATTTACAATTACCACAACACCTTTGCGAGAGGTCCCTTAACACTCTCTCCATTGATGTTTTTCATTTTATATCGAGGTACACCACATTTAGGACATTCGTGTCTATGTGCATGTTCATTTCGGTACAATATGCAATCATTGGGGTAGGCATATATATTCTTATACCCCATGCCCATAGGACACAACATCTTCTTTGGCACATATGTCCAGCTGAGAAGGACATTGCCTTCAAAGAGTTTATCTTTGACCACACTCAGCAAGTCCGTAAAACTTTTGTCACTCCAACCATTAGCCGTTTTCAAGTTCATCAACTCGATAAATGGGTATATTTGTCACACCCCAAGTAAAGAGGCTTCTCCAAATTGGCTAACAATTGCTCTAATACGTGTGGTTAATTGACTAAATCACGTTCTATTCCACGAACTAGATCTTCGAGTCGATCTTCTAATTCCATACTACTTGTTGGCTTCATTTTCATCATACCCTTCATCTTCCTCTCGTACGCCATTATTCACATACTCCTTTTCCCCATGCCATACCCACATCTTATAAATTGTGTCAAACCCATGCCGATATAGATGACCTTTTATAACCTTGGGGGCAATCTTAACGAGTTAAAACACCTTAAACACAGACGTAGAAAATGGATCGTTCTCCGAATTTGTGGCATGCTCGATGACAATCTGTATAAAGTTGTTAACACCATCACGATATTCTACACTCCTCCTATCGCTATAAACTCACGCTCAATCCATACCTTACCCTTAAACACAAGAAGCAATTCACCACATATAGTTCGAGAAATACGTCTTTACGCACAAATAATATGACATGAGCCTAAGATCCATCTACACGGGTAGATGGTCCTAAACTCATTCAATAATAATATGACCCTAGACCGTGTAGCAAAATCTTATCATATATTTGACAAAATTCCATCAGCATTTCCCCTTAGTCCTTTAAGTACAACATATGAAAACGAAGTAGCTAATGTGTATATCCTTACTTAATTGTATGGTAACATAAGTAAAGATATACACATCAAACCCATCGTCATTATAATTGCACCCGAAGAACGAGAGAAGAAATGAGCATCATGATATCTTGGACGACAATGTTTCGAGGTCGGCGCTGCAATCCTCGGCCCTTCCCAAGGGATTTCGGTGTAAGCTAGTTTTATCCGGGTTATTACGGCCAATTTGGTTTTGTAATTTTAGACTCGTTGTTTGCTCATTTCTTTTGTTGTGACCAAATCATTTCTCTATAAATAGAGATCTTAGCATCTCATTTGGAGATAGTTCAATAGCCTAGATGCATGGTGCTGGCATTAAGTTAAAAGCTACTAAATGCTTCATCGATATTCCGATCTCTTGGCTCATTTTTAGCTAACCCTTATTACTCCCTAAAACAATCCAGTTATTTCTTTCATTGTTCTACCTCTACAAAATTCACAAAAAAAAAAAAAACCTCCTTTAGTCTTGTTCATCCACTGTCACGCTTGCAGATCCGGTTGGCGATTAAGATCAGCGAGTGGGACAACCTAAGGGCGCTCAACTTATTTTCAATCTCTAACGATTTATTTAAATTTATTCTTTTTACCTCTTTTCATATTATGGACGAAGATGTAATCGTTTTTAATTCCTCCTCGCCCGCATGATAATTTATTTTTATCCCTTTTCTTTTTGCTTTCCTTTACTACTTTCTTTATCGCTTTCTTAATTGCTTTTATCACTTTATTTGCAAGTTTGGTTGATTTAATATTTGTATTCATATGTTGTGTGCTTGTTTGAAACATATTACTTTAAGTCACAATTCAAATTAGTAGAGGTCGTCTGTTGACGAGCGGAATGGAAAGGTTTATCCCTACATTTCGTACCTTCGCCCCAAACTTTGAATTCTCGGTTCTAGACGGATGGAGTCAATTTTAAACCTATTTCAAGGTTAGTTTTCCCATACTAAGATTGCAAGAGTAATGGTTTTATTTTTGTTAGTTTTTATTCTTAAAATTGATCTGGAACTCTTCTTTTTCCGTTTTATTTCTCTAAATTTGCATCTCCGTATTTCTAGTCTAAAAAAATGGACCAAATAAATCTGCATTCGACAGCCCGAGCCATGGATCGAGACTGACCCTTCAATCATGGCCCATGGCTGGCGTCGGTGACCGGGCGGTGTTGGCTCCAGCCGGCGTTGGCCGATCACGAGGTAAGGCTCTCGGTTCAAACCGGTGTTTTCACGCGTTTTTGGCCCAAAAGCCTTGCGGCGAGTATGCAAACCATGTTCTGGTTATTTTCTTAAATTATTAAATATCATCCTAAGACTTTCTAAAATTAATTTCTAAAAATAAAAGATTAATAAAATTACCAATCATTATTTCTCTTAAATGTTTCAAATAAAATTACAAAAATTTGAAATCTCAATAAGAGGTGCATCCCCATTTTTAACAAACTTTCAAAATCATCTTAAAAAGAATTTTCAAAGAGACCCGACATTCGTGGGGAAACACGGTCTCTCAACACCCTCTCTCTACGGGGAGGACGGGCTAGGCCGTGGTTCCTACGATTACTCTCGACCCACAAGAGTACAAGCCGTGAACGGCTAAATAAATAAATAAATCCCTTTCTTTTCGTTACTTGGACTACATATGGCTTGATGATTTAGGATGTTTTACTTCCTTTAGGTATATAGGCAACTTGGGCATACACACAAGTATAGCCTCCCCGTGGCCAAAAAAAAAAAAAAAAAAAAAAAAAACATGCAAAGCAAAATGGTGCAATATGATTACTTCATAAAGCAAGATAGTTGTAGCATAATATTTTAAAGGGTTTTCACTCAAAGCTTCGTGTAGATATCAAGTCTAGATAAAAAAGAAGCGGAGTACATGACAATTATTATTATCAAAACTATCTAAAAAGCAACTAAGCTAAGGTGACCA
Source organism: Talinum fruticosum (assembly GCA_021018815.1). Classification (NCBI taxonomy): domain Eukaryota; kingdom Viridiplantae; phylum Streptophyta; class Magnoliopsida; order Caryophyllales; family Talinaceae; genus Talinum; species Talinum fruticosum. The sequence continues at coordinate 8,984 of JAITYX010000020.1, forward strand.
ATGGAAGTTTTTCAACTCTTCATATGACACCTTAACATAAGTCTCCAACGTCTCCAAGCTAGCCTTTGCATGGGGGTCTATCACTTCATTGGCTTCAATGATGTCAAGTTGTCCTTGCAAGTTCGCAACTTCATTCTCCGCCTTCTGAACCAAAGCTCCATTATTGGTGATCCGAGCCTCAAGGTCATGTTCTTGCACGCCCAAAGATTTCAACTCCTTTAGCAACTTGGCTTGCTTCAATTTCACCTACTCCAATTCAACTTGTGCTACCTTATGCTCGTAACGCCCCCAAACCCATAATCACCAGTTTATTCTTAACAACTAATGAACTAGTAATTAGCACGACGAAAAGGAATATTAGAAGCATTACCGCCACTCCATACAAAAAGTAAGGCAACTCCCTTGAAAATATAATATGAGCAGGACTCCACCACGTCACTTGCAAAAATAAAGTTCAAAACATCTCGGATGTCAAACTTGTATAACATCCAATCAAATTGACAATACTATCATAATTACAACTTATTTAATTAGAAAATATATGACTTCCAAATATCACATCCCTTACTACCACTGTGAGCCTCTAAATCTTGGCATTATTTTTCACATACTTATGTTTCCAACATTTTTCCTATATATGTTATAGTTGTATACTTCTCATGTCAATCAAACAGCTTATTTTTATATAATCAATTTTTATACTAACTTAAAAACTACACAATAATATAAAATAGAAGGAAACTCTTAACATATCCAAGATAGTCATTTAACATGGTCCCTCATTAGTTACGAACTAACTCGACAACTTATTCTAAATTTTCACAAATCCCTATAACAAAACCTTGAGCGTTTTGGTCATATTTTAAAGTTAACTTAGAAAATTCACATTTTTCTCACCCAATGTCGAATCAAGGCTTAAGACTCCAATTATAAAGTTTTAAAAGTTTTTTAAAACTTCCATTTAGATTATAAATTCCAAAAAAGACAACAAGTATCTCAAAAACTTACTTAAATCGAATCGCTCCAAATTTACGTAAAAATTGCACCATTTCGGTAAAATAGTCATAACTCGAGTTGTATACCTCTACTTCAAGCGAAATTTAATTTGTTAAAAAGATAACTTCCTGCTCTATATCGTACCATATTTATAAAGTTTAATATATCCCAAATTACACCATATTGTACCTTTATATTACCCCCTTATTTTACACCTTATTTAAAATTTCAATTTCGCCTACCTTCCTTGCTCCCGAAGGGTAACTTCTTTACTTTAACCCTACATATCTCTATTTATATTTTCAACCTATAGTTTTTTCCCCCAAATAACACATGTAACACAATTTCATGATCATCCTTTCCTTCTCTCTATCTTTTTTTTTTTTTTTATTTCTTAATCTACCAAGCAAAAGCCTCCAAACTTTTCATGTTCTCCAAACTCTTCCTTTCCTTATCACTACTTTCGGTGTGTTTCTTTTGGTGCTTTTACGGAGGAAAATCAATTCATATTTATAGGAGTATCAAACCAATGAAATTATGATACTTGTCAAATTTTTTTACAAAATCATAGGCTAAAACCATGTGTTTTTTAAAAACTATGGCTAAACAAAATCATGGTTTTGAAAAATGCATGTGCAAGCTAAAATAATTGGTTTATATATATAGATATTAATTTTTTTCTTTAATTACTAAGTATGTATTTGACTTGACTTGATTTTGTCTTTGGCTTGACCAATTTTATATGACTAGGTAACTTATTAAATATAATGTCAATAATTTTGATGCATGCTAATTAATCTAATACACACATAATTCTAATTGTTTTCAAAAGTATTAAGGCCAACAAAAATATTGTATGACCGATTAAATGACAATTCAATTCAAGTATTCGTATGCAAGTGTTTATAATTGATCTTTTTTATTAAATTTATTTTTACCCTATTTATATGGAGCATTTTTTTGAGGTCCACTATTTATATGGAGCATATGTATATGTTTAGTGTGGTACTGTACCTTTTTTTATAAAGTTATAAGGATGTAATTTTATTTTTATTATTTAATATTTGACGTTTAATATTTAGTTGGGCCATTTCATTAGCAACCTTATTTATCCAATATATACCTCCACGATAGTTTGAGCCCTGAAAAAAAACTTCTAAATTTTAAATTGAATTGCACGCGCTCGATTTGGTTAGCTTAACTATTATTTAAGAAAATTGATAATATTAATTAGGATGGGGTTATTACACCCTTCCCCCTTAAAATAAGTTTTGTCCTCGAAACTTGATATAGAAAAACTTCTTTTAGGACAAAAGGAAGTACTAAAGTTTTTATTCGATGCTAAAATATTTTTCATGGTTTTTCATATGTATATAATCGCTTTCCTACATCTAAATTCAATACGTGGTCATTTGTAGAAGTTATTTATCTCATTGTTTGAGGTGAACACTAACGTCCCCACTAATAAAAGTTTTATATATATTATGATGATACTATAGTACTTTAGTTTATATGTAACCTTTATCTCTTGGATAAAGAACACAACGAATTGTGTAACTATAATATTTAATCATATATTAGCAAGAGCTTTAAATAAACTCCACTTAAAAATTTTATTCAGATATAAGATTTACTTCCTTGTGCTATGCGAATCTGAGATTTTTCGATTGAGTACGTTTTCACAACTTCACCCATACATCTGCATAGCCTCCTATAACTAGCATTATGAAGTAAACCTTTATATTGTGTCCCTCATGTTCAAACTTATCTTTATATCTCAACTTATACCCACTATAACTTCTTCATTATTCTTGTCATTTGCATTTCCTCCATCCTTAATCATTTACACAACTATATCGAACATAGTATATAATAAGATCCGTCAATAAAATATTCTTCAAATCTAATAATAAATGATCTTATATTATCCATGTTCAATTTTGTATTGTAAGAAATTAAGAGTAACCTAGAGATCTTCACCGACTAAATAAGAAAATGCATATTATTTAAAAAGTTTATTTTATAACCATTCGGAAAAGATAAGGTTAAGAGGTTCTAAGTACCCTTTCCTAAAACATAAGATACACGACAAATAAGTATACTCGAAACTTTTACTATCATATGGATTGTTAAAAGCTATGGTTTAATGTTAGTGTAGTAATTTGATCAATTTAGAAGAGATCTCTAGGAAGCAATATTGTTTGTCTTGCCAGTAATAAAAATACCTATGTGAATAAATGACGTAGACGGCAAGGTCATGATCTACGAAGAATTGCTAGCAATCATATGAACTGGTTTAAATTTTTCAATTGATGATCTATTAAGTAGTTAGAGAAGCAATTATTGGTAAAGACTTAATCTAATATTGTATTTCATTATAAATAATAAAGAAGGAAACGATAAATAGGGAAATAACTTGGTAGTGACATAGATTAAGTAAGGAATAGTCCAATTACTATAAATTTTCATGGGAGAGGCTGTAAGAGGAAGGTATGTTTGAATATTAGTTCCAAGAAAGAATATCATTATCATGGAATTAAAGACTCGATAAACAAGAAAAAAAAAGATTTGGTCATCCTTCTCAAAGATTTTTTTAGATACCGTAATAAGTGCCAATAAGTATTGGCATAAGATAAATTAAAACAACTTGTACCGATTTTGGTTACCAAAGAACAATAAGGACAAATAATTGGTGAATACTCAAGCGAAAGTGATAGCCAACTGAATAAGTTGTAAATTGAATAATAATATAAGGAAATACCAAATGGTAAAAGTAATGATATACAATACTATTATAAAGTATCTATGAATACAAATGCATGTTTGTTAGGAAATCCACGAGCAACCTAGGTCAGAGAAGAAGAGATCCATGGCGAAAACGAAGGGAAAACAAACCGAAACATCAAGTAATTTTGAGAAGGATTTGTAAGGAACGCAAGAAATGCTAAAGATTCAAAAATCAAAGTCAAGAATTCATACTCAAGACTTGATGCACCTCTAGATCAAGAACCGCTCTAGCGTTCATCGTCTACCTTTACATTAACATTCGAGATGAAGGTACAACGCCCTCAAAATGTTTAAATTATAAGGAGATTGAATTAGAAGATTACGTCAAATGTATTTGATACAAAAATTATACCCAAATAAAAAACTAAATACAAATTATACTTGTTTCTCAATTTCCTATCTTTATTTATTTTAAACTCAAAATTTGTGTTACACATGCAATAAAAGAAAAAAAGTGAAGTACCAGAAAAAAAATGAAATTAACAATAAGAAATGTAATTCTTATCGTTCATTTAAACCCTTAGGACTTATCTCGATTTGGGTCTAGTAAGACAAGGTTTCTTCGACCCTTTTCTCCTAACATGCTAAGAAATGTAGACAATGTTGTAAATATCATACTAATATCTTACTTGAAGATATCGAATTTTTCGTACTGGATTTTTAAAAAATATCATTATTAATTTAGTTTAGTTATTTAAAATCCTTTTCATGCTGATTGAGTAATCCCAAGGGCACCCAACGAAAGATATCATATGTTCTCATGAAAACCAATCTAGGTTCAGGGAAAGTCCAACAAAATCTAAGCCAGGCCCATACTTCCTACGCAGAGACCAAAAAGGTTAAATGATGATTTTGCCCCTAGGGTCACGTTCAAGGCTATGAGTAGGTCACAGACCTAAGCATTTCCCATTACCTTACAAGATATCATTGCATTCTCCCAAAAATAAGTGTCAAGTTCTTTTGCCTTACTCTTGCTCATTCTCACCTACCTCTTCTCTTACCACTTAAGCGTTGGAGGCACCTTCCTCGAGTCAAATCCAGGGTCGACCTTGCATGCAAGTCAGCAAGGGAGGACATGTCATTGGCTGAGGATCTGTCACATCATCATCAGTAAGTTTGAACTTTTCCGCCTCATCACCTTAAATTTCTCTGGAAATACATGTGTTTCTTATAACATAATCTAACCCCAAAACTTACCCACTGAACTAACTCAACCCAATCTAATTCTTCTCCCCCATATGAAAAAAGAAACTTGAAAGACCCTAACCCCACTTCCTCGAAACCATCTGCCCACCAAGCTCATACTAGCACGATTGAGAAAGCAAACTCACATGTTATTTCTTCTTTGATGTCCCCACCTATGTTGTGTGCTATCACTTCTGTATCCTCTAACTATCAGCCTCCATCTTTATCTTTTGTTACTCATTTTCATCAATCGACTAAGAGTGTTGAACAAGAGTATTTCTCACTTTGTCTCATTTTCATCAATCGACTAAGAGGGTTGAACAAGAGTATTTCTCACTTTGTCTCTCTTCTTTCTTCTTTGACCTATTGACCCTGAGATTATTCATAATATCCTTCGCGCTTATTTTTTCTTGTTTCCTCAACAAAAAAAGTAGAGATAGCTATGTGAACTTTTTTAAAAAAAATTGAGATCTAACTTCTGACCGATGAAACCCAATATTGACTTAATTTGGCCAAGATTATTTCACCACTACTATGTGAGGTTTTATCTTGTTTCGGTGTTGTTGCAAAAATGAAGCATGCCACTGGTATCTTGGCAGTATGGTACGAGATTTATAACTTTGAATCTAATTGAACAAAAGTGTTTCATCAACATGTATGCTTGAAAAGAATATAATCGAGTCTTGGGACTCACTTTATCATTGAATGAAAGGAAACGACCTCATTTGTATCTGAAGGGTTTACTTAGGGTACTTCTTGGGTTTATGGGAATAGAAACATAATACATAGTAAGCGAATATCTCATGAATTTATTCACTCGCAGTAAAACTTAGGCGTCAATATCAGGCATAGTGGTTGTCACTGAGTCTTGTACTAAACTATATCCATAATATCAGTGTAGAATAACTATTTTCTGTGTAAGAATGTTAATAATAGGGCCACCACTATACCTAGCAATCGGGTCATTCGGTTCGAGTTAGTTCGGTTCGGGTTAACTTCGGATCGATCTTGTTTGGGTCTAGTTCGGTTTCGGGTTCAACTTCGGGTTCGGGTTAAATTCAGTTCGGGTACACTTCGGGTCGATCTCGTTCGAGTTCGTTCGGTTTCGGTTCCAGCCAACTTCGGTTCGGTTCAACTTCGAGTCAACCTCATTCGGGTTCGATTCGGGTTAATTTCGGATCAGGTCATAATCGTGTCACTTTTTGGGTCAAAATCGATTCAAAATTGTACCACTATAGGCACAAAAGTCCATCCTCAAAAAAATATGGGTCGGGTCACTTTTATTTGGGTTAAATCGATTCGGGTCTAATTCGATTCAGGTCATTTTGGGTTCGGTTCGATTTCGGTTCGGGTCATTTCGGTTCGGGTCGGTTCATTTCGGTTTCGGGTCAAAATCAGCTCAACTATTTCGGATGTCGGTTCGGTTTGGGTTTCAGGTCGTTCGGATTAACCCGTTCGATTTGGGTCGGTTTTGTCGGATCTAGCCACCACAGTGGTTATGACCCCGCTATTGCATCCACCAGCTAACTTGGTTGAACCCATGTATTTTGCCTGTTTTAAATCCGATTTTTGCATTGGTAAAGTTTTAGAGAGTGCAAAATTAAAAAATTTTATAAAATTAATTTTGAAATATTTTATGGAAGAACTAACTCAAATCATAGACTTTCTGCCTCACTACTAGTGTGGTAAATAAATATCATCATCAGATTGTCATGCATGTAACACACAAGAATGAAAATGAGGATAAATTTAGGTGTCTACAACAAAATTCATTAATTCTGATATTTAGCATCAATATATTTTTTGCATATGCGATTTTATATACAAACTAGTTCTTTAACCTATGCTATACACGGGCTATTTTAAGATTTTAATTTAAATACTTTGTAAAATTTTAATCTAATAATTATGTCATATTATTTTATTGATTTATGCGTTATGAAATAAGCCTTTAATACAATTAATTATTAATAATTAATTTTTAAATGTATGCATGCTTGAAAATTTCTTTGTGATTGCATCTAATCTTGACAAAAAAAAATACCAAAGGGGTATTTAAAATAAGCATTAGTGACATTAAAATAAGAAAAATATTTATTATAAAATTTGACTTTTGCATGTACGTTTGTAAAAAAATTTTTTTAACTTTACATAACATTTTTTTCTAAAAATACATAATATTTATATCAACAAAAGTTATTAATTTTCTAAAAATATAATAATAATAATAATAATAATAATAATAATAATAATAACAACAACAATAATAATAATAATAGAAATAATAATAATAGTAATAAATATATACAATAATTACATCTTAACAATAAATAAATCACTTTAATATCAAAAAAAAAAATTTAACTCATGAATTAATAACTTACATTGTCACGTATCGCGAACACAACACTTGCACTCACTTATATATATATATATATATATATATATATATATATATATACAAGTGTGAATCCCGTGCTTCGCACGTGTATTTGTTATTATTTGAGTAGTTGATATACTATTATAAATACTAAATATATTTTTTTGTAAAATTATAAATATTAACCTTATAATATATATGGATGTTTCTATAATCTGAAGGTAATTATTAGGAGGAATAATATAAATTTTGAGTCACTTAATGAAAGAAAATAATTCTTCGTCATGTGAACCTATAAAATAGCTTTCCAACTTATCATTTTCTCCCACCACATTTTAAAGTTGAGACGTATCTCGTCCCACTTTGTTAGTACAAAACTCCTTTAAATATATGTGTTTATTGTTTGGATCTTTTTTATGTAAGTATCTCATATGTTACTATTCGATTATATCTAGAATTTGAACATATTATAATAGTATCATTACTCACTATATATAAAATAAACACATGTGATTATATATATAAAAAGAAAATTAAACACCAAAATAATGAAATACAAAACTATTAATTTCTTCTCAAAATAGTACGCTGAGGTACCCTCAATTCTTGTAAAACTATTTTTTAGACCCCAAGTTCGAAAAATGATTCTAAGTCCCCTAAATTATGTGTAAACTATATTTTTGGCCCAAATCCGGCTGATGACGTAAGAAAATGGGGTGTTTAGGCGGGAATTTTCAAATTTTGATTTGAAAGCCCCAAAATACCCCTTTGAATTAATCCCCCCTCTCTCTCTCCCCTCTCGCTCTTCCTCTTGACCTGCCCTCGTTACTCACTTCTTCCTCTAATTCTCTATTTTCTCTCTCCTCTTCAACCCAACCCAACGGGTATAAACCCGAGAGAACCGGAGATAAAACCCTAAACTCGAAAGCGAAGTCCCCAAAAATCATAGAAGAAGATCAACATAATCATTGTTGTTTAAAGGGAGAGATGTGAAAGTGATTCAATACGTAGCTTCATCAATGGCGGGCGAGCTATTGAGAAAGTACCCGGATAACTCTGTCTTTGATTTCGACTACTTTCGAGCTCAAATTGGTCCCCTTTAGTCCCTCAATTCAATTCTTTCTCCTGTTTGGCGTCCAAATCCCCAAATTTGGAGAGGAAGCTTTCGTTCGACAACGACTACAAGGTATTCGACAAAATTTCCTTGTTACGAATCAACAAGAAGATGTGCTTCCGGGTGGATCTCGAACTCTAAGTTTTAGAAGAAGAAAAAGATGGTGATGGGGGCTAAGTTCAATGCTGACCTTTCGATTTGCCTCGTTCATTTCATTGCCACATATAAAACGGTGAGCGAGAGCAACAAAAAGGGGATGGAGGGAGACCGAGAATAAGCCAAAGCAGAGACATAGAGAGAAGAGTGTACGAGGCGACCGAAAATGAGACGAAGGCGAGAGAACGAGAGAAACATATAGCGAGGGACGAGAGAGGGCGGAAGAAGCAGAGAAGATGAACCGAGAGAGCGAGCAGGGGATGATAGAGGGAAGAAGGAGACAAATGAGGGGTATTATAGACATTTTATATTTCCGGGTTGGAATTGGGCCTTAAATATAGTTTACACATAATTTAGGGGGACTTAGAATCATTTTTCGAGCTTTGGGTCTAAAAAATAGTTTTACAAGAATTGGGGGTACCTCAGCGTAGTTTTTTGCTACATTTGCCAACCTTACTTGCCTTCTCATCGCTATACTCGCTATAAAACCCCTAGTTTGACAATGTAGATAAAGAGCATCATTCAAAATTAATCACTTAATTGAGTATCGGTTGATTGCTTCTTGTAAAGGAAATTTTTTGATAAAAAAAAAACAATAGCATATGGTTTTGTTTAAGCCACTTATCCCAAATCTTTGAATTTTACCCTTTTATAATATAAAAATATAGTTTTGAATAGATTACATATACGGATAAACAAATAATAACTTGGACCAAAATTGTTTATCATAATAAGAAAAACGTTAAATATAATCAATATAATTTCTCCTACTAATTGTTAACTTAATAAACATTCATATTCTTATAACTGAACATATTCAATAAAATAAAAATAACTAAATGGTTAAAGAAATTTTTAACAAATTAAATTATAATTATTATAATACTATATTATAATTATCATAATTTATTTAAGTTTTAATACTGGAATTACTAGATATATTATATTATATTTTTTTGCAATAGTTAGGTTAATTATATATAATAAATATTTTTTTATTAAGAATTTTTTAAAAAATTTAATTTTAGAATTGTTAGATTATTTTTAATTTTATAATTTTACAATTGTTGAAGTAATGGACTAATCCTTAAAAAAATATAGGTAATAAATATAATGTTGATTATGAATATAATTAAAATTTATAACTAATAAACTGTAATTATTTTTTTAGAAATATTAAATGTGATTGATGATCATTGTCATTTAAGAGTATTAAATAGATTTTATTTCACTTATAATTAAAATTTATAGGTAATAAAGTTGGTGTTACGAAAAGTTTTGATATAACAAAAAGAAAAATGATAAAACAAAAAGAACCAATGGTGATGTGCCAAATGTCTAGCCCACAACAAATCACTCAGCTTTTTAAATATATATATATATGATATCTATTGTGTAGGAATTATGGGTCATCTCGCTTTAACATGCTTATCAAAAATTACATGGAACTATTTCATTTATTCCTAATGAATGAGAGTATAAATATAAGGGTACATTTACTGCAATATTTCATGATTAGGATCATTCCCATATTTGTGTTTGGCAAACAACTTATTACTTCTTTTGGTTTAAATGCATGAACTCTAAATAAGGTGATACAAAAGAAGGATTATGACCGAAAGGAGTTGCTCATGCAAAGTTCAAAAGGTTTACAAGAAGGGAAATGACTTTGATTAACCTAGAAAAGGTGTACCGACTCAAACAAGCAAGAATGTCACTTTCAAGATGAAGAAAGAAATCACTCACCTTATTCACGGACTTCTCACCCAGGTTCAATTGTGGGTGGGTACAAATTCCTCAGTTTGAGGAATTTATATACTGGGTATAGTAAATACTTGGCATCCCCCTCCATCCGGCCTAGTCGGCCCTTTGTACTTTCCACTGAGATAGGGGGCCTAAGCGAGTGGGTTTACTTATCGATCAAAAAAAAATATTGTCATTACGGTGATCAATGATCAAGAATTAGATCTCCAATACAATAAGCCAATTATGACTTAAGGAACCAACTAGACAAGACCAAGATTTATTTTCATGAATTTGGTAACAAATCCAGCAATTAGAAGTAGGTTAGAGACCCTAAATAGAATGTTGTAGTTGGGAGATTACAAGCAAAGCTTGATTGATTTAATTCCAAAAGCTAGTTGGCTTCTTCAACAATCTTCCAACATCGATAAGTATATAAATAGATCATAGGCCCAGGAGTACAGGCAATGTAAAGGCAAAATCTTCACTCATATTCTCAGGCGTTCACTTGTACTCTACAATTGTAATGCATTTTTATCATTGTATACTATTGTATCTACTTCTAAGATAAAGAGTAGAGACTACATCATTTATAAATGAGTGTTGCTCATCCAGAAGTGTACACTGGGCAAGACTGCTCATAAATGTAGCTTAAGTAGATTATCCGATCGAGTTCTAGTGAAAGAATCCTAATGTTTTGTATCTCTAAAACGATAGACTTGTTCATAAGTGGACCTTGAACAAGTGGTCGAAGTTTAGGTGTGAAGCATAAGGTATTGTAAATTAAGAGGAGTTAATGAAATGGTTGAAATCCTAAGGGGAAGCCTTAAGTGGAGACACAACCATATCTAATAGGAATTACATGAACAAATGTTGTGTATAGTCTCCTTTATTTTCTATCTAGACCATAATCTCTTAGCATTTTTTATTACTCTATAATGCCGCCCTACTACAATAATGCCGCACTACTACAATAGGCCTTTAACAATAGTTATAAAGAAAACCTAGTAAAAAGTGAGGTAGTGACATTTTTGTAATAATCTGGAAAAATGAACTAACGTTTAACTACAGTTCGGGAAAGAACCATAGTTAAAAGTCACCTCTTGGCTTATGACTATTGTTCTTTGTAGGAACCATTGTCATAGGTATTCATGCCTTGAAATATTGATTGTGGTTCTCTATAGGAACTATTGTCATAGGTCCAAGTGTCTCAACCTCTTAGCCTATTACAACAATTCTTTACGAGTAACCACGTTGTCATGGTCTTGATGACTTCGGATGTTGACAATGGCTCTTTATAAGGAACTATAGTCATAGGTTATTACTACAATAATGACTTTTAATTATAGGCTTTTTGCAATGGTTATGAAAAAAACCATAGTAACAAATGAGGCGGTGACATTTTTGTAATAATAGGTAACCTATGACTACGGTTCTTTACGAGAACCGTTGTCATAGGTGTATTACTACACAGTGAATATTTTTTCCATTTTTACTCACTGTTTGAATTTCTGTTACTTCACGGATGGTTCAAAATTCTTGAAATTGTTAATGTAGGTTCATATGAATTTATGAAAATTTTCTGTAATTTTTGGTGAATTTTGGATGAGTAGAGTATGTGTTATAAATTTTGAAGGAAATTATTCTGTTTTGGAAGCAAAAGTTCACGTTTAGGAGGGGTTGAGACTTATGACACCGCTTGGCCTGAATGATTGTAGTAATAGGTCACCTATGACTAGACCTGGCAAAACTTACCCGAACCGAATGGGTCAACCCGAACAACCCGAAACCCAAACCGAACCCATCCGAAACAGTTGAACCGATTTTGACCCGAAACCGAAATGAACCGAACCGAACCAACCCAAAATATAATGAACCCGATTCAGACCCGAACCGAAACGACTCGATCGAAAACCGAACCGACCCGAAACCGAAACCGACCCGAAATATAATAGACCCGATTACGACCCGAACCGAATCGGACCGAACCGAATTAGAACCGAACCGAATCAAACCCGAACCGAATCGGACCCGATTTCGAATAAAAGTGACCCAAACCCGACCCGGCCTGAATTTGAATTTGACCCAACCCCCATTTTTTTGGCAAGTCTCTCATAAGAGAGGGAGCTTTCCCTCCAAAATCTAGTTTTTATTTTATTTTATTTTTGTTCCTTTTTTGACAACTAAAATAAGAGAGGGAGCTTTCCTCCAAAATCTAATTGTAATTTTTGACAAAAATTTTGATTTTTACTAGAGTAGAAGTAGAGATGAAAATCTTAATTTTTGTTAAACAAATAAGAGGAAAAAAATAAAAGGTGGAAATTTTTATATTATAACTTTATAAGATATTATTAATAGAATTTAATTTAATTTAATTAATAAATTTAGAGAATTTACATTACAAAATAAGTTATTATTTTGTTCATGAAAATGAAGGTAAAATATATAATTTAAAGAATAATAAAAGTGTAAATATATATGTAATTTAAAGAATAATGAAATATATGTAAATATATAAATAATTTAAAAAATAATAATATGTGTACAATATGTAATTTAATTTGTATAAATAAGTTCAATTCGAATTATATTAGTTTTCACTTTGATTTAGCAAGTTTATTTGGGATTATATTGACTCAAACTTATCTAAATCGGGCCCGTTTAACATTAAATATAGTCATTACATGAATAAGTTAACTAATTAACTAATATCAATGAGACTTGGTTTAGTAAATTAGTAGTCATTACCATGTCTCGGTATCTCACAACTCTGTTTTTATTAATCTGTACTAGTTTGAATTTGACCAAATTGATATTAAATTTAGCTCTAGATTAATGTTCAAATTAGTTCAATTAATTGGTTGGAAAATTATAATACAAGATGATAATCGTAATTCGAGTACTTATGAGTTGAGCAATAACCGATTGACTGACTCGACTAGATATTCTTCTTAGTTGGTTATTATGACTAGTGGCCGATGAATATTCAGTTTTCATTTTGATTTATCAAGATCATTTTAGATTGTATCGACTCGAACTTATCTAAGTTATTCTAACATTATCTTTATAAATTTAACATCAAATATAATCATTCTAGAAATTCGAATCGTTGCCATTTAATCTATTAGTATTGTTATTATGTCGGTATCTCGCAATTTCAATTTTATTAATTTATGTAGTCTCGTAGACAAGTTCGTTTGAAATTGTACTAGTTCGTTTGAAATTGTACTAGTTCGAAGTTGACCAAATCGACTTGGCATCGTATAAAATTAAGCGTCAAATTATGGCTTACATTAGTTCAATTCATTCATTACAAATTACAATTCATCGAGTAAATTCAGTTAATCCTAACTCTTATATCTATCACACTCGTTGTTGTCTTGTGATTTCGTTTTGATACTTATCAATAAGTTTGAGTTGGATTATATGTATGTGACGTATTGAAATATCAACTTGGTTTATCTTGTTTTAAATTTAGAGTCAAATATTCAAATTTTGCTTGTTTACACTTCTAAGTTATATCTCTTAAAAGTTACTAGTATTTTTTTTAATGTGTACAAAAACAAACGTGTAAAATAAAAAACTAATATTAATAATATATTAACTTTATAAAATTTTATTTTCGTTCAAATCATAAAGGTTTTGTAAAAAATTTGACACGACACGACCGAATATCAACCCGGCCCAAAAGTGACCCGACTCGATTTTAACCCGATCTAAAGTTAACCCGAAATCATACTCGAAACTCACCTAAATTGACATTGACCCAACCCGAACCAAAACCGACCCAAAGTTGACCCGATCCGAAATTAACCCAAACCAAACCCGAACCCGAACCGAAACCGAATAAACCCGAACGAAATTGACCCGAAATTGAACCGAACCGAAGTTAACCCGAACCAAAACCGAACGAACCCAAATGAGATTGACCCGAAATTGACCGAACCGAAGTTGATCCAAACCCGAAACCGAACCGAAGCCGAATAAGATCGACCCGAAGTTAACCCGAACCGAATGACCCGATTGCCTGGTCTACCTATGACTATGGTTCTTATAGGAACCCTTGTTATAAGTCCTATTACTACGGTGAGTAGATTTTTCCCGGTTTTGTTAATTGTTTAAATTTTCATCACTCCATGGCTAGATCAAAATTTTTGAAAGTTTTATTGCGAGAATCATATGAATTTATGGCATTTTCTTATATTTTTCTATAAATTTTGGATAAGTAGATTATGTGTTATGAATTTTTTGAAGGAAATTGTTTTGTTTTGTAAGCAAAAAGTTCTATTGAAGTCCAAACATGACCGAGTAACAAATGTTCTATGTAGGAATCACTCGTAATAGGTCTTTTCTTTTTTTAAAAAAAAAACAATCTCTCGCTCATTTGCTCTCGTTCGGACTTATCCTCTCCCTTTTCTCGCTGTGTTTGCCCATTTCCTATTTTTTAAAAACAATATCTCTTTTTCTCTCTCCTTAGATCCGTACCACATTCTCCATCAATGGAGCAAGAATGTCCTTCTCTCTCGCTTGTTCGCTCTCTGTTTCTTTTCCACATCTCTCTCTCTCTCCTTTTCATCTCGGTCTCCATCTCCATCTCCATCTCCATCCCCATCCATCTTCATCTTCTCCACCCTCACTAGCCTTTCTTCCGGCACATCTGTTTAGATCTGTCTTTAAATGTCAACCCGGAGAGATTTTAAAGACATCTATAAAATTATAGCCTCTTTCATAAGTTTTTTTATATCTTTAAAATTTAAAATTCGTTTTTCTTCATTTTGTTTACGTTATGCTTCTATTTTTTATGCGTAAAATTCCAATTTTGTTTCATATCCGGTTTGTTATCAGCACTAGCATCGACATTCAGGCATGCATTTTAGGTTTCAAATGAGGATTTTAAGGAGAAGGCATACAATGAGAATGAGATGGAGAGCATACTGCGAGAAGGAGACAAATAGCGGATGGCGAGAGGCATCAAATTCTAAGTTTTACGTTTCATTTTCTTCTTCAAATTTTAGTTTCAAATCTTAAAATTTTAGTTTTAGATTTCAATTTAGTAATTCAATTTTCTTTGAAATGAATAAAAATTCAGAATATGCAAGCTTGACTGTATGTGCAGATTATTCGTTATTTTTGCTCAATATTTGAATTTTTATGAATACATGGATGGGCCAAAATTCTTGAAATTTTTACTGCAAATTCATATGAATTTATATCAATTTCTTCTATTTTTGGCGAATTTTGGATGAACTATTGTAATAGACCTGGTTTTGTCGGGCCTTTAACTACGGTTATTGATAAGAATTGTTATCACAATCCTCACCTATGACAATTATTGTACTATAGAACTGTTGTTATAAGTGATCTTTTGACAATGGTACAACAGCTTGTCAACTCGTAATTAAAAGTAGTTTTTAATCGTAGTTAAAGATCGTTCTTGTAATAGTGTTGTTATCTCTAGCTTATTCTCTTCATGGATATTTTATTAATAGTTAGAGTTTTTACAATTACTTGAATTTTTTGTTGTCCTATGCAACTGCACCTCTAGGGTGACTAGACCGTATATTTGGGACTAAAAACTGCTGGCAAAGCCCTTAAGCTGTTTAATATGAGCAAAGATCAATGGCTACCTTCGAAAATGTCGATAACGATTAGGGTACATCCAGCATGAAACCTCCACTTTTTAAGTTTTCACATTAGAAGAGGTTAGTGTATATTTTTATCAAAGTTTAAGACTCCGATTTTTGGAAGATTGTTACTTGGAGAACTTATTATCATCATTCATCAAGTAGAGTGAAACAAGTGGTCAAGACATTAGAAGAATACGTTGACGAAAAGCATCATGAACAGGTAAAAGTTTTAGGGTTTAGAATATATTTTTGTGTTTTAAACTATTAACTATTTTACTTATGTTTCTATATGTGAAACAAGAAAACAAGTATGGAATATCTTAGTGACAACATATAAGGAACGAACCAAGTCAAAGATCAACATCTATGTGCACCAATATGAGTAGTTAAATATGCTTCTAAGTGAAAGCATCAAGGACATGCACATCGGTTTCACTAATATCACGTACCTCATAACCTTGGAGAAATCCTATTCGACGCGAAAATGGTGAACAAAGTCCTTTGGTCACTCCCCCAAAAAGACACCGTATGAGATATTCAACGAAAATGAGCCAAACATTACATATTTCAAGGTCTTTAATGCAAATGTTTCATTTACAACAATGGTAAAACAACCTCTTATAAATTTTGATTTAGAAAGTGATGAAATCATAATATTTATTAGTTATTGAAATAGCAAAGCTACAGAGTTTACAACAAAAGAATCAAAGTCAATGAGAAAAGCGTTCATATGGTGCTTGATGAAAATAATGATGAAAATGTTGGCCCTTCATCTTTCTAATAGTTGCGAACTTAGCAAATGTGACTGAGTAAGAAGAACTTGGTACACATATAAATCAAGGAAATACACAAAGCCAACCTTAAGGATCCCGGAGAAACCTTACAACCATTATAGAGATCCTAAAAAGCAAGACTTGGAAAGAGAGAAGACATATCAAGAGGTCAAGAAGAGGACTCAAATATCAATCAACACATCCGTGGGACAACATCGTCTCGACATTAAATCGGTTTAAGAACTCGATCTTCTCCGAGAAACTTCTACATTCTAATCATTTGCATCATTTGTACATAAAACCAAGATCCTTGAGGAAGCTCTTATAGACCCCGATTGGATCCTTAGTTAAGCAAGAAGAACTAGTTGAATTCAAAAGGAACCAAATTCGGACTATGATGTCTAGACCTAAATACCACCCTATGATAGATACAAAATGGGTTTCAGGAGCAAGTCGGATGAGACCGGAATGGTTGCTAGAAACAAATTTAGCCTTGGCGAAAGGTAACAACCAATAAAAAGGAATTGACTACGAGTGAAAGTTTTATCATTATAGGTAAACCGAAAGCCATCGGAATATTACTTGCATTTGCAATATATGATGTTATTAATTATTTAAAATGGAATGCTAAGTGTGTATTCATAAATGACTATTGGCAAGAAGTGTATGCTAAACAACCCACCTAGTTTTGAAAGCTCAAAAGTAATCTGTGAACATGTACATAAACTACAAAAAGTTCCTTGTGGTCTAAGAAAAAGCCCTTAGGCTTTGGTATAGAATGGTCGAGCGAAATTGTACTTAAATAATGATCTTAAACGAGGGCTTATCGATAAAAACTCTTTTTTCTAAAATCCAAAGAAAGGATTTCTTAATTGTTCAATTATATACATTATATTTGGTACTACCAATGAGAATTTGTTCAAGGATTTTTTTAACTTGATAAATAAAGAATTTGAGATGACCATGATTGGTGAACTTAATGTCTTTCTTAGACTACACATCAAACAATGCCAAGTAGGAGTGAGCATGGATCGATTCAGTTCCTTATGGAGGATTTTGGTTCAATTAATTGGATTTTTCGGTTCAAAAATTTTGAACCAAAACAATGATAGATTAACCGATTTTTTTGGTTTGGTTCATCTTTACTTGGAACAAATAAATAAAAATTTATAATTTTTTTACTTCATCGTTTATTGGAAATGATAAATAAAAGTTGATAATCTTTTTTACTCTCATGCTATTGATGCATGATTTCTTGTCCTATTATAAAATTATTCTGATATAATGGAAATAGTATCGCACAACACATGAGCAAGAATGAATTAATTTTCCATTCCAATTTGAAACGATACATAGCAAGTTAGCGAAGTTATGATAAAATGGCCAAGTGCAGTAATGCACAAGAAGTTACGGTGAAAGATGTAAATGTTCTCCATTAGACATGATAAAAATGACTTGATTGAGTCAATGATCAAAACTTTGAACTGAACCAAACCTAATCCGATACCTAAAAACCTAATTTCGGATGATCTCAATCTAACCTCGAAAATAACTAAACTCAACCTCGAACATTTTTTTCAAAGTGTTTTTTCTCTCTTGAGATAAGTTTATTGGATCAGATGTCAACAAACCTAAAGTACACTTGACCCAAAACTGAAACCAAATCAAATCAAAACTCAATTGAATCTTACTAACATGAACATGATCGGATGATCGGATCCAAACTAAACTAAATTGAAATTGACCTCAAGACCCATTTTCTAGGTCTATTCTCCATTCAATATACATTGCATAGGGGCACTAGCATATTAACACAATCACAACTTAGTGAAGTTACACTACCTATTCATAAAATTTAAAAAACGCAGTGAATTATTAGCTTAAATATTCATAAAATTATTAGTTTAAATGTCAGTTTTAAAATCATGAGCCTAAACTAGGTAACCGGTTTACTTGATATCAATTAACTCAATTTTTGAACTAGTTTAATTAACTAGAAAATCAATTCAGTTTAGCCGGTTCCGATTTTTGTGCTCATCCCTGATGCGCAGGTGACATATTCATCAACCTAGGATACAAGGTTTGCCTCTTTTTCTTTTTTGGAATTTTTAAAAATAGTTTATTATCATTCTCTTTATCAAATAAAGAAAAATTAACAAAATAGTTTTAAAGCTGCTTGAAAATTGGTAGTGTTAATTTTAGTATTGCTGTAAAATTTCCAATACTACTCTCTAAGTACAAAAACGTTGTCCCCTTTTTCTTTTGTGGAAGTTTCAAAATAAAATTCTCTTAGACTATCAATATTAAAAACCCTCTCATTTCATGAATCAAAGGAACAAATTGCATTAGAGAATACTATCTAAATCTACATTTTATACAGTGATCCTAGGTTGATGGACCCCGAACACTAAAAAATTTTATAAAAAACTAACCTCCTAACCCCTATTTCCCCTCCCCCTACTATTTCATTACACATGGTCAGGATTACATTTCCCCGTCCACGATATAACTTCTTATTAAATCCTTAAGCTTTGCACTTTTGAATATTTGTCAATATGACATTTGAATCATCTATGCTATATATAACAGTAATCTTTTTAAAATTATAAAATAGTGGCTTGAGAGTGAATTTAGGAACTTTGTCCAATAAAAGAAAATAATTTATCCTTGAAAAAAATAGGTTTCCACTCATCTATGAACTCTCTTTTATTCCTTGCCATAATAATAATAATAATAATAATAATGATGATGATGATGATGATGATGATGATGATGATGATGATGATGATGATGATGATGATGATGATGATGATGATGATGATGATGATGATGATGATGATAATAATAATAATAATAATCTATGCAATATATAATAGTATTTTCAAATTGGTCAAATATTACAATGGGAGTGATTGTATGAGTTTAGGGTAATCTTAACCATAAAAGTTATTTGTCCATTAAATATAAGCTGTTGATGTAAATAATTAAATAAATAAATAAATAAATAATATAATTTAACCAAATGAAAAAAAGATATTTCCTTTTATAAGCGGAATCTCCTCTTCCTTTTTTTTTAATGCGTGATAATAGTCTTATTTGTATTTTTTGTCTCCTTTATATATTGAAACAAATGTTGAATAATGGTAATTGGCTTATGTGGAGTTAATATTTCGCATTTCACATTTCTTTTTACAGTTTCAAGATCTTAATTTAGGTTATTTTAGTTTTAATTGTTTGTAATATAAACATAATTAATAGAATCATCGTTTAGGATAAGAAAAATTTAGGAACAAGAAAATGACATATTTGTTGTGATGAAAAGAGAAAGAGGTTTCAAAAATACTAGAGAACGGGTTAAACGTTTGTGGCTTTGAGTTATATATGCCTAATTTTAACAAGTTTGGTTGCTTTGGCAGTTTAGCTTTGGTATTTAAGCATCTCTTAATTTGGGTCTTAATCGAATAATAGTGTGTACTTTAAATTGGGGAGGAGAAGTTTGAGATGGTGTCTCAATTGATTAACGATAAATCCTTACACTTAATTTTGTCTACATTTTCTTCGCAAATATAAGGTCAAAGAATAGAGATTAGATAATCAATGTTATCATATAATGCATGAAACAAATTCAAGGCATTTCAATAGTTTACCTCAAGTATATGAGATATCTTCATTATATGTTTTTTTTTTCCTATCTCGCTAAATTGCCAACCAAAAAAAAAAAAATTGTCTTAAGTTACCTGTCTCTAGAATTTGTATATATTCTCCCTTATAGAAACCATTTTCCTAGTTGACTACCCACTTGATCATTACTATGATATATGAAGCCTAATTTGGTAATTATTAAGTTGAATTTTATATGTTTCACTTGCTAATTTATGTAACAGTGAAGTTGTCATTCTTTCTCACCACATTTCTATCTTAAATGATTTTATGGTCTATAGAATTTTTGGATAAGTTTGCAAAATGAATTTTCTCTCACTATACTTTTATCATCTGTGTGTGAAAGTTTACAACAAGTAAATTTATTCTTTAATGAATTTTTCCATTCTCTTTTAGACGATTAGGATTTTAGAACTTTTAGAGAACAAACATACCTGCAAATTCAGTTTCAAATGTGGAAGAAGTGAAATTAAAATATGTGAATCCATTTTGCAAGTTGAATTGGATGTTGGGCAAATAATTGGGAAATACGACTTATTTAAGGATGAAAATGTAAGAAGATAAGGGGTGGGGTTTAACACAAAGTTATTTACGATTAAGAGGTGGAGTCTCAGTTTGAAATTATTTATAATTAACTTCTATTATCTATAACCTCTTAAGGATGACTAAAGAGTGTAGGAGGATAGATTGTCTTTGTATGCAGAGGTAGATAAGAATAGATAAACTATCATGTTCACCCTATAATTTTTTAAAAAATGAGATCCTATTATGGGTATATGTGTGCTTTTTAAGGGTTTGTATAATATTTGAATCAATGATGTTTTAATAGGTTGCATGTAAAAATTTATCTAGACGTCAATTAAGTTAAATTAGTATCGACTTTGTAGAGAGTTATGAGTTATAAGTTTGATATTCTTTTGTTGATTTGATATACTTTGTATTATAACATTAATTTATGACATAATGATATTTATTGTTATCTATAGATCATCTAATTCAATATATACCAATCATATATTATTCCTTTTCCTATTAATATTTGATTTTTGATACTCAACGTATTGTCACACTCGTTCCTATAATTGTATAAGTGATATTTATTTAAATTGTTTAATTCTTAGAGGAGTACGACTTCTTAATGTTCCAAATCATGAGTATAATCTTAAAATCTTGATGATATCTTTTAACATTCTTTTTTATTTATTGTTTTAGATTCTTTATTTATTCTTTAGAAATTTAGAATGAATTTGTGCTGAGCTCTAATAATTTTTATGTGTTGGGTTTTGATAAATTTGATAAGTTACGAAAGTGTTTTCGCTATGAGGGGATAATATGTAAAAGAATGTTGTTGAAGGTAAAACCATTCAATAAAATCAAATGATTGACAAAAAGAAACTAATAAGTACAATATCGTTCCGTGATTCAATAATTTCTTAAAATATATATTGTACAACATTACTCCGTACATAACACGGGTCCAAACTAATATATAGTAGTAGCTTTCTTTATTATTATTATCTAAAATAAAATTCAGCTTACCCATTTTTTCAACCAACGTGAAAATTTCCACCCAAGGGTGTGAAGCTCACATTAATTACTTACTACCTAGAAAAATAAGAGAATAAAATGAAATTTCTCAAGTCAAATTCATCATATTCAATCCAATGGATAATCGAAACAAACAAATAAATAATAGGGTTATTGGATTCTAAAATCCCCAACTTTGGGGTCTTTTGAACGGAATATCACGAAATATCGATTGGCATCGCAAGCATCCCGAATTTAAATCCTAATATTTGTAGGTATCCCACCATCGAGTTACGGTTAAAACGACTCGGTAGCGATATGACGTGGTGGTGGCGATTGTAAACGTGGCTAATGTTGACTCGCTTTTTACTTTCACTAATGACACGTTTACATTTCACGCGGGCTTCATTTCCTCTTTCGCTAGCCCAAGACATCCCCCTCCTCCTCATCTTCCTCACGCCTATATTTCCCCTTCCATCGTGCAAAATCCCACAAACCCTAATTGTCTTTCTCTTCCTCACGCCGGAACCGAAGACTCCACCCCTATCCGGACTCTTCTCCTCTCTTCGGTCCATCACCGGACCTGAAAACCCTAACCCCATTCCTCTCCTTCTCACCCGGAAACCAAGCTCTCCACGCCCTTCAAACTCCTTCTCCTTTTCAAATTCCCCGTCCGCGACACCTTCTCACACCAATTCTTCGATTGCGGTTGTTCCCTCTCTTTCCTCTTTCCCTTCCTCTCGATTGGTTGCGCCGCCCTTGCCCAGCTTCCGAGTGGTCGTTGCCGGTGCCGTCCTTCCCGGAGATGTTTCCGGCCACCTCCACGACAGCGTGGTCCGCATCCTCACGAGTCCTTTGCCGCCTTGCCCTCTCATTTTGCGACCGTGACTAGTGATGCTTCCTCTTGGCCGGCCACCATGGCTCCTCATCTAGATCTTCCGGGTGGTCTAACTCAGCTCATCGCCCACAATTAGGACCATCAATATCAACAACTACGTCACCACTACCTTGGTGTTGGTTGATGACTTACTCTCCTGGCACACAAAATTCACCTTGTTTGTTGTTATGCACTAGTTCCGGATGGTTCAATTCCTCGGCGCCCGCTTATATCACCCTTTGAAATGGATCGTCTCACCCTTCTCACCCGGAAACCAAGACCTTCGAGACCTAAGCAAAGGGGAGACGAAGAGGATAAAAGGGAGCAGATGAGATAGCACACAAGGGGAGGCCGAACGGCGGAGGCAAATGTGTGGCGAGCCGGAGGCGAGCCAAGGTCCAAGTTTAGATTTAGCTTTTTTCTTCAAATTTCAGTTCTAATTCCTCAAATCTTAGTTTCCTAGTTTCAAATTTTCAATTCGTAATTTTGCAATTTATACTTCACAATTAAGCTCTTCGATTTGAATTCAATTGATGTACTTAAAGTTCGAGGCTATTGGCGTTGGTTTGTGCTATTGATTTTGAGTTGTTAGTGGAACCAAGTTGCTTGGTATAATCCTCTAAATTTTGCTTCTTGATTTTCAGTTTTTGCACTTTCGGTTTTGATGGTTGATTTTGATTTAGTTAATACAAAGGGGGTTAGTGGGGGCAGAAGGAAGAGAGAGAGTGTGTAAATGTGTCCTTAGTGAAAATAAAAAACGGGTCAACATTAGCCACGTTTACAATCGCCACTGCCACGTCATATTGCAACCGAGTCGTTTTAACCGTAACTCGGTGGTTGGATACCTACAAATATTAGGGTTTAAATTTGGAATGTTGCGATGCCAATCGATATTTCGGGATATTCCGATCAAAAGACCCCAAAGTTGGCGATTTTAAAATCCAATATTCCTAAATAATATTACCTTATTTTTTACATCCTTCTAAAATTGGAGAACTTTTTTAAAATGGGTACTTCTGAAATTTTCATTACCTAGGCTAGGACAACTTTTTATGGATAGAGTAAGTAATTTAAAATTTTCCATAAAACGTTTAAAACCTTGAGAATTTGAAATTTGCGGACAAATGCTAAAACTTTTCTGAGGGTTTAAGATATTTTAAATAAAAAGAACCTTGAAAATTATATAGAAACTTTTAAAGAAGTTCAAAATTTTTAGTGCAACTCAATAACTCGGTAATCCTTAACGCGAAAATAACCAATGAGAGCATGTGCAATATCCCAATCACAATTAGTTTGTCCTCTGAAGCATATACATAATTAATTAAACAATAACATAATATCTTAACGTCACAGTCACATAATTAGCTCTAAAATTAAACAGTGACCGAGGCAACCAAAAGCAGAGCAAGCAGCAAGGGATTCATAGACCATGTAACTGAAAACAAAAACCAACAGCAATATATTCACTCCCAAGTAACCAAGATCATTGAATTGGAGAGGCCCGATTCATCAAAACTTAATTTGCTATCCCACTCCAGAGTCTTTGACGCCCCTGGTACTGCGTGAGACAAGCGAAAGGACCTTTTCTCTGCTTCTCCGAGCTGGGAACTGCAGAATGACCACAACAACTGCAGAGAAAAAGGAAATTCAAGTTCAACAAATTCAGAACTTCTTTTCAATATATCTTTTTGGGGGATGGCGGGGGAGAGGTAGTTAAGGTTGCCCATTAGAGGCCCCATCACTTCTGGGGTGCACTAGTAGACGGCCTCAAGAGGTTAAAGAATCGAAGTCAGGCAAGCATCAAATGCCAACAAACACACATCTTCGTGCAAAATTACGTAAACTGATCTATGAACGTGCTTTTTAAGATAAACCTAATAGTACCACTTTCACATTACAGACCAACAAATATACAAATTGATGGTCACATTCAACAAAATTTGAAAGGTAAGCAATTCTTCCCCTGATAGCAGCAGAATCAACTCTAAGGATACCATATGACAAAATACAATTTAAAGATATCTATACAGAACTCACCAGACCACCACAGTCCTGAACCCCTAACAACGAACTTTGTGCCAAAAGGCTAATTGTAGGGGAAAGCAATTACCCTAACCATCAAGAAAAAGCAAACCGCAAACAAGAATCACCAACTCCACTAGGAGCAATAGCCTTAGACTCAATACCATCCACCATCTAACTCTACTCATAACCGACAAACTATTTTGTGTCAACTGTTGGGTCCACAGGTGCGTGGAACTTTAGTGCTTTTATACCTAGGAAACATGACAAGAGTTGCTTATAAGCCCCAACCACTCAAACTCTTAACATAAGGGCCATAATCATCCAATTCAAAAAGCCCAAACTCCTTGATGTAAGAATATTTGTAGGAACATCATTAACTCATTCAACAAGAGACAAATTCCTCTAACCTCAACCTCCCATTCATGTTCTTAATACATCTTTTCTACTCCCTCTGTCCCATATTCATTGTCAAAAACGTCCAATTCTCTAGTCTCATTTTATTGTCAAAATACAATTCTCAAAACTCTTATAGCAAAAATTAGGAGTAATTAATGTACCATCTACTAATAAAAAAGGATGAAACAAATTTTGAGACTTATTTTACCTTCTTTCCCATATTTCTTAATATTTAAGTCTTATTTGTCCTTCTTTGAAACATTTGACAATGAATATGGGACGGATGGAGTATCCAACATCACTCAAGCATGTAAACATGAAAACTATTACTCCCTCATTTCCAAAAAGATAGTCCACCTTAGAATAAAAGGAACACATTTTGT
Organism: Talinum fruticosum; assembly: GCA_021018815.1. NCBI lineage: Eukaryota > Viridiplantae > Streptophyta > Magnoliopsida > Caryophyllales > Talinaceae > Talinum > Talinum fruticosum. Next base: position 34,613 of record JAITYX010000020.1, read on the forward strand.
GAGACATAATAAGGCTCTTTATTCTAAGATGGAGCATCACTTTGGGACGAAGGGAGCCCAATCTACCAACAAAAGACAGCCTCAAGGTTCATCTAAATGTCATAAATGTTGACTCCCTAAGGGAATAATTGCTGTGCATGGTAACTAACAATATAACTCAATTAGGGAATTTGACATAAAAAGATCCGTAGCTAGATTGGGCAATTAATTGCATTATGTTCCTATGCTTAATTCCATTTCAAATGTAGGTTTGAGCAGTATGAAAATGAAGAAAAACAAAATGGTTATACCAGATAGAGTAGATGTACATAAACCTGGAAAACCCAATAACATTTCTATGCCTTAAGTGGTGCATTCCATGTTAAAATTTTGTATATTTCAATACCATTCCAATCAATTTGTTAATCTGAATCAGATAATTGTCATACATGTGCAAAACTAGAGGATGTCTATCCTTCAAATAGTGATGGGAGGGGCTTCTGAACAGCAAGCAGCACAATTGCTAAGTCATACAGGGTTTCAAAAAGGAGAGCTGCCCTTCAAATATCTAGGAGTACCAATCAAGTCAGGGAAGCTGAACAAAACTGAATGCTGGATGCTGGATGCTAATTGACAAGATCACAGCTAGAATCAAAAATTGGCCAGTGCTAAAGTTGTCTTCTGCAGGGAATGTCCAACTTGTAAACTCAGTTTTGCTAAACATGCCTATTTATTGGGCTCAAATTTTCATCCTACCTAAGAATGTGATACAGGAGGTCAATGAAGTCTGCAGGAGGTTTCTTTGGTACAATGCTAAAGGGCACAGGAAGTATATTCCCATTGCTTGGGGCACCTTTTGTTTGACTAAAACTGAAGGAGGTAAGGGCATAGGGACATTGAAAAGTGGAACATAGCTGCACTTGGGAAACTGCTTTGGGACTTAGCTTGTAAAGCTGATTGTTTATGAATTAAATAGGTGGATCATGTTTATCTTAAAGCGCAAAATATATGGCATTATCAAGTTCCCCCAACAGCAAGCTGGTTGGAAGAAGCTGATGACAGTGAGGGATACACTTAAGTCTAGCGATGATACAAACACAAATAAATGGAGAGCAGCACCTGCTGAGAAATACCTAGCAACCATGGGATATGATTTGATCAGGGGAGAAATGCTAGAGTTGCTTGCTATGGATTAGTGTGGCATAAACTCAAAATCCCAAAATTGTTCTTTTGTAATTTGGTTAGCTCTTCATGGCAGGCTACTGACCAGATGCAGACTGCAGCAGATTGGAATCTTAGTCACAAAGGAATGTGCATTATGTGGACAGCACGAGGAAAATATTCATATGTTCTTTGCTTGTTAGTATACAAAGCCTATAATTGAGCAGTTAATGAAAGATATGCCGGGAATTAATGAGTGCAGCACACAGTGGGGGATATGGCAGTGTTATGTGATGAGCAACAGCAGAAGTCATAAACTAAGACAGAGGATACATGTGATATACAACATAGTGATTCATAAATGCTGGAGGGAGAGGAACAGAAGAACTCATGGAGAGCAAGAACGGGACAATATCAGCCTAATGCAAGACTGTGGCCAAATGTATTTGAGTAGAGAAGGCTGTGAACACATCCAATGATGTCGAGTTAGCTTTAAGATCAAGTTGTAATGTTTGAAGTTTGGAATAAATGAAATACTCACCTTTTATCAAAAAAGATGTCTATCCTACTACTAAGCAATCATAAAGTAGAAAACCTACAAGGAAGTGAATCTGCAGAAAGCAATTTACTAAAGTAACCACTCCCCATGGTCAGTCACCCCCAAAATAATACCCACAATCAACATTCTAAAGACACAATTTTCATGAATCCTAATCATTTGTTATGAAACACAAACTCCATATCGTCGGAAGGCTTGAAAACCTAGAGCAAGAAGAAACAGGACTCAAAAATCAGAATAAGAATTAGAGAACAGAGATAATTCTAACCTGTATTGGGTCGGTGCGAAGAAAGTTCCGCTGAACTCTCCTCCCATCAGGGAGTCGAAGTCCAACTCGACATAGCAGGTTTCTGTCTCCCTTCGGTTCTTCAGGAAGAGGAGGATAAATAGGTTTTGAGGGTGTTTCTTCCTCCTTATCCGTGACTGCATCTTCATCTTTAGGACCTAATTGATCAGGCTGCTGTATGCTCTCCATAGATGCAGCAAGAGCTCGTTGCAGCTCCTCATCTTCTTCGTTAGCCCCACCTGAAGCAATTCAACATTTTTTTAGAATCATCATAAAATTATAGTATTAAACGACAAGGGCTTTACACCACCACCACCAGTGGACCAGCACCCTCAACCCCACCCAAAGAAAAACTAATAATAAAAATAACAATAATAAATAATAATAATCATCATCATAACAGTAACAGAGAAACTAAAGAGAGTTAATTCTTGTTTTCAAAAAAAAAAAAAAACAGAGAGTTAATTCTTTTAGAGTAACCAAATGAAACACTAAGTGGAAGTTTGTTTAGCCCAATATGCTAAAGTCTCTTGTAGTTTGATACATGGATCAAAATCATCCCCACATAATCTAGAAAGAGAGAGAGAGAGAGGTTCTGCACATGGAGCTCATTATTACGCAATAAGCAGTTGCATAACTTCAGTTTAAAAATTGCACTAAACAGCTAATATCACGGTTGTCCATTGCAGTGAACCCCTGAAGTCATCATACATGTACCCAGCTTTCACGAGTATTTACTTTGACGGCTCAGAAGTTTGTTTTTAAATGTACTTACAAACCTCTAATTCCACTTAGACAATAACAAGAAGTCAAATAGAAAATTCCAACATACTACTTTCACAATGTTCTCAAATTGAGAATTTCAAGCTTGAATTTGACAATGGTTTGTTGGAGTCATGGCTGCCAGAATCCATGACATAATATCTAAAAAGGATCATTCCATGATTCTACAGCCATCACTGCAATTACGACATACACAACAATTTTGTTCTGCAGTAAGACCTCCCCAGATTTCAAAGTTTGCCCAAGTGCATAATACATATACAGAACATATAGATTGGCTAGTATGTTCCTTTCCTAACGAAGGGACTCACACACAGATTAGCAATAGCACAATGATTGCTCCAGAGGTGAGTGCATAATTTTTATTCATCAATAAAGATGAAATCATGGAGTAGAACAGCAGAGGAAATGAACCATGTACACCAAGCAAACCATGATATAAGAAATTGAATTCTGCAGCAGGGGGTGTTTGGGTTGGGCTGGAGACTATTAAGATACCTTGAACTTTTTGACTAGGGACGTGGGCACTTTCTCTTGGCCGCTTGTGGGAAAGTGAGGAATGGTGATTTTGGGGCCACCATCCATGAAAGGCAGTAAATCCTGAAATATGAGAACAGGCTCCAACAAGTGAAACAACAGGCACCAAAATTTATCCCAAGATTCCATGGGCTTGTGTTACTGCCAGCAAAATGAGTGTTTATCATACTTTACTCTAGTAAAATGTCAGAGCATACCTCCAGCAATCTGTCTGGATGTATCATGCCACTCCATGAACGCATTTTTGTCCTGTCACAGGGTCAATGACAAGGACAACAGGAACAGAATCGATCTTGTAGTAAGTGCAAACCTTCTTTCCCTCGCTTGTATCATCATATACCTGCAAACACAATAAATTAGTAGAAGTGCCTTCATATATCTCACATCTATTATCAGAAGTGCCTATGAGGCTCTGCATTTTAACAGTAAAAACTCTAACTCCCATCCACCTCCCTTCCACCACCATTAAAAAGAGAAAAAGAAAGCCAAAATCCTAAGACAAATAATAGCAATATAACCACCTAAGTATCTAATTATCACAGTTTGATCGAAGTCCCACTTCCATCATGTTTCCAGACAATCTGGCCCCACTTCCATCATGTATCCACACAATCTGGACTCTATAGAGCCTTAGTTCCAAGATATAAGAGAATATCTATAGTATTTTGAAAAATTGAGGAACCATTTATTTGATTATACAAAGAGGAGGGAAAAACAAAATGCATATCATTCCAAAGATCTAGGCACTTATCATCCAATAAGCTCTTTTCTACATCTTAAGTCTAACGGTCTCAAAATATGTGTGATCCTACCCTGCCATCATTTTATCTAGCCACTAAAGTGCCCCTCATTTTTCTATCGAATTGTAACATTCTGACAACCTTCTCATCATATATATAAGCAATAATCAGCATCAGATTCTTTTCCCTCTTTCACCACCAACAATCTATGCCTTCAGCACTAACGATCGGCAAGACAACCAGTCAGCGACTCCACTAAGATAGCAAATAACAAAAACTGTAGACTATCAAAAGAAGACATTGAACTAAGGACTCCTTTTGTCAAATATCTTGATTCAAAACTAGAACTTAAGGCAAAGTTTCACAGGCCATTTACTAAGTGCAGGCAATTTAAGAGGGGAAAGAAGGATGATATAGACCCTGTTATTTTTAGGTATAAGGCTGTAAGATGCAAGCTGCAAGGTCGTAAGAATTTGTAAGTTAATTGTAATTTTAGTTGTAAAAAGTTGTCAGGAGTTGTAAACAGTAGTCAGGAGTTGTAAGCTAAAAAGCTGTAAAGAGTTGTAAGCTAAGAAGCTGTAAGGAGAAGTCAGCGGCTGCACAATTTACCGCAGCATAGTTCCATAGCACATCATTAGAATGGAGAATTGTGGACCATCTAGCAAATAACACAAAAAGAATCTCTATTATGATTTGAGAAGTACAAAAGCATTACTGATATATGTTATTATGAGATAAAGCAAAGATTAATACTATATCTCTAGGGATGGGTGGGACAGGGTCTCACATGTAACTGTACAAGTCTGTATTGTTTATAACTCTTAAATCTTCATATGGAGGAGGAAATATAGTACTCCTCAAGCTAATTCTGCTGGACATTTGAGACATGCATTGAATTCATTCTTTTGTAAATTTCCTTTTTACATAGTAGTATGCAGTCAAAAAGTTTTAAATCTACAGCACAACAGAAGCAGCTTCTCCTTACTTTGGGGTTAGGCTGCTACATGTCAGCCCCACAACAACCACCAGCACCACCCCAAAAAAAAAGGAAAAACAAAATGCTTTGGGAACACATTGGGGTATGGATTTAAATTGGCTGCCCTTTTGTCAAGCCAGAAATTTTTGTGTTGGAAATGCATCTGAACCACTCCCTCCCCACCCAAAAGAAAGAAAAGAAAAGGAAAAACCACACTCACTCCTTTCATGAAGGGGGAATAAAAAGACAAAAATTAACCTCAAAGCTCAAATGCTAGTGTAATTTGTTACATATGCAATCAAGACTTTGATGGTTACCCAAGACCTTGATTAGCAAAAGAGAACAAAACGAAAGGGAGAGAAAACACACACACACACACACATTACTGGCTCAAAACAGAGACAAAGGGAAAATATGGGTTTGATGACTCAGGATGGAGGAGTAAGAACAGTTTATCAGCCTATGTGGTAAGTTGGTGGAAGTCTATCTTACCATGTCTAGACCACTTCAAATCCTCAGTGCATCTTGCGGTGAAGGCTAAAGGATGTTTTGGCATGGTGTCTGGTGTTGGGATTGACCTCTTAAGGCTCAGTTTTTGAACCGCTTTAGAATGGCTCGTTTAACAAAGGCGTGGTGCAAGAGTTGGTTTCATGGAATGGTGATATAAGCCATTAGAATTTGACTTTTGTGAGTAGCCTGAATGATTGGAAATTGGACAATGTCTGCAATCTATTCGCTTTACTTGCTGACACCAGGTTTTTCCTCATGGCTATGATGAAATTGTTTGGCCTCATGACTCTAAGGGGTCTTTTACTATTAAGAGTTTTTGTGTCACACAGTCATACTCTTTGAAGGCTTCAATAGCCTTTGATTTTCCTACCAAGGCCATTTGGAAGTCTAAAGGTCCCTCAAAAGCTTGCTCCTTTGCTTGGGCTGCCACTAAGGGGAAGAGTCCAATGGAGAACATACTTAAAAGAAGATGCCTCGGTGGTCTAAGCAGATGTTCTATGTGATTACTAGAGGAAGAATCTGTGGATCATCTCCTTGTTAATGGTCGGTGGGTCTCTTTGCTTCGGTATTAATCTCTCTCTTTCAGAGGGGTTACTTGGGTCAACCATCTATGCCATAGATATGTTGGCGTCTTGGTGGAGAAGAATGAAAGAGAGTTGAGTTCTTGGAGCTTGGAACATGGTTCCTTTCACAATTTGGTGGGCTACTTGGAAGGGAAGAAATCGACAGATTTCATGTCCTTTCAAGAATTCAAACCCTGCTTTTTAAGAAAATAGTATAGTTGAAATGTTGCGCTTAATGGTGAAAGAAATTTGAAATGTTGGGATGTTGTAGATTCTATTATGGATGAGAGCTTGAGGGCATAATTTTATTGTTTTTTTTTGGTGGTTGCATTTGTCCCTTTTTCACATTGGTGACATCCCCTTAGTGGCTTCTAAATGTAACTTTTGATTACTCATTAAAAAAAAAAACAAAACAGAGACAAAAGGCACCTTGATAGGTAGAGAATCATACCTGCCAGAATATAAAATTGGTTTTAATAGTTTGAGCAATGGCTTCATTGGCCCAGGTATCTCGATTAAGCTGTTCAATAAAAACAACTAATCAGTTAGCACAAGCACAATAGTATAGATCACTGAAGCTTTGTAAGAAAATGAGGGGATCGTAGATTTGTAAGGATGTACACAAACAAATGATAGTCTGTGTATACATACCCTCACCGTACACCTTACAGCATTTTTGGGGTGGAGGGATAGACAGAGAAAGGAGGTAGGAAGGAAAGAGAATAGAGGAGAGAAGGGTACATACATACATAGCATACATACATGCATGCATGCATGCATGAGAGAGAGAGAGAGAGATTGACAGACAGAGGGACATATACATAGATACATAGATAGACAAGGAAATGTCAGCAGTAGTTACTCTAACCATATGTGAGCTGAACTCTGTAGTAGATTGCAAATTCACCAAGAGCCACTTATCCTCAGCAGCAGCTGCAGGTTTTGCCTACATTTTTTCATGACATTCTTCAGTTTGATTAATACAAATAGCAAACATAAGGAAATATAGAAACAGTTGGCAATGAGAGAGTCCAGCTAAAAGGAAAATGAATAAGTATATCACCATGAAGAAACATATAACGACAAAATATAATATATATTCCACCATCCATGCTGAAAGATTTCCACCCCTCATAACCTAAGATACACTACCATAAAAGCAATTGTGCTCCATGCTCAAGAGAATCACCAGCCTTCTGAATTCCCTCCCCAAAACTCTAGCTGAGCTTTCCTTGGAAGCAAGCCTAAATGGGAATTCAAGTAATCTGCTAGATCACACACTTCAGTCACGCCTAAGTGGAATCAATACTTTTAAATTGTACCACAATGCACAGCAAACACAACCTTTGGGTAACCCAACAAACCATAACTGTACCCAATCTGCACTAGTTGGGCAAGCTATCAAACTCACAACAGCTTCTTCATTATCAATTATAAATTCCATCCACCCAGGAAAAGGGTGAAAACAAAAGGCCAATCTTCAGTATAATCCAGGATTGAAATCTAAATATCTCCCGCTATTAGCAAGATTTAAAGAGAATGTCATTTGGGATCTGATTATCGGAAAGTTTGAGATAAGACTTTACGTGGAATGTAAAACTCTCAAAAGTGCGGGAGATTAACTCTCATCTAAGAGCACTCTCAAGCATTACAACATACAATCTAAAGTCACAACCTAGTCACAAGCAATTCAGAGAAACTTCATTTGGGGTTCTTTCAAGAGCGGCTTCAAGTATCATCTTGTGAGATGGAAAAAGCCTGAAGGAGTTTACTTGAGAGGGACTGGGGGCTTTTAATGAGCCACTCGGCAAGTGGTTATGGTCAGTGGAGATTTATGAGTGAGAGGGCAATCTTCAAAGTTTTGAGAGAGGCAATTACCATCATATACGGTGAAGAAGGATTCGGATGGTTCCCTTCGACACTGAATAATTTTCATGGGCATAGGCTTTGCAAATATGCAGCCAAAGATGGGTCTTCCACACTTTTCTTTTGAGGTAGATGATTATTCTCCCATCTTTTTTTGGCATGATAGATGGTGCGATGAGGATCTTTTGAGAGAACTTTTCCTACTCTTTATGTTCTTTCTGTGATAGAATTGCATCCACTCTTAAATATTAGGAAAGAGGGCCTAGCACTAATGTCTGGTCACCTCCTTTTGTCAAGGATGCCTATCTTGATTATGTCACTCTTAGCTTTTTGCAACAACCTTAATGAGGTAGATCTAGTGGATTGCTCACATGCTATCATTAGATGGGAACTAAACTCTATGAGGAATTCACAATCAAATCTTATTAATTGAAACTCCTAGATCTGAATTATTCAATTCAGAATTTGTTCCAAAAGGAGAATTCCTTGAAATTCGAAGCTTACTAGAGTCTACGGCCTTTGAAGGATTCATTTTGTTTAAGGAAGCATCATAAGAAAATATATCGACTTATAACAATTTACAAAAGAAAGAAAGAAAGATCTTGGCGAGTAGGAGGTTTATATTGCATAAAACAATTTGGAACTAAAGGATCACTTGTCACTTCACTAAGCAGACCTGTTACTACTCCACTTTGAGATATGCTGATTGCTACAGCACCTCTTAGGGTTGTTGTGCCTCTATCATTCAAGACATCTCACCACTATGCTTGAGATGAGACAAGGCGAAAAGACGCGGTTCAGACCGTGCCTGGTGACTGGGATAAGGCCTAGAGAGACACCACACAGTGCTTACCCCAGGGTGTCCAGAGCAGCTCTTCAAGGGTTGAGGTGCATGCATACCGACTCTACTTTGATAGTGACCTTCTTTCTTTGGTACGCCACTTTTGTAGATCGTTCAAATTTTGCTCTACACACCAGCTTTCCGCCCGAGACTAACTTGCTGCAGTCTAGGCGTTTCCGGTTATATACACTCTACCGGTTTAGCTGACTGTGAATGATTGCGCTGTCTTGAGACTGATGAAGCTGAGTAAGTTTTACCTGCACAGACAACTGAGTTCAGATTACAGCCTATTGCCAGCTATTCTATGTTCCCGGATCATATCCCCCTACATTCTCACGCTTATATGTTGAGCTACCATAGTATTCTTTGTAAAGCCCTTAAAGAACTGGTACAGATCCTGTGCCAGAGCTGTGTGTGAAAAACGTGACCAAGCACGGAAGGGTTTTGCTCTTTACTAGCAAATTATCTGTGACTCGGTTCCAGATTCGAGTGGGCAGCCTTATTTTCAGATTGAAATATCTTCTGTAACCCAAAGTCTACCTATTTTGCAATTAGCTTCATTTGCTACATGTGAGTTGGACGGATGTAATTCATCTTGGTTTGGCTAAGCGCCACCAGGCATACTATACTGCTGTTGGTATAACAACTCAATTAATCTACTTATAGAAATTGGCGGCTGCTAGAGTCCATGCAGTTAAATTACCACGCCACCTACTACCAGCACAGAAGAGAGAAGACAGCGACAAGGTCGTATCCGCGAAGAATAGTCATAAATTTCCTAAATGCAGCAGCTGATCTACCTCAACTGCATCGATAGCGGCGTGACTTTCACTCGCCAGCAGGCCCGAAGCATTATAGATCAATTTCCTGATAAGGAACCACCAAGAAAAAGTCTCTAGCTCCTTCCACAGTGTCAAAGCCCTATCCAAATCAGTATCATCCTTTGCAGAAAAGAAAAGTTTCTGGTTGAAGAATAGAAGAATACCATAGATATGTGATTATCTTAGAGATGAAATGCAAACAAACCTTTTCAAAAGGACCCTGGTGCATCAAAGCGAAAGGAGGCCGATACAAAGCAGCAAGATTATCTCGTGAACTCTGTGCTGTAGAAGCACCACCTTGTTCGGATTCCCATACAGCAGGATGTTTCATTTCCTCCTCAAAGTTGCGGAAGGCAACCACAGAACTTGGTCCATGGGATGGATACCCCGCCCTTGATACCCTAAATTAAGCCACAAGTCAAAGCATTTGTGTCAGTGAGCAAAAAGCACATCATACAAATAGTAAAGTCAAAGTCATATGCAACAGAGGCGGTGAATATTGGAGACATAATTGTACTGGGACCCAAAAAAATAAATAAGGCACATTTCCAATTTCTTCCTTTCCTAAATCAAAGAGAGATGAAATATTATTATGCAATCAGAAATTTGCGCATATTTGATGGATGGGTCGGCCCTAGGAATAGAACAGGTCATTTTTACAGCAAAGCAGCCAGACATGCATAAACTTATCTTTAAAGACTTTATTCACTAATATTACAAAAACTTCTACACAAGAAGTTTTTGAAGAATTCTGTGAACTCTACACCTCACATAAGGTCTTGATTCCCCACCCCATGCTCAAAATAAATTTACATGAATAAAAATTAAATAGGTCACAATAAAGAGATCTATGTATCTAAATCCCACATAAAGTCATATAAGCATAAAGCAATATATTTTCGATATTCTGGCTCTGCTGGACTCGGAAGAAACTCTAATCACCAGCATGAGTTACACATTCATATTCCAGTCACCCTAACAAGGGATTCAAAACGCAATTTCAATCATAGTATCACGACATCTCTATAAATGCGGCAATTGTGCAGCATGTTGCAGCAGTCACTGGGTGAAAACACAGTTCGGTCAACATCAAAACCTTTCTAATGTGGTTGCTTCATTCCGCAAAAGGCCACATTTTGAATCCATGCACCCTAATCAAAGTGAGTAAGGTATTATAAATACAGCAAGAGATGTCTGACAAAGGAAAATTTGCTGAAATCCTGGGTTACTCTTGTGCCTAATTCATAGTCTCCTCAATCCCAGACAGCAATCCTTCAAAAGGCTAATATGCAGAACCTTTTCACAAGGAATTCAAATGAATGGCTAAAAAATGTATACCTTTCAGAGCAAAGGAATGACAGCCACATGATAGATAGAACTTTCTAAATTCATTAATCACCCCTTTTGGCAGAATTGAATGGTCAACATCAAGCAGTTTTACAGTTCTTCACAATCAAAAGCAAAGCACTAAATGGTATGCTATGAAGCCAAACTCCAGCAAGTATAAATTATGGCACGGGAAAGGAAGTGAGCACAAGCCCACAGTATAATCAATAATGCAATGAGCAGACAGAAAAACTAGACACAAGTAGATAAGGTCTAATCAGACAGTGAGAGAAGCAAAATGAAAGCAAACTGGATGGAACAACCCAAAGACGTATATGATGAGTAATAGAGGGGACGTGAAATCAAAACCCACCCATACAACATAGCATCATCATAGAGAGCCTCTCTTATCACAGGTAAAGGTGGACGCACATCATTACCATCATCAGGTCCACCGAGTTCCTTTGCCACGTCCCTGCCTAATCCACTATGGCAAAGCACATAAAAGACAACAATTAAAGCCTGATCAACTGGATATTACATGTTATTAAACATAAGGACTCTCCTAGTATACCTGGAACTTTGTTCGGCCAAAGGAGTTGCATTTTCTTCTGGTGGCAAGTATGACGAAGATGGCACACCACCACCTTCATTACCCACATAGAACAGCTGAATAGCTTCTTCAAGTTTCCAGCTTGTTGCCTGAGCCGCAAATTCTTATTTTGAGCAAATGTTTGTTTCACACACAAAACACTATAGAAATTGCCCCAAAGGCACTATTGTGGACAATCAACCCAGCACAACAGAACAGCAATGAGACGAAGATCATGCATTTTCAAATCAAGACAGAATATTTTGGATAATACATCAGATGCAATGGAATGTTAAGAAAATGCCTGAGACTCTACAAATCTTTACATGTTTTTAGTGTTACAAAATGAAGGAATGCAGAACTTGGGACACATGTCAGAACAGTATTGAGCATAATTATATACAACAGCAACTCCTAACTCCTAGTGTAGATCCCACTTTAATTGAGCATAATAACATCCTATGAGTAAAAGGATAACCAGGTCATAGTTGATAAACAATTTTTATAGGGTGAGTTGCCTCAGATTTTGTAATAGAAATTCAAAGGAACCTTATTATCTGCCAATGTTAAACAGCTCCTAAAAGCTTTAAAAAGCCATTTCAATCGAGCCTATAACATTAAACATCAGTCAAGTACAGCAGTTATGTGCCCAACAATTGATAGCACCAGATCATTGCCATCCTAGCAAAACTACTGAATCAATGGACTACATTACTTCGTAAGAACATTTTTTTTTTCCAGATGTTTTGAAATCAAACTACACAATTTCAGAAGGCTAAAGCTTCTTCATATCATCAATATCCATAAAGTCATCCTCTTGAATTCATCCGTAACAAAGACCAAATTTCACTTTCCAGGAAAAAAAAACTATGAAAAAAGTTCAACCTCCACATCCAACTTTGCATACAATGTGAACTGGAAATTCATCTGTTGACCAAGTAATGTCATTCTTTTGTATGACCCTTGAACTTCTTACATCATGCAAGCCTTCCCAATGAATTTATAAAGACTTCATGTCATGTTTCTATTGCCACCTAAAATTCTGCTCTTCTGTTGGAACATGATATTGATTGGCAACCAGAAAGTGCCAGATGGATGCATATGGCCTTAAAGTCAATTTTAGGTTTGCCTTAAAACTACTTAAACTTGCTAAAAAAGCATTATACTTTGTTTATGTGCAAAGTGGTCAAAATGTCTCCAAGTCAAATGCAGATAGAATCATCTGCTAGAAACACCCTAATCCTACTGCTTAAATTAAGATTAACTGTGAATTATGTATGATCATCTTAGGATACTCAACTAGGCAAAAGAACATAAATTCAGAAGTAGTATCTAAATTCAGGATATCCCCAGTTCATTTGACTTGGTCACCCAACTGGTTAAATTATCCTAGTAAGAAAAAGAAATATTAAGTCAGAGCTTCGGTAAAACTCTTAGATCTGGACGTACCACTAGTGGCAATATCATTATTGGAAAAACGCATTCCCAAATTTGTAAACAAGAATACCCCGATACACTGCCTATTTAATTAGTACCTCCCACCCCAACCCCAAGTCCGGCAGTGATTGTTCAAGAGAACTTTTTATACATGATACGAGATGCAAATGCTGACACCCCCATTGATTAAATTCACTCCAAATCGGAATGTGGTGCTCCACGCCCCCAATTACACATCAATCAAAATTTGCCCAACAAGAAGCAGAGCTGATAGAGAAACGAACTTTTCAACAAATTAACAAGATCATAAACACTTCCAAATTCGTAAAAGGAACGATAAAAACAGTTCGGATCACCCCTTTGTGTCCGCTATCAAGTCTAGATCTTGAGCAAGGGAAAGATTGCGTCTTTTAAGGAGAGAGATAAACCACAATTAAGTATGGCGAAGTGAAGATAACAGATGAGGGTTTTGAGAGGGAACCTGTAAGAATTGGCGGGCAGTTTCGGCCGTCTGACCCACAGCGATCTCGAGGAAGGAAGAGACCATGGATTGCTGGTCAGTAGGGGAGAGAACGTCCTCCATGATTCTGTCAGTGGCGATAGGAATTCTAAGAGTGTGAGCTCAGAGCTCCTTGCTTTGGCCTTTAATGGAGGAAAGTAAGACCGACAGAGGAGAATTTTTGCTAGGGCTTTCTACAAATACGGAACTACTTCGGATTTTTGGATGACGGAAAGCGTACTTCTCTGGTTCTCTGGCGCTTTTTTTTTTTTTTTCCCCTTCCTTTATATTTTTGGGCGGGTGGTGTTACATAATATTTGGGATCATAAACAATGGAGTATAACATGACAAGGTTGGAGATGAAATATATCCTCCCACGTAGATATGGATAAAAATATATTATTTGTAAATTTTTTTAAATTAATAAAATTATTTTTAAGATTAACTATTTAATTTGAGTATGATTAGGATTCTCTTTTATTTTCTTTTCAAAATTAGTTCCCCATGTTTCTCTTTCACTTCAATCTCTCCCCTCCCGATTTATCTCTCCACGGGCTCGTGCTCGCTAATCTCCCTCTCACGCCGCCCATCCTCATAATTTTCCTGAATGCCGCTCATCTTTCCATGTAACGCCCCAAACCACATAATCACCAGCTAATCATAAGGACCGATTAACTAGTAATTAGCGCAATGGAAAGAAAGGTTAGAGGCGTTACCACCGCTCCAAACAAGGAATAAGGCAACATTCAATTAGATTACATGCAACACTTGGTAAGGTCCGAGTTTGAAAGTAAAACGTCCGATGAAGAATAACATAAGCAGAGAGAACTCAATACATATCGTCCGGGTAATGATTTAAAGACATAACCAAAACAATTCAAAACACGACGAGTCACCACCACTCGTGAGCCCCTAAGACATTTCGGCCGATGAGACAACTTACTTCTTGCTCCCTTCTGGAATAGCTTTACCTAAAACAAAATAGATAAAACATTTCGAAATAATGAGCCAAGACTCAAGCATGCTTATCCATGTACTCGTAAATAATTAAGTGAAGAAATATGATTTAAGCGCATGCATTTCAATTCATTTATAAATCGGATAGGAAGAATATAAGAAAACAATTATTCATTTATTATCTAAATGGCTTCTTACGATCGTCGGTTTCCTAAATATGAGCATATCCAGACCGATTGGCAAAGTCTCGGTTAATAATAGCCAAATATATATGGGTGTGATCACAAGTCCGATCACGCTGATATGATTGATATGGGCGGGCCACATAATTAGGTGACAAATAATATTTGAAATGGTTCATTTCATTAAGCAAACCATTTGATATAGTTATGTATATACGTATGGGTTTTCGTAAGGTACAAGCAATAAACGTACCTTAAAATCGCGAGTGATATCCTTCCTTTGATCCCTTTAGAGTTGTTGACTCGAATGAACGACATTGATGCCTTAACAAAATAAAGTGTTTCATTAATAGATTCAATACTTTTAGTAACTAAATTTACTATCTTATTATTATCATTGCTATTATTATTACTACTGTTGTTACTTATATTATTTTCTTTTTGTAACTTCCCATGACTAGATGAATCCAAAAAAAAAAAACAAAATCACTTTGTAGATTGTTAAAGTGGTTGGTTAATTTTAATAGGTTGAAGTTTTAAAGTAACATTCGTAACTTATACCAACCCCTCTTGTCACGCAATATAATCATAAGGTTCACTTAACTTGTTTCTCAACAAGACATAACATGTTAATCAATTATTTCTCAAATTAAGTCTCGTTGCTCATCTAATTGTTTAATCCTCCAACGTTGCTTAATTCTTCACTTGAATACCTAATCCAATTCTTATAAATCTCCTAAGTTAACCTATTTCCTTTAATTTCTTCAATTATCAAATTCGCTAATTTCCTTTAAACTTTTTAAATCGTCAAATTTGCTAATTTCCTCTAACTCTCTAAATCATCAATTTTGCTAATTTTCTTTAACTCTTTACATCATCAATTTTACTTCTTTTCTTTACTAACACAATTACTTATTCACTTATTTCCTTTAAGTCACTAAAATCCTTTATTTTCTTTTAGATCGCTAAAGTCACTATTTTTTAAATCGTCAACATCATTTATTTCATTTAATTTATTTCAATCATCCAAATCACTTATTTTCTTTAAACCCTCAAAATGACTTATTTTCTTTAATCTTCCCAAAATTACTTATTTGCTTTAACTTCTTAAAATCATCCAACTTATCTATTTTCTTTAATTCACCTTTTTAATCCACATGCTCATAACACAACATGCATGCCTATTTTTTCTTAAATCCTCACGTAATATCATATTCCTCCAAAGTCTTATTTTAACTTTTACATGCATGCCCATTTTAATTAATCTCTTCCTCCAAAATTTTCCAATAAGCTTTGAATCATCACAAAACCCAAGTTTTCTTCCCAAAATTTATAATCCATAATCATCTAACCAATAACCTAATACAACATAATCAAGAAATTTAAATAATTTTTACAAGACCAATTTTTCTTTTTCCATGAACATCCAACCACCTAATTCAAGGCCTTTTTGTTTCTTTCACCAACACAATCTCATAAAATCTGATTTTACACAATAATCCCTTGCATGCAACATCTAACTAATTATTCTTAAAAATTAAAAGAATTCATTAGTTGAAGGTTGAGGTTTTTACCCAAAACCCACAAGAAAAATGAGGTTTTTATGGAGGAAGGGGTGGTTGAACGGAGCTCCGGTGGCTACGGTGGTTGGCGGCGATGACTGGCGGCGGCAGCAGGTGGCGACCGGTGACGACGGTGGTTGCCCCGGCGGTAGGCAGCAGGGCGAGCAGCAAGACCCGCGGTGGCCGGCGGCCGGTGGCTCCGGTGATGCAACCGGCGGAGCTGGTGGTGGTGGTGCCAGCAAGCCTGGCTGGGTAGTAGAGAGGAGGTTGAGTGAGGGAGGTGAGTTTCTTTGGCAAGGGAAGCAAATGACGAAGGTAGAGTTTTTGAGATTTTGGGGGCTTAAATAGGCAATTTAAATTTGAAAATTCTCTCTCCTCAAATCTGAATCCAACCCCTTTTTATTTTATTTGTAATTTTTATTTGCTTGGTTATTGGGTCCTCCACTCTCCACAAACCCAAATATCCTAATAGCCAAGCCCAAGTTAAAAGAATGTCGGTTTTAGGAATTTTCGTCTTGAATGACTATTTAAAAACTTTAGGCGAATGAATTATTATTATTATTATTATTATTATTATTATTATTATTATTATTTCGATAATGTCTTACTGTTGTTATTATTATTATTATTATTATTATTATTATTATTATTATTATTATTATTATTATTATTATTATTATTATTATTATTCCTTGAATTATCACAAGACATAATTTATTTGATCATTTATTTATTTATTTATTTATTTGCCAAGCGTCGATATCATCATCCGAGTCCCGCAACAAATAATATGGTTACTTGCACAAGTATCTAATACACATGATAATGAGGAATGAAAGTGTGAATTGAAGTGCACGCGCTCATTAATATTTATTAATCTTTGTTGATGTATTGGATTAAGGTCGGGGCATTACACTCCACCAGCTCGTGCTCGTTAAATTCTGGCCGATCGAATAAGAAGTCTGTGCATTTCGTTCATCTTCAAGCAATCCTCACTCAATATTCAACGAAACCATGTATCCTTTTTCGAAAATTAGTCGAAATTTGATGATAATTAGTGATGAAAGAACAAAGTAAAGCAAAAACAATTTGCTACATCAGGAAAAAAATTATATTATATTGCATGGTGAAATATACTTCCAACTTTATAATTTAGATGCATAAAATGGGTTAATTTCGATTATATTTACATTGTACGGTGCTTTTCATCACCTTCGGTTAATTTTCATGATACTTCGTCCGTATGTTAGTATGGGTGTGGATTAAAAAGTTTATGAATATATTGGTAATTTGTTTCAGCAATGATTGTATTGTTCATCCAAGTGACACTATTTGTTAATTGTTTTAAAATATTTTGTTCACCAAGATTTTGTTTCTAAAATGTATGTTCATTTCCTAGGCTGAAAACTTCGACCATATAATTTTGATTATTCACTATCTTGTGCACTTCTATTCACCCAT
The DNA here is from genome assembly GCA_021018815.1 of Talinum fruticosum. NCBI lineage: Eukaryota > Viridiplantae > Streptophyta > Magnoliopsida > Caryophyllales > Talinaceae > Talinum > Talinum fruticosum. The sequence goes on from JAITYX010000020.1 coordinate 52,251, forward strand.
TGGTATTATTTGTTCATTGTTGTAAAGTGTTTTGTTCATCAATATTTTGTTCGAAATATATGTCTAGGTTAAAATGTTCAACCTCGTAATTTTAATTGTTCACTATCTTATGTTGAATTGTTCATCGCAAGCAAACTTTTTATTCATTATTTTGGACTGTTTTGTTAATGGATACAAGTGGTTAAATTATTCATGACACTAATTATTAAATGTTCAATTGTAGTAGACAAGGAACCTCGGAGACATAACGCAACCATTGTAATTGAAGAAGATTACTATGAGTAGCAACCATTGTCATCAAGAAAGCAATTCATCCTAAAAATGGAAGAGACTTCACCGGAAAGACCAACTAATAGGAAACGAGTGCATTTTATATCAAATATTAATTGTTCATCGAGTAGCCTACAATTTTTTCATAAAATTATACTTGTTTGTTCAATGCGATGATACATTTTGTTCATTGTAGAAGGTAGATTTGTTCACTGAAATAATATATTTATTCATTTGGAAAAGATGAATTGTTCACTCGAGAATAGGGATGAAAATTACACCCAAACTCGATAAACCCGGCCCGTTTTTATTGGGTATGGGTATGAAAATTACAAAAATTCCGGTTTAGGTTGGGTGGAAACAGAACGGGTTTGGGTTCGGGTACGGGTCGAGTATAGGGCTCACTCAACCCAGCCCGGTTTGTTTAATAAGAAACTTTTTTTGGGAACACCCTTAGTTTACTTATTGAACTTGGAAGCCCAAAAGTGAAGCCTAAATGTTCTCCTCATATCAACTAAAATCCTAATTCACCCTCCAATGAGTCATGTATTTCCCTTTCTTTTGCTGATATTAGCTTTGTGTGAAAGTGATACTTGTCCGATATTTGTCAATATTCTTTTCTATAGGTTAAGATTTTTCTCAAGTTAAAAAATTAAAATTTTATTTGTGATGGACAAGCTTTATAGATTATTGAGCATCACTAGTTAGATTTTCATAGGTTTGAACACAAATTATTGATGATTGTTTGTAAAGCTATTATCGTTGGACATTTTCATTGTTGGTGGACCTTTTTAAACCCAAATGTATCTATTTATATCTATTATAATACCTAAATATGTGTCAATGTGGGTAATTTTTTTATCCCATTAAACCCCAAATAAAACCCGCAAAACCCCGATGGGTATGGGTAGGGTATAGGATTTCAAAACCCGATGGGTGTATGGGTGTGAATATGAGTATGAGTTTTTAAAATGGGTGTGGGTGTGGGTGTGGGTGTGGCTCCACAAAACCCGAAATTGCCCCATTTTCATTCCTAACCGAGATATTTATATTTGTTTAAATTTCACATTGAACGAATAACAATTACCAGTAAATAATTACCACATAACTCGTAAACAAATACGTATATACTAATGAACAAGTTAACTGTAAGACCCGAAATTCACGTGCCCGCTTACTAATGAATTAAGTTATTAAAAGTTAATTTAAAAATTCAGAATTATTAAATTAGGATGAATTATTAATTTTTCGAGTCGAATTAAAACTCGAGAATGAAACCCGAGCGTGGGCTAGCTAAAATGGAGTTGTGATATTGATATGGGCCTAATATCACATGAAAGCCCAAAATAGAAAATTTAAAACAAAAAGAAAAAGGGAAAGGAGTTGCTGGCCTGGCTTATTGTGTGCTGGCAGTTAGATTAAGCAAGAGAGAGAAATGGGTCCAATTGAAAGGAAACACGAGATTAAATAGGTGTTGAAATTAAGAGAGGAGAGAGAGAGGGATTAAGAGGAGACTGGAGATAGAAGCAGGGAAACAAAGAAGAAAGGGAACGAGGGGAAAGAGAGCGAGAGGGAGACCGAGAGGTGAGGGACGAAAGAGGAGAAGCAGTGAGAGAGAGGAAAGCGGCCGGAGGCCGCCAAACCGAAAGGCGAACGAAGGAAAGGCGACCGCGAACGCAGTGCAAAGCAGCGAGAGGAAGAGGAAGGGGAGCGAGAGAGAAGAAGTGGGAGACGGAGAGACACGGGAAAACAAACGGGAACACCGAGAGGGAGACGAGGCCGGCGAGCAAACTAAGGGTGGCCGGCGAGCAAGGGAGCAATGTCGACCGGCGAACAAAGGGGGAGACGGTGGACGAACGAGACCAAAACTGGGCAAAAACAGAGCGAGGTGAGAGGCGGAGCGCGAAAGGTTGGGAACCCAGGAACAAGAAGCAAAGTACGAATATCAAACACCCAATTCAAACCCTCCAAAACTGAAATTGTTAGAACCTCTAAGAATCTAAGGTGAATAATCTAAATTCATCCTCTAAAATTAAATGAGTTAGGGGATTAAGCTTGAAATTGAAGTATGGAATTGGAAACCGTAGGTTTAATTGAAGAAGTTAGAGGCCCGAATTCACGAAATTAGCATGCGTAGTTCATGAATTTAATGATGATTGAGTATTATTGAGCTGTGTGATTGAGAATTTGATGAAAATAGCTTGAATAGATTTAGTGTGAAAAAATCGGAAAATTGAACATCATGACTTAAGTGCAGATTTTTCATGAATTTATCCTGCTGTCCGGATTATTGCGAATTCATGTGCAGCCCGAAATTCCTGAAACTTTTACTGTAATTTCCTGATAATTTATGAGAGGTTCCTGTAAATTTTGGTATGCGTTGGATGAGTGAATTGGAAGATATGGATTTTTGAGTGAAAATGTGCCGTTTTGGGCTAAACCGGAACTAATTGAATAATTGAGTTAAGGAATGAAATTTAAGAAACTACATGGCTAGATTAAGAGATATATAACAATTAAGGAAAGTTATAGAACCATAAACCACCTATGCGTGATTTTACGCAATCATGAAAGCGACAAGTTCGTTAATTTAATATGTCTATGTGAGGATGTGTTTATCTTAAAAGTATATGTATTATAAGTGAAATAAGCATGCCTGTATGAGTTGGATTGATTGTGCTTGAGTTGGAACTTCCTTATGTAAATTGCTTGTTTTGAAGAAGTTACGTATGAACGTGTTGAGCTTGAATTATATGAATTAAGTGTATCTTGTGTATAAGTAATAAGAAGATAATAAGAAGATAAGAAAACATAAAGAACTAAAGAAGGGAGAAAGGATTGTGTTATTGATCTAAGACCCCACGAATTAAAGAACCCTCTCGAAGCTATGGCCATAGAAGTGTCCGTCAAAATGAAGCCACGAATTGAATTGCTTTCACGAATTCTTGACCACTATGCGTCCTTCGTAGTTTGAGGCTTGCCTCGAGGCCACAAATTGTTTTGCCTCGAGGCCATGAATTGTTATGCCTCCAAGAGCCCATGAATTGTTTTGACTCCAAGAGGGTCTTTAGAGCAGAACATAAATTTTCTTTCTATTCGAAACCGAAAAGATTTAAAGAATTACGATATGAAGAAACGAATGATTATGCATGATGAACAAGAAAGAAAGAAGCAATGATTTATGAAATGCATAATTGAACTTAAGAAGAAGAAAAAGAAGAAAAACGAATCCCGATTTCATAAGAAACTAATACGATAAGAACTAAGATATGAATTACGGGATGAATGCCTTACATGATAAAGGATTATATGACGTACTTGCGTAGGAAGAATAGGAAATTATGTTTGATTGAATTCATGAGTAATTGATGTCATTGTGCTTCTCGGCAAGTTGGTAAGTTTAGTATCTCGCGTGTCTTAAGCATGTATGATCCGAATCGCATGTTATGAATGAATTGTGAACTTACGTGTGTTTGTTAATGAATTAATGTGCAAAGTGAAACCGGGGTTGGGTTTGGGTTATTCATTGGGCTTGTGTAGCTCATGACCTCACCAACATTTTCAGTACAGAAGTTAATACTCCCTGAAGTTGCTTTTGGCTTTTAGAAGAAGCGAATCAACGGATAGGACATCTCCGGACTTATTATGTACTTTATGTTTTTCATGCTTGTAAAGATCGGTTGTATGTGAACTTAAGTTTTGACTATGAATGTAAAAGCCCTATGTGAATACTCCGAGCGTGTGGCTCGTTGAGTTTGTGTTGTGTTTACTCCGAGCGTGTGGCTCGTTGAGTTTATGAATGTGTTTCGTGTAGGTTTAAGGTTTTAAGCCTATGGGATTAGCCATATTATAGAGGAAATTCTGCCGAAATTTTTAGAAAAACCTTTGACAATCTAGAAATACGCTTCCGCCGAGTCAAAGAGAAACCATTAACCCTAAGTCGAAATCTTAAGCAGCCTTAGGGATTCCTATCGGGGAACCCCGACATGTAATACTCCTAGGGTGGATCTTGGGGTGTTACATTAACATTGCTCTGTGAACAATTAAAACAAAATTTTTACATGATAATTATTGGTGGTTGCGATAAAAAATGGCAAGAAAAATGATTACAACTATCATTTATAAACACGATTAATCAATAATTAGATACCATTAGCCTCAACTTCATTACATTATTGACAACTCATAAATAATCAAATGAACTTGAACATTATATTATTGACAACTCACAAATAATCAAATGAACTTGAAACATTTCAGATGTAGCTAATATCGATTTATATAAAGAGAGAAAAATAAATGTTAGATAAAGAAATATTAAGGGCATCATTACAAATCTACAAAAATTATGATATCTGATAAAGTTTTTTTATAAAAAAATTATAAACTAAAATTTAACATGGGATAAAAAAATTAATACAAAAAATGAAAAATTGTCTGTCATTATATAGATTCCGAACGTTAGTTACCAAAGGATATTTTGATTTTTTATAGTCTTAATAAAATTAGCATAAAGTCAGTTAATAAAGGATATTTGATTATTTTTAATCTTAAAAAAATTAGGATAAAGTTAGTTATAAAAAGATATTTTGATTTTTTAAAAATATTAATAAAATGATGAGTTGAAACTTTTTTGTTAATCTTAATGAATGATGTGACACCCGATAGTATAAGTTACCAAGTGCACATAAGAATTTGCACAGTATTTGTAAATCTAGCAATTCGGATGGATAAAATACGGATGAGTCATTTCGAGTTTGAGTTTAAAAGCAAATTATAATCTTAAAAGTTTTGGAATTTGGGTTAACTTAACGGCTTGATTATGCCTTTTATGTTTTTATTCTCTTACAAACATTTATAAGAATTAAAATAATTTTTAAAATAAAAAATCACTCCCAAGGGGAGGAAGTTAGGAGAAATTTGAAAGAGGGTCCCATATATGAGTTTTGGTTTTTAAAGTTAAGTTTGATAGTTACCTTATACTTATTAAAATACGAAAATCCAATGTAAAATAAAAATTTCGTATTAAAAATCTTGCTTAAAAGAACAACCAAAAATGTGGAATGTGTACTTCTTTGGTACCTTTTTTCCCTTTCCGTTTTTTAGGGGCTCGTAATTTTTCACATTAATAGTGTATATGACATAATCAAAAACTTTTAAAAATTAAAAAATGACAAAAAATAACCAAAAACCCTTCTCTTATGGTAGTAGTAGTTGTTGAGTCCAAAAATATGGTATTTTTAATACCTTTTTACATCTTATTTTGTTTATAATAATTATTAAATTAAGATTTTTAATTTAATTTACTTTTTGTTCGTAGGAAATGTGGGAAAATCTGAAAAATAATAAGAAGAGTGGAAAATTGAAAAATTGGGTCGTCTATTTGCAGTTGGCCCAAACCGAGCCCAAGCTCTCTCCACCCTCTTGCCCTCGTGCTGAACACACCACTTACATGACCATCCCCCCATACTTAAAGCTTTCGGTCTCCTTCAGATGAAACCAACACCTTCTACAAAAAAACTAGTAGGTACCTTAAGTTTTAGGCCATTTATTTTTGGACCCAAAGTTATCAAAAATTATATTAAGGCGCCTTAAATAATTGAGCCAACTATTTCCTGGGTCCAATTCGGGCCTGAGCTTAGACGAAGTTGTGAAAAGTCTAAAATACCCTTCTTTAATCGCGGGAAGAGGAGAATTAACTCCATTATAACACGCCTACTGTTGCCTGTCATGTATCCGATACTCTCAATCACTCTCTGTCTCTGTCTCTCTCTCCCCCTCTCCTCCACCCCCAATTCTTCAACTCCGATCTGCAACTCGTTTTTAGAGGAAAAATCGTCCTCTATAGACGAAAACAGGAGACGAAGACGAAGGTAAAAGAAACAGAGGTAGAAGAAAAGGAGGTTGAAAATGGTAAGCGAGTAGAAGTTTCTTAATTTTTTGCTTTGATTTTATTTTAGGGTTAAATTTAGGGGTTTCGTTGAAAAAATAAATTTTATACCATAATTTTGTGAAATAATCTTTGAATGGAGAAATCTACTTCGACTAGCCTTCCATTTTTACCAAATGCCACGAGAAAAAAAACCCACAATCCTCAATCCCAAAAATTAGAAAAATTTTTCCAAATTGTGAAATTCCACAAACAAATAAGTGGATACCATACCGCAAGGGAAGAAATACAACAATAGCAATGAATAAGGGTTGCTCCTTCCGCAAAGGAGTCAAGATTAATTAGGGATAAAGACACAGAGGAAGTACTCCTAAAGGTGAAGAAGGAAGAGAAAGTACCAAGCTTCACAAACCAAGCTTCAAATACGCCCTCTTCTTCAAAACGAAGATGGAAAAACAGAGGAGAGAGAAAATTGAAGGACATAACTCATGGAGATGGAGGTTGAGGGAGATGGAGGTTGACGGAGATGGAAAAACGAAGAAGGAGGTAAGCTATATAGAAGGAGAGAAGGAATAACATGACCGTTACAATAAGGGTAATATGGGAAATTCAACTCAAATAGTAGTTGGCCCAATTATTTAAGGCGCCTTAATTTAATTTTTGATAACTTTGGGTCCAAAAATAGATGTCCTAAAACTTAAGATACCTACTAGTTTTTTTTTTGTTATCACTATCTATCTCCCGACTCTCACCCTCTCCTTCTTGACACCAAAACTCTACCCCAACTCTACTCTCTCTTTGGCCGCAACCCTAACTCCCTCTTCCCACATATGCTACCTTAGCCCTTCTTCCCAAAGAAACCTAATCCCACCACAACTCTGTCTCTTCTCTTTCGGCTTTACCAACTCACGAGCATTGCCCTCACTAGTCAAAACTCCAAAAACCCATTCCATCTCAAACTCTATCCCTTCACTTTCTCTCTCTATCCACAACCGAAATAGAGGCGCTCCAAGTAAGGACTCGAGCAAGAAGATTGAGCAAGGAGGAAGCATTAAAGGCGAGATAGTTAAGAGTAGGGGCTGAGCACGGTTACTAAAGCCACAAGATTGATTAGTTTCCAATTACTTCCTCAAATTTTAGTGCTAATTCTCAAAGTTTAGATTTTAGATTTTAGTTTAGAGTAGAGTAATTATTCTGCAAGCAAGTTAAGTGTTGATTTCAGGATTGAACTCATCTGAATTTTGGTTCGAATCTTGGATTGTGGGACTACTTTGAAGACATTTGATGTCACTAGTATATTCTGAACTTTTGCATTTGTTTTGATGCTCTTCAATTTCTGTTGTGGTTCGAATATTGTGTTGATTGTAGTTTGTTTGAATTGTGAATTGTTTAGGATTTTTGTTGGAATTGCTATTAGGTGGTGATTTATGCAATCATGAATAATCAATTTAGAGTTTCATATAATTCAATTTCGATTCGATTAGTTTAATTTAGGTTGGTAGAGGAATGCTAAATTTAGTTTATTAGTTTAGCATTATTAGTCTCGTAATCTGATTTTAATTTAGTTCCATCTTTGTGGATCAACAAAAATCTCATACTCCTAAATTTCACTTCAACAAAATGGTGCCGTTGCTTGGGATGGCGATAATTTGAATTTGGTTGTAGATGGAGTCGTGTTTTTTATTTGAGTCTCGGTTTTTTATTATGTTTTTGGTTATTGATTTGAGTCGTGTTTTTGCTAGCCATAGTTGTTTTTCCAGTTTCTGTTTTTGTTTTGAAATGAGGTCTTAGTTTCAGTTTCTTGTTTCTTGTTTTGGATTCGATTTGATTGGTAATTTGCTGCCTGAAACGAAGTTACTGATTTTTTGTTTAGCATTAGTTTAATTTTTTTGTTTTTGTTTTGGTTTTAGTGGTTTATTTGCTGTCCAAAAATTCTTCCAGCACTGTGTTGTCTTGTTGCTATTCACTGCAGAAATCGGAGAGGAGGAAAATTTGCACGTGAATTTTTGTGTGTAGATTTTCTATATTTATGATTTTCTATTTTGATAATTATTGAGTTGATTTTGTTTTGGTTTTGTGTTTTGATAATTTCTGCATGTTTCTAGGGTTGTTTAAAGTCTAGGGTAATTTTTGTTAAATTTTTTAGAATTTTTAGAATTTTCTATAATTTTCAGAAATTAATTAAGTGCGGTGTTTTTTCAACAAATTTATGTTATGATTTTCTATAGTAGTTAGGTCAGAAAAATTGAGAAAAAATATTTTTATGTTTAATCCTTGGGTTCTTCCTGAATTTTTTACTTATATTTTTTTATTTTAGTTGTTTTAATTTTTAGTTTTTATTTTCTGTTTTCATTATTATGTCTTATTTTTGTTTCTATTTTTGTGTTTTCTATTTTCTTGTTTTGATTACAATCTGAAAAAAAAAAAAATTAAAAAGACGAAAAACACATTCATGGGGATGTTAGTCCATGAGTCTGTTGAGTTAGGAAACCAAAAGAAGAGAAAATGACTAAATTTGGAGCATATGAGAGAACTTTGAGTAATATATTTTATCTCGCATAGGAGATCTAACTCTTCATATTTTAACTTGCCTAATTTGAGATCTAATATGACTCTTTTACGCCGCTTTATATTCGGATGCTCCTAAAATTTCATGGTTCTGAAGATGTATATATGTTTCGATGAAATTTGATGAAGTAATTTCTATGATGCATTTCCTAATGTCTCCGATGATCGTGATGAAATAAGAATGAGATTGATTCCTTTTATTTTAAAGGATGCTACTAAATGATGGATGTATAACTTAACTGCTAACTCTATTTCCACTTGGAATGATTTTGTTAAAATGTGTTTGAGAAAATATTTCCCTAATAGTAAAGCTGTAAAGGTAAAGAATGAAATAATCAATTTATTCAAATGGATAAGGAACCATTTTGGAATTACTTTGAAACGATTTAAAAATTTATTGGCCCAATGTCCTAACAATGGTTTAGAACAGTGACGTTTGTGCCAAATTGTTTATGAAGGACTTGACCAACAAACTAGGACGTCCATGTGTCATGGTGGTTTTCTTTCCAAAAGTTTTGCAATTGCGTTAGAGTTTTTAGAGGACTTAGTGGAAAAGACCATGTAATGGGAAACCACTAGAGATGGGAGTTTAGGTTATAGGATTAATGGTGTAAAGGGGGAGGGGGCATTCATGTTGTTTTTGATGTACTTTAAAATATGTTGATGGGGTTAACTATTCAACCCTAATCTTACCTAGACTTCTTTGGTGTCATGTTCTCATTACCAAGGATTAGATCACCTTTTTAATGCTTGTCGTTATTATCGGCACTTGACCACAAGCCATGAGCAAGCGCAAGTGAATGTTGTGTTTTAAAGGCCTAAGTTTGACCCTTAATCTCCTACCTATAATGGAGGGTGAAAACATCAACCTAATTTTTCTTAGAGTAGTAGACCTAATGTTGGTTAAAACGTCCTCTAACTTACTCCATTTCCTCCTGGTTCCTACCGGAGGTTGACTTATCTAACTGTGCCTAATGCACTTAGACCACCACGTCCCATTGCTCAAACCCAACTTCCTCCCGGTTACACCGATGTTGATAGGAGACTTAATAATCTAGAAAAATTATTAGTACTATGGCTAAGTAGTTGATCCAACTTATTGCCTCTAACTCTAGAGAGAAGGAAACTTTTCCTAGTCAACTGGAGGTGAACCTTAATAGCATCTTTTGAGGGATCGTCTGTAAGATATAATGTAAGGAAAGTGAATTCAATTATATCCCTTAAGTCGGGACGAGAAATGATAACCATGTGAATGGCCAAGTGAGGGAAACAAGCGAGATATCCTCACACTTTCTTTCAAAATTCATTTTCCCCCTCTTTTCCTCAAGAGACCGGTTCATCCGAGTACTCCTAAGGACATTATTGATGGTGTTCTTCCGGAGACCTCTGGCGCTTCTTCTAACAAAGAGGAAACTAAGGAGAAATATATAAGCTGATATAGTAGAACTTGCATCTCTAATAGATTCTTCCTCTCCTACTCGTTGTACGGGTTTATGATCTCAAAGAGCATGCTACTTGTGAAATTAACATGATACACTTATTGAATCAAAGATCTCATTAGAAAAGAATGTTCGTTACGAGCACATTGACCATGGTAATTTCTTAGTTCATTATGAGTCCTTTTCTTTTGACTCCATAATGACTAACTGTCAATTTGAACCCTCTAAATCCATGTTTCATGAGTATAAGACTTCGTACCTAATAATGTTGGTTCAAACTGGACTTATGAATATGTTAACAATTGAAAAACGGTGAAATTAAGACCCACTTGTCTGTTTGGACAATTCGATCCGTAATGATAAAATTTCTAGGTTAAGAATCAAACTGTTAATTAATTGTTAATACGTCCGCTTGTTTGATGTTTGGACTCAATAATTTGTCAAGTTGAAACATGCCCTTAATGGTGTTGCATTGATATTATGGATGCACTCTCTTTGGTACCAACTTTCTAGTTTTTGTTCCCTTTATTTGGCTAAGAGCTCTTCTTGCAGATTTGATAAATTGCTAAGTGCTTTAATGAGATTTAACTTGAGATAGAAGTTTGAGTTGATATGGAGTGACTAATGCTCTATGAGTCTCTATTTGAACCGATTTCATGAGGCTTTAGCTTAGGTGTACCTAACATCTAACTCGGTATAATCGTTCTTCTCTATATTCTCCTTTTATTTTATTTTCTTTTGTAAATATTTGATGCTATTTTGAATTTTCTTTTGTTTATATAATTTTATTTTTGTTAATTCCTTCAAGTTTAGAGTCTTGCCTTTCTATTTTCCCTTTATTTTCTTTTTATTTTTCTTTTTTTCTTGGTATATATACTGCGCATTATATTTTAATTTTTTGTCTTCCTTTTGTGGTTCCATACACTCACAATGAGGACATTGTCGAGTTTAGGTGTAGGGGTGGAGAAACCTTTCTTTAAGAAAAATTGATCAAAAATCCAAAAAGACTCAATCCCACTGCAACTCTATCTCTTCTCTTCGGCTTTACCGACTCATGAGCATTGCCCTCACCAGTCGAAACTCTAAAGACCCATTTTATCTCATCCTCTATCCCTTTACTTTCTCACTATATCCACAACCGAAATCGAGGCACTCAAGTCGGGACTTGAGCAAGAAGATCGAGCAAGGAGGAAGCATTAAAGACGAGATAGCGAGACAGAGTAGGGGCGAGCACAGATCACTGAAGCCAAAAGGTCGACTAGTTTCTAATTTCTTCCTCAAATTTCAGTGCTAATTATCAAATTTTAGATTTTAGTTTTCAGTTTTAGATTTTAGTTTAGAGTAGTTTAATTATTTTGCAAGCAAGTTAAGTGTTGATTTTGGGATGGAACTCATCTGAATTTTGGTTCGAATCTTGGATTGTGGGACTACTTTGAAGACATTTGACTTCACTAGTATATTCTGAACTTTTGCATTTTGTTTTGATGCTATTCAATTTCTGTTGTGGTTCGAATATTATGTTGATTGTAGTTTGTTTGAATTGTGAATTGTTTAGGATTTTTGTTGGAATTGCTATTAGATGGTGATTTATGTAATCGTGATAATCAATTTAGACTTTCATATAATTCAATTTTTGATTCGATTAGTTTAATTTAGGTTAGTAGATGAATGTTGAATTTAGTTTATTAGTTTAGCGTTGTTAGTCTCGCAATCTGATTTTAATTTAGTTCCATCTATGTGGATCAACAAAAATCTCATACTCCTAAATTTCACTTCAACAAAATGGTGTTGTCGCAGGGATGACGATAATTTGAATTTGGTTGCGGATCGAGTCGTGAGTTTTTGTTTGAGTCTCGGTTTCGATTATGTTTTTTGTTATTGATTTGAGTTGTGTTTTTGTTAGTTGTAGTTGTTTTTCCGGTTCTGTTTTTGTTTTGAAATGAGGTCTTAGTTTCAGTTTCTTGTTTCTTGTTTTGGATTCGTATTGATTGGTAGTTTGTTGCCCACAAACGAAGTTACTAATTTTTTGTTTAGCATTAGTTTATTTTCATTTTCTGTTTTGGTTCTAGTGGTTTATTTGCTGTCCGGAAATACTTCCAAACTCGTGTTGTCTTTGTTGCTATTTAGTGCGAGAAAATAGAGAGGAGTAAAATTTGCATAGAAATTATTTTGTGTAGATTTTACTGTTTTCTAATTTTCTCTTCTGATTTTTATTTATTAGATTTTATTTTGGTTTTGTGTTTTGATAATTTCTGCATATTTCTACGCTTGTTCAAAGTCTAGGGTAATTTTTGTAGATATTTTTAGAGTTTCACGAATTTTTGGAATTTTCGGAAGTTAATTAGGTGCGGTTTTTTAATTTTTTCAGCAAGTTTCTGTTATGATTTTCTACAGTAGTTAGGTTAGAAAAAATGAAAAAAAATAATTTTATGTTTAATCCGTTATTCCTGAATTTTTGACTTGTATTTTTATGATTTTAGTTGTTGTTTTTATTTTAGTATGTATTTTTTCCTGTTTTCATTATCGTGTCTTATTTTTGTTTCTATTTTTCTGTTTTCTATTTTCTAGTTGCTTGTTTTGATTAAAATATGAAAAAAGAAGAAAATTGAAAAAAAAACAAAAGAAAGACCAAAAACACATTTGTAGAGTTGTTAATGCATGAGTTGTTGAGTTAGGAAACCTAAAAAGAGAAAATGACTGAATTTGGACCATATAAGAACCTTGATTGTTATATTTTATCCGCTTAGGAAATCTAACTCTTCATGCTTTAACTTACCTGATTTGGGATCCGACGTGATTCTTTTGATTACAGACACGAGTATATTAAGATGATCCCAAAATTTCATGGTTACGAAGATGCGTATATGTTTTTGATGGAATTTGATGAAGTGATTTCTACGATGCATTTTCCTAATGTCTCGATGATCGTGATGAAATAAGAATTATATCAATTCTTTTTGCTTTGAAAGATGCTACTAAACGATGGATGTATAGGTTAACTGTTAACTCTATTTCCTATTGGAATGATTTTATTAAAATATTTTTAAGAAAATATTTCCCTAATGGTAAAATTGTGAAGGTAAGGAATGAAATCAATCAATTTATTCAAATAGATAAGGAACCATTTTGGAATTACTTTGAAAAGATTTAAGAATTTGTTGGCTCAATGCCCTTACAATGGTTTAGAATAGTGACGTTTGTGTCAAATTATTCATGAAGGACTTGACCTTAGGACCACGCTAGAGTCCATGTGTCATAGTGATTTTCTTTCCAAAAGTCCTACGAGTTGCGTGTGAGTTTTTAGATAACTTAACAAAAACGACCATGCAATGAGAAATCACTAGAGATGAGAGTTTAAGTTCTAGGATTAATAGTGCAAAGGGGGCATTCATGTTGTTTCGGTGTGATTCACCTTAAGTGCAAAGTTGTTGTATTTGAAAATATGTTGAGAGGGTTAAGCTGTTTAACCTTAATCTTTCCAGACTTCTTTGGTGTCATGTTCTCATTGTCAAGGCTTACATCAACTTTCTAATGCTTGTCCTTATTATTAGCACTTAACCACGAGGCCACGAGCAAGCGTAAGTGAATGCTTGCGTTTCAAAGGCTTAAGTTTGACCCTTACTCTCCTACTTTTAATGGACGGTGGAAACATCACCCAAAATTTTCTTAGAGTAGTAGACCTAATGCTTGTAGGTCAAAACATCCCCTAACTCACTCTGCTTCCTCCTGGCTCCTACCAGAGGTCGACTTATCTAGTTGTGCCTTATGCAATTAGACCACCACCTCCCATTGCTCAAACCCAACCTCTTCCCGGTTACACCGACGTTGATAAGAGACTTAATTATCTAGAGAAAAATATTATGACTATGGTTGAGCAGTTGACCCAACTTGACTTTGGGATTGAATTCATCCGAAATTTGGTTCAAATATTGGATTGTGAATTGCTTTGAAGACATTTGATTTCGCCGGTATATTCCAAATTTTTGCATTTTGTTTCCGTGCTCTTCAATTTATGTTTTGGTTCGAATAATGTATTGATGGCGGTTTATTTGAATTGTGAATTGTTTTAGAGTTTTGTTGGAATTAATTAATTTTGAGTTTCATATAATTCAATTTCGATTCGATTAGTTTAATTTAGGTTTGTAAACGAATTCCGAATTTAATCCATTAGTTTAGTGTTGTTAGTCTTGTGATCCGATTTTAATTTAGTCCCATTTTTGTGGATCGACAAAACCCTTGTACTCCTAAATTTCACATCAACAAAATGGCGTCATTGACGAGGATGGTGATAATTCAAATTTGGTTGCGGATCGAGTCGTGAATTTCTATTTGAGTCTTAGTTTCGATTATGTTTTTGTTATTAATTTGAGTCGTGTTTTTGCTAGCCGTAGTTGTTTTTCTAGTTTCTATTTTTGTTATGAAATGAGGTCGTAGTTTTAGTTTCTTGTTTCTTCTTTTAGATTTGTTTTGGTTGGTACTTTGCTTTGCCTGGATATGAATTTACTTGATTTTCCGTTTAACATTAGTTTATTTTAATTTTCTATTTTGGTTTTAGTTGTTTATTTGTCGTCCGAAGTTTTTCCAAACCTTTACTTGTGTTGTTGCTATTTAGTGCAGAAAACAGAGAGGAGTAAAATTTGCACGTAAACTTTACGTGCAGATTTTCTATATTTTTGATTTTACGTTCTGATTTTTCTTGATTCGATTTTGTGTTTGAATAATTTCTGCATGTTTCTAGGGTTGTTTAGAGTGTAGGGTAATTTTTTAGAAGTTTTTGGAATTTTTTCGAAATGTCTCGTAATTTTCAGAAGTTAATTAGGTGTAGTTTTTTTAGTAAATTTCTGTTTCGATTTTCGCGAGTAATTAGGTCAAAAGATTGAGAAAAAACTTCGTGTTCGAGTCCTTGGGTTTTTCCTGAATTTTTGACTTATATTTTTTGATTTTAGTTGTTGTTTTTATTTTTAGTTTTTTTGTTTGATTATCGTGTCTTATTTTTGTTTCTATTTTTCCGTTTTCTATTTTCTTGTTTTCATTAAAATATGAAAAGAAAGAAAAAAATTGAAAAAAACCAAAAACACATTTATGGGGGTTGTTAGTGCATGAGTCGTTGAGTTAGAAACCTAAAGAAGAGAAAATGACTAAATTTGGACCATATGAGAACCTTGAGTGATATGTTTTATGCTTGCTAGGAGATTGAACTTTTCATGTATTAACTTGCCTGATTTGGGATCCGATCCGACTCTTTTGATTACACCACAATGTACTAAGATTCTCCCAAAATTTTATGGTTTTGAAGATGTATATATGTTTCTAATAGAATTTGATTAAGTGATTTCTATGATGTATTTTCCTATTGTCTCTGATGATCATGATAAAATAAGAATGAGATTAATTTATTTTACTTTAAAAGATACTTGTTAAATGATGGATGTATAGCTTAACCGATAATTCTATTTATTCTTAGAATGATTTTGTTAAAATATTTTTGAGAAAATATTTCCTAATGGTAAAGCTGTGAAGTTAAGGAATGAAATCAATCAATTTATTAAAATAGATAAGGAACCATTTTGGATTTAAGAATTTGTTGGCCCAATGTTCCCACTATGGTTTAGAATAGTGGCTTATGCGCCAAATTGTTTACGAAGGACTTGAAAAACAAACTAGGACCATGCTTGCAGTCCATGTGTCATGGTTGTTTTCTTTCAAAAAGCCTTACAGATTGCATGGGAGTTTTTAGAGGACGTAGCAGAAAAGACCATGCAATGAGAAACCACTAGAGATGAGAGTTTAAGTTCTAGGATTAATGGTGCAAAGGGGGCATTCATGTTGTTTTTTATGTGAGTCACCTTAAATCCAAAGTTATTATACTTGAAAATATGTTGAGAGGGTTAAGCTGTTCAACACCAATCTTCCTAGACCTCTTTGGTATTATGCTCTCATTGTTAAGGCTTAGATCACATTTCTAATGCTTGTCCTTATTATCGGGACTTGACCACACGAGCAAGAGCAAGTGAACGTCTGTGTCTTAAAGGCCTGAAAACATTCCTCAACTCACTCCATTTCCTCTTGGCTCCTACCAAAGGCCGACTTATCCAACTTCCTAATACACTTAGACCATCAACTCTTATTGCTCGGGCCCAACCTCCTCCCGGTTACACCGATGTTGATAAGAGACACAATAATCAAGAGAAAATTATTAGGACTATGGTTGAGCAGTTGACCCAACTTAATTTCGGGATTGAATTCATCTGAAATTTGGTTCAAATCTTTGATTGTGGAATTGCTTTGAAGATATATGATTTCAATCTTTATCATCGACAACATCGTTAAAGACATAATTGCCGATATCTTCCAAGATCGAGGTTGAAACTCGCCTATCTCCCACAGCTTATGAAGAACTAGCCCCACGAGTCCCAAGTCGGTTGGGAGGCCTAAGCGAGATAGCCATTATGTCTCGGTCTTGAATGGGAAGCTTCACTAGCCGTTGTAATGGATAGTTTAAGTCCCTCAAAAAGAGAACCGTTGTAAAGGTGGACATTGTGCATCGGTCCTTGGCTAAAAAAATAGTCCATCTTACTTGTTGTGACTGAAATTTGGTGTGGAAACAACCGTTAGACTCAAAGCTGAAGTTTCCTAGAAATGGAAACAAATAGCCTCGACACGGTGTCCGAGCCGTCCCGAAAATGTGGCTTTTCTGTCTGCTGGCGTTTAATGATAAGAAGTTGGTTGTTTTTTCTTTTCAATTGGAGATTAAATAACTTTAATCGACCTGCAAAAACAAATCAAAGTGGTACTCAAAGTATAAAGTTACTTTGGTCCAAGATTAGTCAAGGATAATAATTAATTCAAATAATTAAATCCTCAATTATCCTTAAACTAATTAAATGAAATTTTCTAAGTCTAATATTCAATATATTTCAATTCTATTTTTTGTCTATCTTTAAATGAATGAAGAGTTAGAAAAGTATGTAGACATAATACATCGATTGCCAATAAATAATTTGTAACACCCCAAAACCCACCCTATGAGTATTACATCGCTGAGTTCCCGAGAGGAACTCCTGGGGCTACTCAATATCTCAACTTAGGGTTAATAGTTTTCTTTTAGATTGGCGGAACCGTGTTTTTAGGTTTTCAAAGGTTTTCCTGAAAATTCTGGTAGAGCTTCGTCTGTAATATGACTAATCCCATAGGTTT
Organism: Talinum fruticosum; assembly: GCA_021018815.1. Taxonomy (NCBI): domain Eukaryota; kingdom Viridiplantae; phylum Streptophyta; class Magnoliopsida; order Caryophyllales; family Talinaceae; genus Talinum; species Talinum fruticosum. The sequence goes on from JAITYX010000020.1 coordinate 69,615, forward strand.
AAAGCCTTAACCTCGTACGAAACACATTCATAAACTCAACGAGTCACACACTCGAGTATACACAACACAAACTCAACGAGGCACACGTTGGGAGCAAACACATGGATTTTTATTATACATAGTCAAAAATTCGGTCCAACATACAACCGATCTTTACAAGCATGAAAATATAAAGCACATAACAAGTTCGGAGATGTCCTATCCGTTGGTTCGCTTCTTCTAAAAGCCAAAAGCAACTCCTGGGAGTCTTAACTTCGTACTTGAAAATGTCGGTGAGGTCATGAGGTCATGAGCTCCAAGAGCCCGATGAATAACCCAAACCCAACCCCTGGTTTCACTTTGCACATTAATTCATTAACAAACACACGTAAGTTCACTATTCATTCATAACATGCGATTCGGATCATACATGCTTAAGACACGCAAGATACTAAACTTACCAACTTACCGAGCGGCACATATGACATCAATTACTCATGAATTCAATCAAAACATACTTCATTCTTCTTTCTACGCAAGTATGTCATATAATTATTCATCATGTAAGTCATACATCATGTAAATCATATCTTACTTCTTATCATATTAGTTTCTTATAAAATCGGGGTTAATTCTTCTTCTCATTCTTCTTCTTAAGTTCAATCATACATTTCATAAATTATTGATTCTTTCTTTCTTAGTCATCGTGCACGATTATTCGTTTCTTCATATCGTAATTCTTTAAGTCTTCTTAGTTTTGAATGGAAAGAAGATTTATGTCCTGCTCTAAAGACCCAGTTCTTGGAGCCAAAATAATTCGTGGGCTCGGTTCTTAGATGAAACATAATTCATGGCCTCGAGGCAAAATAATTCGTGGCATCAAGGCTTACCTTAGACTCGAAGGACGCATTCTCTCAATAATTCGTGGAAGCAAAATAATTCGTCGCTTTAGTTGACGAGACACTTCTATGGCTATAGCTTTAGAGGGTTCATTAATTGATGGGTTCTTAGATCAATAGCACAATCCTTTTTCCCTTCTTTAGTTGTTTATGTTTATTATTTTCATATTATTTTCTTATTACTTACATCTAGCGATAGGATACACTTAATTCATATAAGTCATGCTCAATAACTTCATAAGTAATGTCTTCACAACTAGTTCACGTAAATAAGTTCCAACTCAAGTACAATCAATCCAACTTTTATGAGCATGCTTATGTCATTTATAATCGATGTACTTTAATCTAAACACATCATAACAATAAACATATCAATTAGAATTTCTAATTATCGAATTTATTGCTTCATGATTGCGTAATATCGCACATAGGTGGTTTATGGTTCTATAACTTTTCTTAATCATTATATATCTCTTAATCTATCCATATAGCTTCTTAAATTTCAGTTTCCGGCCAAATTATGCAATCAGCCCCGATTCGCCCAAAACCACACATTTTCACTCAAAAATTTATATCTTCCAAAATACTTCTCTAACACATACCAAAATTTACGAAAAATTCTCATAAATTATCAAAAAGCTACAATAAAAGTTTCAGAAATTTTGGGTTACACATGAATTTACAAAAATTCGAACAACAACATAATCGGGGCAAAAATCTACATTTAAATCATGTGTTTAATTTTTTGATTTTACCCTCTAATCCTATTCAACTTAAAGTCATCAAAATCTCAACATACACATCAATAATCATGCCCAATAAGACTCTAATATCATAAATTCATGAATTAGATATCACATAATCACAACATGCTTTTCGATTCATGGATTTCTAATTTAGTAAATTTAGGCCTCTAACTTCTTTAATTAAACCTAGGGTTTCCAATTTCAAGTTTAATCCACCTAATTCATTTTATCTTTAGAGGATGAATTGGAATTACTCACCTTTGATTCTTAGTGGTTCTAAGAATTTCAGTTTGGTATTAGATTTTGAATTTGAATTGGGGGTTTGCTTCTTTTTCTTCCTCCTCTTACTATTCTCGATCTCAGTCCCTCTTTGCTCTATCCCTCGTTCTCCTTGCCCTTGGTCTCGATTCTTTCTGGTCTCACCCCCTCCCTCCTTTCACTCGCGACCGTCGTTTTCCTTCACTCACCGGTCGCTGAACGCTTGCTCACCGGTCACCGCTTCTTTCACTTGCTCGCCACCTCTCCTTGTCCCTATCCTTCTTCCTCTATGTTTCTGCTCTCGGCTCTCGTCTCCCTCTCGGTTTCCTCTTCATCTTCCCTCAATATTTCTTTCGTTCCCTCTATTTCTTCATTCCCTTTTTTCCTCTTACGTGTTTCGCTTCTTTGTTTCAGTTTTCAGTCTCTTTCTCTCTCCCTGTTTATTTGTTTCTTAGTCATATCTTTAATTCCCTCTTTTCTTTCTCTAATCAATAGCTCGAGTAACTTTGTTGTTAAAATCCCATTGGACCTCTTTCTCTCTCTTGCTTATTTACTGCCACCAAATGCCACTAATCCTCCTCTCTTTAATTTATCCACTAGCTCATCTAAATCCAGCCATCCCTCATTCCCCATTTCTCATTTTCATTCCTTTTTCCTTTTATTTTAATTTTCTGGTTTGGGCTTTTATGTACATTAGGCTCAAAAATATTTCACAAGCCAATTTTAGCTAACCCATGTCGAGTTTCAATTCTCGGGTTTTAATTTCGACTCAGGAAAAATTATAATTCAACTTAATTTAAAAATTTCGAACTTTTAACTTTTAATAACTTAATTCATTAGTAAGAAAGCGCCTTAATTTTTAGGTATTACATAATTTCAGTTAATGAATAAATGCGGGTTAAGGTTAGAATTAACGCAGTAATTTTGATTCAAACTTTTGTAATGAGCCAAATGCTAAAATAAGTTGAGCACATGAAATTATTTATGCGAGAAGTCTGTCCGAGTTCTATCTGGGTATGTCGAAACCCGGAGATAAGTGTTTCACTCGAGAATAGATTTATGAACGGGTCGGACAGAGATGAAAAATTAAAGATAAGCTTTCTAAAGTATGTCGATGACTTGAATTCAAAACCACAAAGAGAGATAGAGTCATAGCCAAGTCTTCAATCTCTCCCTTTTTGATGAAAGGCATTCAACACTTAGAGGTATGAGTTAGAAATAAAGAGAATTAAGTTTTCGATGCTTGAATTGGTGATAAGCTGTTATAATAGTCCGAGTAATCATAACATTTGCAATCCGAGTCATCGAAATGAGTAATATGAGTTAGAAATAAAGATGAGCATTTCAAGTTATTAGAGCTATTTGACAAATTATCATAGCATATCGGAATAAGAGAGAAATTATCGGAGCTTAAAAAATAAAGAATCATTGAAGCAAAGAAAATACTTATAATTTTCATTGGATTGTCACAAATGGCAGCTTACACTATCAAAGCAAAAAGATATTACTCTCCCTAAATTAGATGCTTATCTATATCTTCTTCTATGCATTTCATCGAAACAAGAAGGTAATAGAGGAGAAAAAAATGTTGGAAAAAAAAAAACCAGAGAAAGTGAACTAAAAGGAGGGATGGGCGGTTCCGATGGAGGAAGAGAAACGGGGTGCCTCGCACGGTCGATATCTCCGTGATGAAGCCGTTGGTTGTGCGATTGGCGACAATGAAAGATGAGGCGGTTGTTTTGGTTGGATAGGTCTGCGAACAAGAGGTCGTTCTTCCTCTTCCGAGCCCTCACCTTGATCAAATTGAGTGGGTTGTGAAGATGATTAGGGGCTTAGGATTAGCCAACTTCCCCAACTTCCTCTAAAGTTGATTCCGTGTACTCGAGATGGCTTCTTCTTCTTCTTCTTCTTCTTCGTTTGAGTTAGAAGAGGTGGATGACTCTTAGGATGGGTTTGATTCTGATTCCGATTCCTTAGCGACCTTGGATTTATGCTTTTGAAGACGACCGATTTGCTCATGCTTCCTTTTTATGACCTCTTTGAGTTCATTAATCGAGTCCGACTTTGATTAATCTACTTCGAGCCATGCTCTAAAGCTAGGTCAGAATAGGCATAAAAGCCTAGAAGGCACCAAGAGTTTATTGCAACTCTTTGGCCGGAGTAGCAAATTAAGAAGCCACCTTCTAAAGGAGATCAATAGAAGGGGCTGGTTGATGAGATGGACCAGCGATCAGAAGTTTACGGTGCACTCTTCTTAGATGGAGAAGGAGGATGAGGTAGCTTAGAAGTGTGTACCCGGACACAAGGTTCGGTTGCGTGGTATCCAAGATTAATCAGCTCGGTTCTCTCAATGGAGACGGCTGGCAACAGAAATTTGTGAGGATCATTGGGAAGATCCACTTTGAAATGCGCAAAAATTTTAGAGGGAAGGGCTCCAAAAGGTAAAGGGGGCTTTTTCGATCCGGAGGAACAGAAACGATTTGTTCTATGATAGAGGGAATAGGTCAACCTCATATCCTCGAAGAATATCAAAAGAACTTTGAGAACCTTACTATTGGGGTTCTCCTTAGAAGGATAGAATGAGAACAAAATTCTCATCGGAAAGAAGCAAAGAAGTCTAGCCTCGGACTTCATTTAGGTAACAAAAAATTCTTCGGAGATTTTGGAATGACTCGGGCATATTTTTCAAAGAATTCATTTGCTTATTCAGCAAATGGAATGGGATTAGAAACAAACAATGAACATCAAAAAGTTTATGAAGACGAGGCAAATTGATCGTTATGATTTTTCCTTGGACAGACGAATAAACAACATTGTCCTTTGAGGACTTGTTCAAATAGAATTATGAGACTAACTTGGGATAGATGTAGTCATAGAAACAAAGGTAGTTAAAGATACTTGTTTTGATGAGTGGTTTGACTCATGAAAGTTTGGTAGAAAGGAAGAATTTATCTTCTAAAAATTGGGATGGGCTACGATTGAGTGTTTTGTGTCTTGGAAAGATAAGGCTTTTCCTTTTAAGGTATCCTTTTGAGGATCCTCAAGTTGAGTGACATGGGTTCTTGCCTTCTTTATGGAAGAATCTCCTTCAACAACACTTATTCTCTTCGGCATGTTAAGAGAAATTGGAAATCAACAAGAGATGTAGAATTAAGTGAGTAAGAGAAAGAGTGAAAGAGTAGAGAAATAGGATTACGAGTCCGAAAGAGTCCGAGAGTGGGTTCTAAGTTAGAGATTTGAAAGTGAGAGAGTGAGAAATAGCAAAGTGAGAAAATGAGGGTGTATAAAGGCTATTTATAGATAAGGGCTCTCACAAAAATGAAACCTCAACTGACCTAGTTTGCATAGTAATGGCTAGTTGACCATTTGGTGTTCCGACGTCCTAACAGCTTACTTTTTGAAACTGCTTCCTTTAATGGCTAGTTTCTTGATCTGTTCATGTGCTAGAAAGAGAAAAAAAATTTCAAAAATTTCTAAGATTCTCTATTGAATTAGAGATGATCTCGGAAGTTTGATGTCCATTTTCTCTTAAGCGAGTTTAACTCGATGAGATCGTCTAAATTGCTCAAAACACACTCGAAACTAATAACTACAGCCCAGTTTCATGAAATCTCAACTAAACCATTAGTTATTCATACAATGCAAGTATGAATCAATGAAATCATATCATATAAATCAATGAAATCATATAATTTCTCGTGCAATAACTCGAGTAATCATGCATTTAACATACCAAGTTCATTCCTAATAAAACAGAATTGATCCGCACTTAGAGGTTTTGTGAAGATATTAGCCAACTAAAATTTAGTAAGAATAAATTCAATTTCAATTTCACCTTTTTCAGAGTGGTCTCTCAAAAACGGTATATGACCTTAATGTGCTTCGTTTTTAGTGCTGAACTGGATTATTTGTGATGCTGATGGCACTTTGATTATCACACTTGATAGGAATGGCTGTGAATGACAGAGATCCTTGAAATGTTGCTTGATCCATAAAATGTAAGCACAATAGGCTTTAGTTATTATGTACTCTACCTCAGTAGTTGAAAGAGCAACTGAATTTTGCTTCTTGGAGTACCGGGAGATGAGTGATTGACCCGGAAATTAAGATGCTCCAGAGGTAATTTTTTATCAACTTTGTATCCAGTGCAATCAACATATAAGTATCCACTGAGGGTCACATTGAGTCTACGGAATACCGGAGACCAAGTATCCGAGTTCCTGCAAAATATCATAATATTATCTTCACCGCAGTGAGATGTGATTCCTTTGAATTAACTTAAAATCTTACACATAGATCGACACTAAACATAATATCTAGCATACTAGATGTAAGATAAAGTAGAGATTGAATCATACCTTTGTAAAGTTTCGATCTATAGTTTTACCTTTCTCATCCGAGTCCGGTTTGGTACTGCCACGCATTGAAGTTGCTGCATGTTTGACATCTTGTAGCTTGTACTTCTTGAGTAACTCCTTTGTTTACTTTGTCCGATGGAGAAAGATGCCATCCTTTTCTTGTTTGATTTGCAGTCCAAGAAAGAAGTTAAGTTCTCCCATCCTACTCAGTTGAAATTCCTGTCTCATTAACTCAAAAACTCTTGACATAGAATTTCATTAATAGATCCAAAGATTATGTTATCAACATAAATCTTAATAATGACAAAATCATTTCACTTGGTTTTTGAGAAAATATTTTTGTTAATAAGACCTCTTTTGAAATCATTTTTAACCAAAAAGCTACTTAATCTTTCATACCAAGCTCTTGGAGTTTGTTTCAATCCATACAAATCTTTTTGCAATTTGAAAACATGATTAGGAAATTGAGGGTTTTCAAATCCAGGGGTTGCTCAACATAGACCTCTTCTTGAATATAACCATTAAGAAAAGCACACTTAACATCCATTTGATATAATTTCATGTTCGTGCTTGAATACAAATGCTAAGAGAATTCCGATTGCTTCAATCCTAGCAACATCTACAAAGGTTTCCCCACAATTAATTCCCTCTTATTGATTGTATATCTAAGCAACAAGTCTAGCCTTATTTCTGACTACCAAACCTCCCTCATCCAGTTTGTTCTTGAATACCCATTTGATTATTATGACTGGGTGGTCGGAAGGTCATTTGGTCAAGATCTAGACTTGGTTTCTTTTAAATTGTGAGAGTTCTTCTTACATAGCCTTTACCCATTTAGGTTCAAGTAGGGCTTCTAGTACATTTTTAGGTTCAATGTATGAGATAAATGTAGAAAATGCATATAAATTTTGCAAAGAAGAACGAGTCCTTATCCCAGAGTTGATGTCCGAGATGATATTCTCGGGTGGATAACTTGATGAATATTTGAAAGCTTTACTGTTTTCCGGTTTACCAGATTTGATGGTTGAAAACTTTGTTCTTCAGCTGGTTTAATTGGTTATATCTCTTCCTCACCTTGTGCTTCGAGTGGTCCGAGCTTGATCTTGAGCTGATTCATTACTGAGTTGGCTCGGTTCTCTTGTTATTGATGATTCTAAGCTTAGCTTCGACTATGTCATCATCATTTTGGTTGAGCTTGAGGTCCGAGAAAGTAGACTCACCTATCCTACTATCATCAACTTCGTCCAAGATGACGTGGATGCTTTCTTCCACTTTGTTAGTTCTTTTATTAAAAATACGATAAGCTTTGGTATGAGATGAATAACCAAGAAATATACCTTCATCCGACCTTGCATCAAACTTGGTCAAATGATCCTTACCATTTTTATGCACAAAGCATTTACACCGAAAGGTTTGAAGTAGGAAATGTTAGGTTTCTTTCCTTTATAGAGCTCATAGGGCGTTTTCTTTATAATAGAATGAATAAGGCATCTCTTGAGTATGTAGTTTATGTGTTCACTACCTCAGCCCAAAAATAGTAAGGAAGGTCATTTTTAATCATCATAGTCGTCCTTCCTATTTCTTCAAGAGTTCTGTTCTTTCTCTCCACGACTCCATTCTCTTGAGGAGTTCTAGGTGCTTGAGAAGTTATGGGAGATGCCATTTTTGTCACAAAAGTCTAAAAATTATGAGTAGTCGAACTCCCTTTAGTTCGAATTCTTCCGATATGAGTTTGAGACTCAACTTGAATTTTCCTGCAGATCTTAGTGAACTATTTGAATTTTTCACTCTTGTTCTTTAGAAAAAAAAAACTCAGGTAAATCGTGAGTAATCATCAATAATAACTAGTACATATGATTTACCTCCTAAGCTTTTAACATGAATTTCACCACACAAATCCATATGTATCAATTCAAGCACTTTGGATGAAGAGACAGTTTTGAGTGGTTCAAATGATGATCCGACTTGTTTTCCTTTTGTGCATGCATCACATATTTTATCTTTCTTAAATGTGCAATTAGGGAGTCCTCTGACTAACCCTTGAGATGTAAGTTTCTTGACGAGTGTGCATACTAATATGACCTAATTTATGATTCCATGTCCATTAATCATCATTAAATGAAGCTTTTTAAACATGACAGATCTTGATTAGAATCGAAAGAGGAATGGTGTAGGTGTTACCTGACCTTAAACCAGAGAGCTTTGTGTCTTTGGTGGTTGCATCATAAATGAAGCGAGTTAGTCCGAGTGAATCTTATCTCTTAACCTTTGTCACATAGTTGAGAGATACTTAGAAGATTATACTTGAGTCCTTTGACAAGATATATCGGATCGACCGAGTTGTCACCTAGCCCAACTCTACCAATGCCAACTATCTTGCCTTTGCTTGTTATCTCCAAATATGACCTTTCTTCCTTTCATCTCTTCTAGTTCGAGAAGAGTCTTGAGTCACCAGATATATGGTGAGAATATCCATTATTTAAGTACTAGTGACCTCTCTGTTTTTGAGTAACCTGCATGAAGGTTAGCTCGGGAGAGTCTGTGTCACCCTAGAGGGGGTGAATAGGGTGATGGAAGTTTTTCGTGAAAACGTTAGCTCTTTTGCCAAAGAAGAGACAGAGACAAGTTCCGAGTCAATCAACGAGGGTCAAAAAGTATGGACTCGGAAATGCTATCACGAATAAGTAAGCAAGTTAAGCGAGAGCAATAAGACTATCCGAGTCTAGAATGAACTCGGAAAGATAACACTTGGAGATTACGTGGAAACCCTCCTGGGGCAGAAAACCACGGATCGTGTTAATCCAAGCACGAAGTCAAATCCACTATTTTGAGTCCACAAAATACCGTGAACTGACTGAACCCGAGTTGCTCCCTTAGACAACTCTTTACAAGTTTTCCTAGAGTCGAAATTCCCTTATCCGATCTAGTACTTCCTAGCTGAGATAACCCTTACAGCTAGGGACAACTAAGCCGAGTTAACCTTTACAGCTTAGTCAAGGGACCTTACAGAGAAAGTAAGAAAGTGTTTGTAATCGAGTACAAGACCTTACAACTCGAAAGTAAGGAATTACAGAATAGGAGTTGTAAGTAGAAGATTGAGAATAAATACAATGACTTTGCTCAAGTACGTGTATTAACAATAGGTTCGGCAATCTTCAAGTCTTGTGAGGTGGCTTCTATTTATAGATGACCGGGCGAGTAGCCGTTATCTTCATCTACTGACCGAGAGTCCTTTGTGACCGTTGACAGGAGCTTTCGAGTCACTCGGAAAGTATCCGTTGTAATGTGAACGTTGGACAACGGTTTAAACTCTCTTGGAAGTCCCAAAACCACTGGTGGTGTCTTGAAAGATAAGGTGGAAACCATCGTTAAGCTTGGTGTTCCAGTTTTCCAGATTTAGAAACAGACAGCCCCGACACAATCTTCCGGGACTGTAGCGAGAGAAGGTGAAAAGCCATGTCTGCTGGTGATTTTACGTTATGAAGCCGGTTACTTTTGTAGTTTGAAAAGTCTATCCTCGTTTGAATAACCTACAAAAGTCGATCAATTTTGGTTCTCAAAGTATAAAATACTTTGGTCCAAGATTAGACACGAGATAATAAAATAATTACGATAATTAAGCAATCGATTATCCGAGTCGGAAACGAAATGGAATTTTCTCGAGTCTAATATCCATATAACTCAAAATTCCATCGAGCTAGTATGAGCAAAGAATCAAGTTAAGTAAAGAACATCGAGTGATATACCTTGATATAGACTAAGCATGAAACAGACTAGAGTACCGACTTCAACAAGATAGACCTTATAGAAAGGAGTCGGATCCGAGCGGAATACCAGTCTATTCAACATGCGATAAATCGAGTGATGAGAGACTCGGAACAAAGTATCGGGTTTCGAGTCACTCAAGGATAAGCACGAAATACATGAAGTGAAAGCTATATCACTTAGATAAGATATCGTATCACTCGAAAAAGTTTCTAGCAAACAGAGAATGCCTTGGAATCAAAACTCTATAAGTACGGGATTGTTATACTCGATTCCTTTTATACAACTCGGAAAAGTACTTGAGCGAGTGTCCGAGTCTTCACTGCAAAATAGAAACAAACTAACTCTTCTCACTTCCTCTTATAAACCCATTAATTGTTTTTACTGTGGTCATTCTTTGAGGAAGAGCACTTTTAGAAACCCATATTTGAATGATTTTGGGCTCGGTATGATTTTGAGTCTTCTTCTAGGAAACCGAGTCTATGTCTCTTTCTTTTGGAATCCTTTCTTTTTGTAAACAGAGTTAAGAAGACTTTTTCTTAAAGACTGGTCTAGGCTTAGTATTTTTCTTATTTGAATGAATGGGATCATGCTCAGCCTTCCTAAATTGTCCCATACTTATAGCATACTGTGGACACACTTGCGTTGACGCTAGTTCTAAATTGCACCAACTTGGTCAAACGTATATTTTATATGTTCTATTTGTTAGAGACTTGTAACTAAGTTCATATAGTTTACGTAAGTTGTGTCGTAGGCCAATTAGATTGTTTTTGAGTTTTAAATTCATATTGGTTGGACTCCGGTGCATGGTCGTCGAGTTGTTGATCTCTCGAGCATGTGGCTTTTCGAGCATTCCTATTTTCATTTCTTATGTAGGTGTAAGGCATTATGTCTAGGGAAATATCCATGTTACAATTTACAAATGGAACTTTGGCAAAATATTTCCCAAAAATGTTTTAAAATATCAAAAAAAAAACCTCTATCACCTTTAAGCGAAGCTAGTAATAAACCAAACTCGACACTTTAATTAGCCTTAAGAGTTCCTTTTGGAGAATCCTGGCGATGTAATACTAAACTGGCAGGAGCTAGGTGTTACAATTATCTAATTTATAAATGATTTTTCATAATACTTTTCAAGGATAACAACCTCTTTTCATGTCCATTCCTACTGTCTTTATTTTGAGAGAGAAGAAATCTTAACAAACTCATCATTTAGGCTTACATAATATCCAGGTTGATAATTAAAACCAATGGAACTATTACACAAATTTGTCTTTATTCATGCGATTATTTTGATTATTAGACTTGATGTGCCTAATATCACAAAGTAATGCATAAAGGATAATATCTTTACTATAATATTGTAATGGTGTAATCTACAATTGAACACTACCAATATTGATATATCTATATCTTTATCCTTAATATGCTTAAGGTTATTTTCTCAATTAATGAGATTAACTTCGGAACATCGGACTCACAATCTTTAATTTCAATATCTCCTTCCATCATTCCACACACATATTTGCTCTTAAGTCGAAATAAATATTTCTTGTATATCATATCTTTGGGGATAATTAGTATCACTCAATCCCCTTTAATTTCTTGATTTTGATGTCCATTATTTGTGACGAAGTCTTCATCATGCAAATCTCCTAGAAGGATTTCATTACTTTCCATGATGAAACTATTTTCTTCATATTCATCGTCCATGACAATTTTTAGTCTGTATTCCTTTGTTGTTTTTTAGTGCAAGGTCGAGCGATTCAACTTCACTAAGCTCAACATAGGTTAAGCTTCATAACGTATTGATGAGCTTGTTGTTCTTTCTATTTTTATATTTTTGGAATAATGCCCTATTTGTCCACACACCCAACACTTACAGACTATTGTTTCCTATCGGACAATAAGTAGTCTTTCTAAAAACCTTCTTGGCTTGGGGTTTTCAGCAATTTTGTTATAATACTTTTTGTTGTATTTTTTGCCTCTTTGTTTATTAAAACTCTTTTTCTTATAAAAATTTTGGTTTCTTCTTCTTTTAGGATCTTTTCCCCATTGATGTGGAGCATCACAACATACAAGAAATTGCTTTTTCATCTTCCTTTGCTTCGGATATCTAGGCATTGGTCCCCGACTCATTTTCTTAAGGAAGATATTCTTGTTCTAGGGCATCTACGACATCTACCTTCTCAAACCATGTAACATATTTCTCATTAATTATTGAATTGATGGGGTATGAAAGCTTGTTGTAGTTCGTTATGGCCAATTTTGCAGTAGTACAAACTAAATTCTACTATTTAATTCTCCAAATACCTCATATTTCATAGTACTATGTTATTAGTTTTTCACTGCCACTCTCGGCTTTTTCTTCATAATCAATTCTAGCACCTATAAGTTTATTTTGAATTTCCCGACACAAAACTTTAAACATAGCAGCCGGTGAGTCCATTACTCTTAACTCCTTTTTTCCTTCTTAGTTTAATGAACCACGCCAATAAGCAACAATAAGAGAAAATTCATGTCCAATATAATTAAGGAAGTTTCTAGTTGTCCAAGCCATTTTAAGGTTTAAGGCACCGTTCTTTCCTATCTTCCAATGTTCAAATATTTATTTTCTATTATGAGTTCCATCTATGTTTAACATATAAATAGTTTGGCGTATAGGAGTGAGGCTAATCTCTTTGAATAAAGTTTTTTCTTAAAAATGAATCCGAAAGTGAAATATGTTGTCCTTTCAACTAGGACATATCTTGGTCTAAGGAAATTTGTATTTCTTTAGATGATTGCTCAAAGTCTTTTAGGTTTAGGAACCGTATTATTCACCAAATTGAATTCAAAATCTTCATCATTAAGCTCTTCTCCAACTTCATTAAACTCGCAGTTTTATACCATATTTTCATACTTTTTATTTAATCTTCATTTTACTTCTTCTAATGGTAGGGTGTTAATTTCTTCCAATTTAATCGATTCATTTGTTGATAGATTTCTTCTTCAAAATAAAGATAATTCATTTCTTCTTTAGAAATATTAAGCACTTTTTGTTTATCAACAAGAGCACTCATTATCGTATATAATACTTTTGGGTCGTGTTCATCATCAAACATTTTTTAAATTTTGTCTAAATGATAGGTTTAAACTTCATCTTCTTTTTCAAATGTTTCTTATACAGTTGGTTTCTTTTGGATTTTTAAGATTTTTAATTCTTGCAATGGATTTAGTAGTTTGTTTTTAAGATTTTTGAAATAGATATTTATGTTGAAAAGGAACACACTTAGATCAATCTTACCGCCACTATGCCCGACTCCGTTAATTAAGGAAAAATGTATTACGAGATATTGTTTTTTAATTTCTTTAATCTCAGCGTTAATATTCTAAAATTCAATTTTTAACTCTAAAATTATATTAGTAATATAGTTTAATTACGGAGGTATAGATGTAACTTCTTAAGGAGTGTGCATACTATGAAGAAACTTTGAAACAGGACAAAAAGATGTTTCAACCATTAATTATACTAATTAAGAGCACTAATTATAACTAATTATACTTATTACTATAGAAACCTAAGCTCTGATACCATGATAAAACAACTCTTTCAATAATTTTGTTTTTTTTTACTCAACTCTTTCAAAAATTTTAAGACATAATATAATAATAATAATGCATATAAATATTATACATATAACTAACATAATATTTCGATAAAAAAACATAATGTTGATGTCAAACATAGAAAAGTTAAAAAGTTAGGGTAGTAAATAAAAACTTAAAAAGTTGGGGCATAAAAAATAAGGGCGAACCCGGCTAAAGTAAAGGAACTTGGACTTGGCTAGACCAACTGGGAAAAGGCTACCGCTCTCATCAATCCAATTTGTAAGGGCAGTTATCACAAATGAAGTCCTTGGTTCGGAAAGACCTGAACCGAAGGAAGGAACTGCTTTAGGGTAGGGAACGACGGCGACTGATCTCGTTCCCATAGCTTCCTATAAACTCGCTCCGGTTATCCTTAAAAAAAGCCACTAACCATCCTTAGCTTACCAGTTACCAATGTGGAGAGCATCCACAGCTATCCATTCTCAACAATCTCTGCCTCTTTGTGTATTTATATAATCTCTTTCATGACTTCGTATCTTTCTCTGTAGATGTGCCAGCCCTTTAAAGCCAAGGCAGACCAGCCAAGGCAGACCAATCTCTATGCTCTTACAGCTGACACACTTTATTAAAATTAACTGGCCAACTTTTTTATTTAAAATAGAATCTCTTTATTAAAAATAGAAGCCTAACCCTGTAGGGTCCTTTTTATATTTTACACCAAAAGACATAGGAATTTTTAATAGTTTTTGAAAATTAAGCATATGTTGAATAGTTTACGCTATAAGTCTGGGTCCTTTCTAAAAAATAGAAACTTTTTTTAGTTAAATGCAAAAATTGGATTCACCTAAAATAAGATGATTTTTTTGGTTAAATGCAAAAATTGGATCAATCTAAAAGAGATTTTTGTGAATAAATGCTAAAAATTTACCAATCTAAAAAGAGTTGAACTTCTTTGTCGCCAAATGGAAAAAGGGACCAAAAAGGAGATGAATTTGTGGGACTAAAAGCAAAAATTGGATGGACTCATCTAAAAAGAGATGATTTTTTTGTTTAAATGTTGAAATTTTATGGACTCACCTAGAAGAGATGATTTTTTTGGTTAAACGCAAGAAAATTTAGGAAAAAGGACGGACCCGGTTGAATGAAGCAGGAAATGGGCCCTAGGTACAAGGCACGGTTTAGGTGAGAACCCACCACAAGCAGTGGTCTGGTCCATGGACACATCAAGATCCTTTTTTTATTTTGTTTTGGTTGGGACACATGAAAAAACAATGGATTGACCTAGGGGTGTGCAAAGTCGGTTAACTGGACTTTTGGTTAACCAAAAATCGGTTAACCGAAATTTCGGTTCGTCAAAACATCAAACCGTAACCGAACTGAAATTTTCGGTTAACCGATTTTCGGTTAACCAATTTTTCGGTTCGACAAAAATTCGATCCAGTAATCGAACCGAAATAACCGAATAACCGAATATTCGGTTCGGTTAACTGGATTTTTGGTTCGGTTAATGGTTAACCGTTAAAAATAGAAAGAAAGAAGGGCTAAATTAAATCGTCGAATGACAACCGCTTACAATTTTCCGATGCATGAATTGCGGGTATCACAAATCTGGACAAACTAAAGCAAAACAAAAAAAAATTAACTAAATTACAAGCCGATATTGAGATCCTCTTGTAGGTTGAAGAAGCAAGGGCTAAACCAAAACATCCAATGAGAATCTCATCAAAGCTAAACGTTGCGGAACCGCTAGATCTGTTGGGAAGGAAGCAACCACCACGAGCGCCGGACCGGGGATAGTCATATTTGTCGCAAACACCGTAAACGCCGGCGCGGAGAGGGTTTGTTTATGGGAGAGAGGAGAGAGACAGGTGGGAAAGTAGATTGGACAAAGCAAACAACGCAAACGTCTTGCCGATGGGAGAGAGATAGGTAGGAGGATCTAGATCGACTCGATGGGAGAGAGTAAGAGAGGAGATAGAGAGAGGTGGGAGAGGTCGTCGTCGACGGCAGAGAGCAAGAGAGAGGAGAGAGGAGAGAGGAGAGAGGAGAGAGGGGAGAGAGAGGTTGTCGACGACGAGCAAGCACAGAGCACGAGAGGTTGTCGACGGTGAAACCGGAGAGCACGAGCGAGGAGAGAGAGAGAGGGCCCAAGGGGGTCTCGGTAGAAATTGAAATGAAAGGCCAGGCTAGGGTTAACATGATAAGAGACTATTTATACTCTTAACTTTCTTTTTTTTTTTTCGGTTCGGTTAACCGACGGTTAACCGATTTTTCAATAATCATGAACCGAAACCGAACCGTGAACCGAAAATATTTTCGGTTCGGTTAACCGAACCGATTTTTTGAAAAATATGTTTGGTTAACCGGTTTTTATTCGATTTTTCGGGTCGGTTTTTCGGTTTCGATTTTTTCGCACACCCCTAGATTGACCCCACATAAATACTCTCGACTTTAGATGCGAGATATGGATCGAGTATAGAAAGAAGGAAGAAAAATTTAAAATTTGGCTAAAATGCACAAAAAGACTGACTTAAATTTATTATTATTTATTTTACACTAGGGGTGAGTACGACTTATGGGTACCTTGAAACCGAACCCCAATCGGTCAAATGGTTCCGGGTAAGGTTCCTAAAATTTAGGAACCTATCAAACAGGTTCCGGTTTCGGTTCCCAAAATCAAACTACGGAACCGGAACCTGGAACCATTAAGACAGATAATTTTTTCACGATTCTTAGTTTTTAATTTGTGAATATGAGGCTAGTATAATTTTAGATTTAATTAGTTTGTGATTTGTGATATTTACTCTTTAAATGCAAATAGAAGCACAAATTGATGTTTTCTCCTTGTTTCCTTTTGCCTAGGATTTTGAAGTTCTCTTCTAACTTTTCTTGTGGAAAATTAATTTGCTATTTATTAATACTTGAAATATAATTAATTCAAGAATATACAATTTTTAAGGTCGTAAAGTTTTTTTCATAAAAATAATGGTATGGATAGGGTACCACGATACTGGAATCGGACCACTGAGACTTAGGTTCGGGTTCTTAAAAATTCAGAAGCTGGACCCCGATGTTCCGGTTCGGGTTCCTAAAATTCAGGAACCCGTAAAAAGGGTCGAGTTCGAGTTCCTAATTTTGGGATAGGGTATCTGCAACCACTCATCTCTATTTTACACTAGTGCAAGAATTACTAGGCTAGGTTGAATCTGGTTATATTGTTTGGGGCACAAGGAAAAAGGTCAAATAAAAAAGAAACAACCACATGTACAAGCAAACAAATGACTTCCAACCTAAATCACAAAGTTTTTACGCTCACAAGGAATTTTAGGCCGGATAAACATGGTGGCTCATAATATAAAATTTTCGTCTTACGTGGTATGGATAACGAGACTTGAATAAATAGTGCTTTTGGATCAAGAATCAAGAGAGTTTGTTATAAGTGAAAAAGTAATCACATCTTACTAGTAAAGTTGAGTGGACCCGTCGACATACTAATTCAAATTTCCTAAAAAGGGAAATTAAAGGTAAAGCTGAAAGGTCTCAACATCTATGTTCAAAGTTTCCTAAAAATGAAGAGATGCCTAGTGCAAACATAATGGAAACTCCCAAATCTAATTTTCGAATCCCACCCTCTTAATAAGGATCCTTATTGGAGTCGCCATTGTATGTGCCACTATCAATACCAAAGAGCGGATTGCATTCCTCACGATTGTCGATTTCATAGAGGGTCACTTATTAAGGAAATAAGGCTTTGATTTTTGAAAGATTGATGGCGGTTTTAGGAACAATTTTATTTTCGAAGCGAGTTTTAAAATTCTTGGGATAGCAAATAGAAAAAGGGGTACATCCTGGAAAAATCACTGCAAGGTTCACTAAGTCAGCGAGTTATCACTGCTTGGGCCCAGAGCCAGGCTCATTTAGAACAATGGGTTGTTGGATTCGGCCACCGAAGGCACCCAATCTGTTTTTGTCATCCGGCTTAGACTGCAGAAACGATGCTGAGACGAATGGATTGGACTATAGGTTTGGTTTATAAAATTATCTCAATTTCCAGAATCTTTTTTTTTGATATGCTTATTGAGAATTAAAAAGATTTGAAAAAGGAGTCGCTAGTCGGTTTGTCATAAAAACAAACAAAAATGAATCACTTTCCTAATTTTTTAAGTTTACCGAAGGGATAATCGAAAAGGACAAAAAATCAAAACTAAGAAAGATTTTAAAAGGGACTCCATTGGCCTAAACCAATGATTTAGTGTTTGGAGCGAAGGCAAGAAATGAATAAGGGTGTTCATTCCACTGTCATAAAGACAACCTTTACTATTTAAAAAGGGAGTAAAGATTACGTTAAAAAAACAAGCATGTAACTTGCAAAAGGCAGAAATTAGAGCAACTAAAACATGAAATGAAAGCGATAAACAAAAAGTCATAAAAGAAAGCAATAAATCTAACTATTACATAGGGCGGGTTGGAAATTAAATGAAATTACATCTTTAAACCACAATACATAAACGCGACAAAACTTGAATAAAAGCGAAATAAAATAAACATAAACTCCAATGGTTAGATCTGCACCCTCAATCGACCTGTTAAGCTTGGGTCTTGGATTTTGCTAGAGTAATGACTGAATGAGATGGGAAACTAAGATGGAAAAATTGAGGGCTTTTTTGAGGGGTTTAGAAAGAAAATATGAGTGTTTGTGTGAAGAATAGAGATGAGAGAGTGAGGAGAGAATTTCAACAAAATGAGTGTTATCTTAAGTTGAAATTGGTATGTGGAATTGGGGGAGAGGGAAACCCTCTATTTATAGATGGGTTTAGAGGTAGGAAAGCCCTAAATCTAGCCCCAAACAGGCCGACTAGAAAGGATAAGTGGACTGTAAATTCGAAAAATGACGAGAGAATTCGAAAAGATGAACCAGTCAAAACAACTGCATTAAGAGGATTCTAAGGTTAGATTCGATCCCTAAGCGATAGTGTTTAGTGGTATGGAAAGTTGTGTTTGGCTCGACCGTTCTGAATTGGTCAAAAGGTCCATGTTTTCAGGGTTTGATTGACCGTATTCGGTTTGGTTTTCAAGCTGGGAGATTGAACCCAATTTGGAATGGTTGGAAATAGAGTGGGGTCGGATCCAAGCCAAAAGCAAATTCTTTTGGGCGTTTTTGTGTGGGCTTGATGTTGCTTTAGTTTTTGTGAACTCATTTGGAGGCTATCACTCTATCTTAGTCCAGTTTCATCCCATACATATAAATGAAGTTTGGTCATTATTATCGAGCTAACGTAAATAAATAAAATAAATATAGTAAATAAGAATTACACTTTTTAGATATTTAGAGACTCAATTTTGCAAGTTAAGGGTAATCAACTAGATCACATACATTATACGTCATTTATTAGGGATCTTTAGGTTGGAAAGTAGCAATTAACCTCTCTTTCACTACTACTAATATGACTTTTTATTACGGTTGATTTACTGACGGTTAACAGCAAAAACCGTCAAAATGAGGCGGTGACATTTTTGTAAATAAGCGGTCTTTTATTACACCTATGACTACTATTCTTTCACTAAACCGTAGTCATAGGTGAAGCCAGTCAACTTTTGACTATGGTTCCGTGAAAGAACCATAGTCATAGGTGCTCTTTTATAACGGTTCTTCAATTGAACCGTAATGAAATGTGTGTCCGAGATACACCTAAAACGCGAGAACTGCTACTGCTGCTGGCCAAGCCCGGTTCACAATCTGCTCTCTACTTTTGCTCTTACTCTCCCTTTCTAGTTGCTCTCGTCCACTACCTCATATCTAGATCTGTTCATTCTTATCCTCATCCCCGGTAAGCTATCCTCGCCATTATAGCTCTTCTTGTCTCTTTCCTCTCGCTCACTCTTGCCTCTTGTCTCTCGTTGTTGTAGCTCTCGTCTCTCGTTGTCGTTGTGGTTCTCCCTTTTGCCTCTGGTTCAATCTCGCCGTTGTCGTCGTTCTTCCAGTATGAATCTCTCTCCTCTCTTATTTTTTGCTTTAAGTTGTTTACAAAATTTGGGTAGTTGAATTTTGAAAGTATTTGCGGTACTTATTCGAATGTTAAGAATGTGGGTAATGTTCTAGATCGTTGAAATGCTGAATCGTTTACGGAGAATGTTGGTAACATTTGTTTAGTTTTCTAAGTTGGAAATTTGTCAAATGTTTGAGATTTTGAGGAATGGATTTAGAAGTTTAGGATTTAATTAATATAGGAAAATATAATGATATTTAGGATAGTAAGTCGAAATAGTGTATCCAAATTTGTTTAGGGTTTAGAGAAATAGAAAGATTTTTGGATATAGGGTCATCCCCAAAAACTTGTCATAAAGATAAATTTGTATCCAAATTTGTTTATTTTAATGAGGTGATGTTCGGGTGGACTCATTTATCTAATTATCAAAATTTGTATCCAAATTTGGTTAGGATTTAGAGAAATAGAAAGATTCATGGTTAAGGGTTTGGGGAAATGAAAAAAATTGTGTTTTAGGGTTTAGGAAAATGGAAATATTTATGGTTTAGGGTTGAAGGATCAAAAGGGAGAAAATTTAATAGAAAATGTAAATAGTTGGAAAGATTTTTGAATATAAGGTTATCCCCGAAAACTTGTCATAAAGATAATTAGTTATCAAATTTGTTTATTTTGATGAGGTGATGTTGGGGTGGACTAATTTATTCAATTATCTAAATTTTCGGTTTCCTTTTTCGTTGCAAGTTTGTTATATTATACATGATTGTAAACTAAAGTACATGATTTTTTTGAAATTTACGTAATGCATAAGACAATAATGGATATCAATAAACTATTGAGGTCATCCTTTTAATTTACTTTCACGACCCGAAGACGTAACTAGAACCGAAGTTCTCGTAACCCTTCTTGTGTTTAACAATGAGGTCAGGTTCAGTAGGTAATACATAGAGTCTATCTACAGCGTGGGTCGATCAACGAAAAATGGGAAGAGGGGTAAAGGGCTCATTGGAGAAAAGGGTGATAAACAATATCGACTTATTACTAGTTTTGTCATTGTTTATCGCCTTTTTCTCCAATGAACCCCTTACCCCTCTTACAAACCAAATAGAGGGAAAAAGGCTATATATGTATTAAAAAAGATAAGTTTAACCACTACAAAAAATAAGAATTTATAAAAATTTAAGAAAAAGAGGAATATATACTAAATAACATCTTTTTGTTTTCATGTAATTTGATAAATGGTGTGCTTAATTGTGTATAATTGTACTTATTTTTCTTACCAATCTATACTTTTCATAAATTATCGTATGCATTTCATAAGTTTAGAGAACACGTTCAAAAATTTGTATATAACAAGTTATCTTAAGTTGCAGTACATGCATAAATGTGTGTATAACGCTCGAGGATATTATCTTAGTATGTATAGCTTTTTGAATTGTCGGTATTGGACAGTTTGAGAATAATATGATAATAGGTTGTGTGGCTATTATAATCTTATCATATATTTGATAATATATCACAGTGCTCATTTCCGCTCTCGTTCTTCGGATGCAATTATGATGATGATGGGTTTGATATGTATATTCTTACTTACGTTACCATACTTAAAGATATACACATTAGCCATTTCATTTTCATATGTTGTACTTGAAGGATGCGACACCCCAATACATAACCACATAAATAAGTAATTATTATTTATCAACAGTGGAAAACTTGTAAATTGGGAGACGTTACCGCCGTTTTCAAAATGAAAACAAGGCAAATTCATTTGAGAAAATCAATTATTCAAACATGTATAAAAGTTTGTGTAACAATTCAATCCAAAATTTGTTCATAGAAAATGCAATTTTCAAACCGCCAAGAAGCAGCTGAAGAGGAACCATGAGCCAAGAGATCAAGGGAGGGACTAGCAAGTATGGGGTCAAGACGAATAGCCATACATCACTTCTTCGACCAGGCATTATCTTTTTCTTCTTCTTTGAACTTTATGCATGATTGTAAGTAGTCTACCATGTGCTCAGCTTCCTAAAAATTTTAAAACATAAAATAATAGACGTGTAAGCTAGAAGCTCGATACGTTACCCTTATAAAATAAAACAATAAATTTTGTGCTATTGAATACATGCATATCTTAAATCATTTCTTTTGAATAAATGGTATGCAAACTTGCCAATTGCTGATTCACTTTTTCGATTTAGCCAAACTTAGGACTCATACTCGTGAAACAATCAATCAAGACAATTTGGAATCCGACTCCTAGGTTCATTGACCCATGCGGCGATCGGTTATGAATAATTGAACGATTAACGGTTCCGTGAACAATTGAACGATTAACGGTTCCGTGAACAATTGAATGATTTACTCGTTAAATACTTTGCTAGCAGGCAACGTTGTCCGAGCGTCCCCGGATCAACCATTTACGATTATGATTACACTTACAATTATGATTATATGCGGTTATAGACCATCATAATGATTCATGGGTCCTTTGCATGGCCAAATCATGATAAAATTGTTCAAAATATTTATAAATGCCATGAATCGGTAAGCATGAACTATCAATGTTGCCAAACTTTCACTTTTAGGTAAAGGTATAGGCAAATAACGTACCTTGGTACGCCAACCAGCTTGATTGTTGATTGTTCCGGTAGCACAATTCCAAATCGATTTCTTTTTGCGTAATACACAATTCCAATTTGGTTTCGTTCGCTTAAAGGAATTTGGTTCGATCGATTACTTTGTCTTTAGCCATATTTACATCCATTCTTAGATAAATTTCTACTTTTCGATTTACTTTCCATATAATTTCCATTTGATTTTCGTATTCATACAAATTCAACATGAACTATTAAGGATATAATTTGAATTCGTATAGGGCAATCAATGGGTTTATTTCCTCATTCTCCCATTAGAGACTCAATTCAGTTTAACCACATTAATCACTTCTTCTATCAAGATCCAATTATTAACTATAACAATTTAAAACATGAATCATCATAATCACTTCAATTTTCTTTCAATCATTTTCTAGTTTAATGTTCTCACACCGATGAATCGATATCCCACGTTCACAATTTCGTTAATAAAATCCACTTTTGTACATAATTGTCCCTATTTAGTATAGCCGCTCACACACATACATTATTTCATCATTTTTTTCTTTTCCAAATGCAAAAATATAACTTTATGAATTCTATCCTATTTCATTACTAGTTGTCAATTTGGCTCTTTACATATATTCCCCATGCAGTTCAGTGGCAAAATACTTAAATTAATTAAATTAATATGTAAACATATGTGTCTACAATTCAATCACTTATTCCCTCGTCATCATAAGATACACGAGTAATTCTTACTCACGATTCACGATTTAATAGGTTAGCTTCCTCTTTTCTTTTAAATCAAATTCTTATTTCCATTTTCGTAAACTTTTCAATTATCGATCAGCTATAGGACACTAATACCCTTACATTGTAACAATAGCTTCGGTTAAACAATTTAGTAGTGATCCCGACTATTAAGGAGAGCCCAATATAGTTCGTTCTCATAACAAACATTTATAAGCGATTCGCGGTAAACGATTAACATTTTAATAAAACAAGTGAACATTTTACATTTTGAAAGGGACACGTAGTAACGTACCTCAAATAGTTGTTCATTTTCCTTTAAATCTTGTTTTTTGTTATTTTCTTCGATTATGACCTTTCCGTTGATTTTCTGTTTTCGGGAAGTAATTTTATTCGGTAAGTTAGGTCCCTATTCACATTCTCATACTACTTTTTATTTTTATTTTTTGGTAAACTCTTACATTCGGTTTCTTTTAATTCTCACTTGTCGCTCAAAATTCATTTAAGCTTAAAACTCTCACAATTTTACAAAGATCTATTCTTCTTCCCAGCTCAACTCGATTCAACATTTTGAATTTTTTTCAATCCTAATCTCTCTTTGAATAATATCCCAAACCTTCTTTAAGATCGTTGCTCTCTTAGTCATTCATGTTTCATTATAATCTAAGCACTTATGGCCTTATTTTTCACCTCTCATAACTCACTTCAACAAGCTCTCTGTTATTTTTAATAAAACCTTTAACTTCACAGCCAATTTACATTTATTTCATATTTTCAATCCAAAAATTAGCATACCCAATTTCCATTTAATTCATGCACGTTAATATACCTCCATACTCCATCAAATTTTCACACTTCAAATTGATTTACTCTTAATTGACTAAACCAAGATTCAATGACATCAATTTTCTCAAGTTTAGCACACATACATAAATAAATTCAATCTTTCATCAATCTCCAATTACAATCCTTGAAAGCAACTCACAACAATATATATACATGCTCATACTTAAATCATCCTCAATATTTTTCTTCCAATTCTTCTACAACCAAATGATTCATTCATACTCATATAGAAGTTAACCAAGCACATTCATGATTATAAATAAACCCAAATCAATTTCCAATTCCATATCAACACATAATAAACCCTAAATGCAATTTCAATTTCAATTTCTCCCCATATTCTTCTAATTCCACCATAAATTAATTCAATCCTCACATTTACTTGTCTAACTATTCAATTACAACATGAATTTAAGATAAAATTTACTTAGAATTGAGGGTTAGAGATGAAGACTCAGACTTTGCATGTATAACATTCTGAGTACTATTAAGGATTCACATACAAACTTCATCTCTTGTAAGTTTTGGTTACAAGTCATTCTAAGTGCTATAGAAACTTTTCGAGTGATACGGAACCTTCTCTCGAGTGTTACGTAAACTATTGCATATGTTTTCATTTGATTCGACTGACTCGGAAAGTATACTCTTGCTTATCATTTCACACTTATAGTTCCGAGTCACTCGGACAACACTCGAGACTTATCGCATGTTCAAAAATTCACTCTAACACGTTTAAACTCGGTTCGACTTCATATTCTAAGTTCAAGTGAATTACGGCTTTAATTCATCTCTTTAAGTCAACTTGTTTTCTTTGAACTATATTTGTCTAGATCAAGTACTCTTACTCCGATATTCTTTATCTAACTTGATCTTTCTCCAAACCGACTCGGATGGAATTTGAGTGTAGTGGATATTAGACTCGAGAAAATTCCACTCTTTCGGGACCCGGATAATTATGCACTTAATTATCGTAATTAAATTATTATCTGTGTCTAATCTTGGACAAAAGCATGTTATACTTTGAGAACCAAAATTGATTTACTTTTGTAGGTTATCTAAACAAGGTTATCCTATTTTTGAATTACAAAAGTAACCGGCTTCAAGATATCAAATCACCAGCAGACAAGGCTTTTTCTACTTCTAACCAAGGCCCGGACATTGTGTCGGGGTTGTCCGTTTCCAAAGCTGGAAATCTTCAACGCTAAGCTTAATGGTGGTTTCCACCCTACTTTTCGGACACCACCAGTGGATTGGGATATCCTAAGGAGTCAAGAGCCGTTGCACAATGTTCACATCTCAACGGATCTTTTACGAGCCACTCGGAAGAACGATTATAATGGTTACGAGAGGACTTCTAATCGAAGTTAGTCACAACGGCTAATCTGCTTGGTCATCTATAAATAGAAGTCAACTCTCAAGACTTGAAGATTGCTGGAACCATTGTCAATACACATACATAAGCAAAAGTCTTTGTATTCATACTCAATCTTCTACTTACAACTCTAACTCTATACTTAACATCTTTATGAGTTGTAAGGTCTTGTAATCGATCACAAACTTTCATTCTTACTTTCTGAGTAAGGTCCCTTGACTGAGCTGTAAGGGTTATCTCAGCTCGGTTGTCCCAAACTGTAAAGGTTACCTCGGTTCGAAGTACTAAATCGGATAAGGGAACTTCGAGTCTAGGAAAATCTTTTAAAGAATTGTGTAAAGGAGCAATTCCGGTGAAGTCTTTCTACTCGTATTTTGTGGATTTAAAATAGTGGATTTGACTTGGTGCTTGGATTAGCACCGGCTGTGGTTTTCCGCCCCAAGACGGTTTCCACGTAAAATGCGAGTTCATACTTTTCCGAGTCCAATCTAGACTCGAGCAGGTCTTAAAGTTTGTTTTAAACTTTATTCTTCCATTTATTGTTCAAATTTCCTCATCACCCTATTCACCCCCTCTAGGGTGACTAAGGTTCTCCAAGAGCAAACCTTCAAGAGATATACCTCAAAATGGGTTAGAGGTGGAATTGGGTGGTGGTGGTTCGCTGGTGGAGATTTGATGTCTAAGGTGGCGGTGACGGACATTGATTGGCAATGTCGGGCGCCGGTTGGCGACCAAGGGATGATAGCCGGGAGCGGCGAAGGGACAGCAACAACTGCAGGGGTTGCTCTGCCTGCTGGCGCGAGATAGGGGAAAGGGAAAAGAAGAAAAATTGGTGGGGCAGGCGGGTGTCGGTCGGGCGCCGGTGGCAGCTCGCTGGAGGCGGAAGGGGTCGGCGATGGCTGGCCGGTGGTGGAAGGCAGGCAGTGAGAGTGAGTGAGAGGAAGTGAATGAGAGAAATGAGGGATGAACGATATTTACTTGCTTTTCAAAACCCCTTCCCCTCCTTCATCGATTTTTCCCGATGCTTCTACAACCTACACTTTTTTTTTTGTCTTGAAAATCTTAACATCCGCTTACCTGTTTACTATTAATTTATCATATGGTTAAGTATTTAACCACACATTTGGCCCATTTTTTATGTATATATATATATATATATATATATATATATATATATATATATATATATATATCCTTTTTTAACTTATTATTTTATTTATAAATAAATCGTGTTCGATACACAATTTTGCGTTATTCGAGTGTATATACATTTCTTTGCACAAATGTAAATTTGTAGGAATTACCCATTATTATTTGCGATTATCAAACTTGTTCACATCATTTATGTCGGTTTTAAGTTTTTGAGCGGCTCACTACTCTTAAATAATACTAAAACGATAGAATATTTTAAAGTAATTAAATACAAAAGTTTTGGGGTGTTACAAAGGAGTAAGGGAAAATGTTGTCAGAATTTTGTTAAATGTATGATAAGATTTTGCTACACTGTCTATGGTCATATTATTCTTGAATGAGTTTAGGAGCATCTATCCTGTAGAAGGATCTTATGCTTATGTCATATTATTTGTTCGTAATTAAATGATGAAAGTACGTACTTTTAGAACTATATATGATGAATTGCTTCTCGTGTTTATGGGTAAGGTATGGATTGAGCGTGCGTTTATAGTGATAGGAGGAGTGTAGAATATCGTTATGGTGTTAACAACTTTGTAGAGATTGTCATCGAACATATAACCAAATTCGGAGAACAATCCATATTACGTCCGTGTTTACGGTGTTTTAACTATTCACGTTCCCTAAGGTTGCAAAAGGTCACCTATATCAGCATGGATTTGACACATCTTATAAGGTGTGGGTATGGCATGGGGAAGAGGAGTCCGTGAATAATGGCGTAAGAGAAGAGGAATGGTATGATGAATATGAAGCTAGCAGACATGAAATTAAAAGATCGACTCGAAGATCTAGTTCGTGGAGTAAAAGGTGAATTAGTCGATCAACCACATATATTGGAGCAATTGTTCGCTAATTCGGAGAAGCCCCTTTTACCCAGGGTGCGATAAATATACCCGTTTATCAACCGTGTTGAGGTTGATGAACTTGAAAACGGCTAATGGTTGGAGTGACAAAAGTTTCACGGACTTACCGAGTGTGCTCAAAGATATACTCCCGGAAGGCAATGTCCTTCCCGAGTAGTACATATAAGGTGAAGAGGATGTTGTGTCCTATGGGCATAGGGTATGAGAAGATACAAGCATGTCCCAAAGATTGCATATTATACCGAAAAGAACATGCATATAGACACGAATGTCCTAAATGTGGTGTACCTCGATACAAAATGAAAAACATCAATGTAGAGAGTATTGAGGGACCTCCCGCAAAGGTGTTGTGGTACTTTCCAACAATACCAATGTTTAAGCGCTTGTTTTCAAGTGTAACCGATGCCAAGAACTTGACGTGGCATGCTGATGGAAGAGTTTGTGATGACAAGCTACGTCACCCTGTCGATTCTCCTCAATGGAAGAAGATCGATTCATTTTTCCCGGAATTTTGTAGGGAGGCACGGAATCTATGTCCGGGTCTTTGTATGGACGGAGTAAACCCTCATCCGACCTTAGTAGTAAGCACATGTCGTTGTGTATGAAGCGCAAGTACATTATGTTGTCAATGCTCATTTACGGGACTAAATAGCTAGAAAATGATATAGATGTGTACTTGGCGCCTTTTGTTGAAGATTTAAAGTTGTTGTGGGATGAAGGTGTTTTGGTTTTTGATGCATACCGTCAAGAGCAATTTACACTATGAGCTATAATCTTCACCACAAACAATGACTTCCCGCATACGTGAAACTCTGTTTGGATACACCATCAAAGGCCATAAGATATGCCCCATTTGTGCAAAGAGTTGTATGTGAGACATAGTCTTGATGTAATGCATATAGATAAAAACATATGTGAAAGTCTCATTAGCACTCTTTTGAACATACTGAGGAAGACCAAGGACGGAGAGAAAGCAAGACTCAATTTGTGTGAAATGAGAATACGGGAGGAATTAGTACCACAACCAAAGGGGAGGAGAATGTATTTGCCTCCGGCGTCTTACACATTGAGTAGAAGGAAAAAACAATGTTTGTGTGAGACCTTAAAGAAACTCAAAGTGCCACAAGGATATTCTTCAAATATCGGTAGACTAGTTTCGATGTCCGATTATAGACTAATCGGGCTTAATCTCACAATTGCCATGCTTTGATGCAACAAATTCTACCGATTGCTATCCGAGACATGATGCCTAAACATATTACACGATCGATTACAAGACTTTGCTTCTTCTTCAATGCCATATGTAGCAAAGTCATTGATTTGGAGAAATTGGATTATCTTGAGTGCGGCGTGATCATTATGGTGTACCAACCCGAGATCTACTTCCCACCTTTTTTGATATCATGGTACACCTAATTGTCCATTTGGTGAGAGAATTGTGATTACTGTGGCCCAATTTTTTACCGATGGATGTACCCTTTTGAACATTTCATGGAAATTTTCAAAGGGTATGTTAGAAATCGGTACCGACCTGAAAGGTACATTGTTGAGGCATACACAATCGAGGAGTATGTTGAGTTCTATTATGGATAATACCCTTAAATGGAAGTTGTTGGTATTCCAAAACATCAATTATGGGGAAGATCACCGTAACGCCCCCAATACGTAGCCACATAAATAAGTAATTAACAGCGGAAGACTTGTAAATTAGGAGACGTTACCGCCATTTTCAGAATGAAAACAAGGCAAATTCACTTGAGCAGATTAATTATTAAAAAATTTATATAAAAATCTAACCCAAATTTCGAAACACGAGAGGATCACTGGAGAGGAATCATGAGCCAAGAGACCGAGGAAGGGTCTAACATGTATAGGGTCAAGACGAATAGCCGAACATCACTTCTCCGACCAGCTTTATCTTTTTCTTCCTCTTTAAACTTTGGATGTGATTGTGAATAGTCCGCCATGCGCTCGACTTCCTAAAAATTTAAAACATAAAACAATAAACGTGTGAGCTAGAAGCTCGATGACGTTACCGTTATAAAATAAAATTACAATTTAAATGCTCTTAAATCATGCATATCTTAAATCATTTTTCTTGAATACTCGGTTTGCAAACTTGTCAATTTCCGATTTGCTTTTCCGATTTAGCAAAACTTAAGACCCGTACTCGTGAAACAATCAATCATGGACTCCGACTCCTAGGTTCATCGAAGCTCGAGGCGATCGGCTGTGAACAATTGAACGATTAACGATTCCGTGAAGTCATCATATATGTAATCGTGATCTGTATAAACAATTCGTTCATTTATCTTGATCGATCGTGGAGGGCCCTCGTGAACTGTAATCGTGTTCGTAAACTGTAATCGTGTTCGTAAATTGTAAACCGTATCGTGAATCGTAATCGTGTGTCGTAAATCGTAAACTGTATTGTGAATCGTAATCGTGTTCGTAAATCGTAATCGTGAACTGCAATCGTGTTCGTAAACCGTAAACTGTATCGTGAATCGTAATCGTATCCGTAAACCGTATCGTGAACTGTGATAAATTTATTTTGAACTCGTGATTGTGAAGTGGGTCCAAATTATTTGTATTATTAAAACAAGAAACTCAAGAATAAAGATGAACACTTTGGCAAAGGTACAAGCAATAACATACCTCAGCGTGCTAAACACTTCAATGACTCGATTGTTTCGCAACACAATTTCAATTCGATTTACGTTACCAAAACGAATCTACTTTTGTAGATTACTAGTCCTTTGACAATATTTATATGCATTTACGATCACCAAACTTTTACTTTTTGCGTACCTATCCATATTGTTTCCTTTTGAGCTCGATATTCATACATTTCCTAGAAATAAGCTATTGATGATATAGTTTGAATTTGTATATAACGGCTGATGAGTTTAATTCCCCATTCTTGTAATAAAACTCAAGTTTGGTGTTTTGCTTCTATCACCTTTTAATCTGTGCTTAATGTAGCCTAACCTTAATTATACCACTCATTTCATCTAGTATGCCCGGATGTCCTCTTATCTCGTAAACCAATTATACTTCCTACTTAAGGTGTCGGTTTGATTTTCCAATTTTCTAAAAATTTTGGCAGAGTTTTGTTTGAAACATGGCCTCAACCATTAGGCTAAAAGCCTTAAAAACCTGCAAAAAATCCACAATAAAACTCAACGAGCCACACGCTCGGAGTAAACAACTCAACGGTCACACGCCGGAGTATATCTACAATCACAATAACCAAGTTTCAAACTAGTATACAAACCAAGTTACAATCTCGTCAATATTCTCATTTTCTTGTGCTCATGAACTTTTCGATTTTTTATCACGACATATATGTTTATAGCTAAGGCTCCGGTTAAGCAATTTAATCATAGAAATCCCGATTTTCGGGAGATGGATCCGTACGATTAATTCTTTTATGAGTACTACCAATAATTAGTTAATGATTTAGTGTGTCGTAGATAAATAGTGAAACTCATTAACATGTTAACATTTAGATATTTTGGAAAGTACAAATAGTAATGTACCTGAGGTAATTGTTCGTTTTCCTTTAAACATCGCTTTCGTTATTTTCTTCGAGCATGTCGTTCCTGTCGCTTTTCGTTTTTAGGAAGTAATTTGATTTATGCATTAGTAAACTTAATAGTTACTTACTCTCTATTCGTGATAAACTTTTCACATTTGACTTCCTCAAATTCCCCACTTATTACTCAAATTCATTTGAATTTCTAACTTCCTTTAATTCCGTAAATTTCTTTTCCCCCTCCTCCTACTCAATTCAACATTCCAATTTTCTTCTCAAAGTCAAGTCTCACTCTAAGTAATTTTTCGAATTCTCGCAAAGATCATTACACATTGAATTATTCTTGTCTTTTCACCACCGTATTACTTATTATCTCCAAATTACTAACTCCACCAAGGTCTCTATTAATTTCAATAAAGTTCCCAAGTATAACCCAATTTCATTTTTCAATCAAGCTTAGCATAACCTAATTTTAATCACTTTTCCCATGATCATATATTTATAATCTCATCCAATTTCTACATTTCAAATTAATTCGCACTTGTACAACTAGACCAAGACTCAATTACGTTAATTTACTCAAGTTTAGCACACATAAAAACCAATAAATTCAATCCTCCATCAATCTTCAATGTCACATTTACACATTTTTTAAACCAACTCCCAACATACATGTTCATATTTCTAATCATACTCAATATCTTTCTTCCAATTCCTCCACAACCAAATAATTCATTCATACTCATATTAAAGTTAAACAAACACATTCATAATTACAAATAAACCCAAATCAATTTCTAATTCCACTTCAACACATAATAATCCCTAAATCCAATTTCATTTACTTCCACAATTCTTTCACTTCCACCATAATCAATTCACAATTCACATATACTTGTCTAATTATTCAATAATAACATAAATTTGTGATAAAATTTTCTTAGAAATTAAGGATTGGAGATATACCTCAAATTGGGTTAGATGTGAAATTGGATGTGGTGGCTCAGTGGTGGATATCCGGTCGAGTGAGAGGTTGGTTGGCGGCGTCGAGTGCCGGCGGAGGAGTCGGTCAGCAGCCGGAGGGCGGCCGGGGGCGGCGCTGTCCCGACCAAGCGCAGCAGCGGCGGGGCTATCCCGCCCGCTTGACGCGAAACAAAGGAAAGAGGGGAGAGAAGAAGGTGCTGGCGGCAGAGAGGGGGACGGCAGCAACACCGGCGTCCGGCCGGGTGGTGGTAGTAGTGGCCGGCGAGGCCTGTGGACGATGGCAGCCGCAGGGGCAGGACGGCCTCCGCTTGGTGCGAACGGAGCGAAGAGGAGGGAGACAGATGCGCTGGAGGTGACAGGGTGGCGGCCGAGGCGCCGGCGGCAGCCTTCCGGAGGCGGAAGAGTCCGGCGACCGATGGCCGGCGGTGGTAGCACGAGCAGTGGTGAAGGAGGAGAGGAAAGAGAGGTGAGAGTGAGAATGAGAGAAGGGGAATGAATGATATTTACTCGCTTTTCAAGCTCCTTCCCTCCTTCACTCGATTTTCCCGATGCTTCGCCATCTACTTCTCTTTCTTTTCTTTCTTTTCTTTTTTTTGTCTTTTACTATTAATTTATCACATGGTTAAGTATATATCACACATTTGACTAAATTTTATTTCGTTGTTATAATAATTTCAATTTTATATATTGTTTTATTTTATTTCTTTTTACTTATTAATTTAAATTATTCGGATTCGGAATGAAATTATTCGAACATATATACATTTCGTAGCACAAACGTAAATTTGTACGAATTACCCATTATTATTTACGATTATCAACTTCGTTCGCATCTTTTATTTTGATTTCGCATCGTGCGCGGCTCACTCGCTCTTAAATAATATTAAGACGATAAAATGCAAATTTAAAATAATTAATTACGATTAAGTTTCGGGGTGTTACAATCACTGAGCGAGGAAAACTGGGGCTGATGGTTTTAACAATCAGTCGGGATATGTGGTATCAAGCACATCTTTATATTATTCAAAAGAGCGATGAAGTTCGAGTCATTCATTAATGAGCACAAATCTCTTATAAGGAGACAATGATCGAGGAAAAAATGAGACGTGGGTACTGACACAACATAATTGCACATTTTTCAACTCGGTTCGATAGAGTCATCACTAGCCAATTGGAAGAATCACGAGAACATATCTCACAAACATTATTAAGCTTGGCTAGCGGGCCGCATTTGGAAGTCATTTCTTACCGTGGGTATGACATCAATGGATACTCTTTCTACACAAAGAGCCGGGACAATAGGAGCACCGTGCAAAATAGTAGGGTATCATTGGAGGCTCATGCACTTCATGTTTCTAACTCCAAGGACAAACATCCTCGTTGTAGCTAAAATGTCATATTACGAGTCATTGAGGACATATGGGAGCTAGACTATGTTGACTTCCGTGAGTCCTTTTTACGGTGCAAATGAGTTGATAATAATAACGGTGTTTGAGTTGATGAGATGGGATTCATAATGGTCGTTCCCACTAGAGAATGGCCTAAAGTTGATCAATTCGTTATGGTATCCCAAGCAAGACAAGTGTTCTAAATTGAGGACCCGACCAATGATAAGTGGTCTATTGTTCTTCAAGGGAAGAGGCATATTGCGAGTGGGGATGGTGAAGATGTGTGCGAGTTTGTTGAGGAGACCTTACCCTTCTCCTTGGGAATTCTTCTTGAAAATGAGGATGCCAATTTTGAAGATTGTATTTAAGGGTTGACTATCAAGAGGGTTGACCCGACCAATGATAAGTGGTCTATTGTTCTTTAAGGGTTGACTTACTTTTTCAATATTTCGACGTTAACAATTTCCTGTTACGGATCATTATTCGATGAGAATAAAAAAGACTAAGTTGTCCAATGGAAGGGTAGAAAGCTTTTTCAGTTGAGAAGCGGAGCCGAGATTAGCAACCAATGTTAGTTTTCATTTCCTTTCTCATTTATGATCCTTCTATGTTTGTTTTGTTTCTTATGGAAAATTTGTTGCTTTAGCTACCCGAGTTTTGTCGATCAACAAAAACTCAAGGATATAGCTTTTGAAGTAGTTGATTCCAAAGGTGCATACATGATGATGACAAGATTTTTCAGGTAAACAAGTGATTTATACCTTTTTGGTTGCTAATCTCAACTCTCGCTTCTCAATTAGGAATTTTTGGTATAAATTCAGATCAAGTGATTTATACCACGAAGTTCCTAGTTGAGAAGCGGAGCAAGAATATCGACCAATGTTAGTGTTGATGACCTTTCTAATTTATGATCTTCCTCTGTTTGTTGTGTTTCTTGTGAATAAGTTATTGCTTAACGCTTTCCTTAATTTTTATATTGTCCAGTCTACCCTCGCAAGAACTCCAAGCAATGTAGTCATAAGAAAAGCATCACTTTGGGACCATAACAAAGGAAAGAGAGATCGTTGGTGAGATGTCATGTTTGTGTATTCCTTTTTCAAGTACTTATGGCAAAAAGTACATCTCTTGGTTTTGGAATTTTTGTGGTGTAAATGATTTCAATATTTATGATAAAAGGCTCATCTCTATTCACCTAAAGTGATACTTTTAGTAGATTGAGTTATGTGCTTGTATTTATGACTATATTACTTGCTTGGAGTTCTTGCAAAAGTAGCGTGGACAACAAATATGATATATATATATATCTATATATATATATATATATATATATATATATATATATATATATATATATATATATATATATATATATATATATATATATGTTGTCCAATCTATGACTCGCAACAAATTCAAACAAGCAATACCGTCATAAAGACAATCACATAACTAAATCTACTACAATAGCATCACTTTGGGTAAATAAAGATTTTCCTTTTAGCATAAACATTAAAATCAGTTTATGCCACAAAATTTCAAGATGAGAGATGAAATTTTTGACATAGATACTAAAAGAGGAGTACTCTTTGTATTATATTTCACATTATAATATATTCTTTGTTGGAACTTGTGAAAGATAGAACTCGTTGTGGTTATAGTAATGTGTGAATTTTTGTTTGTGAAACAATTCAAATTGTGGGTGGTTGTTGTGTAAATTATTGTGGTTGTACGTGTGTATATTCCATTTTTACAATAAATTGTACAGGGGATATGAAAAAATAAAAAAAATTCAAACCTATTACTACGATTCCTAAGGAAGAACCATAGTAATAGTTCTTAATATAACCTATAACTATGGTTTTTAGTTAAAAACCGTAGTAATAGGTCTTGGCCTAAAACTTTGGCCGTAAGAGGAGGATTTGGACCAAGACCTATTACTATGGGCTTTAACTAAGAACCAAGGCTTTAACTAAGAATCGTAGTTAATAGGTGAACATATTACTACGATTATTTTGATAGAACCATGGTAATAGGTAATCTATGACTACGATTATTTAGATGAACCGTAGTAATAGGTAATCTATGACTACGATTATTTAGATGAACCGTAGTAATAGGTCTTTTTTACTACGGTTTCCAACCATAGTAAAAGATGTCCATCTATAATGACGGCCACATACACAACGTCGGATAACCGTAATAAAAGGTTTTTCGAAATCATAATTAAAAATGATTCCTGTAATAGTGTTTTTTCCTCAATAGTTAAGAATTCATAAATCTATGTCATATATAAAATGAACACCCTTTATGGCTATATAATTTTTAATTTGTCGGTTATATCCTTACAAATTTAGTTCCTAAATCCTAATTATCAATGTCTCTTCAAAAAAACAAACAAAAAAACTAACAACCAACCATGATACCCACTATAACTTGGAACGAAAATAATGACTCATCTATGTTATATACAAAACAAACACACTCTTATGGTTGCATAAGTTTTAATTTGTCAATTATACCCTTATAAATTTAATTCCTAAAAATAACTAGGGTGATGTTTGACATGCTTTGGCTGAATATAACTCCTCATAAATTGTATCACTATGTTCAGCAATAAATACCGGAATGAAAGTTGAAACATTCCATAATTGAAAAAGGAGTTGAATAACCATAAAATAACATTGAATTCCCAAAGCAAAGCAACATCTAGTGCAGGATTTATGCGCGACACGTGACAGTATCAACGGACACGGGCAGCCCGTATCGGCTGCTGGAAAATCACCAAAGCTAAAATTTGGGACACGACCCAAACAACACCCCTGAACCAAATTCCACCAAACACTGGAAAAATGCCAAACAAACCCGGAAGGGTAGATGCCAAAACAGTCCAAAAATTGATGTTGCAATGCAATCGAATTTCTCAATACCAACCGAAAACACCATCAAACAAAATGCTCCAATAAACCCGGATCGGAAGACAAGATGATTCTGACTCGATACCACTTGTTACGAAAGATAATAATAATTTGATTATTGGAGTGTAATAAGCGGAAGATAGAAAGAGAATGTAGATATTACGTAAGTATAAAGCAAGATCAACAATAGAGAGACACCAAGATTTTTACTTGGAAACTCAAAATGGGAGAAAACCACGGAAGACAACAACATAAAATCCACTATGATAGAAAACAAGTGTACAACAACGAACTTCAGGATCTAGATTACCAATGAGACCAAACAATAGTAGAGAGACAACATGTCTCAAACGGCATGAAAACTCAATGAGATAACAACGATAAAAATACAAATTCTCTCACAATTTCTCTCAAACTAAATTTCAATATAATATGGAATAGACATGAATGGAGACATAGATTGGTACCGAAATCCTCACTAAAATAGCCCACAAAGGAGGTGCCTCGGACACTCTCGAATGCTATAAGGTGGGTGCACAACCACACTTGAAAAGGTTGAAGAGCGACTGTATTTATAAGCTTGAATGGTGAAGGAAGAGATGATTTTGGGCATGCATTTTAACTAAATATAACTCCTCATACTCAACAATAAATATCCCAATGAAAGCTAAAACATTCCATAAACGAAAGAGACTTCAATAACCATAAAGTGACATTAAATTCTCAAGGCAAAGCAACATGCTATGCAAAATTTACGCCCAATATGGGAAGTGTCAATGGACATAGGCAGCCCGTAGCTGCTGAAAAATCACCATAGTTAAAATTTGGGACACAATCCAACAATTTTTGAATTGAGGACACAGGTTTGTGTCATTCCTTTCCACAGAAGTACAAGGCAAGATCAACAATAGAGAAATCTTTGAATTGATGTCTTATTAGCTTTTACTATACATAAATATTATTATTTTTTATGTACATGATTTGGTTAATTATACAAGTTCATATTTTGCTCAGATTTTTCAAATTTGGATGTAATATGTGGTAATTTTCTTATCAAATTTTTTTATCTTTTTATTAATTTTGTTTAGTCATATTCAATTGTGCTAATTTTGTTACATGTTTTCTTTCTGATGGGTGTGGGCGGTGGATAAAAGATTTCCATACAAACCTGGGTGTATGTTCTTGTATCAAAGCAGAAATCATCGCCCTTCTATTTGGATTACACATGGCTCAGGATTTTAATTGCACAAGGTTAGTGATCCATATGGACTCTTTGGTGGTAGTGAATAAAGTCAAAGCAAAGGTTGAACTGAATCAGAGACGTTATTTCTTAATCAAACAACGTCAATAACTTCTCTTAATTGGGAAGTAATTTTTCAACATTGTTTTCAAAAGGCTAACAGGGCTGCGAATGTATTAGGAAACATTGGTGTTGATACTCCTTTTATCTTTTCTGTATAGGATGGAGCTGGAGTGGTTCTGTGACAACTTGTTGCTTGATCTAACGATACACTACTAGGGGCATGTCCCTCTTTTCAGACCAAAAAGAAATTTGTAATAAGTTTTTATGTCATTTTGCTATTTTTTTTTCTTATCCTGGATGATCTCTTCAGAACTATTTATCTAACTCTCACCATATTCGTCTCAACTTCCTAATGCATATGCTCATTGGCAAGATTTTTCACAATTTTTTTTCTTTTTACAAACAAAATTGCGTAGTTATTATTTGTGATTGTAATGTTGGTTACTTACCCACTCACATTGCTATAGTCCATCAACTCCTACAACATCTACTCCCATTCTCGCAGTAGATTATTCTTTCTCTGATTAGATTAGTTTTTATGAGCTTTAACTGTTTTATCCACTTATTATTATTATTATTACTAGTCTACACTCGTGCTATGCACGGAGTATCGTTGTAAAATGCATAACTTAAGAAATTATTAAATTACGCAGATGATGTTGTACTTGTGAGTTTCTTTTCTCGATCATTTGATTTTATTGAATGGTTTCACTTTTAACAACATTCTTCTATATGTTATCCCCCTCATAGTGAAAACGTTTTCGTGACTCATCAAAGTTATCGGAACCCAACACATAAAAATCATTAGAGCCAAGCACACATTCATCTTCCAATCATTCTAAATTTCAAAAGAATAAATAAATAATCTAAAATAATAAATAAAAAGAATGTTAAAAAATATTATCAATGTTTTAAGATTACACTCGTGATTTGAAATATTAATAAGGCAGGCCCTCTAAGAATCAAACAATTTAAATAATCCTAGCTCATACAGTTATAGAAATAGTGTGACAAAATGTTTGGGTGTCAAAAGGTAAATATTAGTAGGAAAAGGAATAATATATGATTGGTAGATATTGAGTTAGATGACCTATAGATGATAATAAATATCATTATATCACAAATTAATATTACAACACAAAGTACATCAAATCAATAAAAGAATATCAAACTTATAACTCATAACTCTTTACAAAGTCAATACTAATTTAACTTAATAGACGCTTAGATAAATATTTATATGCAACCAACCTACTAAAACATCATTGACTTAAATATTACACGAACTCTTAAAAAGTATACATATACCCATGATGAGATCTCATTTTTTAAAAATTATAAGGTGAATATATTGATTTATCCATTCTTACCTACCTCTGCACACAAAGATAATTAAACATATAATGACTACTTATATTAAGATTAATAGTGAAAAATATTATATGATAGAAGTGATCCAATTATATTTAACAATAATAGGTAATTTGTATCATAGTAAAGGGTATGATAGATCAATTCGTGGCGTAGGGTAATAAAATTATTTGTGTTTTGTACTTATATTGAAAATTGATCGCGATTTTAATAGTGAATGAATAGGGCAAAAATATTGATACAATTGAGATTTTATAAATACATGTTTTACTCGATTAACACAATAAAAGTAACATGAAATTAACACAATAAAAGTAACATGAAATTCTATTTCAAGATGGCGGAGAGGTTTGATGGCAAATACTCATCTTTTAATAATTTAGAAAACTTACAATAGTAAAAGATATGATTTAAATATGTTTGTCAATAATAAGTCACGAGATAGATATGTTAGGAAGAAACTAAAATCAACCGTATTTGTAACAAAAAAAAAATGATCTTTATGTTGTGCAAAAATTTTGAGACAAATGAGTTTATTCAAAGTCATATGGGCTTAATAGAAGTTGGTATATTAAGTTTGCAATCCTTTAAACATAACACAAATTACGAACTTAAAGTCCACAAATTATGAACTAAAGCAATATAATTCGTAACTTTATTCATTACGTTTTATTCAACAACATATTTGAATCATAACTTTGTATTTTATAGGCATTTTTAATTGTTAATATCAAGTATATATGTAGTTGTTATATTTTTATTATATTAATTTATAATTTCTTAAGGTTTATTAAATCATTTTGTACATAGGATGAATGTAATAACCAAATTGCTTCCTCAAATAGTTAAACATTTAAATATTATTTTTACAACATGTTCATGTTGATTTTAATTTTACAAATTCTTATAATAAATATATTTTGAACTAATACAATTTTAAGGCACCAAGTCAAAAAACACCATCAATAATGAAAAATTAATAATGTTAGACAAAATTAATATTTCAAGCCCAAAATAATATTGCATATCAATATACATAAAAATAAATGAGAGCTAATATCTAATCCAAACCCTAAATAAATAAATATATATTAATTTTATTTTATGTCTTAATATATTTTAATTTTTAGATTACTTTTCTATTCATTTTTGTTATTTTTTAGTCGGTTTGTTAGAAATTAGAATAAAATTAGTCTTCTTCGGTTAATTTTATTTTTATATTATTATAGGGTTTAGTTATAGTCTTCTTAATCTGTTAGTATTACGTTTCTTAGTTTTTTAACTATATATATTAATTTTATTTTATGTCTTAATATATTTTAATTTTTAGATTACTTTTCTATTCATTTTTGTTATTTTTTAGTCGAGTTTGTTAGAAGTTAGAATAAAATTAGTCTTCTTCGGTTAATTTTATTTTTATATTATTATAGGGTTTAGTTATAGTCTTTTTAATCTGTTAGTATTAATTTTCTTAGTTTTTTCACTGATTTGATAATTTTTTAGATTTTTTTCTAATTTAGGTCAAAGTAGGTCTTTAATTTAATAAATTTATAAATTTAGTTTTTTCATTTTGATTTTAGGTGTTTAGGATATATTCAGGTCCAAAAAGTAATTTTAATACTTTGGTATTTAATTATTTATTTTCTCATTTATTTAGTGTAGTTTATTATTTGTTTTACTTTCTGTTTATGATTATATTTTTATTTTATTATTTTTAATTCTGTTTAATTTTTCTAGAAAACCATAAAAAAAATACTTTTGGGTTTTAGGTTACTTTTATATTTTTTCAGATTTTTGATTTAATTTATTATATAATTTTGTATATTTGTTATTTTTTAATTTTCTACTTAGTTTTGTTTTTATTTTCTGTTTTATATTTTTATGAATTAATTAGGATGATTAATTATTATTTAAGTTTTATTTTAAGATTAGATAATTTTATAATATATAACTGATTTGATATTTTTCAGACTTATTTACTAAATTTAGTTTAAAGCATGTTTTGAATTTAATAAATTTATAAATTTAGTTTTTTCATTTTTATTTTATGTGTTTAGGCTATTAGGTCCAGAAAATAGTTTTAATATTTTGGTAATTTAATTATTTATTTTTGTACTTATTTAGTGCATTTTATTATTTGTTAAACTTTTTGTTGAAGATTATGTTTTTATTTTATTATTTTTAATTTTGTTTAATTTTTCTGAAAAATTATTATTATTATTATTATTATTATTATTATTATTATTATTATTATTATATTTAAAAAAGAGTCCATATATGAGTGCAAACTTATTTTTTTAATGACAAATTATTATTTTTTATTGGACGAAACTCCTAAATTCACTCTCAAACTGCAATGTCATCTTTTTGAAAAGATTGCTATTATATATAGTATAGATTACTATTATTATTACTAGTCCGGACCCGTGCTATGTTTTACAATGCATAACTTAAAAAATTATTGGATTACGCAACGATGTTGTACTTGTGAGTTTCTTTTTCTCGATCATTTGATTTTATTGAATGATTTCACTTTCAACAACATTCTTATACATGTTATCACCTCGTAATGAAAATGCTTTCGTGACTCATCAAAGTTATCATAACCCAACACATAAAAATCATTAGAGCCCAACACACATTCATATTCCAATCATTCTATATTTCAAAAGAACAAATAAATAATCTAAAATAATAAATAAAAAAGAATGTTAAAAAATATCATCAAGGTTTTAAGATTACACACGTGATTTGGAATATTAAGAAATCAGGCCCCTCTAAGAATCAAACAATTTAAATAATCCTAACTCATACATTTATAGAAATAGTGTGACAATATGTTTGGGTATCAAAAGGTAAATATTAGTAGAAAAAGGAATAATATATGATTGGTAGATATTGAGCTATAGATGACAATAAATATCATTATGTCAAAAATTAATATTACAATACAAAGTACATCAAATCAATAAAAGAATATCAAACTTATAACTCATAACTCTTTACAGCAAAGTCAATAATAATTTAACTTAATAGACGCCTAGATAAATATTTATATGCAACCAACCTACTAAAACATGATTGACTTAAATATTACACGAACTCATAAAATATATACATATACCCATAATGGGATCTCATTTTTTAAAAATTATAAGGTGAATACAATAATTTATCCATTAAGTTTGAGACAAATGAATTTATTCAAAGTCATATAGGCTTAATAGAAGTTGATATATTAAGTTTGCAATCCTTTAAACATAACACAACTTACGAACTTAAAGTCCACAAGTTACTGAACCGAAGCAATATAATTCCTAACTTTTTATTCATTACGTTTTATTCCACAATATATTTGAATAATAATTTTCTATCTTGTAGGCATTTTTAATTATTAATATCAAGTATATATGTAGTTGTAATATTTTTATTACATTAATTTATGATTTATTAAGGTTTATTAAATTATTCCGTACATAGGATGAAGGTAATAACCAAATTGCTTCATCATATTAAATATTTAAATATTGTTTTTATAACATGTTTCTGTTGATTTTAATTTTAAAAATTCTTATAATAAATATGTTTTGAACTAATACAATTTTATGACACCAAGTCAAAAAACACCATCAACAATGAAAAATTAATAATGTTAGACAAAATTATTATATTTCAGGCCCAAAATAATATTGCGTATCAATATACATAAAAATAAATGAGAGCTAATACACAATCCGAACCCTAAAAAATAAATACATAACTATATATATTTATTTTATTTTATGTCTTAATATATTTTAATTTTCAGATTACTTTTCTTTTCGTTTTTTTTGTTTTTTAGTCGGTTTGTTAGAAGTTAGAATAAAATTAGTCTTCTTCGGTTAATTTTATTTTTATATTATTATAGGGTTTAGTTAGAATCTTTTTAATCTGTTAGTATTAATTT
This sequence comes from Talinum fruticosum, assembly GCA_021018815.1. Taxonomy (NCBI): domain Eukaryota; kingdom Viridiplantae; phylum Streptophyta; class Magnoliopsida; order Caryophyllales; family Talinaceae; genus Talinum; species Talinum fruticosum. The sequence continues at coordinate 112,262 of JAITYX010000020.1, forward strand.
TCTTAGTTTTTATAACTGATTTGATAATTTTTAGATTTTTTCGAATTTAGGTTAAAGCAGGTCGTTAATTTAATAAATTTATAAATTTAGTTTTTTCATTTTGATTTTAGGTATTTAGGATATATTTAGGTCCAAAAATAATTTTAATATTCTGGTGAATTAATTATTTATTTTCTCATTTATTTAGTACATTTTAATATTTGTTTTACTTTCTGTTTAAGATTATATTTTTATTTTATTATTTTTAATTCTGTTTAATTTTTTTGGAAAACTATTAAAAAAAAATACTTTTGGGTTTTAGGTTACTTTTATATTTTTTCAGATTTTTTATTTAATTTATTAAATAATTTTGTATATTTGTTATTTATTAATTTTCTACTTAGTTTTGTTTTTGTGTTTTATATTTTTATGAATTAATTAGGATGATTAATTATTATTTAATTTTTATATTAAGATTAGATAATTTTATAATATATAACTGATTTGATAATTTTTCAGACTTATTTACTAATTTAGGTTAAAGCATGTTTTTAATTTAATAAAATTAATAAATTTAGTTTTTTCATTTTTATTTTAGATTTTTAGGCTATTAAGTCCATAAAATAGTTTAATATTTTGGTAAGTTAATTATTTATTTTTGTATTTATTTAGTGCATTTTATTATTTGTTTAACTTTTTGTTTAAGATTATGTTTTTATTTTAGTATTTTTAATTTTGTTTAATTTTTCTGAAAAATTATATATTATTATTATTATTATTATTATTATTATTATTATTATATTTATTTTGGCATGGAGTAAAAAAGAGTCCATATATGAGTGAAAACCTATTTTTTTCAATGATAAATTATTATGTTTTTATTGGACAAAATTCCTAAATTCACTCTCGGACCGCCATGTCGTCTTTTTGAAATGATTGGTATTATATAGTGTATAGATTATTATTATTATTATTATTATTATTATTATTATTATTATTATTATTATTATTATTATTATATTTATTTTGGTAAGGAGTAAAAAGAGTCCATATATGAGTGGAAACCTATTTTTTTCGATGATAAATTATTATTTTTTATTAGACGAAACTCCTAAATTCACTCTCATACTGCCATGTCATCTTTTTGAAAAACATGGCATTATATAGTGTATAGATTATTATTATTCGTTTCAATGTTTAATAAACTGGGAAGTCATTGAAATTTTCGTATGAGTTCAATAAAATTGATGTGAGCCGTTGAAATTCTATTTTAATTCTTCCATGATTCCCATTCGAATCTACAATTTGTTACATGTAATTCTAGTTACAGTCGGCAAGGTTTTCAATTAACCAAAATTTACAATTTTCATGTGTAGGTTAAAGTCAATTTACTATCTCACATCTTCCTTTTCCACCTCTTAAGTTACTCTCTCATTTTTTAACCTATGAATAAATACACAATATAACATACACCATATATTGTCTCTGTCAAAAATAAAGTCATGCCTATCCCCTCTAATGTGTGCATCTGTTGAACAATAATTTAAATTGTTACCCCTTAACTAATGTGTGCATCTGTTGAACAATAATTTAAATTGTTAGATCTACAAGAAACACTCCTTAACTAATGTGTGCATCTGTTGAACAATAATTTAAATTGTTAGATCTACAAGAAACACCCCTTAACTTTCTTTAACAAATTAAATGGTATTATAATTTTGGTCCTTTCAATATATTTTGATTCAACATTGGAAGTTGATGTATCTCGCTATCTCTTTGTTGCCCCATTTGATTGAAAAAATCAACAAATTTATCTTTAACTTTTACTAGTTAGTAGTAGTTTGGATTCATACTGAATACATGCAATGATATAAAAGTTTATTATAATTATATTGGAGAGAGAAATATTTGTTATATTTTCAAAAAATGATGGAAAATGAACAAAAAAACACAATGAGAATAAATATTCAAGATCATGTGAATAAATTTCCAATTACCGTATAAGTATGACTTCAAAAAGATTATTAGTATTTTCTCTCCCTCTTCAATATATTTGCAATACTTTTTTTGTATGTGTGAATCCATACTAGTTTGATGATAAAGTGAAGCCTCAGACTAAAAGAAAATGCCTCAATTTCAATATATATCATAACAAATCTAAAAATTTCAAAATCTAAAATCTAAAAATTCGGTAGCACCTAAAAGCTCCACTGTCCACAACAGTCAATTTCAGATCAAAGGACTACATAAATGGGGAAATCATGTATAAGGAAAAGTCAAAATCTACTCCAGAATAAATTCTGGGAGTCCAACAATCACACTAAACTAGACAAAACAGTCCAGAATATATCGTAAAATTGTTGATTGCTGTGGAACTCTGGAGGAAGTCAAAATTCACCCCAGAATAGCTTCCAGTTTGTTATCATATCGCTATATACACAGTTTCAAACACCACCATCCTGTAAAAGAGCATTTCCTCTTAATATGAGAAAGAAACTCAGGCTTTCAGCAACTTCACGGATTGACTTCATCAGCAACCACAGCAGTACCCAGGAGGTTTGTCAATGGCAATGCACCGAAACCACCCAGTTGGCCAAAAGCAGGCAGAAGATACCAACTTTGTCCAAGACCCCTCTGACTAACCTCAAGTAGTATAAGCTCAAAACAAGGCAGGCCTAAGACTAACTTCTTGATTTGCTCATTTGCCCCTAGGACCATATGGCCCAAAGAGGTTCGAGCCATACCCAACCAGAAGACCTAGTCCTACTCCTAGGTTTGCATTTGGTTTTGCTTGTATCGGTGCTGAAGGCGAGTTCATGAACGCAGGTCCTGAAACTGGTTGGTTGACAAGCATTTCAGTTATCTGGACAGGTGGAGAAGTGGGGGCAGCAGGTTGGCTCTGATTCGTTCTAGATTTATTTTTCCTTCTTTTTTAAGGCTTGCCTGAATAGAAGGGGACTTCACGACCACAACCCCTGTAATTGGCCCTTCTTGTGCTGTTGTTACATGTGGCTGCTCAACCACTTGCTTTGTCTGTACAGGTGGTAAAACTGCTCCAGCAGGCTGCTTTTTGGCTTTATTTTTCCTTTTTCTTTTCTTATTGGTAGGCTGTACTGGTACTGAGGGTAGGTTCAATAATGTCGGTGATAAAGTTGGCCGTGCTTGTGGTGGTGAAATTAGAGGCGGCTGCAAAAGCACTGGCTTTGCCTCAGTAGCTGGTAATGTGTCCCCTTCAGTATGTACCAGACCATTCTGGGCACTAGTAATATGCTTGGCCTTAGACCTGAGGAAGTAATTGCAGGTTGTTGGAGCACTATCTTTGTTTTCCTGCTCTGTCTTTGGAGCACTCTCTTCGTTTTTCTTCGTGGTCTTTGGATCACTATCTTTGTTTTTCTTCTCTGTTCTTGGAGCATTATCATTAATTTTCTTCTCTGTGAATCTCGACATGTTCATAGCTTGTACTTCAGGAGCATTCACCAATGCAGTTAGGATGTCCACTGGAACTGCCATAGGCAATGAAATTCCAGTCAGTCCATCATAAGCCATAAGACAGGCAACTGCATAAGTAGATGCCCCGAGTTGTTGGGGAAAAAGCTTCCTTGGGTTTGATATCTGCAAAATAAGCAAGTAGTTGAGCAGATTTGACAAGATAGAAACTTAAGCGCCACTCCTAAATGAATGCAACAACTTACTTTGAAAAGAATAGCAGCTGATAACCGCTCTCTTAGACAGTAAATCTGAGCAACTTCTAGTGCAGTCGACTTGAATGAGATCCAGCCATCAACAACTACTGTTACGGCATTATCCGGGGCATTCATGATCTTTTCTTCCGGATTGCTACTCTTTTAAGCATTCCCGTTTCACCTTCACCACTACCTTCTAGATCACCAGCAGCAGGACTCTCACTTTTATCATCTTTTTCTCCAGCTGGATTGTCTTTGTTTTCCTCTCCTGACACCACGGCAATTTCTTTTGCAAGCAACAGTAAAGGAAGGGGACTGATAGCAGTGCAGTTCCTTACTTGCAAGCCTGCATCACCTCGGGTGACCTCATCATATACTAGAAGAGGGCCCACATCATATTTGTTAAATAATTCATCAGATGTATATTTGGACATGACGGACCGACCAAGAAGACGAGCTTTCTTGCCACTACCAGTCTCCACAACAAAAGCCTTACCAATGCTGGCCGGGGAAGCAGTCTTCCTACCCTTGGATAAAGACCAGCCAAGACAACTGACCGGATAATACCAGCGTCCCTAGCATTCATACTGCAGCTCAATACATCATCAGGAACAAACCCACCCCTTTTCAACTCATTCAGAAGTTGATTACGCATTCCAGACAGCATATTCATGATGTTCGGGAGACAAAATATTCTTTACAAAACCATGACTCCAAACCTCTATCCTTTGCACTCCTCCAGCAGTCAAATGCTGCAACAGTGGCCAACTGATCACTATTTCCCCCATACAATGATGCCAGCTTAGCTCTTGCAGCATCAGCTCTGTACTTATCTTGTGGTAACATGGGTAAAGAGAAGGGATCTCTATAGTCAGCAGCACATGCAAGAGTCAAGGCCGGGTCCAGACAGTTGAGCAATATAGAAAAGAATAACATCCTGCTAGTTAATGGATGGACGGGCAAAGAACCAAGTTTCTTCCCCAAGTCTGTCAGTTGCTCATCAAGTGACAAGGCACCAATGTCTTGAAGAACAGCAATGGCATTGTTTATAGTTTCAAGTACCGGAGGATCTAGGGTTTTCTTCAAAAATTCGCCTACCTTGCAGTTTGGATCAAGCATCTTCACCTGTTTGAGAATGAGATATAAGGGAGTGACATTTCTGTCTTTGCTTTGGAATTAATGAATTTCTTGGTTTGTTGGTAGGGTCATAAAGTAAGGAGCATAGTTTCAATCCATCAAGGCAGTTTCTACTCGAAATTGTAATAGGAAAAGCTTTAATGCATTTCAAGCAAAGGAAACATTCCATATACTGCCTGATAGCATCCAAAGATGATGAAGAAACATTTCATATCCACCGGTGAGCAGCTAGCTTTGTATGTAGCATTTCACAGAAAGAAGAACACAGACAACCTATGATGCCCGGAATCCCCGTCAAGATTGCCAGAACTGAAACAGTCAGCAAATCGGCTAAGACGCTGGTTCGATGCTTGGACTGGTTAGCCCATGATTAAACCAATTGACTCAGATTTTACAAATTGCTATTTATCACGAATATGTTATCTAGATCTAAGATTTTTACTCATACAAGTTGACAAATAGATGGTTATTTAACTACTTCTAATATTAATCCACAATTGAACACCCAAGTAATAGGCAAGCGCTACAAGTCTGATCTCAGCATCGAAAAATCCACTTCGAGGAAGAACAGTGAATTGAATTGCTGGCAACCACGGCGGTGTCAACCAGGAAGCCTGCTGATCCCAAAAATAGGACTGAATCAATCTTAACAGTGTGGGCAAAAAGAGAGAGAGATATTCTTTTTCAGAAAGAAAGGAAAAAAAAGGGATTGGTGATTGCCACAAAAGAATTGGATGAACTGGTTCAGAGTTCCTTTCTGCGGTTTTATTTGAAATGCAAACCAGCAGAAGAAATAGGTAGGGTTTGTTTTAGATAGTTTTACTTATTTGCCCCTCAAACTTATGTATGAAATCTTAAAAGGCCCACGGTAATTTTATGAAAACAAGATGGGGAGCGGGTAATGCGGCCGGGAACAGGGTGGACTTTCCTGTCCCTGCTGGGAAAGGAATATTTTTCCCTGCCCCTGCACTGTTCCCTGTAGAGGGCGAGAATTTTCCCTGCTGCGGGTCCGGAGCGGAGATTCACCCCTTCAAACTTGCACTCATATTTCAGTACGTACTCAGCACAAATCAGAGAAACAAGACTCACAAAAGTAACACTGTATTGTAAGAAAGAGAAATACCTGCAAACATAATTCCTCAATAGGCATCCTCTTTATTTCAGGCACTTGGAACTCAGCAAGGGACACTGCTTTCAGTTTTGAATAAAGATGGTAGCAGACTCCAGGCTGGCAGCGACCAGCACGTCCCTCTCGCTGTTTTGCACTGGCCTTTGAAATCCAAGATGATTGTAGGGTTGACACATTACTGTATGGATCATAGCTTTTCTCCTTCATTCTACCAGTATCAATAACATATACAACGTCATCAATGGTAATAGAAGTCTCGGCTATGTTAGTAGAGAGTACAATTTTCCTGCACTGTCGAGGCAGCTGTTGAAAAACTTTCTTTTGCTCAGAAGAAGGGACCATTGAGTGAAGAGGTAACACTAAAAATTTTGAAGAATCCTTAAAGAAGGAATTAGAAAGTAAAGCCTTTTGGGTCCTAGATATATCTTCCCAGCCAGGAAGGAAAACAAGAATAGCTCCATCCTTCGATTCCATACAGACTTTCTTCAGCAACTGTTCAATGAGAACATAATCAATAAGTTCAGGATTGACATTTTCCATATATTTTTGAAGTAACTGCTCTTCTTCCATTGAGCCAGAAGCAGCAGCTTCCATGTACTGCTTAATAATTTCTGCAACTTCAGATTGGCCTCCACGCTTAGCCCAATCCAATGCTGTGCTTCCATCATGAGCCTGAAGGTGGCAGTCTGCACCTAGAGAAAGCAGTGTACATACATCACCTACTCTCCCTTTTCCAGCAAAAACCATCAGGGAGTCACTCCAGTTGAAGAGTGCTGATAATTCAGAATTTCAGATTTCCCTTCAGAAGAAATTAATTCAAGAAGAGAATCATATTCTTCATTTGAACAAGACATCTCGATTGCCTCATCTAGAGCTATTTGATACTCCTTGTTCAATTTGATTTCCTCACTCGGACAATTAGACAAAGTAGTAGCATTGAGATGGTTCCTTGCTGGAGTTTTCAAGATGGAAAGAACCTCCTCCAAGTAAAACGTCTTCACCTGAAACAGGAATTTCCAAGGGCAACCAAAGTCAAAAAATGAAGCAGGCAACAGCAAGCAAACAGCAACCTAGGCAAACTGAACAAAGAAACAATGGATAAATCATACAGGATGAGTCAACCCAGGCACGCGGATTATTGAGCAGCCACCAAAATACTCAGAAAATCTTTCAGCATCGATTGTAGCACTCATCAGCACCTGCAAATTCCCGTTTTAACAATCCATGATTAAGGCCAAAACAAAAGAAGGGAACTGAGACTAAATTCAATTCAATATGAAAATTACTCACCAGACGCAGATCAGGGTAAGCCGGAAGCAAGTCTCTGGAAAGAGTGAACAGAAAATTAGCCAAAAAAAAAACCAGGAAGAGAAACACAGAAAGCTCTAGAACAGTACAACTACATAGCTAAGCAGATATATTACGCCATTAACAAATTTCCTAGCTTGAATTTCACAATCAAATGACAGAAAGAAAGAGTGCCTGGGAAATTAATGAGCACTTATCCAGATTGCAGTGATTAACCATTTGTAGGTAAGAACTATGAACAGTACAATAACATTCTTGAATAACATCAAATTAAGTGTTGCTGACTTGAAAGACAGTAAATACCTGAGAATTGTAAGCATAAAATCGGAATACCGATCCCTTTCGTGTATCTCATCCTACAGGAAGAGAACAAAAAAGAAGCAAGCCATTATGACATAGAAACAAAGAAGCTGATGCCACAGAAAATATATATTTTGACACCCCTAATTGGTGATTCATAAATACTGAATTAAAAGACATCCAAAAAGCAATATCCATCAGCTCTAGAATGACAGCAAGTACGATGCGCACAAGTAATATAAATATGGTGCACAACAATAAAATTACTCATGTTTCCACAGCAAGAAGAGCAAGGAATTCATCCATCCACAATGTCAATCTTGGAAGACATGAACATCTTGGATGAAATTTATGAAATGCATCTGAAAATCTCCTAAGCTTGTGGTTATATAAGCGGCACAACAAAATTCAGAGAAAGTTGGAACTTATAAAGGCTGCACAGAACAATTGCTTGCATAGTTTTCCGATAACTGAATTCTCACTAACATGGCTAAGAACTACGACATTTTTCTCTTTATTTTTCAAATAAATCAAGAGTAATTTTTAAATAACAAAACATGCACATCTGTCTTTATTTGTTTGTTTATTCTTTCTCTCTAAACCTTTTGTCAATTAGGCATCGTTTATTTTAGATTCCCCTATTTTCACTGCGAAGACTTACTTGCACCTTTCAGTTCTTCACACTTTCCCTCTTGATTTCCCTGTAGCCCACATTCCAACAGATAAAAGAGATGATTGCATGCTCATATTAGACGGCTCTGACAAGCATAAGATGTTCTAAGAGGATTTTGCTAGGATAAATGCCAATCTTGACAGACTATTACATGTACACAACTGTAATTGCAGTAAACTCCATTAGGCTTGTTTTAATAGGTTTTCCTGAGTAGGACAAGTTCGCCACATGTAATCTTACATCAAGAGAGTGCGTAAAGTACATGCGAAGATAAAGTATCAGATATAAAGAAAGAAAAGGCGGAGCAGATAAAGCACTAATTTATCCAGATTCTCACAACATGAGTTACAGATCAGTCACGCACAGGAATTCCACTAGAAGTGTGCAGCATAGAAAGGCATGACACTCTGCAGAATTATAGAACAAAACTTGCAATTCAATATCATCATAATCATGAGTGAAAAGGAAAAGACACAGTACCACGACAATGTGAGTTATTTCAGAGATATATTTGTCTGCCTTCACATGTGATCCTCCTGATTGGGATTCCCGTGAAGAAACAAGAACCCTCAGCAGGACTCCACTTGTGCAAAACACAATAGAGGACTGTCTCCCTCCTTTGGCTTCTAGTCGAATCTAGCAAGACCGAAAATCAGCCATCTATAATCACTGAAAACAGAAATAACTGTAAACAGCAAAGACCAAAACTATGATAAAGCCATCAACCACAATCAACCCCACTGCAACATCCAGTCCAATGAGATAATCAAAGACAAGCTACAGTTCCAAAAGAGTGGTTACAATGACAAATTGCCATCTTAACAGAAATAAAGGAACAACCTCACCATCCAACCAGTACACTCATTTCCTGCAAGAACTCTCAAACCAATTCCACATGCCAACATGGACTATGTGAGAGGTAGCCCACCGTCCACAAAAGGAAGGCAGGTTTGAATCCCACTAAGGCATGCAGGAGCAGTCCGATTCCTTCCCACCCTCCGCCGTGCCTTCCCCACCTACAGCGCCCCCTTGAGGTATAGGACCCAGATACACAATCTCACTCAACAACAATGAAAAAAAAATTTTCAGCATATAGGATCTGCACTTTAAAATTTAACTACATATCATTGATCCCACATAGAAATAGTTAAAGGTGCACAGAAGAGGATTGGAATAGCCATCAACAGAATTTCTGCTTATTCTTTCCAAAGATTCCTTCCCCCTCTGCCATGCCTTCCCCACCTACAGCGCCCCCTTGAGGAATAGGACCCAGATAAACCATCTTACTCAACAACAACGAAAAAAGTTTTTTAGCATATAGGATCTGCACTTTTAAAATTTAACTAGATGTCATTGGTCCCACATAGAAATAGTTAAAGGTGCACACAAGAGCACTGGAATAGCCATCAACAGAATTTCTGCTCATTCTTTCCAAAGATTACTTTAGTGTCAAGGACAGGAACAGATACACAATCATTTTTCTTAGGATCAAAATTCGAAGAATATGGGTAGGTATACCAGGAAGTCATAATAATACCAGTCTTGATTGGTTAAACTTGGTTTCATTAACCTTTGCTTCAATATATTATTTAAATTAGTTGGGATGTGCCTTAGTAACCATAATTGACCTGACCATTTGCTACCACATTTGGGTACAAAGGTAGATTATTCGCAAGCACTAAATATTATGGGTGGTATTTTCAGGACCAAACAGAAGAAAATAACTGAATAGTTTCAATTTGATCTTTAGAAGAGGCCAGCTCCACCAGTCATGCCATGTCAGAGAAGCTACTTTACCAATAAATAACAGACCAACAGTCACCCCAGATTCCTCAGCTAAGCCAATACTGCAAACACTGTTTTACCTATAAACAGTTGCTAGAGATTATCCAACCATGATTAACATAGCAGAGGGTAGTTCAATGTACTGCATTATCAGTTTATTGCTGCACTAAACTAAACCTAGAGAGTAAACGAATAAACACAAGCAATCTCAAAAACACTTGTTTTAAGAAAAATATATTACATTCATAAATAACTTCAAATGAACAATTAGGCAGCTAGCATCCCACAAAAGACTACATACATCCAATATACAAATTATCCACATTGGCCACATCAATATAGGAAGACAAAAGGTTCCTATTATCCCAAAATTACAGTTTGGATGAAATTGCTTTTAAGCTATGATGCTCGGCTTAGTTTAAAAAGTGTCCCCCGCGCGTTGCAAGGGGTCGAGTACAGCCCCTTCAAAAATCCCGCTGAGGCCCGTGCCTCAGACTGCCAAGGAGCAGTTGCGCCTCACTGGCCTTTTTTGCAGTTTTTTTGCTATTCTCTCTCTCTCTCTCTCTCTCTCTTTCTGTCTCCCCTCTCTCTTATCTTTGTCATTGTTTGACTGCACAAGTGGATAAGTTGCCCCCTTTTCTTCATTGTGCTATTTTTTCTTTCTACTTGCTTTTCTGGTTAAAATCGTAGCTAATTCATCGAGTTATCACAATCTAAGACTCTTTGCAGTACTTTTCATAGTTACAATGATTCCTAATCACTTATTTTACATCATTTCTGACAAAAAGATATTGCTTGGTCATGATTTTCAAGCATTTTTTATTAAGTGCGTCTCAGTCCGAGACCCTTTGCACTTTTGTGCGTCTTGAGCTATTTTAAACTAAGATGCTCGGACTCAACAAAACCCAACCCATGTTAACACGACAAGACACGGATATGGATGTAGAATACGTGTCGACCCCGGTGGTCTGCACTTGGACACGGGAACCAGAAGGGAACAGTGGAAGAAATGATTTTACAGAGGAAAGGCTCAGCAAGAGAAGAACAAATGTTACCAAGCAATAGCATGATGCTCAAGATTAAATTGTCAAGAAAGTTTTGAAAGAACAAAATTGTCACCATCTTCGCCATACCATTTTACTCTCTCATATCTAGTCCTCTCTCACTTTGTATTCTCCCTACAGGGCAGAAACCAAGGTTTCTACCTGAAGGCTGTCTTGTTCGTATTTGACCACAATGCCCTTCCACAATATGGTTCCTTACGAAATTAAAAGTGACCAAAGAAATGCCCAAGCAATTAAAAGTAAGCTCCTCATGTGCCCCAGTGAACACACAATGGACAACAAATGATCAATTGATTCAAACACATAAAGCATCAATTCACCAAGATCTTTCCCCTCATTTGTAGGCTACCACGAGTCAAAATATTCCCATGCATGCTTCCCAAACGAAAAACCGAAAAAAAAGGAACCCTTAAAAGGGGCCAAAGACTTGCAAATGACTTCTTATATGAGTCTGCAATTATGGATAATTCAAATGTACGAGCTTCAAATAAGATGATCCAATACAAAGTACCCTTTAGAGTTCATATCCCATTTCAACTCATCGTATGAAAAGTCTCCTAGTTTGAACTCATTAATTTATGCTCATTAAAAGCTACAATAGTGTCATGTTCAACAAGCCATCCCAAACAAAAATAGACAATAGAAATAAGTGATCAAACATTAACACCAAACATTCACTCCCAATAATCAGCAACAGAAGCATCTCAATCCACTACCAACACAAAAGAGCAAGGAGAAGCTCCTGTGAAGGAGCCTCATGACACAAACTATCATGTCAAAAAAAGATGGAAGAACCATCACCAACCAACGATAATGCCACATTATTTGAATATCTATACCTACAATGAAATGTTTCTGCATTAGTCAATCAATAAGCACATTGCTTGGATATTTTTGTCCAAAAGAAACCAACAAGTCGTCATGGCAGTGGAACCACTTTTCTTCAATGCATCACACTTGATCAGACAATTGTTTGGATATCTTTTAAATTTGTAAATAATATACTAGTAACAGACTGCATTATAGTTTTTCTTTGCGGGATCCTTGCTTCAGATCCAGCTCCAACAATTCCATGTTAATTAAACTTTCTTCATCCAGAAAGGAAAGGAAGCTAGTGAACTGACAAGGTTCTTTGAAGCAAAAAATTCCCTCCAATATGCTTATACATCATTGCAAGCTGTACATTTACTAATTAGCAAATTTAAAATGTTAAAAGGTTCCACTTCCAACAGATTCAAAACACAAACCATAGCAAAGATGTAATTTTACTTTACACCAGCAAATAACAAGAGGACTCCCACCATTATGTCTTATTTCCCAAACCACCAAAACAAGTGAATCAGATAAAAACAATGAGTGTTACCTTATACCCAACACTCTCTCCAATTGTTTCTCCCCTTTCATGAGAAATTCTTTCAGAGACTACAAAATGAACCCACATGACAAGAGAAGAATTTAGAATTTATATAAAAAGAATTCTATATTATAATATGAAAAAAGAAATTCACAGGACAGAAAGGATCTGAACCTGATATTGCTGATATACGCCGTGGTTGCGTACAAACTATTTTACATGACTCACCCTTAGCCCACATGTGATCTAAAAGATATTGTGGAACCTGATACATACAGAAAACAGGATGATGGTCAGAAATGGGTCAGCTGTTCATATTCATTTTGGGATGTAAGCGGGTGCTGAAAGGATATTGTGGAACCTGAAACTTGAGAGACATAGGACTTTAGTAGCTTTTCTGAAATCATATTGGCATTCGCTAACGAGGGGTAATATTTACTGACCATTTATCCGATACCAATTATTCTCACCATGTTTGAAAATAAATTTTAAAGTCAAACGGAAGGTGCAAGGGAATGTGACTCCCAAAAACACACACACACACACACACAAAAACGACCATATGATGATATATATATAAGTTCAAAAGACTCAAATAAAACTGCTCTTTCAGCAAAAATATAAGAGGCCATGTCTATAATTAAAAAATACATATTCAGCTCATAAATACTGAAGTACCAGGCAGCATTGAGGAAGAAATATACTAGTGTTAAGTCATATTTTATGCAGATTTTTATCAGTTATTTAGCTAATATTATATAGTTTATTTTATCTATTTTACTTTGTTTATTTTTTGGTAAATGGTTAATAAAGGGAAGAGAAAAAAAGATCTCAATTTTAGTTTAAAATAGATCAATTTGACTCGATTTTTTTCACTTCAATTTGTTTGCGTAAAGCCCGCACAGCCTACTTCTTTTACTTTCCCTTCAAGACAACATGATGCATAAGCCGAGTCAAGAGAAGATGCGATTAAGTTTTGCTTCCTAAAGCCCATGTGCACTAGCAATTAAATCAAGTCCAGCCATTAATATTTCTCTTTCTACTCGAAGTTGTTCAAAGTTTCCAAATATCAGTAAGTGTAATACAAGTATGATTCCGTACTTGTATTGGTTTGGCATGCAAGACAACCCAATGGGCTTCGGCAAATTTGTGTGATCCAAATATAACTAGGAATTCAAAGAAGGCGGCTATGATAAGAATAAAAGGACGCCTAGCACCACCTCATGACCTCCCTTCATTATCATCACGCCATCACCCTTCATCTTCAGGACCATCTTCATCCTTTTCCTTCCAAGATTGATGTTTAATTTATATTTTTAGTATTTTTAGTTTTGTATTTTCTCTAGTTTCAAAAGACTTAATTTTTACTTTCATTTGATATCCAACATGAGATTTTTATTAAGTTTGTGCCCAAGTTAAGTCTATCATAAATTCTGATGCTAGATTAGAAAAATCTATTAATAAAAAAATCTCTTGTTCGATATCAAATTAGTTTGTTGATGATAAATAATAATTTGCATGGTGGATATAGATTAAACTAAAATTTTTCCATTAATTTGTTGTACTTGATAATTATTACTTTCTTTTAGTTGATTTCTTTCGTTATTCAATTTTGTTTATAAATTTATAATTTTTTAAATTTTCATTTTTGTTATCCCTGCCAAAAGCAGGGTCTTTTAGGTGCATCTTAGGCCCTATTCCATTTAGTTGTAAGGAACTGTAAGAAGTTATAAAATAGTTGTAAAGTTAATTATAAATAGTTGTAAAGTTAATTATAAATAGTTGTAAGCAATTCTAAGGAGCTTATTTGAGTTATAAGAAGTTGTAAGGTTTTAAGCTAAAACTAAATAAAACACGACCTTAGTAATTTTAGATTAATTAAATTTTGAGGTTATGCATAGTTTAATTTTCAAATTAATTTTTTGCCGGTTTTAATATTTGTAATCAGTTGTTAAAATTAACCTTAAAACTAGTTTCTTTTGTCAAGTTTCGTCGGCTAAGCCATTCTTGGGTTTAAATAGAAAACTAATTTATTGTGATTAAATTTCGTAATCTTTTGAATTTATTTTTTAATTTTTCAGAATTATTTTTAATTTATGAAGTGCAGTTTTTATTTTGTTTAAAACCAAAAATTCAGTTTTTTATTTCAGATTTTATGTTTTTAGGATTCAATTAGATTTTAGACCCTATTCCATTTAACTTTAGCTTACAACCTTCCAGCTTCTTCTAGCTTTTTATAACTAACTTCTCAACTATCTTCCAACTCTTTACATCTTCTTAGAGCTTCGAGCTCCTTCCAGTTTTCCTTAGAGCTCCTTATAGCTAAACAGAATAGGGCCTTATTCTGGTTAATTTTATTATAAATTTTCCTTTTTGTGTTTATTTTTGTTTTATTTTTTCCGCTTTTTATTTTTTCAGAATTAATAAGTAAAAATTTCTGTTTAATTTCTCGAATTAAGTTTAGATAATTTTATAGTATTATTGAGTAATTTTTCAGATTTTTCCTCATTTAATTTGGTTTGTTTGAATTATTTAAAGGTAAAAGAAAAGGTAGTAAATTTAATTAGATCTAAACTTGCATTTTTTTATCTTTCCTTGTAGATTCGATCCCTACTTTCCTATGTTATGTTGTTAATCATAAATTAAATTAGTGCTTTACTTTGTAGTTGTATGACCGCCAACAAGTTATCAGCTAGACCGAAATAAATAGGAAAAACTTTCAGTAAGAGAAAGCAAGAAAGTACCTGTGTAGTCTTCCCACAGCCAGTCTCACCACAAATAAGCACTACCTGCATTTTTTAGAATAACATTAGTATACAGCCTCGTTCCGTTAAACACAAGCAATACTAAACAAACTACTAATTCTTGGGTGAGACCATCTCACAATAACTTGTAGTGAAACAGACGACGTGGAGAGGCTATGGTGTCCTTGACCCACAATAAGGTTGCCTAAGACAGTCCTACCCAAGACGTACAGTAATAAAGAGTTCGCAACATGACTGAAAAGAAGAAAGATCAATATATTATAACCATCTTAGATGGACCTGGTCCACAGAAGATCATCCTTATGGGTAACATACACAGAACGCAGCAATCTTTTTTGAAAGGCAGCAAGAACAAATTTTCAGTATAGTAATAGTTGTTGTAATAATGATAATAGTAAACACAAAAAATACTAATCAAAACACCAAACAACACCACTGCTAGCACAATTGCTAAATCTCATCCTGCTGAAGCACAGACTATGTGGTCCACATGTGTGCAAGCTTACCCCTGAAAAGCATGGAGACAGCTTCGAAACAGATACAAATATGATTATTAAAAAGATAGTAATAATGCCAAAATCAAGTTAACTTCTGGCCTTACAGTAGCGTCAATAGCTAGCAATTGAGATCTGAACTCCGAATTTTACCTTAATTCTTTTACAACAAACACGAACAATATCCTGTGCAAATATCTGATAGACATGTTTTCCTCTCTCTCTCTCTCTCTCTCTCTCTCTCTCTCTCGTCTCTCTCTCTTATTTTCCTTTCCACTTTTTGTAAAATATCATTCAAAAGATTATCACTCATCTACATTTATTTTCTTGACAATATGGACATTTTACCCTCCTCCCTCTCTCTCTTCAGCCAACTACGCTAATTGAAAGGGCTAGGGTTTTGTTTTCAGCAGGTTTAACTGAGTCAAAAGTGTATCTCATATTTTGAAATTGAAGTTGGAAAGGGCTTTTCAGATAAGGGCCATATTTTTTAATAGTCAAGGGATGAGTATTTGTTCTGTTTGGGTTATTTACCTCATCAAATTACTTAACTCTACTATTTACTTCCTTCACTAAAAAGTCCAATAATTTTGTTATATTTTTACATCAAAAAAATTAAGATAATTAAAAACATGTCCCAGCACAACAGATTCTCTCATAAATGGCAAATTGTGTACCCAAATTCATTTGACGTACCGGAGCCTACCGAATTCCAGCTAACTATGGTCACAACCATCCATATGTATTTAATCCACCACCTAACAACTACTTCAGTAGATACTTGAACAGACATCGCAAAGCAAAAACTAGTTTTAATTATCTTAATTGTTTTTGATGTAAAAATATAACAAAATTATTGGACTTTTTAGTGAAGGAAGTAAATAGTAGAGTTAAGTAATTTTATGAGGTAAAATAACCCAAACAGAACAAATACTCATCCATATGTATTTAATCCACCACCTAACAACTACTTCAGTAGATACTTGAACAGACATCGCAAAGCAAAAACTAGTTGCTTCCTAGATCTGGAGAAATAAGAGATGCTAACTAGAAAACATTCATTCATCATATTCACAAATTATGTATACTTCCATCACGCATGTCAAAACTAAAAACACAAACTTAAATTTATGTAGCAACACAAACGGCGTATCAAGACATGTAAAGTGATAACCTGGTGATTTGCAATTGTTGAGGTGATAACGTCTTGGAAAGATGCAATAGGAAGCTTAGACCTCTTCCTATAAATCTGCATAAATCAATACCCAGAAGGAAATCATCATTCACTGATTCCAAAATTAATATATTTTTTACCCAGGAAACTATCTGAATTATTCCACCAGAAAAATTAACCTCATTAAGTTTCGGTATTTTCTCTACTTTATGAGCAAGAAACTCCACTTTCTTTGCTATTTCAGCTTTGTTCATTCGAGGCCTTAGAAAAATGTCATCCCTTCTGGTCCGCAACTGGGGATCATTTTCAGGTTGCTGGTTCAGTTTTCCTTCCACAGTTTGTTCTTCCCCGGTGGATAATGCATAAATAAGTCCATTAGGACCCTTTTAGATTCTTCTGAGAATGCAAATGAACTGATATGTGTCTTTTCATCCAATGTTGACTTTTTCTTGCTCTTTTTTTTACCCGATGTTTTTGAGCTTTTACTCCTTTTATACACAGAGACATGTCGCTGATCCCCTTTCCTAAGCAAATGAAGTCATATAAAGTAAGCATTGCAGACTCCATCAGATACTCAAAGCTAGAAGATAAAAAAGAGATTGCATTCACATGCTACATATACATTCAGGCATCCCAAAGAAAAAATATTTTTCTTCCAGAAAATTATAAAATTCTCTGAAGAACCAAAGTCTGAAATTCAGCAAAATGACGTGAACTTACCCAGAACTTTTTGAAGTCATGCCCATTTTTCTACATAGCAGATGAACCATGGCACGCTCCTGCTTGTTCATGTTAGTTTCGAAAGTATAAACTGCATCAAAAAGACCACTAATGTAAGTCATCAAACTGCCACCAAGTAGTCAATGAAAATCATGTGAATTGAGATTCCATCACAAAGCTAAAATGTGTTCACTGCCAAGATGAATCCAACAATGAATAAGATCCCTGGCTGCAGCTATTAGAGAATAGGCAATCAGGTATCGGCCAATTCCGAACGAAACCAAAATTTTAGCCAAGAGTGTCATCCACGTGATTGTACAAATAGGAAACTTGCCTGTTTCGAAAACGATAACCACATGCACATATTCATATTTGCTGAAAAAAGGAACATCAGACATGAAATGGTTGTTAAAAGTGTGGTGTATTATTGATAGAGAACGAGAAGGGAAAAAGGAAGAAGAAGAGGGAATTTAGAGGGGAGAGAAGAATTAGAGAGGGAAAGAGAAATGTTTAGAGGAGAAGAGAGGAGGAAATTAGCATCTCAATGCTTCATTCATATTCATTAGATATTCAATATCGTTGATAATAACCTAGGACACATAATCTATTTATAAGACTATGGCTTGGAGAGCAAGCTATAAGACTATCACTTGGGGAGCAAGCTATAAGACTATGACTTGAACCTAAACCTATCCTAAATAGCATAGCAAACTATATATTATTAGAATACCGATGGAAATATTTCTCCATCATCATTCTCGATTTCTAACATCTCTGCAAGCTAACCCTAGGGCGAGAGAAGCTCGGTTGAACACTAGGGAAAAGAAAGCAAGCACGTCCCGACTAAGAGTGTTGAAGATTTTCCATCCTTTCAAGTAGCCGGACCAAGCTCCACCCTTCCGAGTTCGGATCAAGAGACAATTCCAATCCGAGTCTTGGGTTAGAGAAAGGAGAATCGGGCGGAAGCCGTGCAGGACATGAGCCCATCAAGAATTCAATCCTACCTGTTCAAAGATGTGAGGAACAGCTCCAGCCCAGTACACACTGGGTCCGGACCAATGCAAAGGAGAAAAGCCTCCATTCAAGTCTGTCTCAACCTCGATACCATTTAGTTGGAGCTACACTCACTAGCTAAGGCGGACACACCTGGTCCGGACCAATGCAAAGGAGAAAAGCCTCCATTCAAGTCGTCTCAACCTGATCCCATTAAGTTGGAGCTACACTCACTAGCTAAGGCATTTTGTTATATGATTATTTAGAAACATTATCATTCGTGAGCAAAGACAATTTACGGTCTATAATAACTTGAACAATCTATGTTTTGTAATTACATTTTATTAGGTAGAGTGCTATACTTGTGTTCGGATGAAGCTATTTCCGACCCGGTCGAAAAGGATATTGCCCACGCCAAACCGAAGACGGGTAGAAGAGCTTCCAAGAAAGAAAGAGTCCTTTGCTTGAGTTCGAGAAGCACCCGGACAAACAAAGAAGAACTCGGACTCATCGAGCCAAGAAAATAAGGTTCTAAGTTGAAGTGTCCACCGAGCAAATATCGAAGGCGGGAATTATTAATGAAGAATATTTCGTACAAGACTTACTAGTCCGAGTCCGAGTACCCCTGTGCATCTATAGTTACCTATGGTTATCAAAAGGACAAGATTCTCTTCACAATAATTCCGAGCCTCATAAGCCACTTGAGAAGACTAGCTACTAGGCTCCGGGCCTACCATTTTGGACGGTCCAATGGGAGTTCTCCGGGAAGAGTGTCAAGTCTTTTCCAGTCTTTTCAACCAATGGCAACTTGCCAAGGGTAAATCAGCATCATTGGTCGGAATCGTAGTAGAGCCACTTCCAGTTTAGCTTTTTATCCTAATTAAGAATAATCATTGTAATTAGTGTTAATTAATTACGATTAGTTTTAACTATTTTCTTAATAATTAGGAAAGCCACTTTTGAAGGGAAAGGCTCATTATAAAAGGCCTTCCCACTCATGCATTTCAACAATCTGTTTGATGAATTAAACAAACCCCTTTGTGATACATTATGTGTGTGTTTCAAACTCGAAAGCGGCAGAGTGAATCGGCTTTCTAACCAAATCCCTAGTTGCTCTGTATCTTGGTTGGCAATCAAGTGGTGTTCTTCTAAGTCTTAGAGAGTGCAGAGTGAATCGACTTTCTAAGTCTGCCCCATCCTGTCTTAGAGAACACAAAGTGAATCGGTTTTCTTAGTCATTTTGGAAGTCATTTTGGAACTATCCTATTACTTTGTCTACGTAGTTGATTTACAAAGGAGAGAATAAAATCCTTCCTTCCAAATCCACTACCGACATATCCTTGACATTCCCTTCCATTCATCCATTCCAACTCACCCATCACATCCACTATCCACCACACTCCCAGCTTCCGCCCCCATATGCCACTCGTAGCCTAACTCGGACAAGTCCGGATTCCGAGCCCGGGCTTGGTGCCATCAAATCCTCTTAAATAACCCTGTCTAGACTCTTTTAAAATATCCTATAATATTCTATAAAAATCAAAATACAACAAATACCAAAATATATCCCAAATTCTTAATCTTGGCTTTCTTTCTTGTATTCTTTATCTCCATCAATTATGTTCCATACGGATGCTCTAAACAAATCCTAGGTCCTCGTAGGACACCATGTAGAGATCGCCCAAGATACGACTGTTTCTAATATTGGTGGCAAGCCTCGTTATGCCCAACCGATCCTTGTAAAAACAACTCGTGCAATGGTGATTCCTCACCTACTATCGAAGAAATAAATATATAATCCCAAACCCAAATACAAGCATACATAGGTAAACCATCCCCTTTCCCAAAATAGGAGCACACATGCACGCTCACGAGCACGTGTTACAAGTATATGCACACACGAACACATAAAATTTAAAAAGAAAAACTATTTAAAAAGGAATAACACCAGAAAATATACGATGGCATGAGAATTAGAAACTTTTAGCAAAAGGTGTCGAGTATATTTACCATGCTATCCATGGTAATATCCCTATAGTTATTAAGATACGTTATTAAAAGAAAAATATGAATAAGAGTGTTGTAATAGCACTATAGAAGTAAATGGACATTTCAATCATTCAATTCACTCATCTTAAATAGAACGTACGATACCACGAAAGAGAACTTATTCCTTTTCGCATTAACATAGACTTGTAATTATTAGATTCCACTAAAACAATATCAAGCTACTCAATTTCAAGTGTAACCATAAAATGATATGATTAGATGACTTTGAAACCAAGGCATGTGATTTAGCCAAATCACACTAATAAAATCTCAACTAAGAGAACCACACCGTTATGATAGAATCATGGCGGCCAAATGTTGTTTAAAGTTCAAACAAGTTTGCGAGAGAGCAATTGGAAATTAAGGATCTTTCATATTCCTATTGCATTGCTTTGCTTGATGGTGTTGTGCCGAACCTTGATAGTCAATTACCCTGTTCCATTTAGCTTTAGCTTAAAGTCTTCAAACTTTTTAGAGCTCCTTCAACTTTTTATAACTAAATTTACAACTATCTTCCAGCCTTAAGCTCCTTATGGCTAAATGAAACACGGTCATTCTTGTCTTTTAAAGAGTGCAACCTACCAACCCGATGTTGTGCCTATGGAACTTAATCACAATTTACTTAGAAGACCTTGGCTACATGATAATGATGCACAAGTGTAGGTAGAATGAATAAATGTACCTTTCCTTTCAATGGAAAATGTGCTACAGCATGTGCCAAAAGTTGGGGGAGAGTACGGTTTGTGCACCTTGGATGAAAGAAAATATCCTGAAGGTAAGCTTAAGCATAATCTTCAAGGCATGAAAAAATCCATGCCATGAATACCCCGCCACTAGCTAAAGTATTGGGGCATGGGGGTTATGCACCAGCCTTACCCCTTACCCTTGAATTGCAAAAAATACACGGAGAATGGTTCCATTAGATCCTAAATTTAAAAATCTCTTAACTACCTATTACTCCATAGATTGTTAATAGAGCAAGTTTAAAGAGGCATTTTTCGTTCTAGTTCAATATAATCCAAATTGAAAAAATAGTACCGATGATAAAATTGAAACTAGCTCTTAGCATGTCAAAAATGTTATGCGGGCATGATTGAAGGAGGTTAAACCTATTGAACATGCTGCAAGAGCTTCCAAGTGACAAATTTCCTGATGTTCATTATCCTTGCAAGGTATTGCTGGAAGAAGTCAAGGAGTAATCTTGGAAAGCAAATACTGGTAGATTATTTGGGATTCATTCTGTCTCTAGAGGCTACTTATTTGGGGTCTTGACACACATAATATTGATCCTTTGAGCTCTCTCTGAAATCAGCCCCTCATATCATTGATATCTTTAGGGGTATTTATCGTTGGACATGAATGTGTTATGTCATGCCTTATAATTGCAACATATACAACCATTGTGATTAGATTCCTAAACTCCAGGACTACTGTTTCGAACCACGGATAGATGTTGTAAACAAAGAGTGGTTGTTGGATTAGCAAAATAATGAATTATACTTTCAGTTAGTTGCTATTTTCTATTAACTTGGATTTTGTAATTTTCGATTATTTGGGTAATTTGTTTAGGTTATTTTAGAGTTTCTTTCCATTCTATTTTATTCTGGAAGGACCTACTAGGAATATTCATTTAGGGCCTCTTTAAAGACTTTACCCAATGTTCTAGGTAAAATGTTCTTACTTTGGGAAATAAGATATAGCCTTGGATTAAGGATTAACTTATTTCCCGAGGCATTCTAGGGCTAATAAAACATTTTGGTTGCTATTTGAGAGGGACAATAATCAGAATTGTTTAGCTAACGATTTGCTTCCCTTGACAACATTGATTTATGGTTGTTTTTGGTGGATTTTTACCAACCTGGGTGGATTCCTAGGTATCTTACATTAAATTCATAGGTGTTCTATCTTTATTTTCTGTTATTTTATTCTGCTCCAAATTTGACTCATTTTTCAGCCACACGAACCTTAATCTTCCATTAAATACCAAAAACCCTTCAAAATCACAAGTTCTGCTAATAACATTGTCACTAATAACATTGTCCACAAGCATTTGAACTAATAATGTTGTCAACAATTATGTACTTGACTACTTGCTTTCCACATAGGATCAAAGTATGTAAGATGGTACTGGTAGTGCAAAACCAATCTTTACCTGACTCCTCTAGAGTAGAAACAATTTGCACCACATCAACACAAAGTCATGTTCCATTGAACTCAAAGTGGCCACCAATAGCATCAACATCAACAAGTTTCAGGATCCAAGGGATCTAATATTTCCTCCTCATTAGAATCAAAATCAGCCACTATATGATCTTCACCTTCATAGGTTTCCTCCCTCACAGTTCTTCATTGTTAAAGGCTCACTCAAAACTTGCATGAGGATATGATAATATAGCAAGAAAGAATTTGAGGTAACTGAGGAATTATTTGAGGGGTTTCGGATGAGGGATTAAGGCAAATCAGGGTGGGGAAAAAACAAATCAGATGAGAAGAATAAAGAACATAAAATAAAGATAGGAAACCGAGGAATCCACCTATGGTTTGCGAGAAATCTACAGGGTGAAAGAAACAAATCGTTTGCTAAAAACATTCTGATTTTATCATACATGTCTTAAGCACCAGATAATAACAATTTTACAGGCCTAGCATGATTGGGCAACAAGTTAATCCTTAACTCTATGTTAACATCTTTTTTCCCAAGTTAAAAAAAAAATTGCACAAAATTTTGAAAGAGCAGTAAAAGAACATTCCAACATATCCTGTGAAAATTAAAAAAATGGAAGGAAATATTTCTTCAAATTCTAGGCCTAAAACGTTCTTATCCCCGAGGCCCGATAGCACCGGTAAGTATTTTATAAGGCATGTGAAAGCACCCCTAAACAGAACTCCACCCCCTCTTCCATAGCAGATCCAGGGAGTACATCAAATCAAACGGCTAGATTACCCAAATATAATAATTCTAAAAAACCCTAAAAATATTACCCAAATAAACTACATCTTAAATTAAAAAATTCAAACCCAAGAAAAGGACAGCAATTAACTGTATGCCAATTTTCCTATTTAGCTTCTCCTACACCCACTTATCGTGTACGTAGGTTTTTGTAAATTTGGGAAGAGAGTGGATCCGAAGAGAATAAATCAAAGAGGCCAGCAGTGGAATGAAATCATAAACCTCTACTGCCAAAAGGTTGTTTGGCTAAAACATGACCTAACCTTCCTTTTTACAACTGCAGTGAAACCCCTCGTTCGTCCCTTTCCCTCCACTTGTGGCATCCTCTATGAGAAATAAAACACAAATGCCCATTTCATGCAAGTATCCAATGAGGGGTTCCACAACCCTTGGTCAGCCCCATTAATGCCTCAAATAGTACCACATGAATTCGGAATTCTCCCAATATCAATTCCACCATCCTCCCACGCAACCCTGCAAAGTTTGCAAAGCCCTTACCTGATTCCAACAAGGATATCATACATTTTGTAGACAGCCTATCCATAACGGCCTTCAATCATAACTCCAAGTATGATGGGTCAAACAGGTACACAACCTAAGGGTTATTGCTGCTTTTACATAGGGTTATACCACCTTAGGTTCAATTGGTAAGATAGGGATATACAAACCTAGGGCTATTGCAGCTATTAAAAGAAAAACATTAATAGTACTATTCAAAACATGATACCATGATAAAATTGAACATATCAGCAGAAAGAAACGAGAGAATGAATATAAACTAATCACCATAATAAAGCATTTCAAATGTCATCTAGCAAAACACGAAGATGATCAAGACTAACCTCTTAACTTTAAGAAATTAACCAACCTAATGATTCTCTTGAGTAGTGGACAATCCAATGTCATCAAAAAGCCCCTCTATCCCTTTCTTCCAACAAAAACTAGCTAACAACAAACACCAAGTGCGCATAGTTCTCATATTCCTTTTCAGTACCAAACAAAAAAGTTCTCATATTTTAATTCCGGAAAAACTAGATTATAGGGGGTGTTTTGCTAACAATTTTTTGCCAACCTTACTTTCTGGATCCAAATTAGCTACTTAAACCTAGTCAATGAGCTAAATTGAGAGTTCAGTAAACTAGTTTTTGAATTAGCTTTCCTCATCCAAGAAGCTAAGCGTATGTTCTTTTCAACTTATCACAAGTACTTATCATCAATAGTAGTGCTCAGCACCAATCAGCACTCCTCAACACTTATCAGCACACACCAGCACATCAGCACTTATTAGCAATAAGTACTTATGATAAGTTCAAAAGAACAAGCCCTAAGCTACAAAGGTTCAATTCATGAGCTTTTAGGAGTTAAAAGCATATTATTGACACACTACTTTACTACTCATTACCCTCCCATCACACACAATTTTTTACTACTCATTACCCTCCATCATCATAGAAACAGAAATAAACAGCACTACCAAGTTCTGATTCTTAAGAAAGAAAGAAGAATACTTGTGCTAGCATTCCCACTCCTAAATCTACCAAATAATTCCCACATACAAAACTCCCTACCAAGAAGGCAGGAAAATTCCTTCATAATGAGGGGACTACTATTCTGAAAGTCATGCCTCGAAGAAAATAATTTTTTCCTTAATAATCAGTAAGAATACAAATCTAACACATCCATATTATCTGCAGCCGCTCGTTTCATAACAATGAATCATTTCCTCAAATTTCACGCAAAAGTTTGCAGTAACATTTCCTTCGGAGCGAAGAGCAACAATCATTCATAGTTCACAGTAAATAAAGAACGCCAATGAATTTTCTATTCGTACAAAACACCTATAGCAAGATTCAATGAAACATGACCCAACATTTTCCCCTACTTTTCCTTTTTCATTTTGCGCATCTAATTAGCTACTAGCTCGCCATCAAAGAATTAAAATTTTGGAGAAATAATTTCTTTTTTTCATAGGAAGCAAACTGTACCTATACAATCAGAGTCCTTCTTGAATGTTTCAAGTTTTTTAGAAATTCGGGCCTGAGCGTCTTCACTGACGTTGGCGGTGTGCTCAGGACGGAACCCAGTCTTCCCCTTCCTCCCCATATTCTTCTCTCTCTTCTGCTCGGATCAAGGAATTGGTTCCTGTGACGAAGGATGGAGACAGACAAAGAGAAAGGGTTTTGCGTTAGCTGAGTTTGGTTTCGGCGTGCGAAGTTTGGGGCTTCTGAGTTGTGTTTTGTTGCCTCGAGTAGTGGCGGTGGCAGTGGGGGCGCTGCTTCTTTGGGCCGTGCTTTCGGGAGAGGTATGCCGGCCAGGAAAAACAGCTGTGAACCCTAATGTAACATATAGGAATATTTTTTTAAAATTTAAAAAAATTAAAGAATAAAAAACTTTTTGTTTCCTCCTCGTTCAATCCACAAAAACAAAATTGAGCCGAAGTGCTTGTGGCACAATTGACATATGATGTTTTAAAGGTGTCTTGTGTGCCTCGGTTAGCATTTGAGGCACTGAAGGTGCACTCGCGTGAGCTCATCTCCTGCGTAGAATCATGGGAGGAAGCACCTTCTTAACACTATGCTTTGGAAGGTTGTTAGGCTCAACGAGCTCGGCCCGATTCCCCTCCCATGTCCATTATCGACCTCTACTAGGCTGCCTCGTATAGAGGCCAGTTGGAGGTGTGCTACTTACCTTTTCAAAACAAAAACAAAAACAAATTTAATGTTGTGAGGAACTCTGTAAGAAAATTTTATGTTTGCATGACACCCTTTCTAAGTGAAATGTTGAGGAATTTGGACATGTTCAAGAGAAATTGATTCGACTAAGGAGAGATAAGCAAGTTGAGGACATCTATGAGAGAAGCACTATTTTGAAAGAAATCCATTCATAATGTTGGAAAGAGGAGATATTTTAGTGGTAGCGATTAAGAATAGATCTTTTGAAGATTGGGGACAAAAACTCAAGGTGGCTCCATAGGAGGGCTAATGTGAGGTGGGTTGTTAACATTATTTAGAGACTAGACGAGGTGGAGCACGCCATGGACAAAGATGAAAAAGTATACTTGATTTCTATAGTTCCCTGTTCACTACTTCTAAATCCCTCTAGAATAGAAGACATTTGGCAATTAATTATTGGTAAGGTGTTGGATGAAATGAACGACAATCTTAATAAGTTGTATTCAAATGAGGAAATTCATGGAGTTATTATGCAAATGCATTCAGGAAGGCCGGTACCCAATGGTATAGATTCTTTTTCTCTTAATGGTTTTGGCCTATTATATGTGATCATGTTTGTAAGGTTTTGATCCCGAATGGGATTGAACCGTACCCATGTGGTTTTGATCCCAAATAAGCATAAGCTCTCGGATATTGGTGACTTTAGGCTAATTAGTATGTGTAATGTGGTTTACAAGTGAGTCGGGAAGATTATTACCAACATACCGAAAAGGATTCTACTAGGTATTATTCATGAGTGTCAAAGTGCTAATTCCCTTGTACCTTTTGAGATGTTTCATTCCATGCATTGTTACTCGAGAGTCAACGAGAGTATGGTGATCAAGTTGGGAATGTAGAAAGCCTAAGATAGAGTTGAGTGGGATGTTTTTCGGAGTGTGCTTCTTTAGCTAGGCTTTCGGACCATTTGGATTAACCTTGTTATGTATTATGTGTCTTTTTCTTCTTTCGCCTTATCATTACCGGTGAGGCGAGAGGGATGCTTCGTGCAATAGAGAGTCTAAGACAGAGATCTAATCTTACTTATTTTTGTTAGGTGTTGAAGGTTTATTATACATGATATCATGGGTCGTTGAGTTGGGTCGCTTGTCAAGCCATGTTGTTTATGAGGATGCTCCATTATTTCACATCTTTTATTTACATTTGACACATTTATCTTTTGCAAGGAAGAACCGGACCAAGATTGTGATAAAAAGAAATTTTGTAAGATTACGAGAAGGCCTCAAGTCATATGATTAATTTTGCGCAGATGAATATTTTGTTCGATAAGGGAATCCACCAACAGAGGAAGGATGAAATTCTTATAGCTGAATATTCGAGAGGTCGTATCTTATGAGAAGTACATGGGTTTTCCTACAAAATGTTGGGCACTCTAAGAAGAAATATTTTCTCATCTTCAAGGATAAGATCAAACGAAAGTTGCAAAGTTAGACGAGTACTCACCTCTCTTTGGTAAGTAGGAAAGTGCTAGTGAAAGATGTGGCTCTAACAATTATGGTTACTCAATATCTTTAAGTTACTAAAAGACTTTTATAAAGGTGGTCAAGGCTTAATTAACAAGTTCCGGTGAAGGTATTCTTCCGTGGAAGCTCGTAAATTACACCTTATAAAAGAGGAGCAATTGTGTAAAAAGTAATCAAAGGGCGGACTGGGTGTTAAAGACTTGGATGCATTCAACTTGACTCTCTTAACAAGTTTGACATTTGGTGGCTAATGCAAATACTTTAGTGAGACATCTTCTCCGAGTCACGGACTCACACGTCAAGCTTTACTTGGCTGAATCTTCGGTGGCGAAGTGGATTGCCCAAGAGGTTTCTAGGTGGCATGTGGGAAATGGGTTTTCTTTGAATATTTAGGAGGTTAAGTGGATTCCTAATCTTGATTCATTCAAGGTTGTGACTCCATTGAAACTGAAATTCTTATTGTTACATGTGGGTGATCTTATTAATCGAAAGTTAGGCTCTTGGAAGGAAGATATAATTTATTTAATTTTTCTGTCGGTATATGTAGAGGCCATTATATTTATCCTATTGAGTAGTACATGGCTTGTTGATAAGGTTATATGGAATTTTTCACATAGAGGAGAGTTAACAATTAAATCTACCTATCATTTTGTGCGTGATGTGAAGTTCAAATCCGCCTTGAGACATTCCGGAAGTGGTATGAGGATGTTGTGATTGACTTTGTGGAACTTGTTAATTCCACCAAGGATATATATGTTTACTTGGTCCTACTGTATGAGAGCACTTCCCACGACTTCTATTCTTCTCATATCCCAAATTACAATATGAGGTTGTCGATTTGTGTAGATTAATAAGACTCGGACCCTTTTTGCCCTTTTTGAGTGTTGACTCGGAGAATTTGGAGGAGTCTAGGTTCTTCCGTTTTCTTGACGACCATGTTTTTTTTCTCTTTTGTGGATGTTGTCCTTTGTCTCATGAGGTGTCTAGAAAGGATGGTTGGGAGGGATTCTTTGATAGTGTGTTGGAAAGTATGGAACGCTATGAATTGGTTTCTTTATGGTAATTTAGGCAAGCTTGAGTATTTGAGCGGAAAGGCGTTGAAACTAGTTCGTAGCTACCATAAGGCCTAACAATTTGTGGAAAGTGAGCCGCATGTGTGTGGAAAACGGTTGGCGGCTGCCGATTGCAGGGATGGTGACGATCAATTTTGATGGGGCGAAGTTGGGTGAGTGGAGCCATTGGTAGAGAGTACATGGTTTGTCGTGACTCAAAGGGTGTGTAGGGTAGAGCTTCATAAGGTGGGAGTTTCTTGGGACCACAAGTGAAAAGGCCAGGTGTACCAATTGCGGTGGATGGTGAAGATTAATTTTGATGGAGCGACGTTGCGTAAGTGGGGAGTACATGGTTTGTCGTGACTTAAAGGGTATGGGCGGGAGCTTCACAAGGTGGTGTTTTCTTGTGGGCATAAGTGGATGAAGGTCGGTGTACCATTTTACTCTCATGGAAGTAAGAACAAGGGGTTGATGAACATAGTAGTTAAGGGAGATTGCCTTTCACTAGAGCTAGACAATGGGTCGGGTTGGCCTATTACCGTAAAGGGTCGAGGGAGAGGTTAGCAAAGAAGGTAAATGGGATGGGTCGGGTCATGAGCCAAATGACCCTAACCCGCACATGACCCACTCAACAATAACTATTTCACATATACCTGTTTTGTAGCCCAAACATCCACTATTCAAAGAATCAAAAGATGCACCTGCTAATTACATCGACTCTTCCATGACTAGCCCATGAAAAACATTGATACATCTATTGTAAGATATCAAAATATGTAACTTATTGTTCGGAGACCTTCCACAAAGTGATGAATCCAATTAATCTCTATTGTATTAAATAAAAATCATGTACAAATGCCATACAGAGGCTCAGTGCTAATAGCATCAACTTTTCAATAAGAAGAATCAAGTTAGGGGCCAATTCATACCAAAAAAAAACTTTGCGAGCTTAACTCAATACTTAGAATAAAAAAATAGAATGGTGGAATAGTTTGAGGTACCAATCCAAACTGATTTGTACATGAGGACATTTTACAACTCCATAAAATTTTTGGGGGGTGGGTGGAATCGGTATCATTCATTTATGCCCGTGTTGTAGCCGCTTCTTGTACTCGGTAGAGTTCCCCGATCGCATTGACTAGTTTTCGCTAAGCATATCATGCACAAGAAGGAAACTATAAATTATTTACGTCCTTGCAAAACTAACTCGTACCCTAATAAGCAGAGAGGCCAAGGAACAAGATATGACTTAGGATTCGGAATTGAGCAATTATACCATAAATCATACAAGGAATATGATAAAATATTTCTCCAATCGAATATGCATTTCAAAATAAGATGAAATCTAAGATCTTCCCAACTTTCACGATGAAATAAATAATGCATCGATCAAGGAGTCGAAATATTGAAACCTACTTCGTCAAGCAAAATAAAAAATAAATATAAACAAATAGGAGGGGGAAAATATTAATATTAATGTCTCATCTTCCAACTCTCAAGGTTTCCTGGCTAGTATCCAATATGACCATATTTTCAACTAAAATCCAAGTGCATTATGTGGAAAATCACTCAACAATTTAAGTATGAAGTAGAGACTAGTATAATTACGATTAATAATTTGGTGGAAGATTAGAGGTCTAAATTAATATAATTATAATGTTAGTGCAACCAAATCATCTCTAATCGGAGGGTTATTTTGTACTTATAATGTCACATTATCAAACTTTCAAACTTATCCAATTTGAAAGTTTTTATTCGAACTTGAATTACAAAGGGATACAATTTTAAATAAAAGGGGACGTGATTGGTTTAAGAATAAGATGACTTGGGATTCTCAAGATTACCTATTGCTAATGATGCTATCATAAATCAAGGTTTAGACATAACAATTAAAAGACTTAATTACCTAAAAGAAGATACTTGTATCTTCATCCTCGACCCTTTTATCTTTATCTAAATTAGAATCCTTGTCAATTGTTAGAGTGGTATCATACTCGCACATCGCCAGTCTTGAAGACATACGAATGCTTGTATGGTCATAGGCTTCAAAACACTACTAGTAAGGAATATGGTTTTTTCACCAAGACTAAAGGTAGACTCTAATGCTACAATACTTATTGGTATCATCAACGGATCTCGTGCCATCAAAGAAAGCTTTGGGTATCTCACCGAGCTTTTGTGCCAAAAATCCAAACATCTAACACCAAATTCAAATTAAAAGCTGGCTCCTACAAGTTTAATTCCAAGTGTGACATCTCAACTTGTGGCATAGAGCTTCCACCACTAAAACTACTTGATAAGTGCATGAAATACATATGTTTTTATGA
Organism: Talinum fruticosum; assembly: GCA_021018815.1. Classification (NCBI taxonomy): domain Eukaryota; kingdom Viridiplantae; phylum Streptophyta; class Magnoliopsida; order Caryophyllales; family Talinaceae; genus Talinum; species Talinum fruticosum. Next base: position 143,390 of record JAITYX010000020.1, read on the forward strand.
TATTTTGATGTTTTCTTCAGGAAATTAAGTTCAATGGAGTATGTTTATGCTCCATTTTTGGTCTGTATGCTTGTGTTTTGTTATTTTGAGATGATATTACAAAAAGAAAAAGTGGTTTTAGAAACGAAAAATTTATTTCTAAACTGCACATTTTTGTCTATAAAATGCATTAAGAGACGAACCAAAAATAAAAAGCTTTCGATTCAAAAACCATCGTCGCAGATCGAGTTTAGAGACAAAAGGAAAATTCGTTTCAAATAGAAACCAAATTTAGAGACGAAACCCATTTTCCTCTCAATCTCTAAATTTGAAATTTTCGTTTCTATATGACATAAAATTAGAAATGAAATTTGCTTTTCTAAATTAACATACTTCGTTTCTAACGGAAACAAATTTAAAAACAAAATATTTTCATTTCAACAGAGGTGAATAATTTCATTTCTAAATTTAATTATTTGGTTTATAAATTTCTAGTTTTCTACACATTAGCTCTCAACCTATCCCTATACATAATATATATATATATATATATATATATATATATATATATATATATATATATATATATATATATATATATATATATATATATATATATATATATATATATATATATATATATATATATATTCACTCATCTGTTCAAACATCTGTTAAAAGAAGACTTACTGTTCAAAGGACACTACTGTTGCCACTTGTTCAAGGAAGACTTATTGTTCAAAGGACACTATCGTGACCATGTGAAGAATTATTAATCCTATTCAATTAAAGTCGTCAACAAAACAAATCATGCTTTTGTCCAATCAAGACTGCTCCAATAATTTAACATTGTCGGAAGATATTTTCAAGATTATGAAGCATTCTCAACCGTCCATGTGTTAGTTAGCAATTCAAGGTTGTATTCTATAAATAGGCATTCATTAGTTCAATTGAAGGCATCGCTCATAGCTCATCATCGCTCAACACTCACTTACACTTGCCTTCTCTTGTACTCACAATCACTCCCCTTCTTCTCCCTCACTATCCAATCTCCTCTCTCCCGAGAGCTTTTATTTCAATCAATTGTACAAGTTTCTATACATTCAATCAAAGTAAGTTTTGATTCATCTTCTTCTTCATTTCAATTATATTTCGTTGACTTATTTCAATTTGAGTTTTAATCTTTTGTTTTGCAAAATCATTTTGTTTAATTAACTCGTCATCCTACCTCCCCGCTATTCAACCATACTTAGTCCCGAGCTGCTCCCCAGCTCTTCGATCGATCAAAGAGCTAGGGAGCAGCTCGAGGACTAAGTATGGGTGAATAACGGGGAGGTAGGATGACAAGGTTAATTAAACAAAATGATTTTGCAAAACAAAAGATTAAAACTCAAATTGAAATAAGTAAACGAAACATAATTGAAATGAAGAAGAAGATGAATCAAACTTACTTTGATTGAATGTATAGAAACTTGTACAATTGATTGAAATAAAAGCTCTCGGAGAGAGGGATTGGATAGTGAAGGAGAAGATGGGAGAGTGATTGTGAGTACAAGAGAAGGCAAGTGTAAGTGAGTGTTGAGCGATGATGAGCTATGAGCGATGCCTTCAATTGAACTAATGAATGCCTATTTATAGAATACAACCTTGAATTGCTAACTAACACATGAACGAGTAGAGAATGCTTCATAATCTTGAAAATATCTTCCGACAATGTTGAATTATTGGAGCAGTCTTGATTGGATAAAAGCATGATTTGTTTTGTTGACAGCTTTAATTGAATAGGATTAATAATTCTTCACATGGTCACGAGTAGTGTCCTTTTGAACAATAAGTCTTCCTTGAACAATGGCAACAGTAGTGTCCTTTTGAACAGTAAGTCTTCTTTGAACGATGTTTGAACAAGTGAGTGAACGATTTTGCCAACAACTTTACTGTCCACTTCATTCATTAATAATCGTCCTTTGCTTTGTTGAGTAAGTGGACAAGTGAGTGAACAAGTGAAATGTCCACTTCCTTCCGGGGATTTTGAGAAGTGAAATAAGAAATTTCACCGAATCAAAAACTTGTAAAAACTTGCATAAAAACGTTAGAAGTTTTTTTTTTTTTTTATTGAATACCCTTTATGGGTTAGATATCATAGGGATCCCGGGCGTGCTACCCATCAAAAGGATCATAGTCCGATTGAAGTGATGAATCGGATGAATTAGTGCTTGCTTTGAGTAGTAATTGGTGTTGTTTCTTGAGGAGCTTGATCTCTTGCTTGAGTAGTTCAATTTCTTCATCTTGAACCTTTTCTTTACCTTTGGAATTTTTCTCTTCCTTTTTTGGAGTAGAGGGGGCTCGTTGAGTTGGTGGGGCTGACTTTATTCCTAAGGCAGCTTGAACATTGAATTTGTCCTACCATTTGATCTTGTAGTCTCGGACTAATGAATGTGGTGCCGGAGGCCTATAATGTTGAGTAATTGAGAATGACCAACATAGAATCCAAGGAATTCCATATTTTTTATGGAATGTAATTTCCTTTAGGTCTGGACTAATAGTTGAAGCACTTGAATAAGCTCGTTGTAATGTTTTTGACTTCTTTCGGCCATATATCTTGAGTAGATCCAAGGATCATCCACCATTCGTAAAACCGGATGGGGAATTGAATTGCGGTTCTAGTGTCAAAGACAATGAACCATGAATGGTTGAATGGTCTATATAGAAAAGTATAGTACCAAGCATTTTCATAGTCTATAGAATTATAGCCTGGTGGATTGAACAGTTGAGAAAACTTCTTGATTGAATATTTGCTTGGAAAAATCGTTTCCATTAAGAACTTTAAGAATTCTTACTTTGGAGTAGGCGATTTGATTGGGGTGAGTGCGGTATGAAATATGTTGAATTTCGACGGATTTTGAATATACCAGAATAAACTCATAAAAAGTTCCGGTTTTTTAGGGTTAGCATTAATAAAGTAAATTTCCGGAGGAAAAACGGTCTTGACGAATTCATTGAGTTCTCTGGAGGGTTTGAGGAGTTCTATATTTAGTACGGACAACATGTTCTTTAGTAGGTTTGGTAAAATATTTAGAGTCGGATGAAGGACTCAATATTGTAGGTTTTTGGAATTTGGTAGAGGCTTGAGCATAGGTTAAGGGAGGGAATTCTTGACTAGGTAGGGCTTGAAGTGGAATTTGGTAGAAGTTGTGGGTGATGTCATTCTTGTCACGGAAATATGTACATTTTGAGTACTAGAACTCCTTTCCATGGTCAGCTCGAATCCTTCCGATTTGAGTATGAGACTCCGCTTGAAATTTCTTACGGATCTTAGTGAACTCTTTGAAGGCTTCACTCTTGTTCTTAAGAAAACACACCCAGGTAAATCATGAATAGTCATCAACAATAACAAGCACATTTGATTTACCTCCTAAGCTTTTCACGAGAATTTCACCACACAAATCCATCCGAACTAATTCAAGCACTTTGGATGTAGACACAATTTTGAGTGGTTTGAAAGATGATCCGACTTGCTTCCTCTTTGTGCACGATTCACAAATTTTATCTTTTTAAATGCACAGTTAGGTAAACCCCTAACCAGTCCATGAGATACAAGTTTCTTCATGGTATGCATGCTAATATGACCTACTCTACGATGTCATGCCCATGAATCATCATTCAAAGATGCTTTTAAGTAAGATAAATTCCGAGTAGAATCCGAAAGAGGGATGGTATAAGTGTTACCCGACCTCGGACACCGAGAGCTTTGTCTCTTTGGAGACCGCATTAGAAATATAGCAGGTGGTCCGAGTGAACCTTACCTCTTGACCTTTGTCACATAGCTAAGAAATGCTAAGGAGATTGTACTTAAGCCCTTTGACAAGGTAGACTGGGATGACTTAGTTGTTTTCTTGGCCAATCTTGCCGATCCCAACTATCTCGCCTTTGCTATTATCTTCAAAAGTGACTTTGCCTTCCTTAAGATCTTCTAACTTTGAGAAGAGTCTTGAATCTCCGAGCATATGGCGTGAGTAGCCACTTGTCTAAGTACCAGTGACCCTTTTATTTCGAGTCACCTCCCGAGGACTCGTCTCCTCGATATCTCGGTTGTCACTATCCGACTCGGATTCGACTTTTGAGTCTATAAGTGCTATAAAACACTTCGAGTCATTAGAATCATCTTCTTTAGATGATTCATCATCATTCCAGGTAGCCATCATAACCTTTTTCTTCTTTCTATCCTTCTTTTTCTTTGGACGAGTCATTGACTATGTGCTCCTTACTGCCACATTCAAAGTAACCAGAGTTCTTAGTTAAAGATAACTTTGAAGGGGATGAGTATTTACCTTTCTAGTCTTTCTTATCTTTCTTGCGAACTCTTCCTTTGGCCTCTTTTGCCACTTTTTGTACTTCATCATATTTTTGAAGCCTCCGGCAACAAGTGCCATGGGATCCTCTTCGGGTCCGAGGAGCTCGAGACTTTGTCGTTTGCTTTTTGAGGCCTTCGAGTGCAATGTTCCTTTTGGTCCCGACCTTGGCATCCTCTTATTCCTGGTGAATCTCATGAGTAAGTAACTTCCCAATGAGCTTTTCCGGTTTCAGTTGAGAGAGATTCTGAACCTATTTAATGGCTGTCATCTTAGGACCCCATTTTCTCTTTGGTAGACTTCTCGAATTTTTCCGACCATTTCCTCGTTAGAGATCTTTCTAACCAGAGACTTGAGATTATTAGTAATCTCAATGAACTGAGCATACATCCGAGTAATGTTTTCTTCGATTCCATTTTAAACAGACTAATACTTGTGAAGATATTGACTTATCTTTACCTGCTTCATTTGATCTGGTTCTTTCATAGGTGTTGACAAGTGTATCCCACACCTTATTATCTATGTCACAGGCTGACACTCTATTGTATTCTTCCGAGCTGATAGCACACATCGAGTATTCATGGCTTTGAAGTTCTTTCGAACTTCTCAATCTCTTTAGTGGAATACTCGATTTCTCTTTAGGCACAAATCTTGTACCTTCCATCTTCGTTGGAATGAAGTTCCCATTCTTGATGATGTTTCAAACTTCTTCATCACTATCCACTAGAAAGATTTCCATCATCTTCTTCCAATGTGCAAAGATGGACCCTTGAACTTAGGTGGTTTGATAGATGATCTTCCTTCATCGAACTCTCCATTGTTCTAAGCCATTTGATCTTTAGACCTTTGAATTGTGAGATCCTCTTGAAAGTTTAGGCTCTGATACCAATTGAAGGTTTGCTCTTGGAGAGGCTAATTCACCTTAGAGGGGGTGAATAGGGTGATGGAAGATTTTAAGAAAAATCAAACTCTTTTTGCACAAAACAGAACAGAAATAGATTTTGAGTCTAGATTGGACTCGGAAAGTTTGACACTTAGAATTACATGGAAACCCTCCTAGGGCAAAAACCATGGACAATGCTAATCCAAGCACCAAGTCAAATCCATTAATTGAATCCTCAATTACAAAAGACTGACTCTAACTAGAATTGCTCCCTTAGACGATTCCTTTACAAATTTTCCTAGACTCGAAGTTCCCTTATCCGTTCTAGTACTTCCTGATTGAGTTAACTCTTACAGTTAGGGACCACTGAGCTAAGTTAGCCCTTACAACTTAGTCAAGGGATTTAGAAAGAAAGTAAAGAGTAGAATTAATTACAAGACTTTCTTACAACTCATAAAGTAAAAGATTACAAATTTGGAGTTGTAAGTCGAAGATTGAGTAAGAATGCACTAAGTAAGTGTTTAGCAATGTGTTCAGCAATCTTCAAGTCTTGTGAAGTGGCTTCTATTTATAAGCACCAAGGCATAATAACCATTGAGACTCGTTCGGACTGGTGAGCTTCATTAGTCGTTGTAACGACTATTATGAGTCACTCGAAAAAGATCCATTGAAATATAAACGTTGTGTAACGGTTCTTGTCTCCAAAAGTGGTCCAACCATCTGGTGGTGATTGAAATCTGAGGTGGAAACAACTGTTAGACTCAATGTTGCAGCTTTTCCAATTTTGGAAACAAACAGCCTTGACGCGGTGTTTGAACCATGTCCAAAAATGGTTTATCTCTGTCTGTTGGTGTTTAATGGCTAGAAACCATTTGATTTTGTATTAAAAATAGATTAGGTTTGTTTAAACAACCTACAAAAGCAAATCAAAGTGGTACTCAAAGTATAAAAATACTTTGGTCTAAGATTAGACACAAATAATAATTAAATAAAAGTAATTAAGCACTTAATTATCTTTGGCCTAAAAGAGTAGAATTTTCTGAGCCTAATATCCCTTAGGTTCAGATTCTATCTTGAGTTAATCCTTAAAATGATCAAGTTAGAGAGAATAAAATATCGGGATACATGAACTTGATCAAGCAAATAATTCTCCATAAATAAACCGACTTAGAACTTAGAATTAACTTTGTAATTCATTTTCTCTTGAAACACAAAGTTAGTGCTCAAAATAAAAGTGTTAGAGAAATTATTTAACCATGCGATAGTTCTGAGTTATGTCTAAGTGGGTTAGAAACACAGTTCAAAGTGATATGCGAATTAACTGGTTTCGAGTGGGTCGAACAGGATGAAAACTTAGATATGAGTTTTTATAAGGCTCGAATGACTTAGAATCAAAACTCAAGAGAGATAGAGAGTTATACCCGAGTCTTCACTTAGAAAGGCTGAATAAATTAGTACAACAATCAAAATGCATAAATTATGATATGAGTAGGCCAAATTTACCCCAAAAGCTCTCCACCACCAACGGTTATTGTCTTGTGGTGCATTCCTTCAACAAATGCATAGTTGTAAGTAGTAGCGCTTTAAATCTTTGGTTATATTTTGCACCAAAATAGGGTTATTAGACCTTTTTCAATTCCAAATAAAATAAACATTAGATGATAGTAATTCAAAACAATATACAAATGAATAATGTGGCACATGTGTTATGTGGATAATGTTTTACATACCACAACCCCATTTTTAGATAATGGCTCTTTTGTTAGCAGTTGAGAAGATTGATTTTGATCCCTTCCACTAATCCCCTCTCTAAGCTCACAAGATTGCCCTACAATAGAGCAAAGAAAGAGAATGACTCGCAGATAATAGGTGCCTTTGTTTGTGTACATGTAATTGGCACTAACTCTAATGTATGCTCTTGTTTGTTCCATTGAATCCTAGATTTAAAAGGTATTTGATATTAGTCATATATAAAAATAACAATTTAAGAAATTGACAACAATGTAAAGAAGAAATAGGAAAAGAGAGGAGAAAGGAGAAAAGGGCACCAACTGTTATGACTTGTTGGTAGGTAGGCATTTGAACCTTCTAGCCTTTAATTTACAGTTTACCTTTCATTTCTCAAAGAATTGTCAGTGCTATCATTAATATTGCGAAGTGTTCTCCAATTATTTGGATTGTAATTAATCAGATACTAATTAGAGAAATTTGTAGCTTGGGAACCTCTGTTTCGACGTGGCTAGTTTGTTTCTTAAGAGGACAAATTGCTCTTACAATCATTAGCCAATTTTAAGCACCAACATTTATTTTCCAGATTTTTATACGCTTGTCTATACCTTGTAGAGATAGTGATTATTATTCACCCACCTCCCACTAAATCCATTTTTACTATATAAGCAATCTACTTCCTCTATCTACTTCTCAAGCTTTGAAAAATGACAACCTCGCTATTAGAATGACACGTTACCACGGACAATAATATTGAAGGTGAAAGGCTATATTATTATTACTAGAGAAATCTTCATTTCATCACGATTTGAGGTTTTCCTCTAGTTGATATGCATTACTCAATGACAAACTTGGGGTGGGGGAGGGGGCATAATGGCAAAAGCGTTGGGTGGAAAGACATGGTCTTCAAGAATCAATGTGTCGAGAAACAATTGACTGAAACATAGCGAGGCTAAAACATTCGGATTATAAATTTTATAACATAAATTTTACTTTCACAAAAGATTAAGTAAACTCATGGAAACAAAGCAACTATGCATCAAGTAAACTCATGGAAAGATTTACAAAGGATGACGCAGACGAGAGGACGAAGCAAATCGTTGGAGTAGGGGCGAGTTTCAACCTAGTGGCAACAAAGAATTGAGATAGTGCGAACTAAGTAGTGGTGAGAAGACAGAAGACATGAATCCACCAAAATCACCTAGGGTTCTTCGTGAATAGAACCCTAGATCAATCAATTCATTAAATTAACAAAGCAATAACCCACACAATAAAAGCATTTAGTGGCGAGGTTTAAGATATATACCTAAACCCAAAGAAATCAAGGATGAATTCAACTTCCACGTGTGAAACTATAATCTTCACCGATGAAATATGCTGACAAATTATGATAACCAAATTCACACTTCACATTACATAACAAGATCACGAGAGAAAGGAAGGGGTTTGTTCACCTTGAATCTTCACTAATGAAGACTCCAAATCTTGTAAAGCTGTAATTTATCACAATCACTTCAAACACCCCGAAATTTAAGCAAACCATTTAGAAATGAAATTCAAGTGAAGATCTCAAAACAAAACCCCAAACCGATGAAGCGATTGTGACTCCAAACCTTGAGAAACGACAACTCCGTCGACAAACTTCAAATCAAAACGAACCGGAGACACTACGCAGGAGGAATAATTGAGAAAGCGTGAAAAAAATTGGGGTGGGGATATGATTTTATTAGGTTATTTCAATGAAAGCCTCGAGACAAAATTGTTTTGTCTCTAATAGAGATGAAAAATTGAAAACGAAATTGAAATTTTGTTTCAATTAGAGAGGAAAACAACTTTTGTTTCTGTTTTCGTTTATATCGAGACGAACATGAATTTCGTTTCTAAATTATTTTCAATTAGAGACGAAATAGTTTTGTTTCTATACTTTCTCCAAAATGAAATTTAGAAACGAAATTTCCAGTTCATCTCTAATTTCGTTTCTAAATCCGCTTTTTGTAGTGTGAGTTGTGTAGATTTGATCACCAATACCAAATATTCCCATGATTAGTTGGTGTTTTGAGTGTTGAGTAGGCTAATATAGTCGATCTATACAATTAGAATAACCGTTCCCTTCGTTTCCCCAACAGCCAACACGAGTAACCTCGTGTCCACCGACACGACATGTTGGTTGCATTTTCTGCCATTTTGCATCATTTCGAGAGTTACGCCTCTTGATTACCTGTTGATTGCTATGAAAGGCCATATTTTGCAGCAATTAGGGGCATCCATCATCATCCTTATCCACCATTTTTCACCTTCTAAGCTTCATACACTATTATAAAGAGAGAACCGAGACATTAAAGAAGAATTCGTGCGAAGTTAAAGGAAGACTTGAAGATTGAGAGATGAAGTTGTTCACATCGAGAGGTTCACGCAACGCTAGCTAGAGACTAAGAATTTCCATTATCCCTTTTATCTCTTTTCTTTCTAATATAATCTATACTAGTTTTTGTATTAGTTTTAGTCATGTGTAAGTAATACTTTTCAATCTAGGGATTTGCTAAAATCCAATAATGTTATTTTTTCAAGTATTGAACTTTTATGCTTGAATTTTATTTGGAATGATTCTATCTATCTTAGAATTTTTATGCTATTGTGAGATTATAGGCCATCTTCTTGCATGTATTTTGGTTGCTTGAATGAAGTACTGAAATGAGAAGTTCGAGCATCGAAAAAATTAAGATTAGACTTAATTTGTGATGTCTAGAGATAGAATTGCTAATTAGGAGATCATTTTGATAATATATGTTTATAACTTGGTTGAATTGAAAACCCAGGAGAATAAGTAGTTGATTTAACTCAAGTCTTTCACTCCATTTTAAAAGAAATTTGTGAAATCCATTTGATCATTAATCATTGAGTCATCTCGAATGAATGAAGAGCTCACGTTTAACTCATCGAATAGAAGCATTTTAGGTGAAGCAATCCATAGTTATTTTAATTTCACAGATTTCTTGATAGATTTAATATTTGTCAATCAACCAAAACTCTAATTCGAATTGCTTAGCATATTAAGATGACGAATACTTAGCAGATTGTATTAGTCCTTATGGGAAGAAACTTGAATGCTATAAGGATGAAACTTGTTTACTTGTGGAGCCGATCACTTCTATAATAATCAAAGTACTCATCCCCAGTAGCACTAACAACGAAGAAGGATTAATAATAGGTTAAGTTGATGTTGAGTGTAGCTTGTGCTCATTGTATAAGGAACGTAAAGTGCTTAATACATTATCCACCTGTTCAGTAACTTCATCATATCTAAACAACTTACTAAAGCAAGTACTTAAGAAATTTAACTTTAAACAAAGGACCCAAAATGACAAGTACATGATAGGTACAAATTATACTCGGACCAATACTTATCCAACTTTCCAAGCATCTTATTTGCCATATTAGTTAGATAATCATAAGGACCCTGAGCGATCTCAAGAAAATGCCCGATGAACCATCCGTGCACCCTTGAAATACAAGTTAGATGTTGGGGTCTTCACGAGTACTAAACATGTAGGTTATGTCATAAAATAACTTTAGAAACTTATGGTTCAAATGAGTTTCTCCCACTTCTTCTCTAAAGGTACATAGGTGTTCAATGAGGAATTAGTTGATACCAAGTACGAAAACACACTCTTATAGTACAAAGCATTATTAAGCATCTTTTAAGTTAAATTCTAACGAATTTACATGTCAAAACTCAGTTTCCTTTTCCAAATGAAAGATCTTTTGGGCACTTTCATAAAAATCTCACCTCCAAGAGAAGATCTAGTAATCAATTTCACCAAATTTCGAATCTTTTTCTAGTTTCACAATCAACTTTAGACCTTCTAGCATAATATGATTCGTAATATGTGAACGACGTCGTAATGAAAGAATGAAGCACTATTTATCAATCCACCTTCGGAAATATGACACATTTTTGGATTAGTCTTCATTACATCATTGTACTTAGCATTATCCATAGTTATGGTGAGTATCCATTGACTGAAAAACATAAGCACTTCATTTGTTATACTTTTACCATCATATGGAGGTGTCAATGCCTTAAACCTAAGGATTATTTTGTGCAACTTCCAAGCACTATCTACAAAGTGGCATGTGATGCAAATGTCGTGTTGATGAGTATGATTTGACTTCTAATTATCGGTAGTCAAATAAATCCTACCAGGGATTTTTAGTAACATTTACCGTAACTTTTCCGTATCTCCCCCATAATAGACAATAATTCTCTCTTAGCCATTGAATGACTGAATGACACAAAACTCGGGTTAGCTTTATACATTATTGATCTAAAAGCTTTTTCTTCAAAGGTCATAAAGGAATGGGCTCCTTCAACAATATAAAGTACAATCTCCTTATGGAGCTCGCCCATATTAAAGAGAAATTCTTCACCATCGTCACTATCCCCCACATCACCTTGAAACCCATGAGGTCACTTTGGACATCTCTCTAAATGACGTTTCCAATGAAAAGTACCACTGTTCTTACCAGCACATAAATCAATTTTATAGTGGTACAAGTTGCGATTTTCTCACCTTGCACATTAATGCCTTCTTTGAGCTCTCTCCATACTTTGAACTTCTTGTTACTTTTAGATTGTCGAGCACTATTCTCACTATAACCATATTCCACCACTTGCCAAAAAGATGTTCCTTTATTATCCATTTCTACGATATGAGAATAAAAGCATTATCAATTACATGATAACAAAATATATGGCCAACTTAATCATAAATTAGCATTCCATATCAAACTTCAAGGAATTTGGACAAGTAGTATTTGTATTATGATAATTCCATATCATTCCCGATCAATACTATTATCTAAAAAAAAATTGTACAAATAGGAATAAGAAGTCTAAAATATGGAGGGTAAGAGCTACTTTATAGTGTACTATCACTTGTGATTTGATTTATCTTAAGAAAAAAATAATGTACAAAAATTGCAATATATGAGTGAAAGCCAAAAACCTAACTAAGGGATCATAATTTTCTAAGGATAAATTTTAAAACCTAAATATTGTATAAATATAAAGAAATTTATAAACTAAATTAGGTGACATTTATCTTGATCCCATTTTGAATTGGTGTACAAGTCTTTGTGTTTGTCGATTCAACTTTGTCATAGTTCAGCTTGAATAATGAAACTAATCCAAATTCGTTGACCGGAAATTGTCTTCGAAATTTACAAGCCCTAAAGAATCATAAACCCTTTCATAATCAATGCCCAAAAAGGAAAAGCATGCACAATTAAGAAAATTTATCCTACAATAGCCAAAACCTAATAATTTATGCAAAGGACAGGAAAATTACCTTTTTTACAAAAATTTACAATCAAATGAGAAGAAATGTGGTGCTCGGATCCAAATTCACCGCCCGTAAATGGCGTTTGTTTCATTTGTGTGGAGAGAGAGAGAGAGAGAGAGAGAGAGAGAGAGAGAGAGAGAGAGAGAGAGAGAGAGAGAGAGAGAGAGAGGAGGCAGTACAAAGCTAAAGGAGTTACGAAGAAAAGATTTGGAGAGAGAGAGCGAGGAGGTGGTAGAAAGAGAGTGTTGAGAGAGAAAGACCTTGTTCCATTTACCTTTAAGTTATAGTCTTACAGCTCCTTATAACTTTCTTTACAGTTCCTTACAACTCTTTACAGACTTCTTACAACTACATATTATTTTTCATATCAAATTTATTATGAATTTATTTTTCTATCGTTAATGAAAACTTTTTGTTGGTGAATATTTATGTATGTAAAGGTGTCTACTAGGGATGACCTTGGGATATGTACATGGCAGATTTAGCTATACCCGGACCCTATTTTCTCCATTTCTATTCCCATACTCTCATTGGGTATTTCGAGTATATCAGATTTATTTGTATACATGTGTAAGGATTTTGATGATTAATACCTATTAGATACATTAATTTAATTTTATGTATTAAGAAATTCACAAACAAATTCTAACGAATAATTAATTCAAAAGTATCATATCCATTTAAGCTAGTTGTCATGAATAATATTATAGAAATTTTGTTAAAGTTAAAGTTTATAGGTAAATAGTTAAGTTGAATTTGACGAAATTATTTGGGATATTTCAACCTTATTCCATTTAGCATAAGTTGTCAAGAGTTGTAAGGAGGTGAAAAAAGATATAAGGAGTTGTAAGAAGTTGAAGGGAGTTAGAAGGAATATAAAATGTTGTATATGATTCAATAAAATTGTTTAATGTATTCATATGTGTATTTTTATAGTTATGTGCAATATATTTGTATTTTTATTTATGAATTTTATGTAATAGAATAATAAAATTTACATATTTATGATGCCAAATGCATATATGTCATGTTTAATGATTTATTTTTCAAAAAAAAAATAAATTATATTTAATATCTAGGAAAAGAGTTTTTATAGATGCATAAATAATTTTCATGTAATAGGTAATTAAAAATAACCTTAATTTTACACGTTTGAAATAAATGTACTTAAGTACTAATTTTAGTAGTTGGGAACATTTAATAGTTGAGAACATTTATTTCAAACTTGTAAAATTAAGGTCATTTTCAACTATCTACTATATGAAAGGCATTTATACATCTATAAAAAATCTTTTCGTAAGTATCAAACACAATTTCGTTTTTTATTTAATAAACAAATCATCAAGCTAATACATATGCATTTAGCTTTACAAATATATAAATTTTATAATTTACATTAAATTCATAAAAAAATACAAATATGTTGTACATAAATATAAAAATATACTAAACATTTTCATCAAGTCGTGTATATATATTCATTATAGCCGATTACTGACTCCTTACAACTTCTTACGGATCTTTACAACTCGCTCACAACTTCTTACAGTTTCTTACAACTTTTTGTACCTCCTTACAGTTGCTTACAACTTTCCTTATAGATTCTTATAACCTTACAGCTCCTAATAGCAAAATGGAACAAGGTCAAAGTGAAGTGAAGCAAAGCCACTAACCCCGATACATTACCCATTTCTAGACAGCCTATTAATAACCTGCATTTGACCCTCTTTGACCCCTTTTTTAGGCCACCCACTAAGTCAAGACCCTTCTAAAAATTAAATGGGCACCCTTTTTAAATTACTTTGACCTTGGAAGCTCATAGGGGGCTTGCCCTGTTGCCTAGCTTCACCTTTCACTGATTTCTAAGCTAAATGTTAAGGTGCCTATTCTCAATGAATTGGGCACCCTTATTAATGATATAGTTATTTTGTGCTTGTATTTTGAATTCTGCATTTTTTATTTGTAAAATGAGTCGGAATAAAGTAGCTCAACTTTATCTCATATATGAACCTATGAATCGAGTACTTAAATTTGGTTGGATGATGTCATAGGTAGTGTCTATGACCCCTTGTTATTGGACATTGCGTATTTAGCTTATTGGAATTAATATATATACCCCCTCTTTTTAATTAGAAAGTTTCTATAAAAAATACATTAATCTATAAAAAAATACATTTACATCAACAAAAGCACACAGATTTATTATGATTGATTAATTTTAACTCTTATCCTTAAAATTATATTGTTTTCATGATGATATTTTTTATGTAATGCATTGCATCACGTTAGTGTATATTGATGTTTGTTTAAGGAATGCTTTTTCAATGTATAGTAACTATTTATAAAAAAAAAACTATTTGCATTGAGGGTAAAGGGAAAGAGAAAAGGTTATTTGCCTTTTTTTTCCCCTTGTTTGAGAAAATTAAAAGAGTAAAAGAGGAGAAGAGATAAGACAGGAGGGAAGGGTTGGGAAACACTTCACCTCATCCCCTCCCTTTTCCACCCAAAAAGAAATCGGGGTTGTAGAAGCCACAACCCATCATGTAAGAGTAGATCAAGTTTTCCACAAATCGAGTTTTCCACGAATGTCGGCTTCAAGCGAGGTGTTCTAATCAATCAAACGATAAGGCTTTTGAAAAAGATTTTCAAGAAGGGATCGATTGGTGATTTTAGGAAATTATTTTATTTTTAAAATCAATTTTAGAAGTCTCGAGGATGCTTCATTAGACAGAAAGGAAAAACAGGAGTGCTGCCATAAAACTTAATTGGGCCGAGTGCGAAAATGGCCTGGACCAAGAGCTAAGACCGACCTGCTTCTTAGGGACTAGAGCCGGCTCACCGGAGCTCGCTGTCCGGTGCCGGCCATTTGGCCTGGATCGCAAGGCAATCTTGGTCGGATGGCTTGGAACGTCGGTTATTTCACCATTTTTTACTTTTAAGAAAACCGAGATGCAATTAAGAGTTAAAAAGATTGAAGAGGGAGTCGCCAATTAGTTTTGAAAATAATAACAAAAATAAAAAGAAAGCACTTTCATAAATTCGACACAAAGACTCATAATCGGAAAATGTTTTTAGTTTTGAAAATAATAACAAAAATAAAAAGAAAGCACTTTCATAAATTTGGCACAAAGACTCATAATCGGAAAATGTTTTAAAAAGGACTCCATCGAGTCTTAAACCAATGATTCGGTATTTGGGAGTAAAGGTATGAAACAAAGAACGATGCTCTTCATTCCGCTTGTCAAATAGATGACCTCCGCTAATTGAAGATGTGAATTTATATCGAGTTAAGAAATTCAAGCAAACAACATGTAATAGGAGGAAATAAAAGTCAAACAAAACATGATGTAAAATGATAAATAAAGCAATTAAATGAAAGCAATAAAGAAAGTGCTAAAGAAAGAAACCAACAAAGAAAATTACATCGGCAGGGTGGAAAGTCAAGCAATTATATTTTTAACCACAATATGAAAAATGATTAAAAACTGAAATTAATTAAAATACAAGAACAAAACTACGGATAAATGGAATAATGCCCTAAGGTTGACCTACTTACAAGCTCAAATCTCGGTTGGATTTCAGCAGAGTAACAATAAGGAATGTGAAAAAGAGACAAAAAGAGGTCTTTTGTGAGAGTCTAGAAAAGGATTTGAGAGTGAGAGTGAGAGTGAGGAAGAGAGTATGAGAGAGAGTTTCAGCAGCTTAAAGGGAATATAGTGGTTGAAACCGGTGTAGGGGGAACCCCTATTTATGGAAAGTTTTAGGGTTTAAGAAACCCTAAAAATGGCATCTAGTCGGTGTTTAATAGATATAATCGGTTTAAAAATGCTGGACATAGATACAGAGAAAACCAGGAAGCTAAACCAGATCACAATGACACAGTTCAGAGGATCGGATGCCGGACCCAAAATAATGTCGTCTACTCATCCGAGAAAGTGTGCCGAGCCCGACCATCGGAAAAGACAAAACGATGCATTTTGAGCAGCTAGGCGATCCAACGCCGGTTTAGCTCCGGGCTTGGGAGTGCGAACCTGGTTTGGGTTAATAGAGGCATTGATTTACAGGGTTTCCTAACCCCGGAAAATTGGTTTGGGCTATTTTGTGGGTTAAATTGGCTTTTGCTATGCTCGCTTGCGTCCGATCTTGACTCGAGCTTACAAACGAGAATGAGTTTTCATCATCTGTGCTAACAAAAATAAATAAAATAATTAAAAAGATAAGGACAGACCTTTGTAGGCGTCTACAGTTAGCCCCCACTTTGACCAAGTTTGAAAGACAAAGGTCAAAGTAGACACTAAGGGTACTTATCTGTTTTGGTCGGTGTTGCTTTGGATGCCGATTGAATTAAGGTGACCAGAATTGGTCGTGTCCCGACGTGAACTCCGATAAGGGGCCCTGGACTCGACTTATGTTTTCTAATCTTGGCTTGATCAAAGTTGTGAAGCTCAAGTGAGGGGCCTAAACTTAACCATTGTTTGCTCCGAAGCTTGGCTATGAAATTTCTGCACTAACAAATTTGTTAGTTGATAACCAAATGTACGAAAGTTTAGTTTTTACCCGAGTATTTTGGTAAAAAGGATCTGATTCAAATGCTTGATATATATAGTAAGAGTGTGTCAAGGATTGGCCATTGGAGATGATCTCGAACCCCGACGATTGGCTTGAATTTGACAAATCGAGTCCGAAGTTTGAAGTCCAGTGGGGTGCTTGAACTTGACCACTCTTAGATCCGAAGTTCGACGAGTGTATCTTGAGCTTATTTTGATCAATGTCTTTAAGCTCGGATGAGGGTCCTAACTTGACCATTTCTCGATCCGAAGCTTGGCTATCAAATTTCTACACTAAAAAGTTTTGTAAGTCGATAACAAAATGTAGATAGATTTAAGTGTTACTCGAAAATGATCCGTAGCTAGATCATGTTTCAATTGTGCTACCTTGACTTGGCCACGGGGAGGTCTTGAGGTCTTGGCATGGTGTTTGAACCTTGACCGCTCTTGGGTTTGAAGCTCAACTAAGTGTCCGAACCTTGACCACCGTTTGGCCCGAAGCTCAATGGGGAGTCTAAACCTTAACCTATCTTAGGTTTGAAGCTCGACCAGGGTGTGTGAACCTTGAATTGCTTGAAAATTTGAAGTTCAATGAGGTTATATTCCCTTATTTTTGTGTTAACTTTGAGCTTTTAGTCCGTGTGCTAATAGCCCTTTTTTTGCTAGACAGATGATCGGTGTCTCCTCTTAAGTATTCTTGGAGTTGTTGTGGTTGTTTGATCCTTTTGATCATGAATCCCCACATTTTTCTTGGGTGCACGAGTCTAGCTCTTCTCAAGTGTCTAAGAGTCAATGAGCTTTGACTTCCTTGGTTGATGGCATGGGCGATTCATTTTGAAGACTCGGACACCGCACAACACTTTCTCGAGTTGTATGAAAGGAATCAGGTATAACAATTTCTTACTTATAGAGTTTTGATTCCAAGGCATTCTCTCGTACCTTAGAAACTTTTCCGAGTGATATGGTATCTTATCTAAGTGATACAGACATTTACTTCATGTATTTCTTGCTTGTTTCTTTGTGACTTAGAAAACCGATATGAGTGTTTTATTCGGTTCCGAGTCCCTCATTGTTTAGATTTTTCGCTCGATTATTAGACTAGTTTTCCGCTCGGATCGACTTCATGTTATTTGTTCTATCTTGCTTGAAGTTAGTGCTTCTAGTCCGATTCATGATTAGTCTATATCAAGTTATTTCCCTCGATATTCTTTATGTAACTTGATTCTTCGCTTAGACTAAGTCGGATGGAATTTTGAGTTTTATAGATATTAGACTCGGAAAATTCCATTCTTTTTCGACTCGAGATAATTAGTCGGTTAATCATCGTAATTATTTTATTATTTGTGTCTAATCTTGGACCAAAGTATTTTATACTTTGAGAACCAAAATTGATTTACTTTTGTAGGTTATTCAAACGAGGATACGCTTTTCGAAGTTACAAAAGTAACCTAGGCTTCAAAACGTCAAATCACCAGCGAGACATGGCTTTTCCTCTTCTCTGCTCTAGTCCCGGAAGATTGTGTCGAGGCTGTCTGTTTCCAAATCTGGAAAACTGGAACGCCAAGCTTAACGGTGGTTTCCACCCTATCCTTCGAGACACTCGCCAGGTGGTTTTGGGACTTCAAGAGAGTTAAAGCTGTTGTCCAACGTTCATATCACAACGGATACTTTACGAGCGACTCGAAAGCTTCGTTAATGGTCACCAAAGACTCTCGGTCAGCGAGATAGAGATAACGGCTACTCTGCCTGGTTAACTACAAATAGAAGCCAACTAACAAGACTTGAAGATTGCCGAACCTATTGTTAATACACGTACTTGAGCAAAGTCATTGTATTTTACTCTCAATTTTCTACTTACAACTCCCACTCTGTAATTCATTACTTTATGAGTTGTAAGGTCTTATACTTAGTTACAAACACTTTCTTACTTTCTCTGTAAGGTCCCTTGACTAAGCTGTAAGGGTTAACTCAGCTTAGTTGTCCCTACCTGTAAGGGTTATCTCAACTAGGAAGTACTAGATCGGATAAGAGAATTTATGAGTCTAGGAAAACTTGTAAAGAGTTGTCTAAGGGAGCAACTCGAGTTCGATCAGTTCACGGTATTTTGTGGACTCAAAATAGTGAATTTGACTTCGTGCTTGGATTAGCACGGTCCGTGGTTTTCTGCCCCAGGAGGGTTTCCATGTAATCCCTAAGTGTTTACTTTCCGAGCTCATTCTAGACTTAGACCGTCTCAAAGCCTTTGTTTAATTTGCCACTTTTCTCTAAGCGGCATTTACGAGTCCATACTTTTCTAACTCGATTTCGACTTAGAATCCATCTCTGTATCCTATTTGGCAAAAGAGTTTGAATTTCTACGAAAATCCTCCTTCACCCTATTCACCCCCTCTAGGGTGACTCGGACTCTCTCCGAGCAAACCTTCAATTGGTATCGAGCCTAGCCTTTCGGAAAGGATCTAACCATCCAAAGGTCTAAAGATCAGATGGCTCGGAACAACAGGGAGTTCGACAAAGGAAGATCTTCCAGCAGACCACCAAAATTCAAAGGATCAAACTTCGGGCATTGGAAGAAACTCATGGAATGTTTCCTCATGGATCATGATGAAGATGTATGGGAAATCATACAACAAGGAAACTACATTCCAATGAAGACAGAAGAATTTAGAATCATTCCAAAGACAAAGGCCAAATTTACTCTCGGCGAAGCGAGAAGTTCGGGAAGAACTTTAAGGCTATGAACATTCCGATGTGCGCCATTAGCTCGGAAGAATACAATCGGGTGTCCGCTCGCGACTCAGCAAAAGAAGTGTGGGACACACTTGTCAACACTTACGAAGGCACTAGCCAGGTCGGACAAGCGAAGATCGGCTAGTATCTTCATAAATACGAGCTATTTAAGATGAAGCCGAAGAAAACATCACTCAAATGTTCATTCGGTTTATCGAGATTACCAACAATCTCAAATCACTGGGTAAGAAGATTTCCCACGAGGAAATGTGCATAAAGATACTTAGAAGTCTACCCAAGAGAAGATGGGGTCCTAAGGTGACCGCCATAGAGGAAGCTCGAGAACCTCTCACTCTTAAAGCCGGACGAGCTCATCGGAAAGCTTCTCACTCACGAAATCCACCTAGAGGAGGAGGATGCTGAGGGCGTACCAAAAGGAACATAGCACTGAAAGCCTCGGAATCCAAAGAAGCAAATCCGAGCTCCTCCGATTCGGAAGACGATCTCATGACACTCATTGCAAGAGGCTTCAAGGGAATAATGAAGCACAAAAGATGGGACAAAAGGCCAAAAGAAGAATTCTACAAGAAAGATAAGAAGGACGAGAAAAGGTAAGTACTCTTCTCCTTCAAAGTTATCTTTATCTAATAATTCGGATGTTTTGAGTGTGGCAGCAAAGACCACATAGTCAAAGACTGTCCGAAAAGGAAAAGGGAAAGAAAGAAGAAGAAGGCTATGATGGCAACATGGAGCGATGAGGACTCATCGGAAGACGACGAGGACTCGGATGACTCGAAATGTCCGATGGCAATTTCGACTCGGAAGCTGAAAAGGAGTCGGACTCGGACTCGGACAATGAGGAAACTAGTCCTCAAGAGGTAATTGATTACTTCCTCAAATTCTCCTAAGTTGATTTAGCAACATACATTTTTACTTTGGAAGAAAAGTCCAATTTTGATTGTTCTCAATTCAAAGAACAACTTGAGTTAATTACTTCGAGAGCATTTCTTTGAAAAATGAATTGGAAAAGCTGAGACTCACACTCGAGAGAACTCAAGACTAGTGCTCAATCTAATGAGACCGAGTTTGAGTTACTCGGGAAAGAAAATGAGCGGCTAAAGCGTAAGCTCATTGAGTCTCAAGATCTGGTTTTAAAGTTTACTCAAGGTCGGAAGAACCTTGACATGCTCTTAGGATCTCAATGTGTCTCCTTCAGAAAAGAAGGTCTTGGTTTCAACAAAGAGGAGGAATCCAATTCCTACTCGGAACTATTCAAAAAGGATTCTAGACCTGTAAAGTTCGGGAAAGCTGAGCATGGTCCCATTCATAAAAATGAAGGGAGGACTAAGCCCGGAAAATTTTACAAAAGGAAACCATTTTCTCCTATTTTAAAAGGAAAGGTTTTCGAAAGAAAGAGACAGACTCAGTTCTCTGCAAAGAAAACTCAGAATCAGACAAAACCCAAAGTCATTCAAATCGGGTTCCGAAAAACCTTCTTCCTCGAAAAGAACCACGAGTAAAGGCATGTTACTGCGTTCGTTAGAGGAAGTGAGAAGGGTTAGATTCTCTCTGCTTTGCAGGTCACTCGAAGAGATCAAAAGGACACTGGTACCTTGACGGTGGATGTTCACGTCACATGTCGGAGACGCAGGACTCTTTTTGAGTTGGAAAAACATAAAGGAGGAAAGGTTACATTTGGAGATGATAGCAAAGGCAAGATAGTTGGGATAGGCAAGATTGGAAAAGGAACCAATCTGGTTAGTCTAGTCTACCTTGTCAAAGGATTAAAGTACAATCCGCTTAGCATCTCTTAACCGTGCGATAAAGGTCGGGAGGTAAGATTCACTCGGACCAACTGCTACATTTCGATGTTACCACCTGAAGGTTTGCTCGGGGAGAGTCCGAGTCACCCTAGAGGGGGTGAATAGGGTGATGAAAAATTCTTTGTGAAAGCACACACCTTTTGACAGAGAAAAGTCAAAGACAGATTCCGAGTCTAAGCAAGGGGTCAGAAAATATTGGACTCGGAATGTAATGAATCGGAGTAAACACGTTCAGCGAGGGCATGTCCGAGTCTAGAATGAACTCGGAAATAGAACACGGAGAATTTACGTGGAAACCCTCCTGGGGCAGAAAACCACGGCCCGTGTCAATCCGGACACGAAGTCAAATCCACTATTTTGAGTCCATAAAATACCGTGAACTTGACGGAACCCGAGTTGCTCCCTTAGACAACTCTATATAGATTTTCCTAGACTCGAAGTTCCCTTTATCGATCTAGTACTTCCTAGCTGAGATAACCCTTACAGCTAGGGACAACTAAGCTGAGTTAACCCTTAAAGCTTAGTCAAGGGACCTTACAAAGAATGTAAGAAGTGTTTGTAATCGAGTACAAGACCTTACAACTCGTAAAGTAATGAATTACGAGTGGGAGTTGTAAGTTTGAAGATTGAAAGTAAATACAATAACTTTGTTCAAGTTGAAGTATTGACAATATGTTCCGCTCTCTTCAAGTCTTGTGAAGTGGCTTCCATTTATAGATGACCAGGCGAGTAGCCGTTATCTTCATCTCGCTGACCGAGAGTCCTCTGTGACCGTTGTGAAAGGCTTTACGAGTCACTCGGAAAGTATCCGTTGAAATATGGACGTTGGACAACGGTTTAACTCTCTTGGAAGTCCCAAAACCATCGGTTGTGTCTTGAAAAATGAGGTGGAAACCACCGTTAGGCTTAGCGTTCCAGTTTTCGGATATGGAAGCGGACGACTTCGACACAATCTTACGGGACTAGAGCAGGGAAGGTGAAAAAGCCATATCTGCTGGTGATTTGACATTACGAAGCCGGCTACTTTTGTAGTTTGAAAAGATATCCTCGATTGAATAACCTACAAAAGTAAAACACCTTCGGTTCTCAAAGTATAAAATACTTTGGTCCAAGGTTAGACACGAGATAATAATATAATCATGAAAATTAACCAACAGATTATCCGAGTCGAAAAGAAATGGAGTATTACGAGTCTAATATCCATGATACTCGGAATTCCATAAGACTTAGTCTTAAGCAAAGAATCAAGTTCCATAACAAATATCGAGTGGGAGACACTTGATGTAGACTAAGCACGAAAAGAACTACGAATGCCGACTATGCAAACAAAAGAGTAAATAACCACAAGTCGGATTACGAGTGAGAGTGGACTCGGAATAAAGAACAAGTTTTACGAGTTGCTAAGCGAAAAGCGATTAAATAGATATGTGAAGGCCAAATCGCATAGAAAAGATATTATTTCACTCAAGTAAGTTTCTAAGACACGAGAGAATGCCTTGGAATCAAAACTCTATATAAATGACATCGTTATACCCGATTCCTTTTGCATGACTCGGAAAGATATAGAGCGAGTGTCCGAGTCTTCACCACCAAAGAGATTAAGCTTTCGGGTAAAAGATCAAGTAACACCTACATCATTCCTCTCTCGACCCGAGTCAGAATTTTTCTTGCTTAAAAGCATCTTTTCATGATGATTCGTGGACATGGCATCGTAGATTAGGCCATATTAGCATGCATACTATCAAAAAATTGGCATCTCATGGTGCGGTTAGGGGTTTACCTAACTTTGTTTTTGAGAAGGATAAAGTGTGTGAAGCATGCACCGAGAGGAAACAAGTCGGATCTTCATTCAAATCTCTGAAGACAGTTTCCACATCCAAAGTGCTTGAGCTACTACACATGGATTTATGTGGTGAAATTCCTATTAAGAGCCTCGGAGGTAAATCATATATACTTGTTATTATTGATGATTATTCTCGATTTACCCGGGTATGTTTTCTTAAGCACAAAAATCAAGCATTCAAGGAGTTCAGCAAGCTCTGTAGAAAAAACCAAGTTGAGTCTCGGACTCGGATCCGGAGAATTCGAACCGACCGTGGAAGGGAGTTCAACTACTCGGAATTCTCGAGTTTTGTGACAAAAATGGCATCTCTCACAACTTCTCAGCACCAAGAACTCCTCAACAAAATGGAGTAGTAGAGAGAAAGAACAGAACCCTTGAAGAAATAGTAAGGACGATGATGATTGAGCACAACTTACCTTACTTGTTTTGGGCTGAGGTAGTCAACACAACCAACTATACTTTGAATAGATGCCTCATCGGACCCATATTGAAGAAAACACCTTATGAGCTCTACAAGGGAAGAAACCAAATATTTCCTATTTCAGGCCATTTGGATGTAAGTGCTTCATTCACAACAATGGTAAGGATCACTCGACCAAGTTTGATGCTCGGTCGAGATGAAGGTATTTTTCTAGGTTACTCTTCTCACATCAAAGCTTATCGCATTTTCAATAAGAGAATTAACAAAGTGGAAGAAAGCATCTACATTGTATTTGATGAGCATGAACAGGAAAAACCAAGCGAGTCTTCATACTCGAATTGAAGCTCAGCAGAGATGATGATGAAACCGAGCCCACAAAGACTCAAACTCAACCGGCTCGGAATGAAGTCACTCGGAACGAAGTGAATCAGAATGAGACAACTCAAGAGCTCACTCGAACGAACAAGCTAATGAAGAAGATCACTCAAAACAAGCTTCGAAGATCGGGTAGCTCAGCCCACAAATCTCGTGAATCGGAGAACCAGGTAAAGCGTTCAAGTTTACTTCTAGTCATCCACTAGAAAACATAATTTCGATATCAACAGTGGGGTAAGAACTCGTTCCTCTCTTCAAAATCTTTGTGCATTCACTGCATTCATCTCATTAACTCGAACCCAGAAATGCACTAGAGGCCCTTAATGAACCTGAATGGGTAGAGGCCATGCAAGAGGAACTCAATCAATTCGAAAGAAACCAAGTCCGGACTCGACCAACCGATCTTCGACCACCCAGTTATAGGAACCAAATGGGTTTTCAAGAACAAACTGGATGAGGGTGGAGTGGTAGTCGAAACAAGGCTAGACTTGTGGCTCAAGGTTACAATCAAGAAGAAGGAATTGATTGTGGGGAAACATTTGCACCTGTTGCGGAATCGAAGCTATTAGAATCCTGTTGGCATTTGCATCCGAGCATGCATATTAAATTATATCAAATGGATGTTAAGTGTGCATTTCTCAATGGTTTTATTGAAGAGGAAATCTATGTCGAGCGACCTCCTGGTTTTGAAAACTCGGAATTTCCAAATGATGTTTTCAAACTTCAAAAGGCACTCTATGGTCTTAAACAAGCCCCTCGAGCTTGGTATGAAAGACTGAGTAGCTTCTTGGTTCAAAATGATTTTAAAAGAGGTCAAATCGACAAAACTCTCTTTATAAAAACCAAGGGGAAAGATTTCCTTATTGTTCAAATTTATGTCGATGATATTATCTTCGGTGCTACTAATGAATTTACGTGTCGAGAATTTTCCGAGTTGATGAGTCGGGAATTCCAAATGAGTATGATGGGAGAACTCAATTTCTTCCTTGGTTTACAAATCAAACAAGACAAGGATGGGATCTACGTCCATCAATCCAAGTATACCAAGGAAATGCTTGAAGAAATACAAACTTCAAGATGCAAAGCACACATCTACACCCATGAGCAACGAGTATAAAACTTGACTCGGACTGAAAAAGGTAAAGCAATAGATCGAAACTCTATCGAGGTATGATTGGATCTTTGCTATATCTTACTTCCAGCCGGCCGGATATAATGTTCAGTGTTTGTTTATGCGCAAGATTTCAAGCTAATCCAAAAGAAGCACATCTCATCTGCGGTGAAGAGAATATTTAGATATCTTGCAGGAACTCGGAACTTAGGTCTATGGTATTCAAGAGACTCAAAGCTGAATCTCACTGGATACTCGGACGTAGACTACTGCTGGATACAAAGTTGATCGAAAGAGCACTTCGGAGCTTGCCAATATCCGGGTCAATCCCTAATATCCCGGCACTCAAAGAAGCAAAACTCAGTAGCTCTATCAACTGCTGAAGCTGAGTATATTGCAGCTGGAGCCTGTTGCGCTCGGATTCTATGGATAAAGTAACACTTGAGAGATCTTGGACTTTCTTTCAAATCGGTTCCAATCAAGTGTGACAATCGGAGTGCAATCAGCATCACCAAGAATCCAGTCCAGGCACTCGAAGACAAAGCATATCGAGGTCGGATATCACTTCTTACGAGACCATTCTGAAAAAGGTGATATTGAACTTGAGTTCATTCCTACTAATCTTCAATTAGCTGATATCTTTACTAAGCCTCTTGGTGAAGATCAATTTTGTTTTATTCGGAATGAGCTTGGTATGTTAAATGCATAATCGTGTGATATTCTTGTGATAATCTCTTTGCTCGTTTAACTATTATGTGTTTTCAAATTATTAATAACCATTAGCTCGGTTGATTCGGTGATACTCGGGTTAGTAGTTATTTCCTATTTCCGAGTCACTCGGAACCCATTCCGAGTCACACTCGGACGTAGAGAAAATTTTGGACTTCAAATTTTCCGAAATTATGTTTAGAATAGTGGAGAGTTTCGGACTATTTTTTTAAAATCTTTTTCTCTCTCTCTCTCGAGCGCTGTGATCGGACGATAGCCGTGGATCTCTAATTGCTAGAATCTTAAGCTGTTGGAAAGAGAACCGTCACACCGGTCTACGATGACTGATGGACAAGCCGAGTCGAACGGAGTTATACTTAACGGATAGTTGACGGGTGTGTATTTTTTCTATAAATAGCGCCTATTCATCTTCGTCTCGATATTCTACATTTCTCTCTCTTTCAAACGAAACTTTTCACGGAAGATTTCTACGTACACGGTGATCTTTGAACTTCTTCAAGCGACGTAAAGGCCATCTCAAGTAAGTTCGACCGCTCTCATCCCTTTCTTCTACCTCTTCATCTCTCTTCTTCATCCAAAGTTTCATTCTTTTCATCCTCTTTCTCAAAATGCCTAAGAGAGGTAACCATCCCGACTTTCGGGTCTCTCCCTCCTCCAAAAGCATCGCACCAAAAATCCGAAAGCTCTACCCCCTTCAAATCCATTGTCACCCAAAGCATCTTGCTGCTGGACGACAAGTTCTTCCCTACAACCAAATTTTCTTGGTTGTCTCACATTCAAACCACCGGGCATACAACTTTCACGTGCTTCAGCGAGTTCATCTATCCCGAACTCGTTTATGAGTTCTACACTCACCTTACCTCCTCCGAAAATGTTCTAACCTCCAGGGTTTAGAACATTACCGTTCGAATGAACACCTCTCTCCTCCACCGCCTATTCAAGGTTTCCTGTCTCTTCTTGAACAGCAACCCCATTCCCTTCACTGAAGTCGCCGACGACTTCTTTGAAAAGTACGCTAAAGAGTTTCCTGAGTCACGGAAAAATTTCTCGGTGACTCGGTTGAAGTCGAAGCACGCCTTACGTGCTTTCTGCCGATGAGAACCTTTTTCTCTCAGCATTCCAGCAAGGAGAACCCCAACTCCAAGCATTTGAAAGCTCTTTTGACATTCTTGAGGGCTACGAAGTAAACCTCTTCCCCTCAATAATTGAGCGGATGGCAGCTGTGCCAGCTCAACTCCAAAACAAGAAGAACACCTCTCTTTCCTTCGGTGCTCTTCTCACCCTTGTTTTCAAACAATTCCAAGTTCCTCTCCCTCGGACCCCAACGCCGTGTCCGAGGCTGCCGTTGTTGTCGGAAAAAGGAACTCCGAGGGTACGGATACCGGAAACTCAACCCGGTGTCCGGGTGCACAACTAAGAGCCGAGGCCTCCTTCTCCGCCTCGGACTCGGAAAACAACCCCTCTCTCTCTTCCTGCTCCACCTGTTGGTGCCTCCACCTCCGGTGCCTCAAAATCTCTCTTTGCTATTTTGTCCCCCGTTTTTGTGGACAAAATCAGCTCCATGTCCTCCGATTTCGGGGACATGCTCCGGTCATTTAAATTTGTCCTTCAAAATTTGACCATCAACCAAAAGACCGGACAATCCCAAATCCGAGAGCAGCGAGAATCCGGTTCTTGAGATGAGGGCACCGGTGAAGGAGCAGAAGGAGCTGGTCGAGCTCCTCGAGAGAGAAGGTCTAAGGCGGCTCGGGACCGTGGTGACTCGGACGCGTCCGAAGCGTCTTCGAGCCCAAGCTCGAGTTCCTCGGACAGCGGGAAGAAGAAGAAGAAGCTGCAGACGCAGAGGCAGCGAGACGCCAAGGAGCCTGCAGCTGAGGCAGGTCCATCCGGGCAAGGGGAGGAACACAAGGAAGAAGTAGTGGGAACTGGCGAGGGTCAAACTGCTCAACAAGCTCAAGTGGCGGTACTCAACTCGGATAGTAGTCCGGGTGGGTCGGAAGACCTAGGCTGCACCTGGCGGGTCGACAGGGCAGCCCCTCCAGCTTCCGAGGTCCACAGGGAGGAACCCCTAGATCCACTCGTTCGGGTCGGCCATTCGGAGCCGAGCCCTTGACGACAATCCCGGTTCTCCTTCCGCCGCGCTCAAGCACATCGTCAAGATCCTACTAGCGCCGGCGTACCTCCAACCCCTCCGCTTCCACTCGAAATCCCCTCTCCCTCGTAGGCGCCATGCACCGAGTCATAATTCCTCGGTCCGCAGATTCTTCTTCTTTCGAGAGATTTCTATATTTCTTTTTTTGTCCGGACATCAAATTTGTACTATGTGTTATTTTCTTCCCTTTTTGTTGTTTTTGCTTGAAAGGCAAGGGGGAGAATAAACTTAGAAACATTTGTTGTCTTGTTTAGGGGAGCTTTCCCTCTCAATCTCTGTACTCTCTTTAATTTCAATGAATTAATGCTTTCTCTTCTATTCTATCTCGTGGTTACAGACAACCAATTCCGAGTTAACATTATTTCATTGTTAAAGCATACTTCATTTTATGCTCGATACATTAAGCTTGTTTTACTCATCCGACTTCATGTGCAATTATCCAAAAGAAAAGTTTACGTCTAAGTATGGAATGCCTTTCATTAAAAAGGGGAGATTGAAGACTCGGACACCGCACAACACTTTCCGAGTTGTATGAAAGGAATCGAGTATAACAATTTCTTACTTATAGAGTTTTGATTCCAAGGCATTCTCTGTACCTTAGAAACTTTTACGAGTGATATGGTATCTTATCTAAGTGATACAACATTTACTTCATGTATTTCTTGCTTGTTTCTTTGTGACTCGAAAACCGATATGAGTGTTTTACTCGGTTCCGAGTCCCTCATTGCTTAGATTTTTCGCTCGATTATTAGACTAGTTTTCCTCTCAAATCGACTTCATGTTATTTGTTCTATCTTGCTGAAGTCGGTGCTTCTAGTCCGATTCATGATTAGTCTATATCAAGTTATTTCTCTCCGATATTCTTTATGTAACTTGATTCTTCGCTTAGACTAAGTCGGATGGAATTTTGAGTTTTATAGATATTAGACTCGGAAAATTCCATTCTTTTTCGACTCGAGATAATTAGTCGGTTAATCATCGTAATTATTTTATTATCTCGTGTCTAATCTTGGACCAAAGTATTTTATACTTTGAGAACCAAAATTGATTTACTTTTGTAGGTTATTCAAACGAGGATACGCTTTTCGAAGTTACAAAAGTAACCTGGCTTCAAAACGTCAAATCACCAGCAGACATGGCTTTTCCTCTTCTCTCGCTCCAGTCCCGTAAGATTGTGTCGTGGCTGTCTCGTTTCCAAATCTGGAAAACTGGAACGCCAAGCTTAATGATGGTTTCCACCCTATCCTTCGAGACACCGCCAGTGGTTTTGGGACTTCCAAGAGAGTTAAACCGTTGTCCAATGTTCATATCACAACCGATACTTTCCGAGCGACTCGAAAGCTTCATCAACGGTCACCAAGGACTCTCGGTCAGCGAGATAGAGATAACGGCTACTCTGCCCGGTTAACTATAAATAGAAGCCAACTAACAAGACTTGAAGATTGCCGAACCTATTGTTAATACACGTACTTGAGCAAAGTCATTGTATTTTACTCTTAATCTTCTACTTACAACTCCCACTCTGTAATTCATTTCTTTCGAGTTGTAAGGTCTTGTACTTAGTTACAAACACTTTCTTACTTTCTCTGTAAGGTCCCTTGACTAAGCTGTAAGGGTTAACTCAGCTTAGTTGTCCCTAGCCGTAAGGGTTATCTCAGCTAGGAAATACTAGATCGGATAAGGGAATTTATGAGTCTAGGAAAACTTGTAAAGAGTTGTCTAAGGGAGCAACTCAGGTTCGGTCAGTTCACGGTATTTTGTGGACTCAAAATAGTGAATTTGACTTCGTGCTTGGATTAGCACGGTCCGTGGTTTTCTGCCCCAGGAGGGTTTCCACGTAATCCCTAAGTGTTTACTTTCCGAGCTCACTCTAGACTCGGCACCGTCTCAAAGCCTTTGTTTAATTTGCCACTTTTCTCTAAGCAGCATTTCTTAGTCCATACTTTTCTGACTTTGATTTCAACTCGGAATCCATCTCTGTATCCTATTTGGCAAAAGAGTTTGAATTTCTACAAAATCCTCCTTCACCCTATTCACCCCCTCTAGGGTGACTCAAACTCTCCCCAAGCAAACCTTCAATTTTAAAGGTGGTGATGCCAGTGGCCTTTCTACTGTTGACTTGTTGGATGATGCTGATTGAATAATTCTTATATAGTGCTTTGTATGTTAATGTTCGGCTTTAGGATTTTGACTCATGCAAAGGAGATGAATGCGACTCTATTTTGAGCAAAAATGTAGTCTTTTATTAAAAATTCAAAAAGACAAACATAAAATTGCTCTTTGGCCCCCACTCCTCAAAGTAGAGCATACACTACTTCAAGAACCACTTTTACTACGATTCTAAAAGACCTTTTAAAAGGTTACTCGGCGTCGTGTATGCGGCCATAATTGTAGATGGGATCTTTTACTATGATTCAAAAATCGTAGTAAAAGACCACCTACTACTATGGTTTATTCGAGGAGCCGTAGTAAAGACTACCTATTACTACGAGTTATGGAGAAAGAACCGTAGTAATAGGTACATCTATTACCGCTGTTCTTTCTTCGTAACCGTAGTAATAGCTATAGTCATTTAAAAAAATCTACAATTATTGAGAGAGAGAGAGAGACCATCGGAGGGTCCGGGAACTCCGTGCTTACGAGGTCATTACAACTTATAACCAACATCCAAATCTACATATACAAATTGTAACAACTAACAAAGCAACACAATCAGTAAACAATTTATAGGGTACATGAATGTGAGATAGATCCGAAGGCTACTCATATAATTAACATTGTCTTGAACATCTCCGATCATTTCTCATCTTATCATCACTAAATAAATAGAAGATTGGACACAGTTCTATACTATACAACAAATTCATCAACCACAAGCCAGTAGACGAAATACAAAAGCGGATAAAAATGAAATGTCGATATAGAAGGGGATAAAAGTGAAAAACCATTGAAGATCTACATCTAGAAACCAAATGCATGATCAAATATCACACAAAATCATCGGATCTTACCCAGAAAAATCACTTAAACAACCAAACAAAAAATAACCAAAAAAACCATAAAAAATGCACCGAATTCGTGAATGCGGAGGTCTTTGGGATCGAAAATGGGATTGAACAAAGAAGCAAGGTCGATATTCACATCATTCCGAACCTTCCAATTCTTGTGAAACAATTGATCTTCCCATGGAAGTTTCTTCGCCTCCTTCAACAACTTCTCATCCTCCGACATTTTCTATATACCAAATCAATTGCTTTAGAAAAAATCTCTTCAACTCCATCTACAATCTATACACTCTAGGTCTTTTTTCCCTTCATTTTCGAGTTGTATAGGAGAAAAGAAAAGAAAAAAAGTGAAGGTGAGAATGCCGTCTATAAAAATGGAATGTCGTCCTCATTGAGAACTTCAGCATTGAAGGGATTTTATCTATTTTTCCCCATACCCATGGCTGAATTGCACATCTCGCTGTCGCGAATCGAATCGAATATTGTAGATTTAAAAATAAATGATGAATTAAGATAAAGAAAGAGAAAGGAAGGAAAAATTTCAGTTTTTATATATAGAGAGAGAGTCAAACGTAGTAAAACATTTTGAAATTTGAACACTTACTAGGGGAGAATAGAGAGAGAGAGACCGAGGGAGGGAGAGAGAGGAATTAGGGGTGGAGATTTGAGTGGGAGTTTAGAGAAAGAGAGAGAGAGAGAAATGGAGATCTAGAGATGTGTGAGAAGATTTTTAATTATGGTTCTTTTATTGAACCGTAGTAATAAGTCATATTTTATTGTTTTAAATTACTGTTCAATGAAAGACCCATTGTAAAAGTCACTCTATTACTACGTTTCTTTTGTTGAACCATAGTTAAAAATCGAACGTGATCTGTTTACTACGGTTCAATGAAAGAGCCATAGTAATAGGTCAATTTTATTTACAAAAATGTCATTGCCTCATTTTTTAGTTTGGTTTTTGTTTTAACCATTGTAAAAGGCCTATAGTAAAAAGTCATTTATGTCGTCAAGACTCGGACTCGAAACTAGATCATTTTGAGTACTACCAAAGACTCAAGTACAAACCTCATTCCTGCTAAGTTTTGATTACAAGTCATTCGAGTATTATAGAAACTCCTGCATATGTTTTCATTTGATTTTGACCAACTCGGAACATACATTCTTGTCTATCTTCTTAAATTAATGTTTCGAGTCACTCGGACATCACTCAGATTTATCGCATGTTTAAATAATCTCTCTAACACTTCATATCTCGAGTTATGACTGCGTATCTTGAAGTAAAGTGAATTACAGCGTTAATTCATCTTTCTAAGTCACCATGTTTGTTTGAGAATTATTTGTCCGGATCAAATACATATACTCCGATGTTTTCACTCTTATAACTTGATCTTTCTTAGGACTAACTCGATGGAATTTGAGTATAATGAATATTAGACTCGGAAAATTCCACTCTTCTAGGCCTCGAGATAATTATGCAGTTAATTATCTTAATTAAATTATTATTTATGCCTAATCTTGGACCAAAGTAGTTTATACTTTGAGAACCAAAATGATTTACTTTTGTAGATTATCCAAATGAGGTTATCTTATTTTTGAATTACAAAAGTAACCGGCTTCAAGCTGTCAATAACCAGCAGACAAAGCTTTTCTACTTCGAACAAGGCTCGGACGTTGTGTCGTGGTTTTCTGTTTCTAAACTGGAAAACTTCAAC
Organism: Talinum fruticosum; assembly: GCA_021018815.1. Classification (NCBI taxonomy): domain Eukaryota; kingdom Viridiplantae; phylum Streptophyta; class Magnoliopsida; order Caryophyllales; family Talinaceae; genus Talinum; species Talinum fruticosum. The sequence goes on from JAITYX010000020.1 coordinate 176,116, forward strand.
GCTAAGCTCAACGATGGTTTGCACCTTACTTTTTAGACATCACCACCAGATTGGAGCACCTTGAGGAGCCAAGAGTCATTGCATAATGTTCACATCTCAACAGATCTTTTCGAGCGACTCGAAGAACCGTTACAATCTGTCACAATGGACTTCGTTCGGAAATTAGTCACAACGGCTAATCCGCTTGGTCATCTACAAATAGAAGCCACCTCTCAAGACTTGACGATTCATTGGAATTATTGTTGATACATATTACTTAAGCAAAAGTTATTGTATTCATATTCAATCTTCTATTTACAACTACCAACTTGTAATTCATACTTTCCGAGTTGTAAAGTCTTGTAATCGGTTACATATTCTTTCTTACTTTACGAGTAAGGTCCCTTGACCGAGCTGTAAGGGTTAACTCAGCTCAATTGTCCCTTGCTGTAAAGGTTACCTCGGTTAGGAAGTACTAGATCGGATAAGGGAATTTATGAGTCTAGGAAAACTCTGTAAGGAATTGTTTAAGGGAGCAATTCTGGTTGAGTTAGTCTCGTTGTATTTTGTGGATTCAAAATAGTGGATTTGACTTGGTGCTAAGACTAGCACTCGTCCGTGGTTTTCTGCCCAAGAGGGTTTCTATGTATATCTCGTGTTTTACACTTTTCCGAGTCCAATCTAGACTCGGATTATCTTGATTACTCTTTTCAAGCTTAAATCTTCCAAGTTTGTTAAAATTCCCTCATCACCCTATTCACCCCCTCTAGGGTGACTAAGACTCTCCAAGAGAAAACCTTCAAATGGTATCGGAGCCTAGCCTTTCAGGAAGGATCTAACAATCCAAGGTCTAACGATTAGATGGCTCAAAACAATGGAGAGTTCGATGAAGGAAGATCTTCCAGCAGACCACCTAAGTTCAAAGGATCAAATTTCGTGCACCGGAAGAAGCTAATGGAATGCTTTCTGCTGGACAACGATGAAGATATCCGGAACATCATACAAGAAGGCAATTACATTCCAATGAAGATGGAAGATACAAGACCTGTGCCTAAAGCAAAGTTCGAGTACACCACTCGAAGAGTTAGAAAAGTTTAGAAAGAACTTTAAAGCAACGAACATTCCGATGTGCGCCATCAGCTCGAAGAATACAACGAGTGTCGACTTGTGACACGGCTAAAGATGTATGGGACACTCTTGTCAACACATATGGGGGAATAAGCCAAGTGAGACAAGCGAAGATAAGTCAATATCTTTACAAATATGAGCTGTTCAAGATGAAGCCATAAGAAAACATCACTCGGATGTTTATATGCTTCACCGAGATTACAAACAATCTCAAATCTCTAGGTAGAAAAATTTCCCATGAAGGAATTTGCGAAATATTATAAGAAGTCTACCCAAGAGAAGATGGGGTCCTACGGTGACGACCATTGAGGAAGCTCGGAACCTCTCTCAATTAAAACCGGATGAACCGAGTACTTACCCATGAAATCCATCCGGAAGAAGAGGATGCCGAGGTCGAGCACCAAAAAGAACGTTGCACCGAAAGCCTCGAAAGCGAGAGGAGAAAATCTAAGTTCCTTAGATTCGAAGAAGATCCCATAGCACTTATTGCTTGAGGCTTCAAAAGAATGATAAAGCACAAGAAATGGGAGGAGAGGCCAAGGGAAGAGTTCTACAAGAAAGATAAGAAGGACAAAAAGGTAAACATTCCTCCCCTTCAAAGTTATCTTTAACTAAGAACTCCGGCTGTTTTGAATGTGGTAGCAAAGATCACATAGTCAAAGACTGTCCAAGGAGAAAAAGCGACGAAAGAAGAAGAAGGCTATGATGGCCACATGGAGTGATGAAGACTCGTCGAAGAAGATGAAGACTCGATGACTCAAAGTATCCGATGGCACTAACAGACTCAAAAGTTGGATTTAAGTTAGACTCGACAACTCGGACATCGAGGAGACAGATCCTCGGGAGGTAATTGAATACTTCCTCAAGTTCTCCAAAGTTGATTTAGCTAAATATATTTATACTTTGGAAGAAAAGTCCAATGCTCGATTCTTCTCAATTCAAAGAACTTGAGTCTCTCACTTCGAGAGCATTGGTTTAAAAAATGAATTGGCAAAGCCGAGACTTACTCTATGAGAAGTCAAGACTAGTACTCAAGCTAATGAGATTGAGTCCGAGACACTCGAAGAGAAAATGAGCATTTGAAACAAAAGTTCAATGAGTCTCAAGAGCTTGTTTTGAAATTTACTCAAGGTCGAAAAACCTTGACATGCTTTTAGGCTCTCGATGTGTCTCCTTCGAAAGGAAGGACTTGGTTTTAACAAAGAGGAGGAATCTAATTCTTACTCGGATCTTTTCAAAAAGGATTCCAAAACTGCGAAGTTCGGGAAGGCTGAGCATGGTGCTATTCATAAAAATGAAATGAGGACTGAGTCAAAATCGGTTCACGAGAGAAAACCTTCTCTACCCGTTTATAAAAGAAAAGACTTTTTAAAGAAAGAGACACAGACTCGGCTTTTAAAAAGGAAGACTCGAATTAGACCAAGCCCAAAGTAATTCAAATCTAGGTTCCCAAGAGTCTTATTCCTCGAAAAGGACCACAAGAAAGGGAGTTATTGGGTTCGTTAAAGGAAGTGAGAAGGGTTAATGTGTTTTTGACTTGCAGTAACTCGAAAAAAGACAAAAGGTCATTGGTACCTAGACAATGGATGCTTACGCCACATGTCGGGAGATTCAAGACTCTTTTCCGAGTTAGAAGATTACAAAGGAGGCAAAGTCACGTTTGGAGATGACGAGTAAGGGCAAGATAGTTGGAATAGGCAAGATTGGAAAAGGAGACAACCCGGTCGACCCAGTCTATCTTGTCAAGGGATTAAAGTATAATCTACTCAAGCATCTCTCAACTGTGTGACAAAGGTCAAGAGTTAATGTTTACTCGGACAAATTGCTATATTTCTGATGCAACCACCAAAGAGACTAAGCTCTCGGGTAAGAGATTAGGTAATACCTACACTATTCCTCTTTCGATCCAAGTCGAATTTATCTTGTTTAAAAGCATCTCCGCATGATGATTCTTGGACATGGCATCGTAGACTAGGTCATGTTAGCTGGCATACTATCAAAAAGCTTGCATCTTATGGTTTAGTCAGAGGTTTACCTAACCGTGCCTTTAAGAAAGATAAAATTTGTGAAGCATGCACAAAAGGGAAATAGGTCGGATCATCTTTCAAATCTATCAAAAGTATTTCCACATCCAAAGTGCTTGAAATGTTGCATATGGATTTATGTGGTGAAATCCTTGTAAAGAGTCTCAAAGGTAAATCTTATGTATTTGTGATTGTTAATGACTACTCACGATTTACCTGGGTGTGTTTTCTTAAGCATAAAAATGAAGCCTTCAAAGAGTTCAACAAGCTTCGCTAGAAGATTGAGCAGTTTCTTGGTTGAAAATGATTTTAAAAGAGGCCAGATTGACAAAACCCTTGTCATAAAAACCAAGGGGAAAGACTTTCTTATTGTTTAGATTTATGTTGATGATATAATTTTTGGAGCTACTAATGAAAATCTCTCGTCGAGATTTTTCCGAGTTAATGAGACAGGAATTCCAAATGAGCATGATGGGAGAACTTAATTTCTTTCTTGGTCTACAAATCAAGTAAGACAAAGATGGCATTTATGTCCATCAATCCAAGTATACCAAGGAATTGTTGAAGAAGTACAAGCTTCAAGATGCAAAACATGCAGCAACACCAATGAGTAGCAACATGACACTCGGACTCGGACGAAAAGGCAAAGCGAGTAGATCGAAACTCTATCGAGGTATGATTGGATCTCTGCTATATCTTACATCCAAGTAGGCCATACATTATTTTTAGTGTATGTCTCGTGTTCAAGATTTCAAGCTAATCTAAAAGAATCATATCTCACTACGTGAAGAGAATTTTTAGATATCTTGCAGGAACTCGGAATCTAGGTCTATGGTTCTCAAGAAACTCAAAACCGACCCTCACCTGGATACTCGGATGCTAACTATGTCTGGATACAAGGTTAATAGAAAGAGCACATCAGGAGCATGATAGTTTTTGGGTCAATCCCTTGTATCTTGGCACTCAAAGAAGTAGAACTCGGTTGCTTTATCAACTCGCTGAAGCTAAGTACATTGTAGCTGGAGCATGCCGTGCTCGGATTCTATGGATCAAACAACACCGAAAGACCTTGGACTTTCTTTCAAATCAATTCCAATCAAGTGTGACAATCGGAGTACAATTAGCATCACTAAGAATCCAGTGCAGCACTCAAAGACAAAGCATATTGAGGTCAGGTATCATTTTCCGAGAGACCATTATGAGAAAGGTGATATTAAACTTGAATTCATTCCTACAAAATTTCAATTAGTCGATATCTTTACTAAGCCACTTAGTGAGGATCAATTTTGTTTTATTATGAATGAACTTGGCATGATAAATGCATGATTATGTGTTACATGGTCTTTATTTTTCTTAATAACAATTAGTTCAGTTGACCCAGTGAAACTAAGCTAGGAGTTGTTATCTATTTGTGTTTTCCGAGTCACTCGAAACTTTACTGAGTCGACTCGGTTGTTAAGAAAATTGGACTTCAAACTTCTAACATCATCTCTAGATTAGTGGAGAATTTCAGAAATTTCTTTTAAAATTTCTCTTTTTCTCTCTCTCTACTGTACGCATCGATAAGTGAACTAGCCGTTGGGAGACAGACACTCGGAATTCTAACCGTTGGAGGTTTGGGTCGAACGAATATCGAAGGACATTCCTTTTGTTATAAATAACATCCCTTTTCCTTCATTTCGCTACTTTACTCTCTGCTAACCTAAACTCTCGCGTACTCACTCTTGCAATCTAAGCTCTCAAGCATTCTCAACACTCTCAATACTCTCTCTCTCTCTCTCTCTCTCTCTCGTTTCTTCGAGTTCACTTTCTTTCTTCTAAAACTTCTCAACCATGCCTAAGAGAGGTTCCGCTCTAGACTTTCTAGGATCTCGCAACTAAGAAGCCTAGAACCAAGAACCAAGAGGGTCTTTCTAACCCCTCCGAAATCCTAGTCACCCAACATCTTACGTTGGATGAGGAAATTCTTTCCAACCACAACCTTTTCGTGGTTGAAACATATCAAAACCACCGGCGTATATAACTTTCCATGTTTCAGTGAGTTCATATACCCGTAACTCGTTGCTGAGTTCTATTCAAACCTTTCTTGCTCCGAGGGATCATCACCTCAAGAGTTCGCAACACCGTGGTTCGTATAAATCTTTCTCTCCTCCGTCGACTTTTCAAAGTCTCTTGTATCTTTCTCAACAACAACCCCATCCCCTTTAATGAAGTTGCTGATGAGTTCTTTGAAAATATGCCAAGGAAGTCCCCGAGTCACGCAAGAATTTTCTCGTGACTCGGATGAAGACCGAGGCTAGACTTTTATGTTTCTTGTTGATGAGAACTTTCTTCTCTCATCATTCCAAGAAAGAGAATCCCAACTCAAAGATTCTCAAAGCTTTGTTCGACATTCTCGTGGGCTACGATGTAGACCTCTTTCTCGCTATAATCGAGCGAGATGGCCACCGTGCCAGCTCGGCCAAAGAAATCCACCCATCTTCCTTTCAGAGCCCTTCTTACCCTTGTTTTTAAACAATTCAAGGTTCCGCTCCCTCGGACCCAAACAAAGTGTCCGAGGCTGCCATTATCGTTGGCGAAAAGAGCTTCTTGGATACGGATACCAAGAAACCTAACCTCGGTGTTTGGGTCCACGACTCGAACCGAGGCAACCTTCCCCTCCTCCTCGGACTCATCTCTCACTCCATCCTCCACCTGGTGGTGCTTTCACCTCAAGTCCCCCTCTCTAAGCAACTGCTGCTTTATCTACCACACTAATAGACTAGCGCACTTCCGTGTCCATGGAATTCGGGGACACTCCTTGCTCCTTCAAAACTGTTCTTCGTAACATGACCATCAACCGTAAAACTACCCAATCTCAAATTCGAGGGCAGCAAGATGTGCTCCTCGAAATGAAGAATCTGGTTAAGGAGCAATAGGAGATGCTTGAGCTTCTCCGAGAGAGGCGATTGAAGGCCACTCAGGACCCGGACAACTCGGACACATGTGAAGAGTCCTCGAGCCTCGCCAAGTCTCCTTCCGAAAGGCGAGCAGAAGAAGAAGAGGAAGGCTGCGGTTGAAGCGGCTCCTTCGAGGAGAAGGAGGAAGAAGATAAAGAAGAGGAGAAGAAGGAAGAAGCCGAGGGACAAGGTGCTACAGTTCCTCAACTAGAACCGATAAGCTCGAGACAGTAGTCCGAGTGAGTCGAAGACCCTACGGATGTTGGGACGATCCGCAGCGAGTCAAGCCAAAAGAAGCGCCCCTCTATAACATTCCAAGAGGATGAGCCTCTAAACGACCTAGTTCCGGGTCGACCACTCGAGCTGAGCCACTTCTAGAGATACCGGTGTTGCCGCCGCCCGGATATTTAAAATCATCATAAGCATACCGAGTGCGGACGCACCGTACGCTTATCCGCCTCAACTCGAACCGACCCAAATCTACCATCTTAATTTCTTTTTCGCTTGTTTTATTTTATTATTATTTTTTCTAGACATCAATTGTATCAGCTTGATACATTCTTCCCTATTTTTGTTTTTGCTTGAAAGGCAAGGGGGAGAATACTAGAAAAATTGTTGTCTTGTTTAGGAGGAGTTTTGTCACCCTCTTTTATGTGTATTTTCTGTGTTTTCTATATATATATGAATGAAGTTTTGTTTTCGAGCATACAAATTTCCGAGCTAACTCTTTCGAGTTTGAATTTGTCATTACTTAGTTTTGCTTCGATATATCAGCTCGCATTTCGTTTCCTCTATTTTGCTCTCGCTATAAATACTCATGATTCTTCGCCATATAAGTTATCTCGCAGAAATATTCTAAGTACGAATGTCTTCATTCAGTACTCTATATTATGAGATATTCCACTGAGTAAGAATGAAAACTCATTATTATTTTACTAACAACGTTTCTATCTAAGTATGGAATGCCTTTCATCAAAAAGGGGAGATTGAAGACTCGGACTCTAAAACTAGATCATTCTGAGTACTAGCAAAGACTCGTGTACAAACCTCATTCCTCCTAAGTTTTGATTACAAGTCATTTAGAGTATTATAGAAACTCCCGCATATGTTTTCATTTGATTTTGACCAACTCGGAACATACATTCTTGTCTATCTTCTCACATTGATGTTTCGAGTCACTCGGACATCACTCGGATTTATTGCATGTTCAAATAATTTCTCTAACACTTCATATCCGAGTTCGATCGCATATCTTGAAGTAAAGTGAATTACAGACGTTAATTCATCTTTCTAAGTCACCATGTTTGTTTGAGAATTATTTGTCCGGATCAAATACGTATACTCTGATTTTTTCACTCGTATAACTTGATCTTTCTTAGGATCGACTCTAATGGAATTTGAGTATAATGAATATTGGACTCGTAAAATTCCACTCTTCTAGGTCCGAGATAATTATGCGGTTAATTTTCTTAATTAAATTATTATCTCGTGCCTAATCTTAGACCAAAGTATTTTATACTTTAAGAACCAAATTGATTTACTTCGTAGGTTATCCAAACGAGGTTATCTTATTTTTGAATTACAAAAGTAACCTAGGCTTCAAGTCGTCAATCACTAGCGGACAAGGCTTTTCTACTTTTGAAGAAGGCTCGGACGCTATGTCAAGGTTGTCTGTTTCCAAGACTAGAAAACTTTAAAGCTAAGCTTAACGGTGGTTTGCACCTTACTTTTTAGACATCACCAGCTGGTTGAAGCACCTTGAAGAGCCAAGAGTCATTGCATAACGTTCACATCTCAATGGATCTTTTCCGAGCGACTCGAAGAATCGTTACAATGGTCACAATGGACTTCGTTCGAAATTAGTCACAACGACTAATCTGCTTGGTCATCTACAAATAGAAGCCACCTCTCAAGACTTGAAGATTACTGGAATTATTGTTGATATACATTACTTAAGCAAAAGTCATTGTATTCATATTCAATCTTCTATTTACAACTACCAGACTTGTAATTCATACTTTCCGAGTTGTAAAGTCTTGTAATCGATTACATATTCTTTCTTACTTTCGAGTAAGGTCCCTTGACTGAGCTGTAAAGGTTAACTCAGCTCGGTTGTCCCTTGTCTGTAAAGGTTACCTCGGTTAGGAAGTACTAGATCGGATAAGGGAATTTATGAGTCTAGGAAAACTCTGTAAGGAATTGTTTAAGGGAGCAATTATGGTTGAGTCGATCTGCTGTATTTTGTGGATTCAAAATAGTGGATTTGACTTGGTGCTAGGACTAGCACCGTCCGTGGTTTTCTGCCTCAGGAGGGTTTCCACGTATATCTATGCTTACACTTTTCCGAGTCCAATCTAGACTCGGATTATCTTGATTACTCTTTTCAAGCTTAAATCTTCTAAGTTTATTAAAATTCCCTCATCACCTTATTCACCCCCTCTAGGGTGACTAAGACTCTCCAAGAGCAAACCTTCATGTCGTAGTGATAATAAAACCTAGGGCATTTAAGTGCTTAATTATTTAAATTAACTTTTTACCCTTGCCTAATCTTGGACTAAAGTATTCTTGTACTTTGAGTACCATTTTGATTTGCTTTTGCAAGTTGATTAAATTATTTTAATCTCTTTTTGAAAAACAAAAGCAACCGGCTTCTAACCGTTAAACACCAGCAGATAGAAAAGTCACTGTTTCAAGACGAGGTTCGAGATACCGTGTAAGGGTTGTTTGTTTCCAAATCCGATAAACTTCAACTTTGATTCGACGATTGTTTCACCCTGCATTTTAGTCACAACTACTGGTTGGACCACGTTTTAAGCCAAGGACCAAAGCACGGCGTTCCGCAATGGCTCCTTTTATGAGGGACTCGGACTATCCGTTACAACAACTAGTGAAGCTTCCCGGACCAGAATCGAGTCACAACGACTACTCGCCTTGCCGAGTATAAATAGAGGCCATCCTACAAGACTTGAAGATTGACGAACAAACTTTTGAACACTTATTCGGATCATACTCTCTCAATCTTTTAAGTTTTCAACTTTGTACTTAAGTTTTCTTATTTTCTCGAGTTGAAAAGAAGAAGTCTTGTAATCACTCTTACTTACTTCAATTCTTCGTAGCATCTCTTGACTAAGCTGTAAGGGTTAACTCAGCTTAGTTGTCCCTGGCTGTAAAGGTTATCTTAGTTATGAAGTACTAGAACGAGATAAGGGAATTTCTATGTCTAGGAAAATCTATATTCAAATATCTAAGGGAGCAATTCCGTAAGAGTCGGTCCTTATATTTTGTGGATTCAAAATAGTGGATTTGATTTGGTGTCCGGATTAACATTGTCCATGGTTTTTTTCCCCAAGAGGGTTTTTACGTATTTTCACGTGTTCTGTCTTTCCGAGTTCATTCTAAATTCATAACTGTTTTTTCGAGCTTATACTTTGCAGAAAAATCTCTTTATTTCACAAAATTTCCTTCTCACCCTATTCAACCCCCTCTAAGGTGATTCAGACTCTCAAGAGCAAACCTTCAATAGTGATTCAAATTTGATCATTAATAAGATTTCGTAGAAGTGGAAGATAAGAAGTGAAACTTTGACATTCTACCAAATGTATTTACTACAACTAACGAAGCACTTTGACAACATATCCTATACTTACCTTCCAAGGCATGATATGGATGCCTTGGGGAAACTATCTCCGATGATTAAAATTTCGAGTAGCATTCATTCAATGCAAATAGGCATAGAGCATAGAAGTCAGCACGCACGGGTCTACACTTTGGAAGTCTTTAATATCTACCAAACCAATTGATATTTTGACATCTACCGGTATTTGATCTGCATATGAGTACCCGCATGGCTCTACTTCCAAAGCCCAACGAGCAATTCGTATGCTAGTCACCTAGTATTTCAGGGATCAAGCACTAGGATCAAGGGATGCTGCACAAGAAGACAAACATGGGGATTAACTTGCTTTGTGTCGATCAAAGTGAAGCTAAGCGAGAAAATGACTAAAGTCCATGGAGGAGAATGTAGACCTCATATGAATAGAAGGCAAACATGGGGATCCACGCTAAGGTTTTCCTCGGGAAGTGATCCACCCTAACCTAACAATAGACTAGATCCGGTATCAACTATCTACATCCATCCCTTTTGCGCCCGCACACTCGTGTTTTACCTTGGGCGGAATTTGGTATTTTTTCATGATCTAGTTAATGTCCCGTTATTACTCGAACCTTTCTTCTTTACTTATGGACCTTCATTTCCTTTTTATTATTTTTTAGGGGTTTTGGATTATAATAAAGCTGTACATTGGGGGTGTTGGACATTTACATACCAAACTATAAAGTTGATCGATCATGCACCATACTTTGGGGGTGATTTTATTTTCTAAACTATGACCTATTTAACGGGCGGGAATTCGGTTGTTTTATGATGTGTCAAGTTGAGAGTAATTGATTTAGTGGGGTGTAGCACAGTAATTCCCCTTTTCTTAGGTTGACACGTCATAAAACATCTGAATTGACGCCACCTAAATAGGTCATAGTTTAGAAAAGAAAATCACCCCCAAAGTATAGTGCATGACCAGTCAAGTTTATAGTTTGGTATATAAACGTCCAATACCCCTAAAGTACGGTTTATTTTAATCCAAAATCCCCCTTTTTTAGGATAGTGGGGACTAAAATTGCACTTTTTGTAAACTTTTTGGATTCACATCATATAATAAAGACTACATGTGTTTTTATAACGAGTCCTATATTCATCTCCTTTGCATACATACAAAATCTTAAAAATAAAATACTAAATAATACAAAAGCACTATATAAGAATTATTTAATCACCATCATCCATTAAGTTATCATCGGAAAACCACCAACATTGTCACCTCCAAAGAAATAGTCGCTTATATCATTAGCACAGGAAGTGGAAGCTCGTTGATCCTCTAGCACTTGAATAGAGCTAGACCTAAGTGCTCATGAAGAACATGGGGGCTCACAAAAAATCCACCAAATTCACCTCTAAACGAGCCATACAGGTTAATAGGCTGGCGGAACGGATCATACAAATGCAACGGCATTGCATGTATGGCAACATCGCCAGTACTTATGTTAAACTCAAGGGCATTCCTTCGTGAACGAGAAGAACGGCCCCAAACACATCTCTAGATTCCCGATAAGACTAAGGCTGCTCAGGTGTCTCTGTACTAGTCTCAAGACCTTACGGTGCTCCAGGCATTGCCTACTCGAAGGAGGAGATATAGATTGACTACCTTGCAAATAGAGGGCTAGTAGCATATAAAACCAAAAACATCAAAGTTATCACATGAACTAACTCGTTTACCTTGACGATCTTGAACGTCGACCTATGAGGAAGTCTCGGATATATCACAAAGTATATTAAAAACCAGGGACAACCTCCGAGATTGCTCACATTGATGCTGAAACGCCATAAAAAAACGAGTAAGAAATTTTTCTAGCACACAACTAGAAAAGACCATAATACTCTTACCGCCTTTCCAGTTTGGCGAAATAGGTGACCTACGCACTTCGACTCGATATCTCAAGAATTTGCATAATGTGCCAAGGTTGTCTACGTAAGGGTACGTCCACCCGTAACGTCTATATATGAACATCTTTAGGGAGCGCCTTTATAAATAAGAGTTAGTTTCCATACAATTAGCTTACATACAAGAAACGAAACCAAACAAGAAGAGTCATCGGACTACATGTGGTTTATGATCCTGCTTAGAAATTGAGCATAACTACCATTTGGCTCAATGAATCACATATATAGAAAGCCTCTAGTCATCACCGCAAGTTGATCGGGAAGCAATGAGTGTGAATAAAAATTAGTTGTCGGAGAGCCTTTGGCCTACATAAGGAGGCCACAAGTTATGTCTAATCTGTGGAGACACTCTTTCACCCAAATTCCAGTAGAATCTAAATGCACATTCTAGGGTATAGGTTTCCCTTTCAATTCAGTAACTACTCGGATTCATGGAAGAACTTGAGCGGGTTGCCATAGGTTAAAAGAATCTTTCCAACAAAGGGTATCAACATAAGAAGAATGAATCAAAGAACCCATAACCTTGCCAATTGACTGCCTAAAGTGTATCTAGGTCCAATGAGCAAACCAAATTCGGTCACTAGCCCCGGCAATGGTCTAGGCCATGATAGTATCATGAATAGTGGGCTTACCCATAATGTTATTACTTACTTTTGGACCGTAATAGTATAAAATTTTAAGGACTAACTATGGCCACATCATTTAAAGCCCGTTGCAGAAATGCAAGTCCACCTTGCCTCCTCTCGTGTATGCAAGGTTTCCATTCACAAAACAACCACCAAAAAGTCGAATGATTTTACGGGTTGAGTAAAAATTATGAGAAGTATTCATGAAGCCACGACTACAAAGTGACCAAAAGTATAAGAAATTTTATCCATCCAAGATAAATACAAAGTTTGGATAAAAGAGAACAAACCTCGATAATCTTCTATAGGCTAGAAAGTGCATGTAGTTTGTGTTTTGGCCCTTCGAGGTGGTATGTCGGACGTCCCAACGCAAATCCCTCATCAAGCAAGTGAAAGCGCACCCTCTAGTTTAGATCTTGATCTTGTCCAATTTTGCTAAATTTGTCAAATAATGGACATAGATTTTTCTATAATGGTCCGCAAAATGGACATGCACAAGCATAACGACAAGTAATATCCCAACTTCTTGTTGTGGATCATGTTGAGCCTATAACACAGGATTCTAAATGACAAAGAAAAGGATAGAATAGTTAAAGTAATTTGAATTTGGGAATTGACAGGAAATCAACCCAAAAGATACAGGGAACAATTCTTGTATAAATCCTCATCATAAGCTACGAGTTCACCAGAAAAACCCAATCTTATAAGCGCGGAAAAATCTAGTGGGCTATTAGTCATTTCCTCGAAAGGAAGGTGAAAGTTATTAGTGGTATGCCAAAACTGTTCACTAATTGCCCTATTAATACCATGATCCGTAGTAGAGCATAAACTATGTGAAGTGGTAAGGAATGGACCAAACCCAACAAAATTTGTAGTTCGCTTTATCGAAAATCCTTGTTGTCGAGAGTGCCGATGAATTTTCGAATAGCTCCACCTCGTCCAATGGTATCCCTACAAAGAAAAACAAAATGGAAAAATACTTTACCAAAATGCTACACCAGCATTGAAACATAAGAGATCAAAGAATGGTAGTTACGGTCAAAGAAATGGCTAAAGAGGATACATGATAATTGGCATTAAATAGTAGCTTGGAGGAATCCCATTCTTGGTACGATCTCCATTCTCACTCAACAAAAGAGTCTTAAGCTAGACTGTCCACTCTTATCCTCCTCTCGGGGTGTTATCGTGTCCAAGGCATTGTTATTAAGAGAGACCACACCAGGTTTTCTAAAGAAAAAGAAGAGAAATAAAGAGCAAAAAGATGGAAGAAGAATTTGTGAGGTGCAAATAACACCCCAAACAACACATTATAGGCGAGATTCGACCATCACAAAAGAAAAAGGAAAAAAGAAGCAAAAATAGGATTGGCTAGTAACCTGGCACTCGATCGGACCTACAAAAGCTCGCTGAATCTGGTCCCCTAGGCCCGACATCTATTAGCTCGTGAACCAATGGTCAGGTGCGGTTCCCTAAGGCCGAATCTAATCCCAAGGCGAGTTAGACCATGCGTATCGGACCTGGTCCATCGTGAAATGGAGTGGGGCCTAGAAAAGTTTTTCTTGATCCATAACGCATGAAAAAAAAAACAAGATATCGATCAGATTTTTTCGGTTTCTTCGGAAAATACACGTAAAAACTTTAACTTATTTACACTCGATTATCATCTAATAAAAATGTTAGCACATAAAATATTTTATAGCCAATATAATCAATAGCCAAGATTCAAATAGGCAAATGGTCAAGTTTAGGCCCTCATCCGAGCTTTAATATCGTAATCAAGCCACGCTCGGAAATAAATCCCTAGATTTCATATTCCTACCACAAGTCAAGTTCGGGCCCATCGCAAGGATTTAGGTCATAAAGAGACCAATTATAGGCACCCAATCTCGCACCACAATCAACATCCGAAGTGACGTCAACAAAACATATAATATCTTTTAGTTCCTACTTCAACCTTCGTCTTTCGGACTTGGTCCAAGTAGAGGCTAATTATAGACATATAAAAAGTATCTTCTTTATGTATTTATTTAATTATGTTATCCTAGTGATGAAGAACTAGCCTTATTTGTATGCTTAGGATGAGAGTGGACTAAGATAGAGTGATAATTATCATTTCAACCCAAAAAAACAAAGAAAATAGCAAGCCCGCACCAAAAATAACCCGAAAAATAGCTTTTATGCCAGCTCCAGCCCTTTTCAACTTCTGGTCGGTCCAAATTAGGTTCGTCTTCCCAAGCCCGAAGTCAAACCGAATTTGATCACCCAACCATTGAAGTACAACTATTTTGATGCTCGAGTTCCCGATCACTAAACGTAGTTGTTTAGACTTGATTCAGTCTCCAAAATCCTCCGAACATAATCACTTTAACTTTATCCTTCCGGGCAAGGTTGTTAGAATCTTAAAATCGATCGGGGTAGTTAGAATCGGAATCATAGAATCTGATTAAGGATCATAAGATTCTAATATTTGTTTATAATGGAGAATTTTTTTATAAGAATAAAAATATTAGCAAACATTTATAAAGATGTATAGAAATCCGATTCAACTATACTTTGTCAAAGATTTTGTTTCAAAAGCATACTATTGTGATAAATTCTCGATTAAATTGTGTAAGTAATATATGAAATTTAGTTATAATCATGGATCAGATTATAGGATTATAGAATTGTATTATGATGTTACCATATATTTTTGAACTAAATTAGGATTGTAATATTCTAATACATTCAAGATTCTAATTAGAATTGGATCGATGCAGGATTTTGGGATCATAACATCGTAGGATCGTATGATCCGAATCGGGAGTTTAATAACTAGGCTTCCAGTTGTTTTGGAAAATAGGTTTAGGGTTTTCCTAACACTAAATCCTTCTATTAATGCTATAAAAAAATCCTTCTATTAATAGATGGTTCACTTTCCTCATTTCGACACACCGGAAATCAACTGCGTTTGTGCCCCTACTCCGGCAAATTCTCTCATACTGATCTCCCTCTCTGCTCTCTCTACTTATACTCACATTTCCTCTCTCAAACCTTTCACAAAAAGCCCTCATTTCCCACTCAAATTTCCTCCTCTATCTTGTCATTACTATGTCGATTCTAGTCAAAATTCGAGCTTTAAAATTTTGTTTTATTTTTTTTAACTTTAGTTTTTAATTTCGGTATTGTGGTTTGAATGATGTATTTTCATTTGATTTACCCCCACTCAATGTAATAGTTTAGAATTATCGCTTTCATTTACGGTTTCTTTATTGCTTTTATTTCATGTTTTTAGTGTTTTTAATTCCACTTATTGCATGTTGCCTACTTGATTTTTATATTCAATATGATTTTCACTTCCCCTTTTAATTATTAGAGGTCGTTTTTAATTTCACCTATTGCATGTTGCCTACATGGTTTTTTATATATATATTCTACGTAATGCCTTTGTGTACGATGAGCCTAAGTGTCCCCACATCCTGGTTTGATGATTCTTATATTTCATCATAGTCGTATTGCTCCATTTGGTGAATACTAGCTTTGATTTACATGAAAATGCGTACGGATCTGTATATAAATAATCTTATTAAATAATTACATTATAAACATAGTTGGAAAAAATAGTACCAAAAGATTTAAAAATTTACGTATAACTAAACTTATGATTTGTCATGTACTTTTTCCAGGTTTGAGTACATCATGTTTTTTCTTATTCAATTTTAATTTCTTGTCCCCTATTTTAGAGGTTAGAATTTTCTTTTCACAATAAATATTTAGCCTTTCTTACCAAATTATTTTTTAAAAGTTACATTTGAATTATGATTTATGAAAACATACTTAAGTGATTCTCGACAATCCACATAAACATAATAATGATGATGTAAAATATATACATATTTTTCAATCATTAAATTGATAATAAAAAATTCCATACATCTTTATAATTAGTCCATCTATATATATATATATATATATATATATATATATATATATATATATATATATATATATATATATATATATATATATATATATATATATATATATATATATATATATATATATATATATATATATCACCCAACAGGGTTTATCAAAATTGCATTAATACTAATAATATTCAAACAAATAAATTTCATTTATAATGTAATAGTTGTGCAAAGAGAGAAAATATGCATCTATATCATAGTTGCTCTTAATTAAGCTTTCCCTACAAATAACTCTTCCCAAATTCATCAACCCCGAACCCACCCCCTAAAAGATTCACTACCTTAGTCTCCTTTCAACGATAAATAATACACCATTATTAAAGAAACACCCTCATAAACATAAAATCTGGTAAAAATTCGAAGAACTAAGGTTATATAGCAGAGTAGCAAAAGAAGGAGATGATTATCTGCGCAATGAAATTGTAAGAAAATAATCCAAACTTAAACCAGGACTCCATTTCCCAGACAAAAAAACTCCTGGTAGCCTATTCCACCTTCACCTCTCTCTCTCTCTCTTCTATCTTATCAAAAACCCATGATGAGTAAAATTATTAGCTATTTATTAAGGAAGCAAAGTATTTTGTTCAATTTAGGAGACTAAATATGTCTTTAGTTTGAATTAATTTTCCTAATTGTATTAGAAGTGGTCATCCTAGTTTTGCTAAGATTAGGAGTTTGAATTATATTAGAAGTGTTCATCCTAATTTTATTAGGATTAGGTATCCAACATGTATAAATAGCCATTTGGCATCTTGAGAATAATACAAGTATGAGATTAATTATTTTTCACATCTAAAAGTTCCTCCATTATCTCAAAATTCTTCATGCTATCGGAGCCATAAAATAATCATGGTTAAATGGCGAGGCAAAAAGGAGACCGAAGGAACTCGCCCATATATTCTAGGTTTCTCACCTAAACAGATTGAAAGGCTATTAAGTCTCATTGACACTTCAAAAAGAGGTGATGAAAAGCTATCAGGAAAATATGATTGGTTACTTGGATAGTGGGGCCTCATGTCATATGATGGAGACCTACACAAGTTAAAAGGTGTCTACGATATTCACCCAATATAAGTTGAGATGCCTAACAACAAGACTACTATTGCCAGTAAAGGTGGATGGGTGAAATTAAATTCGACAATCATCCTTCATGATGTCCTATATGTACCGGATTAAACTGCAATTTTATTTTTGTGGCACAACTTATTGATGAATTATTATGCACAAGTGATATTTACTAATAGGCTTTGTGTGATGTAGGACCCTTTTATGAGGATACCAATTGGAGTGGGTGAACAACGAAGTGGGGTCTTATTTTTCAAGGATGTTCAACCAAGTACAGATCCGAGTAACAAAGTCATCACCAGAGATTTGTGGCATCAACAGTTAGGACATCCTTCCAAACAAGTTATTTCTTCTTTTATTAGTAGTATTGGAGGTTGTGAGACTAAAATTAGTAATGATGTTTGTGATGTGTGTTCAAGAGCTAAACGGACTCGTTTACCTTTTCCAAGTAAATGAAAAAAAAAAGTTTCAAACTGTTTTGATTTAGTTCATTGTGATATTTGGGGTCCATATCACACCAAGTCTCTAAGTAGAGCTCACTACTTTTTGTCTATTCTTGATGATGCTAGTAGGAGGACTTGGGTGTATTTAATGAAAGAAAAGAGTGAAACTAGTCATGATTTTTTGTCATATGGCAAAAACTCAATTCAACACCCAATTAAGGTCATAAGAAGTGACAATGGAAATGAGTTTACTTCTAGGCCCATGAAAAATTTTATGGGGAGCAAGGAATAATACACCAAACTAGTTGTGTAGGAACACCACAACAGAATGGTAGAATTGATAGAAAGTATCGTCATATTCTAACTGTTGCTAGGGCACTTCGATTCCAAGCCAATCTACCTCTAGAATTTTGTGGTGAATGTGTGTTAACCGCAACTTACCTAATAAATAGAACTCCTTCCAAAAAGCTACAAGGGAAGACTCCATATGAGTTTTTGTTTAAGTCTAAACCCACATATGAGCACATTAAAGGTTTTGGGTCATTATGCTATGTGCATAAAAGGCAAAATGATAAGTTTGCTACTCATAGTCAAAAGTGTATATTTATGGGTTACCCTTATGGGAAAAAGGGTTGGAAGGTTTATGATATTGAGACCGGTGAAGTTTTTATGAGTAGAGACGTAATTTTTCATGAAGAAATTTTTCCTTATGCTAATCCTAAAGAAAAAGGAAAGAAATATGAGGACTTGAGGATCATGGACCACAATCTACCAAACTCAAACATAAGTATGGACCTTGAAAACTTGGGCAAGAATACTGGGCCCGACGAAATAAGGGAAGTGAAAGAGTCCGGCCCGCAGCGTAGAAGGAGAGGCACAACTAGAGCAAGAAGAAACCGGGTAGTCCCAGGCGTCACCGTAGCCGCCCAGCTGGAGCAAGAAGAAACCGGGCCGCATTTAAGTGAAAGGCGAGCTCAGGCGTCGCCAACCTGTCGCCCGACATTTCCTCAGCTGGAATACGGGACCAATGGCTTTTGGCTTATTTGCGCGCAAGTCCACGGAATCTCCAAGCGAGACCACGGACAGGGGGAGCAACCAAAATATTTCGAGACTAATATTCCGAGGTCGGGCAAGGCGAGAGAGGAAGTTCCTGAGCCATCTGCAAGACTATATTTGTTATACGAGCTCGACCAAAAGACCCTTCTTCGCATTCACCTCTACAAAAGGTATCCTCGGTAAACCGTATCCCCTAGCTAATTATGTCACTTGTGTTAATTTTTCACATACACATCAAAATTATCTTGCTGCTATTACAAAGATTGTTGAGCCTAGGTATTTTTATGAAGTCAGTAAAACATGTTAGGTGGAGATAGGCAATGGTGAAAGAAATCGAGGCCCTGGAGTCAAATGAGACTTGGACGGTAAAAGATCTACCCATTAACAAGAAGCCGATAAACTGCAAGTGGGTGTACAAGGTGAAGTACAATTCAGATGGTCCATTGAATGCTATAAGGTGCAACTTGTGATTCGAGGAGGCGAACAAATCGAAGGATTTGATTACCATGAAACCTTTGCTCTTGTAGCCAAGATGGCTAGTGTAATGTGCTTTTTATCCGTAGCAGCAGCAAAAGGATGAGAACTACATCGGGTAGACGCGAATAACGCCTTTCTACATGGAGATTTATATGAAGAAGTTTGCATGAGAATGCCTCCCGGATTTAGAACTTCGGGTTCCAACAAGGTATGCAAGCTGAAGAAGTCTCTTTATGGACTTAAACAAGCGCCACGACAGTGGTTTGCCAAACTCTCATCCAAATTACATGATTATGGTTTCGTTAGGTAATATGCAGACTATTCCTTATTCACGTACAATAAAGATGGCATATTCATGGGACTTCTAGTGTATGTAGATGACTTGGTACTTACAGGTAACAATTCCCAAGCATATGCTCGAGTTTAAAGAATATCTCAACAATTGTTTTCATATGAAAGACTTGGGTCCCCTTAAGTATTTTCTTGAGATTGAAGTTGCTAGAAGCTTAAAAGGGCTATTTTTAAGTAAAAGGAAGTATGCGCTTGAGATAATTGAAGAATGCGGGCTACTTGGGGCAAAGCCAGCAGAGTTCCCAATGGAAACCAGTCATAAAGTCGCATTAGCTAATAGGCCACCTATTGATGACTTGACAAGGTATAGAAGACTAGTTGGGAGACTTATACATGTAACCCTTACAAGAACTGTGCTATCTAGTGCATATACTCTCACAAATTATGCAGGAGTCGAAGGAAGAACACATGAAAGCAGCTTGTCGTGTCTTGAGATATCTAAAAAGACACCCGGGACAAGGTATTTTGTTGAAAAGTGATTTAGATCTACGAGGTTTATGCCTACCGTGATTCGGACAAGGGAGCATGCCCTATTACTAGAAGGTCCTTAACAAGATACTTCGTTACTTTTGGTAGGTCACCTATTTCTTAGAAAACGAAAAAATAGAGTACGGTGTCTAAGTCATCCGCATAAGCGGAATATCGAGTTATGACGATGGTAACCGAGTGAACCGATTTTGGATAAAATCGTTATTGGCATTTCTAGAAGTATTCCTTCAAAGACCAATGAAGTTATACTATGATAATCAAGCTGCATTACATATCGCCAAGAATCCAGTTTTTCATGAAAGGACAAAACATATAGAAATTGATTGTCATTTTGTTCAAGAACGCCTTATAGCTCGCGATTTAGAGACAACATATGAGCCTTCTAAGTATCAACTTGCTGACATCTTCACCAAACCATTAGGAAAGCGTGAATTTTTATTTTTACAAAACAAGTTGGGTATTATTGACTTACATGCTCCAAGTTGAGGGGGAGTGTTAAGGAAACAAAATATTTTGTCCGATTTAGGAGACTAAATATGTCTTTAGTTTGAATTAATTTTCCTAGTTATATTAGAAGTAGTGTGTAAGACCCGTGATTTTGGGTTAGGCAGTTATATGAGTTAAATTAATTATTAAGTCTTAATTAAATAGAGTAGGTCGAATAACCAAGTTATGTTCATGGTTAGATATTCATAAATTATTAAGCGAATTATTATTATCGCATAACTATAATTAGTAGAGCGTATTGATCCCTTCCTCCGAATTTTTTCCGCTCGGATCGGCTAAATAAAAACTCGAGATCGCTTATACTCGTATGTGAGTTTAATTGTTTTGAGAGTTAGCAAGAGGAAAAAGGGAGGAGTAATGTAACAAGGAGTATTAAGGAAGAGGACAATTAGGTGTTAAGAGCAAAAAGGGTGTTAACTGGTAAATTGGGAACATGATTAGTGTGAATTAGAGTGGTGTGCTAGCAACAGTTAGTAAAGCCACGCAAGGAAAGAAAGAGGGAATTAAGTGAAAAGAAGGAAGGAGGGCTTGGTGGAGCCCGAGTAGCGGAGAAACGAGCGGGAGAAACAGAGAGAGGGAGGGAGAGAGAGAATGCGGGGAGCCGGAGTAGAGGTCGGGGCCGCCCGAACGGTGAGCGGCCGGTGGACAAAGGGAGAGCGAGGGCTCGGGAAGGTGAGAAGGAAAAGAAATAGAGCGAAGGAAGAAGGGAAGAGGGAGGACAGAGCGTAGAGAGAGAGAGAGAAGGCGAGCGGTGCGAGGGTCGAGGAGACCGAGGGTGGTCGGCGACCACCGTAGACCCGCAGAGCGACAACGGCGACGCGAGCGAAGGGAAGAGAGCGAGAGACTGGGACAGAGCGAGGGCGAAGGAAGGACCTAAAGTAAGGACAGGAGCGAGAAGGTTCGAGAGGTCGGAAACCGGGAAAAGTAGCAGTGGCAAGGGAGAAGGACTGCGGCGAGCACAGGAGGGCCCGGCCGAGGGGAACAGGGGACTAAAAACGGCAAGCCGAAACAGGGGAAGCGAGAAACCGAGAGACCGAGCAAGAACTAGCAGAGAGAGGGACCGAAACCGAAAGGCGAAGTAAAAAGCCCGAAATCAACCCCTAAAACCCGAGAATCCCAGGTGGGTAGTCTTATACTCTAAACTATTAGTAATTTCGAAATCCAAATGAGTTTATCGTGATTATTGAATATGGTTGTGAATATTGCACATGTATGTTATTAAGCAAGTTAGTAGTTGCTGAAAGTTGAATTAGGAGTTGTGAAGGGATTTGGTGGTCGTCTAAGCTTGAATTGAAAACCTAGGAATTCGGACGGAGTTAGGTTGCTTGGGTCTAATGAATAGTATTGAAATTTCGGACAAGTTAGGGATGAGTACGTTGTGGTTTGGGTATAAATTATGAATTAATATTTCAGATTGAGTCTTAGAGATTTACTCGAATTTACGGCATTAAGAAATGATTGCTAATATTGGGAAATAACGAGTAAAGTATAAAGAGGAGTATGAATTCATGTTGATGGATGTACAGTTGAGACATGGGAGTGAGAAATGGGTGACTGTCGGGGTAGTTGAGTTTGAAGTATACTTAAATCCTCGAGGTTGAACTAAACGTGAAGGTAAACGAAGCTAACGGAAATTGAGTGATGAAAAGTGATTGAGAGTTATACAACTAAGGATGGGCGAACAAGAGTCGATTAATAAGAAAGAAACATACAATGGGAGTTAAGGCGGGAAATAACGAGCTGCGAATTGTAAGGTTAAGTTGAGTTTGGAATGTATCTAGGTCCTTGAGATAAAATTAAGTTGGAAGATAAGTCTAGCAAGAGAAACTTAAGTGATAAAGTGAGATTAGGAGTTATACAGCTGAGTATGAGCAAAGGAAGTTAATTTATAAAGTAGAGACCTAGAATGAGGAATTGAAGTAAAGACAGAGAATTGTGAGAAGTTGAGATGTTGACTTAGGTGGTATCTACTTGTGGTTATTGTGGCTCGTAAAATGGAATTGATCATACTAAATTGATAAATTGAGAAAGGCATAGTTGGATAATAGTTGAGAATGACTCGCTTGCATTGAATGGTGGCTATTCGTGTTAAGTGATTGCTTTACGTGATGCTTAAAAGTAGTTTTGAAAGGAGTTTTGTATTTTACGTGAAATGATCCTTGAATGCAACTTCTTGTGAATTGCCTTTCAAACATCAATATGTTTTAAAGAAGCGAAACTTGTTTGAGAAAGTAAATCAGATTTGAGAAAGTGAATTTATAAGGGTGACACGTGGTGTCATGCCTTCCTTGATGTTAAATCGATTTGAGGAAGTCATTAAAGTGAATGTGATGAATGATTATGTGCAAATTGTTTTGAATCGACCGGCTACGGATCGTTTAGCATACCGAAGGGTTCGAACCGGGAGACGCCCAACTAGAAACTTCGAGGGAAGGGTTCTAACAAGGGTCCCAGTAGTGGCGGGATGCCCGATCTAAGACTTCTTGAAGATAGGTCTCGGGAGCCTTTTGTTCGGGGTAGCGCCCGGAATTAAAGAAGTGCTAGTTCGAGTCCTCGAAGGCTCGGAAAGTTAATTCGATCCCAAAAGAATTGTGCATGAATGTGATTTCGTGCTTTTAAATGATTGAAGAGTTATGATCTTTACGTTGCAAGAGATTTCATTGAAAGCATCTAGATTGTATTATGTTATTACGTTTTCATCGTTTTCATTGCTATGAGTAATATGCGCAAAGAATTTCCATTTTAAGGGTGTAAGACTCTGGTGAGCCTGTGGTTTATTGCTCACCCCCACAAATTTCCCCCTTTTCCCCAAGTGTTGCGGATACAATTTCAAAAAGTATGATCTACACTTAGCATATTTCGGACTCGTAGATGGTCGTTTGGTTCTTCGCTGAGTGATTCGAGTCAAGAATATGCATTTCTTATATTTCTAAGCATTGTAGTTTGCAATTTAGTTCATATAGTTGTACCAGTATATATAATGGACCATTTAGATTGTTTTAAGTTTTATCGCATGATTGGTTGGACTCCGACGTGTGGCCGTTGAGTTGTTTACTCCGAGCGTGTGGCTTGTTGAGTTATGTTATGCTTTTTATGTAGCATATTAGGGCTTTAAGCCTAAGGGATAGTCCACATTACAAACGAAATCTGCCGAAATTTTTAGGAAATATCGATTCTTTTGGAAAACCACCTTTATTATCTTTAAGTTAAGTTTAGACAGCCAAACCGACACCGAGAAGAGCCTTGGGAGTTCCTTTAAGGAATTCTCGCGATGTAATACTCCTAGGGGGTGTTTTAGGGTGTTACAAAATGGTATCGAGCATAGATTTTGGCGACCTTAAGTTTGCATTGCATATAGCCGTCTAGGATCCTTGTTATATGACTATGTGCTTTGTTTGTGGCCAACACATGTGTGCCCTTAAGTTCAACCTCGACTTGTAAGCGACTACCTAGTTGACTCAGTCGAATTAATTTATTGTAAACAGCCCATTAAGGTGATGCATGAGTAACTTGTGTGTGCTAATTGTGTGAGTAAGTGTGGCTGAAATCTTATTTTCGGTCCATTACTTGTTGATTCTCGTTGAGTCTTGAATTAGAAACCTCTATCTTTAGGACTTCGTTGATTTGAATTCTTATGTGATTAGCTGGAGGATGAGCTCAGTAATCTGAATCGTGAACTTATGTGCTTATAATTGTAAATGATTTATACGTTCTAAGTATGTGACTCGAATGTGGCTAAACCCTATTCCTGTTCCGTTATTCATTAGTTTCATGGTGTGATTTCTAATCGTTAATTGACTTAGGAATTCTACCCCTAAGAAGAATGCGAGTATTCAATTATGTATTGGTCGTTTATATAATTATTTCCAAGGAGTTTAGAGAGCGCATGATTATCTTAGATGGGGAAAAAAGGAGACATACGAGTGCACTAACGTAAGTGAAGCATGCATGGGAGACTCCTGATTCCGCTTGTTGATTTAGATATAGAGGCTGCTTTTTGGGAGTTGTTACTCGAAGAATTAATTGAAATGTCACATTGGTGAATAGGATAGGGTTGAGCACCCTGAGTGCTGAGAGATACTTGCATATATTTATGAAAACACTCATAGGTGGGTACTTTTGGAAGCTACAAATGAGAATTAAAGGCTATGGAAAGGAAAATTAACGGAAATATAACATGAAAGTTCCTAATTTTACTAGAATTAGGAGTCTGAATTATATTAGAAGTGAGCATCCTAATTTTACTAGGATTAGGTAGCCTGCATGTATAAATAATCATTTGACATCTTAAGAATAATACAAGTATGAGAACAATTATTTTTCACATCTGAAAGTTCCTCCATTATTTCAAATTCATTATCTCAAAATTCTTCACTATTTTTTATTTTTTACCTTACATTGTGCTTAATTAAATTGGTTTTCTTTTTTCAAGTTTTTTTTCTCTCATGATGCCAAGGAATAATTTCGTGCAACTTCAACATAGATTTTCAAAGGGGGTTAGAGAGAGAGATTTGCTCTGAAATTGTAACCATGAGCTTAATAGACATTTTTTAGATAACTAATAGTGCCATGGGCATTATTTAAACCATAAAATTCATGTACAGTAGTAAAATTAAAGCATATAGCATAGTAGCAAAAAGATGGTCAATTAAACCAATTATCTTAATCCCTATATAATCAAAGATGAACTCTCTTGAATGATCGTCATCTTCATGTCTCCTCTCTCTCACCCGTGACGCTGGTTTTTTCAACAAACCCATTGCAACATCTTTCTGATCCACCGTAGACGAATAAAAATCTTTACCAATTAACACTATCTCAGAGGAGAGTTAATCCCAGAATAAGTTGGGCATGCATCAATTCTGCTCCTCACTTTCACAATTTCTTCGATTGACCCTCTAAATCAAAAGGTTGCTTCCCAATTTCTTCAAATGTGAAAAATCAAAACATGAGACAAATCAATCTTTGCATTCTTTAATCCAATTTCTATATGAAGTGTTATATTCGAAGTTGATTGTGATAGCATATGCACTTTCAACTTCAGGCAAATTTGATCCAACATATTTGGAAGAAATTTGGGATTGCCAATTTTTTTTTTGGCAAACAAGGGATTGCCAATTTTATATCTAACATGGATATTACAAATAATACATGGATTTGTGATAGCATATGCACTTTCAATTTCAGGCAGATTTGGTAAAAAAAATTTTGGAAGAAATTTGGGATCGTCAAAATTCACAAGCTCTTTCGATATTTATCCATCTTCAACTTCTTAAAAATTATGTTGTTATTACCTATATTATTTTTTTGATTATGTTTGTGTGATTCGCATTGTTTTAATTTTTTCGGTAATTTTATGTTAGATCATGTTATGTATTGTTATCCTATTATGTTCTACTTGTTTTATGTTTTTTCTATTTATGTTAGATCATGTTATGTATTATTATCCTATTATGCTCTACTTGTTCTATGTTTCTCCTATGTACTAATCGAATTATCAAAATTTCTCCAATCAATTTTGTACAAATTGCATAATAATTAAGTAGAAACATTCAAAAGTTCCTTAAACAACAAACTATAGATAGCTTATAGCGTGCCCATTTTCATTATAAGTTGATTTTTCTTAAAACTCTACTGTAATTAATTTCCCAAAAGACGTAATTCCACAAAGTTAATTTTAATTATAAGAAAAATACATCATAATTGATTTTCGAAGAAAAAATTCAAATTAACTGATTGCATGTATCAAGTGCCAAATACTGTCCTCAACGGGTGTTTGGTACCAATTACGATTTTGACTTTTATTTTGGTTTTGATTTTTTAATTGTTAAATATTGATAATGCGGAAGCGGAACAAATAGGAATAAGGTAGCAGTAGAACCATATTATTGTGGACGCTTGTATTCTTTGGCATTATAGTACATTTTCCCCCAGTTCTACTACTACCGTCACCAGTGTTATGCATCGTAAAAGACACCCAGAATGCTTTAGATAAAGGGAGGTGAGATTAAGTAGTAGCGCAAAATCAACTGTTTTTCTAGAGAGGAAATATCAAACATGGCTAATACAAGAGTGTCAACTATCTTTTTGTTGGAGTAGGAGAGGAATCAGGCCTTCTACCACGCTGAACAGAGCGAGGAACAAGAGTCAAACCACGGCCATGGCGACGACCAAAGCTAACAGAAGAAGGCACAGAATCGGATGTGCTTAATTTGGAGATAGCAGAAACAAGCCCATCAACGTTCTCCTTTTCTACTAGCATTGAGCTCGAATTTTCTTCCTTTGTCTGAAGAGCTTGTTTACGGAAGTGTTTGTGCCTCTGTTTCTTGGATGGATGGGCCTTCTTATAAAACTCAAATGAGGCTGGAAATTTATGTTTGTCTACAAGATGCTGGTGACGGGCTTTGTAGCTTTTAAATTTTAAGCCACAAGTTTCCACCAAGCACTCGTACTAAAACCACCAAAACAAGGAGGGCATCAGAATTTGTAGCTTTCTGATAAAATGAATGCCAAGTAAGAC
Organism: Talinum fruticosum; assembly: GCA_021018815.1. Taxonomy (NCBI): domain Eukaryota; kingdom Viridiplantae; phylum Streptophyta; class Magnoliopsida; order Caryophyllales; family Talinaceae; genus Talinum; species Talinum fruticosum. Next base: position 203,242 of record JAITYX010000020.1, read on the forward strand.
CTTCCAATCCCAAACAATCTACACTCAACTCATTTCATAATCATTAAAGCATCAGCAATTGTTTGACAAAGAATGAGTAGGGACCAAATCACCCAGGTTAGCAAACCAATCACAGTACTCAAATCACGAGGAATTGAACTACATTATCATGGATAACAAAACCCTCACCTACTCGACCAAATCACCTTGGTTAGCAAACCAATCACAGTACTCAATCACAAGGAATTGAACTACATTATCATGGATAACAAAACCCTCACCTACTTGACCTATTACCCACGGAAGGGGAAATTTACAGCAGGTTCATAACATTTAAGAAACAACGGCAATACACCAAGTGGGACAGGGCAGATGACACAACAGATAAGCCTCTACCCCATTTCAGTTCTCACAATCCCGGATTATTACCAAGCTTTTTATCATCCATGATTACTCGTCCATCAGGAATGCATTGGTAACCGTTGTGCCATGGGCACTTTGGTTGATAAAAGATACTAAATGGAGATCTAAATTATGATTTTCAGCAAGGACTGGCATATTAATTTAGAGACAGAGAGATTACATAAAAACATAATCCTGATAAGACAGAAATATCTCCGAAAACTCTGATGGAAATGCAATTTGCAATCCATCAAGAAATCTCCTACCTATCCATATACAGATTAAGTCCTAAGATTTCCCTACAAAGAGCATACATAATCCAAGTCTCTATTCCTAAACCAGAGCATTGTACTCATTAATCAAAGCAAGCTCCATTAATCAAAACGTTTATATGCCACATGACACTTGAACAAAAGACGACAGAAATGCATCATCGCAGCTTCAAAGACAAGAATATAACAGGTGATCCAAAGGAGCAATTAGAGAGACATACAGAGCGAAAAAGTGAATCCCTTACCATGGCAAAACCTCTTGCAACTTTTGCTTGAAAGAAAGAACCATGCACTTCTGAGACATGTATGCTCAGCAAGCGCTGTGTTGGATACACTGTAGAGCACACTGAACAGGATGCAGTATGCCGTGTGATATAGTGGTCCTCAAAGCCCTCCAATGAACTCAGTTGTGCACCACAACCAACAATGGGACAAAAAAACTTGCTGCAGTAATGAGTTACCACATGATGTGAAGTGTAAACACAAGTGACCTACTATAAAGCTGCACCGGGGGGTGTTCACAAAGAAAATCTCAAGCAACATATTCCCACAGAGAAGTTAAGAAACATAGAACTAGCATTGACCATCAGCATGGTGAAGAATAACCAATTTAATCACTGGTAAACAGGAAGCACTTCATCCAAGAACAGGAGTGGCATTCATATCTCCATCCATACATTCCTAAGTTGTGGATGAAAAAGTTAAGACGCCTATGAAGTAAAGAAATGTAGTAAACATCACTTAATTAGACACCTAATTATTACAGAAATGCAGTCTACACCACTATTCAAGAGGACTATAAAATTCGAATTTACAATATCAGGTTAATATTTATAAGGCATTGTACTAGAACTTCAGCTCCTCTCACCCACAGCCAAGAGAGGAGGGAGGCATTAATTCTCAAAATTTCTTGGAGCCTAGACCCTTGACTTAGCCACAAACTTCTTAATCTCTTTGCATGACAAGAGAGGCTCTAACTATCTGTAATCAGTATTCCGGAGTTTCCTTCAAGTTAAGGTGAATCAAACAGACAAAAAGCTGAACTCATTCATTACAGTGTTTTCATAAAGTGGACTGTACACTTCTAAGGAACTAGCCCAAGGAATCAACCTCACTGATTAATACAAGGTTAAATCTGGTCATCTTATACAAAGGAACAACGAGATGTAAAATGTACAATGAAACTTTCAAATTCTCATATATGCCCACTGCATTTCAAATTTTAATGTTTTCTTAAATAACATTTTGTTGAAGCAAGTGCAAACCATGGCACAAACAATGACCTAATTTTAAAGCAGATTGCAAAACAAGGCATCACATAATGCTACATGGTAATGATGACCGAAAAATAAGTGCTCTTGAGGTTGCTTTCATTTTTCCATATTCACTTTTAGTTTAGCGCATTGGGAAATTAATGCAGTAAAGTGTAATGTAGTTTACTAAACTATCCTCTACTAGTTCATCTTGGTAAGTTAATCACTATCAACTTCTTACAGGTAGAACAGTGTGACCTGCAATAATGGGTTCACTGAGGGATTCTAGAGTGACTCTGTCCTTTGTTATATATTCTGCAGTTATCTCTTTTGGTTCTCTGATATGTCCATGAAGGGTAGTGCTGGGTACCTCTCAAGAACAAAACTGAAACTTTTTTAATTGTTAGTCATTTTGCATATTTATCGTGAAACCTGCCACCCATTCTAATTTGACTGCTCACAAAAACCAATGAATGTGGTAGTAAATGAGTCAACTTAATTATGTTATTATACAAGGCATATACATACCTATATAATAATAGGATTGAAACTTATTAACTTCAATGAGACCACATTAAACCAATCTTTTTAATGTCCATGAGGGGTAGTGCTGGGTACCTCTCAAGAACAAAATTGATTTTTTTTTTTAATTGTTAGTCATTTTGCATATTTACCATGAAACCTGCCACCCATTCTAATTGACTGCTCACAAAAACCAATGAATTTGGTAGTAAATGAGTCAACTTAATTATGTTATTATACAAGGCATACACAAACCTATATAATGATAGGATTGAAACTTATTAACTTCAATGAGAGAACATTAAACCAATCTTGTCTGGTATGGGTATGTTTGTCTATGATGCATTATCTCCCAAAAGATATTATGAAAATATCTACTTTAGTAAAAATAGGAAATTTAGATATTTTGGAATCTTTATTTAGGAATAATTTATCTTCTAGTTATTTTCTCATATCATCTTAGTTAGCAAATATTATCTCATTGGTTAAATTATCTTTTAGTTTCCTCATTGTTTTAGGGCTCTCCTCTATTTAAACTCCTTATTATGCATTAGGGTTTGACTCTTCGATGCCCAACAGAGGGGATCGATTGCCCTTGTCGGTTACTCTCCATTTTATCACCGGCCAGTGCTGCTGTCACCAAAATCTCTTGATGGAACCACCTGGTGGTTCTGTTTAGGGTGTGTTGTGTGTGGTGGTGGTGTCCTTGTGCTCAAGTGTTGTGCTAGTGTGGCCTGGAAGTGGATCATGAACTGACCATCTCATGTTCGCGACCCACTACTCAGACGATTGCCGGCTCACTCCGTTCACATGAGTAAGTTGTTGCAGTGGGAAGGTTTGAAACTTAGACTAGTAAATGTGGAGCATTAGAAGGTACGAGGATCACGATTACGTTGGTGTTGGGTTTTTTTTTTCTGTGACTGATGCTTGATTAATTGGATCTCTTTCAAGTAATTGCTTAAATCCTTATTATTCTCTACTTTATATTCCTTATTCCATTTGAGTAACAATAATCAATATCATGTGCTTTGTGTGCATATTGATAGTTTATCATTGTTATTACTCTTGCAAGCATTTGGCATTTGCATCCAACATGTCATCATCACCTCAGCATGTCATCGTCACCTCTGCAGCCTTACCAATCCCAACTTGATATTACCCACACTAGTGCTTCCCGACCCCAAGCTTCTAATGTCCTGCAATGTTTTAGCTATGTTTTAAGTGTCGTGGGAGAGGCCATCATGCTTCTCGGTGTCCCCATCACACCCTTGCTTTAGGATATGACTCCAATGAGCCCATTGACTTTGAGGAAGAGATTGTTGAGCCAGAGGGAAATTATAAGGACCTTGTTAGTGTTGAAAACAACCTTCTTAAGACCCATTCACATCTCGTTGTTCGATGCCTCTTGTCCAACCCACCTTTGAGAGATGAGTGGAGATGTACTACTATCTTTTATACTCTTGCTAAATATGCAGACACTTTCATGAAATTGGTCATAGATGGAGGGAGCAACATGAATTTTGTAGCATAGTCCACTATCAAGCGTTGTCATCTAAAGGTTGAACCACACCCCAATCTTATCAAGGTAGCTTGGGTCAGCGGTCACCCACAAGTGTAAGGTCCCTATCTATATTGGAGCATATAGTAATAAGATCTTAATTCTTCCCATGGATGTAGCTCAAATCCTACCACGTCAACCATAGCTATATGATTTGATACATATACCTTTAGGTTTGAGCACTTTGACCCCTTATCGTCCTAAAGAATTGTTTCCTTAGTCCAAAACCATCCCTAACCTTGTCTTCTCCTGGAACTTCTTGCACTCCCGTCAAGGAAATAATTTCCCTTCTTCATCTTAAGCCCCTTTGAGAGATTGGAAAACACTAATAAGTTCTACCTTATAATTTTGGCAAGGAAATTGTCTTCTAATCATATTGCTTTCCCTAGCTCTTCCTCTAGTGACACACCTTTCCAGGCTCTCACAATGGAGATTCAGAGAGCTACTTAAGGTATTTGTTGATATTCATGAGAAGTTTCCCGGTGAGCAACACCCCCCCAGGACATCCAACATGCAATTGACTTAAACTTCCCCATTAAAGGTATGGATATTAGTTTGTACATGAATTTTATCTCATAAAAGCTTTAAGAAAACGACAAGTAAGCAAAATATGAATGAAAAAAAAGCATATAGGGCAATAGGGCTAGACTAGGGCGAGCTAAACATCTACCAAAGCTTATATATGGCTTTACATGCCACATTCAAGGGTTTTTTAATTTATTTTTTTACATCATCTTCCATTTCCTTTATTTCTTCTCACTTTCTAAAAATTACTTGATTAAATATGCTTCCATTTCAAGGCCAACACAAATGCAAATAACAAAATTCCGTACATCAGCAACTTTATAGCTTACGAAGATCAGTCGATCAATTTAGATATCCAATTTACAAAAATAATCCTAAAATGAAAAAATAAAACTAATAAAAAAAAGAAAAAGGTGATGTTATTACCTTTGACACCCATCTCGTATCCCCAAATTGTTGCCTTTCATCTTCAGTCAACTCCAAGTGCAACCTACGTATGAAAATTAAAATCAAAACCAAGCAAGACCATAGTTACCGAGAACGCGGTGCGCTCCGGTACGCGGGATCAATTCGAGTACACAATTCGCCACCTAGGAGACAATCTGATACGCCGGTTCCTTTTTCTTTTTTTTTTTGTTGGTTTGGCTGAAGACATAACATAGTTATGTGATTTTTGAATCAGGAATCAAGGTAGTAGAGCGAAATAGATTTTTTAAGATTCTAATATTTTATAAGTGGATTCTAAAAGACAACCCCCAAAACAAAAAGGCTCGACTCATGTTTAAAATGGGTCTTGTCCGAAAGCCCATCCTAACTTTAGCCGTTTAAAAAATGAGAGATACTTTTGACTCTAGTTAAGCCCATATTTTTAGCCTTTTGAGAAAACAACCCTAGCCCTTTCAATTGCTGCCGGTGGAAAGCGGAGACGGACCGAGAGAGAGAGAAAGAGATTGTCTCAAGCATTTCCTTCGACTTTACCCCTCTTCGTCTTCCGAAGTCGATTTCCGGGCTTCAATAAACCACTTAATCTAAGGTATGTAGTTGTATTCGCATGCCTTGCACTTCTCCCGCTTCGTGCTCCATCGTCTTCCTCTCTTACCTCATTTTAGGGCCTTTCTATTCAAGTTTAGCATGATTTCTTGTACAACCCACCCCAAACGGGAACGCTCCATACCACGAATTGGTACGCAACTCATAACGAATTAATGCGCTCACGAACTGCATTTCAAGTCGCGTAACGTAGTTCGCCATACGTAGGGGGTAGGAGCGAATCCGAGTAACTATGAGCAACACAATCAAGTCAAAAGATTTATAGACTACAACCTAAGGTACTGCCTCGGCATAAAGCCTCACATATTTGGCTATTTCCATCACAAAATCAGAAAGTTTACAACTTACGTGATAATGATGATGGGCATGAAGCCACTAATCAAGGAAAGTATTATTTTCAATTCAATATTGAACACCACTTGCTTATTAATGATCCTTCTTAGTGGCTTCACATCTTATTTCCTTTTATCTTTCTCTTCCGCCACTAGGCTTTTCTATGGTCACTTTGTCTATGATTTGTTGCTTGTGCTTGTTGCAATTTTCTAATCCGTAGCTTAACTTATTTAGCGATGCTACTAATTTCAATAGGAGCACCACCACCAGTAGGTCTCACTTTAGTGGTGTCTAATGATGATAATGCTCTAATTTTTTATCATCCTCTCTCTTTAATTACTTTAGTTCTCTACAATTTTCTTGGATTGCAGAGAGCAACTAAAGGTTTTTCAATATATGGATTTTAGGAAAAAGCCTACTTGCACATCAAGGTATGCTACATATCTAACCTCCCTCCTATGTTATTTCAATTAGACTCGGCATTTTGCATCATGTATCCGTGTTGGACAACCGACACTTAGACATGGGTAAGGACACTGGACCCTTCTTTAGACCAAAAATGTAAATCCTTTTCAAAATATTGTTGATGGATTTACAAAATTTTATTTTAGGAAAAATTTTAAAATAATAATTAGGAAATTTATGTGGCTTAAATTTGTTGCTTAGGGAAGGAGTTTCAGTTATTTTGTCTTCCTTGATTTAAGTTCCCAAGGTTTTTGTGTGGGAGGAGTTTCAGTATTCTGTCTTATTTGATATGTTTCTTACTTGACTTAAGCTGGAGCTCTTTTGCTATAATTAGGAACGTTGCAATGATCTTAAGGACATCAAATATGCAATGAATACAAATCAGAGATGCTAGTTTCCTTCTCTAATTGTTCTCTCCCCTCTAAATTCCCTCTTCTCCGTTTTCCTCTTCCCGTTCTCTGTCAAATTGGTATCAAAGCAAGTTCCCGATTCCCAAACCATTTGCTGCCTGTCCCAGAAAGTTTGAAACAGCCAAAAAAAAAAAAATCCTGCTCTCAGAACTTTGAAGCCCAGAACCCAGAACTGCTCGTCAGAGGGTTGATGCTGCTGACTCTTGTATTATTGTTGGTTCCTGCTGCATGCTGACCCTCAGCCCCAGGTTATTGTGACCATGCAAATTGAAGAGGTCGAATTTACTTTGGTATTGTTTAATTCTTGCTTGGATTTTAGGACTTTTGGTAATGAGTAGGTTGTTGATTATTTGTTTGGAGCTCAAATTATTCTGTTTCAAAAAAAAAATCAAGACGATTAGGGTAACTACATGTTTGTCTTTGTTGCTCTGTTTACTACACATGCACTAGGAGTAATTTATAGTCCGAGTTACCTTTGTGTTGATTTACTGGTGTCAAAAAAAATTTGCTTGCATGCCCATCACTAGATCAATGGCACTAGAACCAAGAGTTGATGGAATTGATAAAAAACTTGAAGAATTTGACAAAAAGATGAAAGAATGCAATGAGTCAACTAAAAGTGATTTTGTTAAAGTCCGTAACTCCTTAAATGCTTTGAATGTTGCTCTTGAAAAACTGGAAGATAAATGGACCAAAAAGTATGAGTCAATTGAGATAGAGACTAGAGAAAACCACCATCACACCACTATGGTAAAAAGTCAAAGTCTAAAGTCTCCAAAGTACCATCACGGGTTTCCAAAACTCATTAGATGGTACTATGGAAATGTCACTAAATTAGAACAGAAACTACAGATCGACTTGTCTCAATGTGTGCATAATGTGGCTAGTTCTACTTATGTCCTCCCTTCCGGAAATCGACTTGTTAGTGTCAACTCTACTGCATGTAACCCAAAGACCATGAAATCTATTCTTGGAAGGCCCGATACGATCCGTATCTCAAGAGGGCCTGAACCTAGAGTCACAAATCCTAGTCCTCGCGATGTTGGAGATGATGACTACTACCAAGATGGTTCGACATTATCGGCACCCTTAGCCACGGGGATATCCGAGAAACTAGGGTCATGATGATCCTTTTGATGTGACTAGAAAGGTAAGGTTGATGTTCCTAATTTCGATGGTATACATGATCCCAATGCATTTGTAGATTGATTAGATCGCCTAGAGGACTACTTTGAATTTTATGGCATGATCGACATTCATAAAGTTCGTTTTGCTAAAACGAAACTTGTTGTGTGTGCTAAGAAATATTGGTAAAGTGTCTAAAGAGAGATAGACCACCTAGGTGAACCACCTATAACTTTGTGGGATGAAATTAAACGAAAATTAAAAGAAAGTATTTGCCTTCGTTCCACAAAGGGCGGATGTTGAATGTTGAATGATTGGTTGAACCTAAAAGAGTTGTGGCCCGTTACCATGTCCGACTATTATGCTGAATTTGAAGAAATGAAACTTAGGTGCGTTGTAAGGGAAGAACAATGGGTAACTGACTAGGTTCATTAATGGACTTAGAGATGACCTTACGGGAGATGTGAGCTTGCACCAACTTGAATCTTTGATGGAGGCATACCAAAAGGCTTTAGAGATAGAAAAGTACAAAAACCTCCTTACTCTCATAGGTAGCGTTCCCGGCCGGGAGCCTAAGTCCTCCAAGACTCTCACCTTTCAACGGACTTCTTACAAGGACCCAAACTCTCACCTTTCAACGGACTTCTTACAAGGACCTAGTCCCAAGTTTTCTAAGAGTAATGCCCAACCTAGTCGGTCGACCAAGGGTAGCTCCCTCAATTCACGTTCCGTTAGCCCTTCTTCCTCATTTTCGTCCATGGTATGCTATAAGTGTCATGAGAGAGCTCATCCAACTCCTCGTCCGAATCATGCCTTTCCATAGGATCACAAAACCTTGAAGAAAATGAACCTCTAGATGAGATTGTCTCGTCCCGCTGGCAAACTAGCTGCCTCAATTCACGTTCAATTAGCCCTTCTTCCTCATTATCGTCCATGGTATGCCATAAGTGTCATGAGAGAGCTCATCCAACTCCTCGTCCCAATTGTGCCTTTCCATAGGATCACAAAACCTTGAAGAAAATGAACCTCTAGATGAGATTGTCTATCCCGTAGTTGGTGATGCCGCTACCGAGGGCGAACATGAAGAAGATGAGGTGTTTCTTTCTTCCGCAAATTGTCTTGGAAACGTATTGCTATCTTTGAAACTAAAATGCTTTGTGGTGACAAGATTCTTCGTTTAGTCATTGATAACGGTAGTTCCATGAATGTCATTTCCAACTGTTAGACTTCTTGACCTTATGCCTGTACTCTATTCCACTCCTCTAAAAGTTGTTTGGGTTGACCGGACATCTTTGACCATTTTTGAAAAGTGTGAAGTCCCTCTCCAATTAGGTGCATATTTTAAAAAGGTCCGGTGTAATGTTTTGCCTATGGATGTTGTTCACATTTTGTTGGGTCATCCTGGATTTATGATAAAAATGCCACTAATTTTAGAAAGGACAACATTTATGTGTTCACTCAAGTCGGAAAGAGGATTAGGTTAACTCGTGCTCGACCTTCGAGCATAGCAAGACCTAAGGGACTAACTCTAATCCCTCCCATGCTAAAAGAGAAACTAAGAAGCTACATTTTCTGTCCGGATACGAATGTGAAACAGAAACGAAGGACGACAATCTAACATGCTGCGTGCATGCGTGCATTAGTGGTCGAGCATGTCGTAGACCTTGTCCTAGGATCACCATTACCCAACTTACCTATTATAGGATGAATCCTAGAGAACGTGGGGAATTGAATAGACAAGTTGATGGTCTCTCGCGAGTCTTAGTCCATGTTCTTATTTCATGTGTTGTTCTCGCCCTCTTAACTCCTAAGAAAGATGGTTCTCGAGAGAATATGTATTGATAGTAGATCCATCAACAAGATCACCGTGAAATATAGGTTTCCGATACCTAGAATTGAAGAATGTTGGATCAAATGTCGGGATCCGAGTGGTTTTCTAAGACCGATCTTAGGACAGGATACCACCGGGAGATGAATGGAAAACTTCCTTCAAGACTCCGATGGATCTGTTTGAGTGGCTAGTCATGCCGTTTGGGTTAAACAATGCTTCTAGTAGTTTCGTGAGAGCTACGACTTATATCTTCATCCTTGCATTATGAAGTTTTTGGTGGTGTACTTTGACGATATTCTAATAAACAAGCACTTCTAGGGAAGAACACCTTAAACACTTAAGGTTATTCCTTGAGATTCTTTGAAGGTTATTCCTTGAGATTCTTTGAAAAGCTATATATAAATTTGGCTAAGTGTTCTTTTCTACAATATGAGGCTATCTTCCTAGGTTTGTTGTTTCCGATAAAGAAATTTCCGGAGATTACCAGAGTGGCCTAAACCTAGAACCATTTCGAGGTGTGTAGTTTCCCGAGGTTAGCTACTTTCTATAGGCCCTTTGTCAAAGATTTTAGTTCCATTATGGATTGAGATATGCAAAAGAAGCTTTTAACGTGATTAAAAAGAAAATGATAAAGGCCCCGTTTTGCGAATATTTTGTTCCGATAATTGAACTCCGTTATAGTGTAACATGCATTTCTTTATTCCACTCTCTTAAATCTTCCAACCACTCAAGAAGTTGCAATAATAATAGAGGACCAATATTTTTGCTATTATCGATGAAGGTAATATATATTTTCTAAGAATTGATTGGGTTACTAGCATCAAACCCGTCATCTTGATTTTTCTAAAGTATTTGAAGTTGCTAATGATGCCTCGGGGATTGGGATAGGTGTTTTGAGTCAAGGACACCCAATAGCGTACTTTTGTGAGAAACTCAATGACGCTAGGAGAGATAGGTACACCACCTATGAGAAAGAGTTTTATGTTTTAGTGCATTGTTTGGAACATTGGAGATACCATCTCCTTCCGAAGGAATTTGTTCTTTGAGTGTCACGATACTTTAAAATTCATTAATGACCAAAAGAAGCTTAAAGAAAAACATGCTAAGTGGGTCGAGTTCCTTTAAGATTACTCATTTTGCGCTAAAACATCGATCTAGTGTTGAAAATGTTGTTGTTGATGCTCTAAGAAAAGTAAGACTTCTATTGCATAAATGGACCACATCCGTTAGGGGATTTGAAAAGATGAAAGATAACTAAACCTCATGCCCCGACTTTGCTATGACTTATGATGAGGTGTTGCATGGCAAGACTTTATTAACTATATGATTGTGGACGGTTACTTGTTTTATGGGTCCAAATTGTGCATCTCTCACACTTTACTTCGTGATTTTCTCGATATGGGAATTGCACGATGGAGGCTTGGGTCGAGATAAGACTACTAGTCTTGTTCTCACTGGTTCTTTTGGCCCTCTCTAGGAAAAGATTTGGCTCAAGTTGTGTCCCGGTGTAGACTTGTCGCCTTGGCAAAGCTAGGAAACACTTGGATTATATACTCCCTACCTATCCCACATTCTCCATGGAAAGATCTTAGCATGGACTTTGTCCTAGGTACCGGTTCATGATTGCATTCTTGTTGTGGTGGATAGATTCTCTAAAATGACACATTTCATCCCTTATAGTAAAGGGTCGACGCGTCCCATGTTGCAAGGATATTCTTCAAGGAAATCGTTAGACAAGGAAATCGTTAGATTGCATGGTTTGACCTTTTCTATTGTGTTTGATAGGGATGTTAAATTTATGAGTCATTTTTAAGGACATTGTGGAAACTGTTTCGCACTCATTTGAAATTTACCATGAATTCCACCCTCAAACAAACGGAAGCCAATCGAGTCTAGGTAACCTTCTTAGGAGTCCTGTTGGGAAAAAACCTAGTACTTGGGATTTGATTTTGCCTACTACCGAAGTTGCATGGCGTCGTTCCTAGACTTCCAATTGATTTGGTGTCATTGCTTATTGATTCTCGGCCTGGTTAATTTGCCGAAACATTTGCTAAGCACATTCATGAATTGCATGCCAATGTGAAAACTACCCAAAGTAATGAAAATTATAAACTTACGGATGTGCGTTGTAGAAAGCTAGAGTTTAATGAAGGTGATTATATGATGGTCCGAATTCGTCCCGAAAGATTTTCAAAACACTCTTTTAAGCTTTTTGCTACATTTTGAAATGTCTTGGCTCAAATGCATATTTGATTTACTTGCCTCCTCATTTATCTATTAATCCTATCTTTAATGTTGATGATTTGATACTTTAACGAGGTAGTTTTAAGCCTCCCACATGTCCCAGGTGGTTTAGCGACTTCTTGTTGCCTCCTGTTCGACCATCTTCCATTGATTATGTTGAAGCTATCGTCGAAGATGAATTTGTTAGTATTGCCGATGGAGGTTTTGAGCACTTTTTAGTTCACTGGAAAGGTCGTCCTCCCCAGGATGACTCATGGGTTAGTGAAGATGATCTCCACCGCATAGCTCCCGATCTACTTGATGAGTATCGTGATGAAAACTCTCCGCGGGAGAGTTTTTTCAAACCAGGGAGAAATGATGGATTTACAAAAGTTTATTTTAGGAAAAAGTTCAAACATAATAATTAGGAAATTTATGTGGCTTAGATTTCTTGACTAGGGAAGGAGTTTCGGTTATTTTGTCTTACTTGATTTAAGTTCCCATGGTTTTTGTTTGCTTTTTGTTACTTAGGGAAGGGATTTCAATATTTTGTCTTACTTTACTTAAGCTATAGCTCTTTTGCTATAAATTAGGAATGTTACAATCTTGTTAAGGACATCAAATATGCAATGAATACAAATGCTAGTTTCCTTCTCTCTTCTCCTCTAATCTTCCTCTCTCCCTCTCTAATTCTCCGTTCCCCTCTACATTCCCTCTTCTTCTCCCTTTTCTCTTTCTCATTCTTTATCAATTGTTATGTCCGCAATGGCACTTATTTCGAGAAGCTCGACACTTTAGTATGGCTAAGGCCAACTCCTAGAAACATAGCCCCCTCTTTCCAAAAATCCCAATTAGGTGAGATTTCTTGGTATTTTGAGTTCTTGGCTTACGACCTGTTTGTTTTGGTGTTCATAATAACAAATAGCTCATAGCTCATAACAGACTATACGAGTTATACACTAACCATAATAGCTCATACAGACTCCTAAACGCTCATAAATGCTACAACAGCTATCTTAGTTTAAAAAGCGCGCCCGAGCGCGCCTAGGAGCGAGAAAAGTCCGAAGCCCACCCCTTGCACCTTGCAAGGGTGAAGCCTAATCCCTCCAAAAGCCCTCCGGTCCGCCTCGGTCTGCGCCTCGGCTAGGGCACGGTTGCGCCTCGTGCGCCTTGCTTGCCTCAAGTGGGCTTTTTTCTATTTTTTTGCTATTTTTCTCCCTCTCTCTCTTCTCGTCCCCCCTCTCGTCTCTCGTCTTTGTTAGAAAATTAGTATGTGGGTAAATCGCCCCATCTTTTTCAATTTGTGCTATTTTTCTTTTTTTGGTCAAAATCGTAGCGAATGCATTGTGTTATCACAATCTAAGCCTCTTTGTAGTATTTTTCGTAGTACAATGATATCTAATCACTTATTTGATGTCATTATCTAGCATATTCGATCAAAAATATTGCTTAGCATTGATTTTCAAGCATTTTTAAGTAAGTGCACCCCGTTCCAAAATGCCCGCGCGTTCGCCTCAAAGCAAACACCCCGAGCCCAAGACCCTTTGCGCTTTTGTGCGCTTTGAGCTTTTTAAACTAAGATATCTATAAACGCCCATAAACGCTATAACAGACTATAATCCTATAAGAGCTAATCATAACCTTATTTGTCGTTGTCATCATAGTTATTGTTATTGTTGCCACAATTATATGATGGTACAAAAAGATATACAAATATGTACATCAAATGGGCCACTAGTGTCATGATATGCAAATTGTAACGTAAATAGTGTTTTTGGATACCATGTATCTAGAGAGGATAGGTATTGTTTTATTTTTGGTGTAGGTATTGATTTTGGGATAGATATTGTTTTTCTTTTTTTATTTTTGTGGATAGAAGGGATAGGCATTGTTGGGTTTTTTGTTAAATTTTGTTTGGGTTTTTGTTAAATTTTTCAATTGCATAATTATTAGCCTTTTTTGCTATATTTTAATTTTTTGAGATACTTTTTCCAAAAAACATTCACATAAAAATAAAATACGATTACTAAAAAATATATGAATTTTTAACCGAATAAAAATTAAATCAATTAGCAAAAAAATATATATATTTTCAAATAGATTATTAACCAATATCTATTATTGTGAAATACACATAAATAATATCACTAATGGTATCTTAACCGCTTGTAGGTAACAATTTATAATAACTAAAACCGCTTGTAACACCACATAGCAACAAATAACACCTAAATCATATAAGCTCATAAGAGCTTAGAACACTAATCATAACTGCTCATACCAAAAGCTATTAGAGTTAATCATCATAACCAAAACGATCAGGCCCTTAAGATGACAAGATACTTGTTTTTTATCCTAGGCCACAAAACAGAGTATCAGCGCAAGAACTCTGCAAATAGTTCCAGAAAACCACAAAGGGGAAAAAAAGAAGAATATTAGATTCTACCGTAGTTATGTGTTGCAAAGTTTTCAATTTTAAATTACTCTTCAGGATATGGAATGACTTGTGGTAACCACTAAGGAGAAAGAATGGGGAACACATTTCAAACAAACAGCTTCAGATTGAAATAAATCTTTATGTGAAAAGGGAAAAAGGTAATGAACAAATAATTTTTCTTTCACAAGAATGACCAAATACCTCCTCTGCTAAACAACATATTTTAAGCATCTGATGCGCTAGGGTCATCATGACTTGGAAGCCTTATTTAATTCTCTCCATACAAGGTCGACTTAAGTTTTTACCAAAATGATAAACATAAGGGCATTACAAAATCAGTGAGTGTAATTTTAAAGTTTGGAATTGTTTATGTAAAACATAATCACTTGACTCTATTAAAATTACAGTAGGGCAAAGGGAACAGAATCAAGTAATCAACACTACTTTGTTTATGAAGGAGAACACTCTTTCAGTTCAGTCCACTCCATAACTGAAATTAGCTAACCAAATCAACGACCCTTCTCCTCGACTTGACTGACCTCAATTTTTCAAATAAATGAAAACCCAGATTTGATTCATATCAGCCCATCTGTATACAGTTCTCGCTCAACAGAATCAAGCAATACTTTAATCAAGAAGGGAAGGGGAGAGATCAGACCTGTTTGGCAAGAAGTTCTCGCTCAACGTTGCCAGAAGCGAAGAAGGGAGAATCAGGAGCGAACCTCCGGCGCAGTGACTTCCAATAAGGAAACTCAGACTGCGATTTGCCTTCTTCAATGTTCATCGTCATCTCTCTCTCTCTCTCTCTCTCTCTGTGTCTGACCGTTGTGTATCTCAGTGAAGTGGGAAGGTTGAAGACGAGCGAGAAAATTGTTTCAATTTTCCAGATTCTACCTTTTGTCTGATGAATAGAATTGAACTGATGATCCTTGCTCGTTAAAAGCATTTTTCTTTTCCTAAATCTGCGGTCGCTTACAAAAGCTGAGGTTCTGAGTTGTGACTTGGGCATTTTACTGGGTTGGGTCGACCACCGCTCTGAAATCCCGGCCTAGAAGGCTTTTGACGGCCCATCTATTTGCGACAATTATGAAAGGGATATTTATTATCCGGACCATCAGCTAAATTTTGTTGAGGAACTCACCGAGCCGTTATTGCCAAGGCCAGCCCAAAGCTAAAATAGGAGAAAAGCCTGAGGTCATTTTATTTTTACCAAATTGGAGGTGTGCTGACTAAAGTACCCTTATAAATTTTTGTGCTGATTATTTTGCCCTTCAAGGTGGTGAAACGACATGGTGAAACACATGATGGAGAGAAAATTGATTGAGAGCCTGTGACTACAAGCACTTGGGAGAGTAAGCCAAATAAAAATGGAGATTGAGAGTAGCAGATGGTGGTGGAAGGCATTGACAGTAACAAAGAAGAGACCCAGACCGACGATGATAGAGTGAAAATCCGGAGATGAATTGATTGCGGTGTTGCTTTCATTGGGTAGAAGGGAAAAATGTCAGAAGATTATTCATAAGGTGGTAGAGGTACTTATATTATTGTAAAATTTGTATAAGATGCGAAAATGGAATGGGTATGGTGAAATTTGTTATGAAATAAATTAATTTTGTTGGGATTATGTAATTGTAGGGAGTGAAATTAGTATTTATGAACCCTAATTTTAAATGGGTTGAGAGAAATGATTGAATTGGTGAAGGTACTTTAATTTTTTTTAAAAAAAATTTGTAGATTGGAAAAATTGGATGGGTATGTTGAAATTTAGTATTTTTTTTTTTGGAAAAAGGGTAAATGGGTAGTACACGAGTAGACCACTAGGTAGCCCTTCTCACAAGGGTTCTACCTAGGGTATCGTTTGCCAAAATCAACGAGAGGGAGTGGGATGGACAATATCCCCGGATGGACATCACCGAGAAGTTGTGTCCCCGATGTACTAGCCAGCCTGCCGCACAATTAGCTTCTCTAAACACATGAATAAAAGTACAATTCCTAAAAGAAGACATCAACCGGATGATGTCTTTGATGATCAAATCAATCGCCACGGAGGCTTGGTGACGCCTTGAAGAGCCTCAATAATGATCTTGTTGTCACCCTCAATCGAATAGAATTAAAATTTGTTTTGATTGCCTCTTGGAGACCATATCTAAGTGCACTAGCTTCGGCGACTAATATAGACGTGGAACCCAATTTGACCGCTCCAGCCTTGATTAGTTTCCCTTGGTCATCCCGTAATAGGAATCCCATTGCTGCACTATCATTTTTGAGAGAGCCATCAAAATTAAGCTTGATCCATCCGGGTGGCGGTTTGTTCCATTTAACCAGGTGGATTTTCTTTGATCTATTGTCGCTCTTCTTGATATCGTAGTCGGTTGGGGATAGCTTTGTTCTTGATCTCCATTCCGCAAAGGCTCTTTTTGCTCGATTAACGCTCCGAGATGGTTGAAATCTTCATCTCTAAAGGTGAGAGCATTCCTTTCCTTCCGGATACTCCATAGCAGGAATAGAAACCTTTGAAAGTGATCCGGGTGAAGGGAGGAGCGGGCTGCAGAAATGATACATCTTCCGGTAGAGGTGGATGGGATGAAATTAGTGGTGTGTAACCAATGGTGACTAGAAGCTGCTGCCCACACTAGTTGTGTTCGAGGGTATAAAAAGAAGAGGTGATCTTCGATTCTTCCCGTAAGTTACAGACACTTACAGGTGGGATCAATTTGGATCCCTCTTCTCGCTAGATTCTTTTTGAGTGGAATGCTTTTTTGCAATAGTTGTCGGATAAAAATTTTGATCTTTGGTGGAACGTTAATTTTCCATATCCATCTTCCTTCCCAAGGATGCTGCTCGACATCGCTTGTGCTAAATTTGTGGTCGACTTTGTGGAGAAATTTCCATTCCCGAGATACCCTAACAATTTTCATCATTTGTGGGAAATGATAGGAGTGGTATGCTTTTGATGATAGAGAAAAGGTTAATTGGCAAGATGGTCTCCAATTTTGGGACATTCCAACTATTATCGTTTTTGATAAAGTCACTAACTTTGCATTGTAAATTAAGTGACAAGTGGGTCAAAATCCGTTAGCTGGAGGAGACTTTGATCCCGGCACCAAATATCGGACCGTAAAAGGATGTCTTTCCCATTCCCGATTTTCCATCTTATTCCTTTACTAAAAATAGCATAGCAATTAAACAAATTTTTCCAAACCTAAGAATCTGTGCTTTTCGGCTTGACTTTAAACGGACCATCTTGTCTCATATATTTACTCTTTATATGTTTTGTCCAAAGATTATCGGATTCCTTTAATAGTTTCCAGATAAGTTTACACCGAAAAGCAGTGTTAATATCCTCCGTTTTACGTAACCCCAACCCCCCACCACCTTGGGTTGGCAAACATGATCCCATGCAATCATGGGTAAGCCTTTGCTAGTCGTGGATTTCCGGAAGAAATTCCTGTTAATCCTATCCAGCGAGTCGAGGTGGACTTTGGGAGTTTAAAACATCGCATTGTGTGGGCGGGAAGAGATTCGAGGTTTGATTGGATCAAGACCACTCTTCCTGCTTTCAACAAAGTGCCTCGCTTTCCAAGTACTAAGATTTTTATTAGCACGGTCAATAATGGGTGAAAATAGAGGTATTTTCCTCTTTCCTTGGACTGCAGCGTATCCTAAATATTTACCAAGAGATTCAACTGTAGGGATGTGGAAAATGGCTGAGGCTATCTCCTTTTCCCTTCTAGAAGTATTGGAAGAGAAAATCATGGAGGACTTGTGGAAATTGATCAGTTGACCCGAGGATGCACAAAACTCATCCATAATTTTTTTAGAGAGCGAAGGATTGGGCTTTGGCTTTGCAAAAGAGCAAGTCTGTCATCTGCGAAGAAGAGAGCTAGGAGGACATCTCCTTTTGCACAAATTTTGATCCCTATCCCACTTTTCCTGTTCATACTTTCATTCATGAGATTGGCGAAAGAGCTTCCATGCAAATAAGGAAGAGATATGGGGACAGGGGATCGCCTTGTCTAAGGCCTCTTATGGGGAGGAGAAACCCAGTGGGTTGGTCATTAATCGGGATAGAGTAAGAGACCGATGATATGCATTCTTTAATCCACGCGATCCATTTTGAGGAAAACCCATAGCAGACATGCATTGGACTAAAAAGTCCCATTCGATCCTATCGTAAGCTTTTTCCATGTCAAGTTTGAGAGCTACCCATCCTGTTTTAGTGTTTGTATTCCTGAATTTATGCATAACTTCATGGGCTAGAAGAATATTATCATGGATCCGTCTCACGGGAACAAACGCACACTCGCATGGGGAGATTAAACAATCCAAGCAGGAGCGGAGATGATTTGCCAAAATTTTTGCAATAATTTTGTAAATCGTGTTACACAAGCTAATAGGTCTAAAATGATTTGTAGCACACTTGGGTCATCTACTTTCGGTATAAGAGTGATAAAAGTATGATTTATTTCTTTAAGGATTTTTCCTTTTTCATGGAAATCATTAACCAATGTGACTAAATCCTGGTTGATTATCTCCCAATATTTTTGGAAGAAGCTAGGTCCAAAACCATCCGGACCTGGTGCTTTTGAGGGTTCCATATGGAAGACTGCAGTCTTAATCTCTTCCAGAGAGAATTTTTTTGTGAGATCCTTCCGTTGTTGATCATTAAGTCCTGGCAGTAGGGGAATAGATGCTCTGATCCGATTAGGATTAGTTGAAAAACGGTTTTTAAAATCATTGACAATAATGTTCCCGATTGATCGAATATCCTCGTTCCACACACCGAGATGAGTCTTTGATTCTCGTAATTGTTTTTCTTCTTTTTCTAGTCTGTGACAGATTTATGGAAAAAGCTAGAATTCCTGTCTCCTTACGTTAACCATTTGTGTCTAGAAAACTTACCCCAATAGCGTTGATTAAATATCAATAGCTTTTCTCTTTGCCTAATCAAGCGGTTAAACCAATGATTTAGTCTTGGGCTAACGGGGTCATTAAGAAGTTTGTCTTCAACATAAATTAGCTTTTCTCGTGTTCCTTTCCATTTTAGCACGAAAATTATTGTTAGTAGCTCTATTCCAAACTTTGAGTTCACCTTTAATTCTCTTTAATTTCGTAACTAATCGAAACATGTTGGTCCCCTTACCATTGTGCTCGCCAACAACTTTGAACGATATTCTCTACTTTCGGAGAGTTAAACCAGTGGAGCTGGAATCGAAAACTCGCGGTTCTTTTGCTTAGTAATTCTAGGAGAAGTATCGAGAAGGACGTATGAGTGATCCGAGAAAGAAAAAGGGCCATGCCTTACTTCAGCTCGTTGGATAAACGTTTATCCAGCTTTTGTCTAGCGATGACTCTGTCTAATTGTTCATAAATCATTCCACCTCTAAAACATTTCTTCCATGTAAAAATTCGTCCGATAGAGGGCAAACTAGTGCCCTCAATCTCCCGGAGGAAGTTTCTAAGCCGATGGGTCCTTTCCGGAAACAGAGGAATCCCTCCCTGTTTCTCATCGGGGTGAGCTAATTCATTGAGATCCCTATGACGCACCATGGGAGATCAAACACGACATTAAGTAGAGCGAGTTTATTCCGTAAATTGGTTTTGTCTCTTAGTTGAGTCGGGCCGTAAACCCCAGAGATAATAGTTTCTTGGTTTGTATTCTTATCCTTAACAAAAAGGTGAATAGCTCTTTCTTCTTTAGAGAGAATATGTATGTCAACATTGTCGGTATTCCATAGAACCCAAATCCCTCCCGCCTGGTTTATAGGAGGAACAAGATCAAGTTTATCAAATCCTAGCGATTTAGCAATATTGAGTGCATTGACCTCATTAACCATGGTTTCGATAAGAAACATTATATCCGGGTTATGCAAATTTTTCACGTATTTAATTTCGCATATGATTTTTCTCTTTTAGCCCCTTGTATATTCCAACTAATAATCTTCATGAAAAACTAAAAATACAAAATAGATCCAGGGGGTCGTTCCCACTTTCATGTGCAAAGGATGAATAATCCTGTTTACCTAGGTGAATCAAAAGAAATTGTCTCAAAGGAGAACAGAGCAAGTATATTCTTTGCAATAGGTCATGGCCTAGAGGGATCCATCTTTTATTTATCCGTAAGTCGGTATGTGACCTGATTCGTTCAACTTGCGAAGCAAGAGTCGGACCCTCGGAAGGGGATCGGAACAAACCAAGAAGGACTAAACGATATAAACTTATACAAGTGAGCCAAGCGTGGACGATCATACACAAATTCATAAACCTGTGAACATATAGAGACCGAGCAAACTTCTAAATCAATAATCATCCACCATTGGAAAAAGTTTGGCTTGCAGAGCAAGATTCGGGCCCTTATAGGGTTGGTCATAAAGACAGACCTTGGGAACCTTAGTAAAGGCTGAGATTCCACTCGCCGAAATGATACAAACATAAGCAATCAAGAATTGCGGATAAAAGAAATCTATAAAATTTAGAGTCCCAAACTTGAAGTAAAATGATACAAAGAAACATCTTGTCCAAGCCGCACTTCGATAAGTCCGACAGTCTTCAATCCACGCATTCCATTCTCGGCTTAGACCCAAAGCCCCAAATAATAAGCAAAAAAAACGAGCATAAGACGTGGAAATAAAGAATGCGACGATGAAAGAACATACTAGGCCCAAACATACATAAATAAGCCCTTCTAAATAAAACAGAAAAAACGAAGTCATATCTTCCCAATACGGACCCTTTGAACTCGCAACAAGATGATCGAAGAGAAAGTAAACGGAATAACAGACTGTCGATGGCAAATGAGATAATAGAAGTCTCGGACCTAGCAAATTCATCATCATCGACTTTCATTTTACTAGGCGGCAAAGAACTTAATGGCTTCCAACCCAGGAAGGGGGCAGCACACACAGCGAGATTGCCACCCTAGTAAAAATAACGGCATCCAAATAAACTCGCATATCATCAGTAAGATTGACTAAGAATTCATCGGCGACGAAGGTCCGATCATCGTGCATATAAACATTCGTAGTACCCCAAGGGGAGTGCAGGCCCAAGCAAAATCAAGCCGCAAAGGTCTGTTCCATCCAACGGCCTTGGTAACCAAACCAACGGTCCGATTACTCTCGCCTTAACAAAGACAAAGGAAAACATGATACAAGCAATAGCGACCATCACTAAGCATAACTACGCACAAATTCACAAAAATGAAAAGCCCACCATAGCAAAAATCAAACCCAACAAGATAGCACCTTGAACACCCATGAATCGAAACCAGGAATTGATCCGGATAGATAGACACAACAGACAGTGACAAGAAGATAAAACCTAATTCGCTGAAATATCACAAGAGACACACACCAAGAATAATGACAAAAGAGACCGAACAAATACCTCATGCAGACTTACTAAAGATTCGGTGAGTAGAAAACAAAGACAACAGAATAAACACCAGCAGGAAACCGAGGCAACAAAAGATAGCCCCAAAGGCCGATAACAATCGAGATCGAGAAACCAGGGCACGAGCAAAATCTATCCCGACTTATAAAAGCTCTAAAACAAACCATATCATAGACCCGAGACCAGGTAGCACGATAACGAGAGCAGAGACAAGCAAGGTAAGGCCGGATACAAACCCCATAAGCCAAAATTATGCTACGGATCCAAGAACAAAAGCTAAAAAGATAAGGTCGGGGACAAAATTCAACAACCACACTCAATGGAAATAACGAAAGGCCCTTCATCGAGAAAACCTAATCCAAGTAACCGCTAATGTAAATCAAGCACCGACCCGAAAAATTGGCGAGAATCCATCGATGAAGAGACCCATCGAGGGTAAATTGCATAATAAGGAAAACCTTTGAGCCGAAAAAGCGAACCGTAACAGCATCTTTCGATAAAGCCCCTTCCATCGATCTTACATAATCACCAACATAATTGACATCTCCTTCCCTCAACGGGCACAATCGGGACCAATCGACCATCAAACCACCATACCAACAGGAGCAGGCAACACGGACTTGAGTAGATCCGGAAAAAAGCAGACAAGAGGAGAAAGAAGGGGACGAACAGGAAGAGCCCACAAGTTTATCGAAGATAGACAAGGTAAGAGCACCTCGATTATCCGGTCTAGAAAAATGACAAGCAAGTGAATGGAGAGGACGAAGGATCCAGATCTGGAAATTTCTTCCTCTTGGGGCACTTGACATGGATACCGACACCACAAGTGGAGGAGGAAAAACGCAATACTGGAGCGAAAAGGAGCGAAGGAAGGCAAGCGGTGGAGAATGCATCGAGAATTTGCCATAAGAACAAGGATCCGGAGGTTTCGGTTCAAGAGGAAGCATGAGATTGAGCGGCGAAGGAGCTAGGGAAAAAACTTTAGAGGGTCTCTCACTCACTAGTGGGACTTTCTCTCACTAGAGTTTCTATATCCATCGTCATGTTGAAATTTAGTATGAAATGACTTAATTTTATGGGGATTGTACTTTCTTCTTTTATGCTTGTCTGCTCAATTTCATGGTGGTTACTGATGTCTTTGAGTGTAACATTTTGTCAATAAGTTTTGCTTTGTAGACATGACCATAACCTCCTTCACCAAGTTAATCTATAAAGGAATTGGTTATTTTCTTTATATCTATATATTTGTATCTTATCGGGCCAAAAGATCCATTGGAGGAGTTGAGGTTTGGAGACAAGACTCCAACTCTGTCAATAAGTTATACAATTATAGTGAGTGAAATTAAAAGGTATGAACCGTAATATTTGAAGAGGTTGAGGTTGATAGACATGATTCAATAGATGGGCATTTTTGGTTATTTTGGCATAAATAATGGTGCGAGTTGGTCGTGTATCCTCGGACTTGTGTTGTTCCATATAAATGTAAGTTGAATATATGGATTGACTTTGAAAAAAGTTTAACGTGTTTGTAAACTAAAAAAATTACTTAATTATAGTGTAAATATGAATAAAATGAAAAAATGCAAGAGATGTAAGAATATGTTCAGTTAAATTTCCTTGAATTTAATTTCCTTGAAATAAATGCTATCATATTATATGGGATACAATATTTCTTTAAAAATGAATATTCGAATACAATAGTATGAGATTCTTACATTTTCTAACTTATATATGATCCATGGACGTTTTAAAATTTGAAATACTTATTAAAATTTGTGGCTTCATTTAATAACAAAAAACCATGCTTCACACTTCAATTGTAAGTTTTTAATTGAAGTAAATGTATAAGCAGATAAATTTATTGAAGACTTCATTAGAGTTTGTGATATATAGTGAAATTAATTTATGATGGTTGTATTTGTTTTATTATTGGGAATAATTGATGGAATGTGGTATATATTTTGCAGGAAGTCCGAAAGGGAAGAAGTCATTGGTTTTATACTTGTTCTCAAGGAGCAAGAGTTGTTTGAAAGGGAGTAGTATTATTTACAAAGGTGGTATTCAATTTTGTGTTGCGGTGAAAGAAGGAGTTGTGTATGATACTCGTGAGGGTGAGCATTTTGGAGAAACTATCGGGAGAAAGCACCGAGGCAAACATGTTATGGTTTATGATGTCTGTACGCGCCAGCAACGTATATGTCATTAACTTGTCACTACTACAAAAACGTTATATAGCGACGGAAATTAGCGACGGATTGCGTCCGTCGCTCACTAGCGACGTAAACCGACAATTGTCGGATAAAATTAACTTAGCGACGAAAACAAATTCTGTCGCTCTTTTACATATTAGCGACAGTACCTAACGACGGAAATGGAAAAAATAGCAACGGATTTTTGAAAATTATTTTTTAATTTTTTATTTAGCGACGGAATCAATCCGTTGCTGATTCCGTCGCTAAATAAAATTTTTTAATTTTTTTTACATAGCGACTGAATCAGTCCGTCGCTAAATCTAATTTTTAATTTTTTATTTAGCTACGGAATTATTCCGTCGCTAATTCAAAATTTTAAAAATTTTAAATTTGCCGCCTATTTTAATTTTAAAAATATAAAATTTTCAAATTTAAATTAGCGACGGAAAATTCCGTCGCTAATCCAAAATTTTCAAAATTTAAATGTGCCGCCCATTTTCATTTTTCAAATATATAAAATTTTTCAAATGTTTAGTTAGCGATGGACCAGTCCGTCGCTAATTTTGTCGCTAACTCAAAATTTGAAAAATTTAAGGTTGGCGGGCTATTAAATTTTTCTCCAGTTTTGAAATTTTGAAATTTTTAATTAGTGACGGACGGATTATGTTGCTAATTAAATTTTTTAAGTAGCCGATCTGTCGTTATGTTGCAAATAAAAGTCCAACTTCAACGACGCTCGGCAAAATCATAAGGAGAGGTAGATTGAGAATCGAGAGAAGTGAGAGCGTGAGAGAGCAAGAGGCCACCACCGCCACCGCGCCACCGCCGCCAACTAACCACGTTTAACAACTTGTAGGTGTGCTTTCTCCATCCTCCCTCATTGTTGATTTTATTTATAATTTACTTTGTTTACTATAAAATTTCAAATTTTAGAGGATTTGATATAATTTATTTTGATAGGCATGGTTGGAATGAAAATGAGGTAGAAGGTGAAGATAATGAGAAAGAGGAAGAAGAAGAGGAAAAGGAAGATGAAGAACATAACTTGTGTTTGTAAATAATGTAATACTCTTGTTTCTTTTTTTCAATTAGTTTTTATGGATGTTGGTGAGTTGAAGTTGGATTATTTATGACTTTTGTGATTGTATATGATTTTTGTGTTTGAATGGAAGTTGAATTTGAGTTTGTTATGCTGCACGGATTATTTGAATTTATATTTCGTTCAAGATTTTTTGTATTAAACACTCAAAAATACAGAAAATTGTTAATTTTTTTAAAAAATTGGCGATGAATCAGCGACGGAATTTGATTTTTAGCGACGCGAAAATCAGCGACGAAATTTTTCCGTCGGTAATTGTGAAATTCCGTCGCTAAATTACGTTTTTCCATCACTATATGACGATTTTCTAGTAGTGTGTGATGATGTAGTCCAAACAATGTTTATAGCAAGCCACACATATGTGCTTCTGGCTAGGGCGAGATGGTCCCGAAATTGATGTCGGTGAAAGTAATGAAGGTGAAGTGGTTATCGAGAAGTTGGTCCCAATTGAAGGTGCAGAAGGCGACTAGGAATTGAATGTCAGAATCGGCAAAGGAAAAGTAAATATGCACATGAATGTTGTCCTTTGTAGGAAAAAAGGCATGGTTCGGAAGGGATTTGCATATAGTAAGTTGTTAATACAATTTCCTTAGTTCTTCATACAAAGTTCTCACTATTAATACAATTTATTGCATAATTTATGGTTTGTAATGTGTAACAGGATGACTTCGGCTTAACTTATTTATGATAATGATGCATGAACCAAGGACGATGGAGATGGAAGGGAAAGTGTAAATATTGTAAGAGAAGAAGAGTACATCTTATATTACAAATGGGGCGAGGAGAGGTTGCAAACAAAAAGGACATCCGATTAGGATCTTCCAAGATACTACTATGGTTGTGTTATCGCACGTAATTACAACGAAGGTTGAACATATGGAAAAAAGAAATTGTTGCAGCTTGGTCAAACCTTCAGCTATGCGCTCAGACTCGTAAGGACACTACTACAAAACCGTTAATTAGCGACGGATACAGCTCCGTCGCCAAACAACGACGGAATCAACGATGAAAACCGACAAAAACAATCATCGTATCGTACAGACGACTGAACAAATATTCGTGGCTATTTTTGGATTAGCGATGGAAATTTCCGTCGCTATTTTGGGATTAGCGACGGATATTTCCATCACTTAATTCCGTCTCGTTGAAAAGGATTAGCGACTGAATAATCCGTCGCTATTTTCGAATTAGCAACGGAATATCCGTCGCTATTTTGGGATTAGCGACGAAAATATCTCGTAGCTATATTCCTCATCGAAGGTTTAGCGACGGAATATTCCGTCGCTATTAGTCGGCTTAGCGACGGAAATAACCGTCGCTATTCCGTCGTCTGCAGGATTAGCGACGTAATATTCCGTCGCTAAGCCATAGCTCGTTGGATTTAAAATTTTTAGATCTAGGAAAAACAAAAAATAAAATATAATAAAATTAATTTAGTCAATAGCGACGTAATTTTCCGTCGCTGTTCGTCGCTAATGAAAACTTTTTTAGCGACTGAAACAACGACTGACTGTTCCGTCGCTAATATCTAATAAATTTCAGATCCGGCCTTTAGGCCATACCAAGCAACCCGAAAGCGAGAGAGAGAGAAGAGTGTGAGTGATTGTGAAGCGAGAGTGCCCAATCCCCACACCACGCGTCCACAACCCCCACCGGCCGCGGTAGACCGCCTCACCTCGTGTTCGTCCGCCCCGCCTCCGTACGTTGCCGCTTGGTTCGCTGGCCCCGCTTCGTATGTCAAAGAAGGGTGTGTAACACCCCTACACTCACCCTAGGAGTATTACATGCCGGGGTTCCTCGAGAGGAACCCCTAAGGCCGCTTAAGGTCTCAACTTAGGGTTATTAGTTTTCTCTTTGCTTGGCGGAAGCGTGTTTCTAGGTTTTCAAAGGTTTTCCGGAAATTTCGGCAGGGTTTCCTTTGTAATATGGCTAATCCCATAGGCTTAAAGCCTTGACCCCGCACAAAACACAATCTTAAACTCAACGAGCCACAGGCTTGGAGAAACACAACACAAACTCGACGAGCCACACGCTCGTAGTATTCACATAGGGCTTTTACATTCTAATCAAAACTTAAGTTCACATACACCGATCTTTACAAGCATGAAAAACATAAAGTACATAATAAGTCCGGAGAAGTCCTATCCGATGGTTCGCTTCTTCTAAAAGCCAAAAGCAACTCCGGGAGTCTTAACTTCTGCACTGAAATGATGGTGAGGTCATGAGCTCCACTAGCCCGATGAATAACCCAAACCCAACCCCAGCTTAACTTTGCACATTAATTCATTAACAAACACACGTAAGTTCACAATTCATTCATAACATGCAATTCGGATCATACATGCTTAAGACATGCGAGATTCTAAACTTACCAACTTGCCGAGAAACATAATGGCATCACTTACTCATGAATTCAATCAAACATACTTCATTCATCTTTCTACGCAAGTAAGTCATAGAATCATTTATCATGTAAATCATTCATCACATAAATCATATCTTAGTTCTTATCGTATACATTTCTTACGAAATCGGGATTCGTTCTTCTTCTTGAGTTCAATCATGCATTTCATAAATCATCGATTCGTTCTTTCTTGTTCGGTCATGCATGATCATTCGTTTCTTCATATCATAGTTCTTAAGTCTTCTTAGTTTCGAATGGAAAGAAGATTTATGTTCTGCTCTAAAGACCCAATTCTTGGAGCCAAAACAATTCGTGGGCTCGGTTCTTGGAGGCATACAATTCGTGGCCTCGAGGCAAAACAATTCGTGGCCTTGAGGCAGCCTCCCTTCCCTCGAAGGACGCATACTCGTCAATAATTCGTGGAAGCAATTCAATTCGTGGCTTCGGGTTGACAGACACTTCTATGGCCATAGCTTCAGAGGGTTCTTTAATTCGTGGGGTCTAAGATCAATACCACAATCCTTTCTCCCTTCTTTAGTTCTTTATGTTTTCTTTATTTTCTTATATCTTCTTATTAATTATACATAAGATACACTTAATTCATATAATTCATGCTCAACGCGCCCATGCGTAACTTCTTCAAAACAAGCAATTCACGTAAGCAAGTTCCAACTCAAGTAAAATCAATTCATTTCACATACGCATGCTTATGTCATTTATCATCGATGTAATTCAGGATAAACACATAATCACATAAACATGTCAATTAGGATTCCTAGTCAATGAACTCATCGTTTTCATGATCGCGTATTATCGCGTATAGGTGGTTAATGGTTCTATAACTTTCCTTAATGGATATATATCTTTTAATCCAGCCATATAGCTTCTTAAATTTCAGTTCTTAATTCAGTTACTCATTTAGTTCTGATTTTGCTCAAAACAGGACATTTTCACTTAAAATTACATATTTCCCAATCTACTTATCCAATGCATACCAAATTTTACAGGAAATTTCCATAAATTGCCACGAAGTTGCAGTAAAATTTTCAGGAAATTTGGGCTACACATGAATTCACAGAAATTCGGACAGCATGCATAATTATCGAAAATCTGCACATAAGTCATGAACTTAACTTCCCGATTTTTCCCCTTAATTCTCGTTCAAGCTAATCTCATCCAATTCTCAATAATACTTAAACATCATAGATTCAGAACTAGATATCACATAATCACAACATGCTCTTTAATTCGTGAGTTGCTAATTTAGTGAATTTAGGCCTCTAACTTCTTCAATTAGCTTAGGGTTTCCAATTTCATGCTTCGAATTCGTGTTCAATCCACCTAATTCATTTTATTTGGAGGATGAATTCAGATTACTCACCTTGAATTCTTAGAGGTTCTAAGAATTTCAGTTTTGGAAGGTTTCGAATTGGGTTTCAATTTCGTTTCCTCTTTCCCTTTCTTCTTCTACCTCTCGCCTCAATTCCTTGCTACTCTCTGCCTCTACTTCGTCGTGGTTCTCTTTCTCGCTCCCTCATTCTTCTCGCCCCTATTTCTGCTTTCCGATTCCTCTCGCTCTCTCGCTCGCTCTTACTTCGGGATCTCGACCCCTCTCGTTCTTCCTCTTAATCTCTTGCTCTCTTTGTTCCGTCTCTCCTCTCGTTTTGCTCTACTTCGCTTCTTTCGTTCCCTTGTTTCGGTTCTGCTCCTTCTTCTTTCTTTCACTCCCTCTTTCCTTTCTCCTTTGTCCACCGCCCTGTCCTCGGCTCGTCGTGCCCGCTCGGCTGCCGGCTTCCGGCGTTCCTCTCGCTCCCGCTCGCTCTCCTCTCTCTCTGTGCGTCCTCCCTCTCTCACTTGCCTCTCGCTTCCTCTCGCTCTCCTCTCGTCTCTCGCTTCTTTCGTTTTCCTCTGTTCTTCTTCCTCTCGTTCTTTTTTTCGGTCTCGAGCCCATTCTCTCTCCTCTTTTCCTAATTACACATAGTGGGCTTTACCGCCTAATTCCAATTGGACCCCTAATCTCCTTGCTCTAATCATCCGCAGATCCTCCTCTAATGCCACTCATCCCTTTTTCATTTTCCTTTTTCTTTTGATTTTTTGCTTTGGACTTTGACAAATTGGGCCCAATTTCAATTTCAATAGGCTCAATAAGCTAACCCATGCTCGGTTTCGGTTCTCGGGTTTTAGTTTCGACTCGGAAAAATTCTAATTCACTTAATTTAATAATTTCGAATTTTTTCACTTAACTTTTAATAATTTAATTCACTAGCAAGCAAACACCTGAAATTTCGAGGTCTTACAAGGTGAGAAGACCTTGGTTACTCGCCGTTGCTTGGGCCACTGCTGCTGCCGCTCGGAGGAGCTCGCCGTTGCTGTTACCGCTTTTCAAGGTATTGTTTTCTTGATTGTTATTAGATTTAGGGTTTTGAATAATTTAGTACAAATTGATGATTTTATATAGTTTGATGCAAATTAATGTTGTTTGTGAATGAATTTGAAAAGAAAAATGTACAATTGTGTGATTTTTCTCTAAAATTTGACATGCATAGCCAATTTACACTAAAGAAGAAGTAGTTGAGGAGAGAGAAATTTACCTAGCAGCGGCTACGATGTCGAGAAGATTAACTTGATTTTGCCTCTCTTACTTTCTCATTATAAGGGACATTTCATGCTCTTATCCTTGCATACCTTTGCCAAAATGGAATCTCCCCCCAAATCAATTTTCTTCAGTCATGTTCCACTAGCTTCATCTTCTTTTCTCGTCGCCGTAAAAGCGTACCCCATTAATTAGCACTATATTTTTGGTTGGATATATTTTCTATATGATCGAACTATATTTTCTTTAGGTCTTATGTATAATTTTTAAAAAAGATAAGTTATATCGAAAGTAGTATAGGTATATATTTAGATATTCGAATAACTCAATTATAAGAAAAGAGCCTAAAGTTATTGAGAATAGTGATACAAAATAAGATAGGTTATATCCAATGTCTCACCCTTCCCTCTCTTTATGTCTCCTACGTACCGCTGCAAGCCTTCCCCTTCCCTTTTGTGAAATGTCCGTTTCGTGGCGGATGCCTTCCCTTCGTTCCCCTCAAACGCTGCTTACTTACTTCATCACAGACCATTTGAGCAACCTACAACGACATCATAAAAAAAAAATTGATCATTAGTACATTCCACAATTACCACATTTGAATCATGATGCCATTTTTAGGATTCATTTCCACACACTTCATCCATTACAAATTCAAAATGAAGCCACGATAAAAGTTTCATGCAACAAACTAAACTACTAAGATGAGCAATAAGCCATTACACATACAAAAGAGTGCTATCAAGGAACACATTGTCAATATTTTCCCACATTCTCAAGAGCTTGTCCTCCTTAATACAAACACCTCTTACAACAAACTACATAAGGGTTTTGTGTATCAATAGCGGTGCTTGATTTAGGAATGATCCAATGCCCTTTTGTGCTACTCGTTTAATTGGTTTAGAATTTTATTATACTATTTATCTCGCTCCTGTTAATGTGACCACCACAAGAAATTTGGATAAGGTATTCTCTTTCTTTTCTTTAATCTCCTTCTCTTCGCATTGAAATTACTACTTTTTGTTGCTAATGGTTTATTTGTATAATTAATTTCGTAGTCTCTTACTTAGGGTTGTTCATCGGTCCATCCTAGAATGAAAACCGAATAACAAAAAATCGGGACCGCAAACCGCACCGATTAAGGTCCCCAAACCTCGACTGAACCGACTTGGCTCGCAACTATGGAGTTTTCATTATTTTTTTGCTACTTTAGAAGTTAGTTTTGTTATCAAGGTGAGAGAATGTTTCGATTCAAATTATACAAGAAACGTATGTTTGTACACATTATGAGTAAATATATATACTCAAATAATTTACTTCCCATTATCTAGCTCATTACTTATATGAAGGTTTGCTCAGTGGAGAGTCCGAGTCACCCTAGAGGGGGTGAATAGGGTGATAGGAAATTCTTTGCGGAATCACACTCTTTTGCACGTAAATAGGAAGGAAGATAGATTCCGAGTCTATTAACAGGGTCGAAAAGATTAAACTTAGAAGACAATAAATCGAAGGAACAAGAGCAAGAAAGTCGTCTCGAGTCTAGAATGAACTTAGAAAGATAACAATTAGATTTTACGTGGAAACCCTCCGGGGCAGAAAACCACGGATCGTGTCAATCCAGCACACGAAGTCAAATTCACTATTTTGAGTCCACAAAATACCGTGAACCGATCGAACCCGAGTTGCTCCCTTAGACAACTCTATACAAGTTTTCCTAGACTCGTAAAATCCCTTATCCGATCTAGTACTTCCTAGCTGAGATAACCCTTACAATTAGGGACAAATAAGCTGAGTTAACCTTTACAGACTTAGTCAAGGGACCTTACAAAGAATGTAAGAAATAGTTTGTAATCGAATACAAGACCTTACAACTCGTAAAGTAATGAATTACAGAGTGGGAGTTGTAAGTTGAAGATTGAAAGTAAATACAATGACTTTTCTCAAGTATGTGTATTAACAATAGATTCGGCAATCTTCGGGTCTTGTGAGGTGGCTTCAATTTATAGGTAACCAGGCAGAGTAGCTGTTATCTTCATCTCGCTGACCGAGAGTCTTCTGTGACCATTGATAAAAGCTTTCGAGTCACTCGAAAGTATCCGTTGTAATGTGAACGTTGGACAACAGCTTAACTCTCTTGGAAGTCCCAAAACCATTGGCAGTGTCTTGAAGGATAAGGTGGAAACCACCGTTAAGCTTGGCGTTTCAGCTTTTCCAGATTTGGAAACGGACATCTTCCGACACAATCTTCTGGGACCGAAGCGAGGAAGGTGAAAAGCCATGTCTCGCTGGTGATTTGACGTTCGAGCTTCGGCTACTTTTGTGGTTTGAAAAAGGTGTATCCTCGAATGAATAACCTACAAAAGTAAATCAATTTTGGTTCTCAAAGTATAAAATACTTTGGTCCAAGGTTAGACACAGATAATAAAATAATTATGATAATTAAACAACCGATTATCCGAGTCGAAACCTAATGGAATTTTCTCGAGTTCAATATCCATGATACTCGGAATTCCATCCGACTTAGTCTAAGCAATAGAACAAGTTCCATAAAGAATATCGAGTGAGATAACTTGATATAGACTAAGTATGAAACAGACTAAAGATATTGACTCTAACGAAAATAGAGCTTGTAATCGAAGTAAGATTCTGAGTGAGAAAAAGATGAAACACTAGTCTATTTAAACTGCGATAAATCTAAGTGAAGATGGACTCGTAACAAAGAACCACTTTTCCGAGTCTCATACAGAGAAGCAATAAATGTAATAAGTGAAAGCCGTATCACTCGAAAAGATATTATTTTACTCAAAGAAGTTTCTGCGATACCGAGAATGCCTTGGAATCAAAACTCTATAAGTATGGGATTTTTATACTCGACTCGTTTAGTGCAACTCGTAAATGCGTTGAGAAATGTCCGAGTCTTCAATCTCCCCTTTTTGATGAAAGGCATTCTATACTTAAACAGAAACTTTGTTAGTAAAAAAAATGATTCTAAGTAGTTTGCGCATGAGTAAGACATACTCAATAGTTCGGAGCAAGAAGTATATAGTCGAGCATAAGGTAAAGATGCTTAGCAATGAAATAATGTAAGCTCGAAACATTATAAACATAGAAATTATTATGTAAGAGAAAGCATTACTTCATTGATCTTAATAGAAATTACAAGAGTTAAAAAGAGAAAACTCACCCTAAACAAGACAACAAGTTTTCTCGACTCTATTTCTTCATTGATCTTAATAGAAATTACAAGAGTTAAAAAGAGAAAACTCCCCTAAATAAGACAACAAGTTTTCGACTCTATTTCTCCCCTTGCCTTTCAAAGAAAAATAACAAAAAGAAGGGAGAAAAGAACAAGTAATACAAATTAGTTGTCCGGACAAAAAAATGAGAAAGAGGAAAATTAGGGGACACCGAGGAATTGTGACTCGGTGCATGGCTCCTATGAGGGAGGGGGATTTCGAGTGGAGGCGGAGGTTCGCCGGCGCCGATATGATCTTGACGATGTGCTTGAGCGCGGCGAAGGGAGAACCGGGATAATCGTCGTGGGCTCAGCTCCGAGTGGTCGACCCGGAGAGAGTGGATCGAGGGGTTCTTCCCTTGGGACCTCGGTGGGCTGGAGGGGGCTGCTCTGCTCGACCCGCTGGAGTAGCTAGGTCGCTCGACCCACCCGGATCGCCGTCCGAGCCGAGTACAGCCTATTTGAGCTTGTGGAGCGGCTCGACCTCAGCAGTTGCCACGGCCTCTTCTTGCCTTTGCCCGAAGGGCCTCGCCTCACCCGCAGGTTCCTCAAGATCTTCTCGCCGCATCTGCAGCTTCTTCTTCTTCTTCTTCCTCATCCCCGCCGTCCGAGGAGGTCGACTCGGGCTCGAAGACGCTTCGCACGCGTCTCGAGTCATCATGGTCCCGAGCCGCCTTGGACCGCTCTCTCTCGAGGAGCTCGACCAGCTCCTTCCGCTCCTTGACCAGCTCCTTCATCTCAAGAATTAGAGACTCGCTGCTCTCGGATTTGGGATTGACCAGTCTTTTGGTTGATGGTCGACCTTGGAGGACAGATTTGAAAGCTTTGAGCATGTCTCCGAAATCGAAGACACAGAGCCGATCTTGTCCATGAAAGCAGGGGACAAGAGGGCGGAGAGAGATTTGGAGGCACCTGAGGTGGAGGCACCCCATGTGTAGAGGGAAGAGGAAGAGGGAGAGGGTTGATTTCTGAGTCCGAGGAGGAGAGGGAGGCCTCAGCTCCGAAGTTGTGAACCCGCACACCGTGGTCGGCTTCCGGTATCCGTACCCTCGCAGTTCCTTCTTGCCGACCACAACGGCAGCCTCGGACACCGCGTTTGGGTCCGAGGGGAGAGGAACTTGGAATTGTTTGAAAACAAGGGTCGAAGAGCACCGAAAGGAAGGGAGGTGTTCTTCTTGGATTGGAGTTGAGCCGGCACAGCGCCATCCGCTCAATGATGGAGGGGAAGAGGTCTACTTCGTATCCCTCAAGGATGTCGAAGAGAGCTTTGAGGTGCTTGGAGTTGGGGTTCTCCTTGCTGGAATGTTGTGAGAAAAAGGTTCTCATCAGCTAGAAAGAACGAAGGCGAGCTTCGACTTCAACCGAGTCACGTAAAAGTTTTTCCTGGACCCGTGGAATTCTTTGGCGTATTTTTCAAAGAAGTCGTCGGCGACTTCAAGTGAAAGGAATAGGATTGCTGTTCAAGAAAAGAGAGGAGACTTTGAACAGGCGGTGGAGGAGAGAGGTGTTGATGCGAACAGTAATGTTCTCGAACCCTAGAGGTTAGAACATTTTCTGAGTGGGTGAGGTGAGTATAGAACTCGTAAACGAGTTCGAGATAGATGAACTCGCTAAAACACAGGAAGTGGTATACTCCGGTGGTTTGTATGTTGGACAACCAAGAAAATTTGGTTGTTGGAAAGAATTTGTCGTCCAGACGCAAGGTGCTCGGGTGAAAATGGGTTTGGAAGGGGTTGAGCTTTCGGCTTATTGGTGCGAGGCTTTTTGGAAGAGGGAGAGACCCGGAAGTCGGGATGGTTTCCTCTTTTAGGCATTGTGAGAGAAGGAAAGAAAAGATGAAACTTTTCGAATAGGAGAGAGAAGGAGGTGTAGAAGAGAAGAAAATGAAAATGTAGAAGAAAGAGATGAGAGCAACTGTAACTTACGAGAGAGAGAGAGAGCTTCTTTGACGCTTGCGGACGATCAAGAGTGACTGTTCACGTAGTAATCTTCCGCGAGAAGTTTCATTTGAGAGAGATGGAGTTTAGAGTACCGAGATGTAGATGGATAGTCGTTATTTATAGAAAATAAGCGCGCCCGTCAACTATCCGTTAAGTATAACTCCGTTCGACTCGGCTTGTCCATCAGCCACAAAAGACCGGTGTGACGGTTCTCTTCAACGGTTGAGATTCCAGCTGTTAGAAATCCACGGCTAACGTTTGATCGCAGCGTCGAGAGAGAGAGAGAAAAAGATTTTGAAAATATGATCCGAAACTCTCCACTGTTCTAGAGATAGTTTCGTAAAATTTGAAGTCCAAGTTTCGCTACGTTCGAGTTTGACTCGTAAAGGTTTCGAGTGACTGAGAAACACGAAATAACTATCAGCCCAAGTATCACCGAATCAACCGAACTAATTGTTATTAACAGAGAAAGCACATAGCACATAATTATGCAACAAAAGTAGCACATAATTAAGCATTTAACATACCAAGCTCATTCCGAATAAAACAAAACCGATCTTCACCAAGAGGCTTAGTAAAGATATCAGCTAATTGAAGATTAGTAGGAATGAACTCAAGTTCAATATCACCCTTTTCCGAGTGATCGCGTAAGAAGTGATACCCGACCTCAATATGCTTTGTTTTTTAGTGCTTGGACATGATTCTTGGTGATACCGATTGCGCTTTGGTTGTCACACTTGATTGGAACCGAGTTGAGAAATAGTCCAAGATCCTTCAAGTGTTGTTTTATCCAAAGAATTTGAGCGCAACAAGCTCCAAGCAGCAATATATTCAGCTTCCGCAATCGATAGAGCTACCGAGTTCCGCTTCTTTGAGTGCCAAGATATTAGGGATTGGCCCGAAATTGGCAAGCTCCGGATGTGCTCTTTCGATCAACTTTGTATCCTGTGTAGTCCGCATCCGAGTACCCAGTCGAGTCGGTTCCGAGTCTCTGGAATACCATAGA
Source organism: Talinum fruticosum (assembly GCA_021018815.1). Taxonomy (NCBI): domain Eukaryota; kingdom Viridiplantae; phylum Streptophyta; class Magnoliopsida; order Caryophyllales; family Talinaceae; genus Talinum; species Talinum fruticosum. The sequence continues at coordinate 239,488 of JAITYX010000020.1, forward strand.
CCTAAATTCCGAGTACTCGCAAGATATCCGAATATTCTCTTCACCGCAGATGAGATGTGATTCTTTTGGATTAGCTTGAAATCTTGCGCATAAACAAATACCGAACATTATATCTGGCTCTGCTTGAAGTAAGATATAGCAAAGATCCAATCATACCTCGATAGAGTTTCGATCTATTGCTTTACCTTTGTCATCCGAGTCAAGCTTTATACTCGTCGCTCATAGGAGTTGATGCGTGCTTTGCATCTTGAAGTTTGTATTTCTTCAGCAGTTCCTTGGTGTACTTTGATTGATGAACAAAGATTCCATCTTTGTCTTGTTTGATTTGTAACCCAAGGAAGAAATTGAGTTCTCCCATCATACTCATTTGGAATTCTTCACTCATCAACTCGTAAAATTCTCGCACGTAAATTCATTAGTAGCACCGAAAATAATATCATCAACATAGATTTGAACAATAAGGAAATCTTTCCCTTTGGTCTTTATGAAGAGAGTCTTGTCGATCCGACCTCTTTTGAAATCATTTTGAACCAAGAAGCTACTCAGTCTTTCATACCAAGCTCGAGGTGCTTGTTTAAGACCATAGAGAGCCTTTTGAAGTTTGAAAACATGATTTGGAAATTCCGAGTTTTCAAAACCAGGAGGCTGCTCGACATAAACTTCTTCTTCAATAAAACTATTGAGGAATGCACACTTGACATCCATTTGATATAATTTAATATGCATGCTGGATGCAAATGCCAACAGATATTCTAATAGCTTCGATTCTCGCTACAGTGCAAAGGTTTCCCCACAATCAATTCCTTCTTCTTGATTGTAACCTTGAGCCACAAGTCTAGCCTTGTTTCGACTACCACTCCACCCTCATCCAGTTTGTTTTTGAAAACCCATTTGGTTCCTATAACTGGGTGGTCGAAGGTCGGTTGGTCGAGTCCGGACTTGGTTTCTCTCGAATTGATTAAGTTCCTCTTGCATGGCCTCTACCCATTCAGGTTCATTAAGGGCCTCTAGTGCATTTTTGGGTTCGAGTTAATGAAATGAATGCAGTGAATGCACATAGATTGTGTAAAGAGGAACGAGTTCTTACCCCACTATTGATATCGAAATGATGTTTTCTTGGGGATGACTGGAAGTAAATTTGAATGCTTTACCAGCTTCTTTGATTCAACAGGTTTGTGGGCTGAACTCGCTTGATCTTCGAAGCTTGTTCCGAGTGATCCTCTTCATTAACTTGTTCGTTCCGAGCGAGCTGTTGAACTGTCTCATTCTCGAGTTTCCTCGTTCGAGTGACTTCATTCTCGAGCAAGTTGGGTCCGAGTCTTTGTAGGCTCAACTTCGTCATCATCCTTTCCGAGCTTTAGTTCCGAGTATGAAGACTCACTTGGCTTCTCCTGTTCGAGCTCATCAAATACTACGTGGATGCTTTCTTCCACTTTGTTAGTTCGATTATTGAAAATGCGATAAGCTTTGCTATGAAAGGAGTAACCTAGAAAAATACCTTCGTCTCGACCGAGCATCAAACTTGGTAAGATGATCCTTACCATTGTTGTGAACGAAGCACTTACATCCGAATGGTCTCGAAATAGGAAATATTTGGCTTCTTCCCTTTGTAGAGCTCATAAGGTGTTTTCTTCAAAATGGGTCCGATGAGGCATCTATTTAGAGTGTAGTTGGCTGTGTTCACCGCCTCCGCCCGTAAATAGTAAGGCAAGTTGTGCTCAATCATCATCGTCCTTGCTATTTCTTCAAGGGTTCTGTTCTTTCTCTCTACTACTCCATTCTCGTTGAGGAGTTCTGGGTGCTGAGAAGTTGTGAGAGATTCCATTTTTGTCACAAAACTCGAGAATTCTCGAGTAATCGAACTCCCTTCCATGGTCGGTTCGAATCCTCCGGATCCGAGTCCGAGACTCAACTTGAATTTTTCTGCAGAGCTTGCTGAACTCCTTGAAAGCTTCATTTTTGTGCTTAAGAAAACACACCTAGGTAAATCGTGAATAATCGTCAATAATAACAAGTACGTAGGATTTACCTCCGAGACTCTTCACAGGATTTCACCACATAAGTCCATATGTAGTAATTCAAGTACGTTGGATGTGGAAACTGTCTTCAGAGATTTGAATGAAGATCTCGACTTGTTTCCTCTCGGTGCATGCTTCACATACTTTGTCTTTCTCAAAAACACAGCTTAGGTAAACCCCTAACTAAACCATTAGATGCCAATTTCTTGATAGTATGCATGCTAATATGGCCTAATCTACGATGCCAAGTCCAAGAGTCATCATGGAGAGATGCTTTTAAACAAGATAAGTTCCGACTTAGGTCGAAAGAGGGATGATGTATGTATTACCCGATCTCTTACCCGAAAGCTTGATCTCTTTGGTAGAGACATCGAAATAGTGCAATTGGTCCGAGTGAATCTTACCTCTTGACCTTTGTCACATAGTTGAGAGATGCTCGAGCGATTATATTTCAATCCCTTGACAAGATATACTCGGACTCGACCAGATTGCTTCCTTTTCCAATCTTGCCAATCCCCACGATCTTGCCCTTGCTATCATCTCCAAATGTGACTTTTCCTCCTTTATGTTTGTTCAACTCGTAAAAGAGTCCCGCATCTCCCGACATATGGCGTGAACATCCACCGTCAAGGTACCAGTGTCCTTTGATCTCTTCCGAGTGACCTGCAAAACAAAGAGAATCTAACCCTTCTCACTTCCTCTAACGAACCCAAGTAACATTCTTTACTCGTGGTCCTTTTCGAGGAAGAAGGTGTTTTGGAACCCGCATTTGAATGACTTTGGGTTTTGTCTCGATTCTCGAGTCTTCCTCTCGGAGAACTGAGTCTCGTGTCTCTTTCTTTTTGAAAACCTTTCCTTTTGAAACAGAGAGTATGGTTTCTTTTTGTAAACAGATTCGGGCTTAGTCCTTCTTTCATTTCGGTGAATGGGACCTTGCTCAGCTTTCCCGAACTTCACAGCTCGGAGTCATTTTTAAATAGTTCCGAGTAGGAATTTGATTCCTCTTCTCCGTTGAAACCAAGACCTTCTTTTCGAAAGGAGACACATTGTGATCCTAAGAGCATGTCAAGGTTTTTCCGACCTTGAGTAAATTTTAAAATCAGATCTTGAGACTCGGTGAGCTTCGTTTTAGTTGCTCATTTTCTTTCTCGAGTAACTCGGACTCGGCCTCATTAGCTTGAGCACTAGTCTTGAGTTCTCTCGAGTGTGAGTCTCAGTTTTTCCAATTCGTTTTTCAAAGAATTGCTCTCGGATGAAATTGACTCAAGTTGTTCTTTGAAATGGGAAGAATCGAATTGGACTTTTCTTCCAAAGTAAAAATGTATTTAGCTAAATCAACTTTGGAGAATTTGAGGAAGTAATTTATTACCTCTTGAGGATCAGCTTCCTCATTGTTCGAGTCCGAGTCCGACTCTCTTTCAGCCTTCCGAGTCGAGATTGCCATCGACACTTTGAGTCATCTCGAGTCCTCGTCATCTTCCGATGAGTCCTCATCGCTCCATGTTGCCATCATGGCCTTTTTCTTCTTCCTCGTCCCTTTTCCGTTTTGGACAGTCCTTGACTATGTGGTCTTTGCTCCCACATTCAAAACATACCGTAATTCTTAGATAAGGATAACTTTGAAAGAGAAGAAAACTTACCTTTTCTATCTCTCTTATCTTTCTTGTAGAATTCTTCTTTTGGCCTTTTGTCCCATCTTTTGTGCTTCATCATTCTCTTGAAGCCTCTTGCAATGAGTGCCATAGGATCGTCTTCCGAGTCGAAGAGCTCGGATTTGCATCCTTGGATTCCGAGGCTTTAAGTGCAATGTTCCTTTTGGTACTACCCTCAAGCATCCTCCTCTTCTAGATGGATTTCATGTGTTAGAAGCTTTCCAATGAGCTCGTCCGGCTTTAAGAGTGAGAGGTTCTGAGCTTCCTCTATGGCGGTCACTTTGGGACCCCATCTTTTCTTGGGTAGGCTTCGAGAATTTTCCGGCACATTTCTTCGTGGGAGATCTTCTTTCCCAGTGATTTGAGATTGTTGGTAATCTCTGTAAACCGAATGAACATCCGAGTGATGTTATCCTCTCGGCTCCATCTTGAAAAGCTCATATTTGTGAAGATATTGACTTATCTTTGCTTGTCCGACCTGGCTTGTGCCTTCATAAGTGTTGACAAGGGTGTCCCACACTTCTTTTGCTGAATCATATGCAGACACTCGGTTGTATTCTTCCGAGCTTATGGCGCACATAAGGATGTTCATGGCTTTGAAATTCTTTCGAACTTCTCTGCTTCGCTGGTGTGAACTCAGCCTTCGTCTTGGGAAGAATTCTGAATTCATCTGTCTTTGTTGGAATGTAGTTTCCTTATTGTATGATTTCCCATACCTCTTCATCATGATCTATGAGGAAACATTCCATAAGCTTCTTCCAAGGCCCAAAGTTTGACCCTTTGAATTTTGGTGGCCTCGTTGGAAGATCTTCCTTCGTCGAACTCTCCGGTGTTCCGAGCCATTTGATCTTTAAACCTTTGGATTGTTAGATCCTTTCGAAAGGCTAAGGTCTCGATACCAATTGAAGGTTTGCTCGGGAGAGTCTCGAGTCACCCTAGAGGGGGTGAATAGGGTGATAGGAAATTCTTTGCGGAATCACACTCTTTTGCGCAGAAATAGGAAGGAAGATAGATTCCGAGTCTATTAACGAGGTCGAAAAGATTGAACTCGAAGGTAATGAATCGGAAGGAACAAGAGCGAGAAAGTCGTCCGAGTCTAGAATGAACTCGGAAAGATAACACTTAGATTTTTCGTGGAATCCCTCCCGGGGTAGAAAACCATGGACCGTGTCAATCCGGACACGAAGTCAAATTCACTATTTTGAGTCCACAAAATACCGTGAACTGATCGAACCCGAGTTGCTCCCTTAGACAACTCTATACAAGTTTTCCTAGACTCGTAAAATCCCTTATCTCGATCTAGTACTTCCTAGCTGAGATAACCCTTACAGCTAGGGACAACTAAGCTGAGTTAACCTTTACAGACTTAGTCAAGGGACCTTACAAAGAATGTAAGAAATAGTTTGTAATCGAATACAAGACCTTACAACTCGTAAAGTAATGAATTACAGAGTGGGAGTTGTAAGTTGAAGATTGAAAGTAAATACAATGACTTTTCTCAAGTATGTGTATTAACAATAGATTCGGCAATCTTCGGATCTTGTGAGGTGGCTTCAATTTATAGGTAACCAGGCAGAGTAGCCGTTATCTTCATCTCGCTGACCGAGAGTCTTCCGTGACCGTTGATAAAAGCTTTCCGAGTCACTCGAAAGTATTCGTTGTAATGTGAACGTTGGACAACAGTTTAACTCTCTTGGAAGTCCCAAAACCATTGGCAGTGTCTTGAAGGATAAGGTGGAAACCACCGTTAAGCTTGGCGTTTCAGTTTTCAGATTTGGAAACAGACATCTTCCGACACAATCTTCCGGGACTGAAGCAGGGAAGGTGAAAAGCCATGTCTCGCTGGTGATTTGACGTTCCGGCTCGGCTACTTTTGTGGTTTGAAAAAGGTGTATCCTCGAATGAATAACCTACAAAAGTAAATCAATTTTGGTTCTCAAAGTATAAAATACTTTGGTCCAAGGTTAGACACGAGATAATAAAATAATTATGATAATTAAACAACCGATTATCCGAGTCGAAACCTAATGGAATTTTCTCGAGTTCAATATCCATGATACTCGGAATTCCATCTCGACTTAGTCTAAGCAATAGAACAAGTTCCATAAAGAATATCGGAGTGAGATAACTTGATATAGACTAAGTATGAAACAGACTAAAGATATTGACTCTAACGAAAATAGAGCTTGTAATCGAAGTAAGATTCCGAGTGAGAAAAAGATGAAACACTAGTCTATTTAAACCGCAATAAATCTGAGTGAAGATGGACTCAAAACAAAGAACCACTTTTCCGAGTCTCATACGGAGAAGCAATAAATGTAATAAGTGAAAGCCGTATCACTCGGAAAAGATACTATTTTACTCAAAGAAGTTTCGCGATACCGAGAATGCCTTGGAATCAAAACTCTATAAGTATGGGATTGTTATACTAGACTCGTTTAGTGCAACTCGAAATGCGTTGAGAAATGTCGAAGTCTTCATTATAGTTTTAATTCCTTATTAGTTATTGAAATTGTGACTCAATAAATATTACACTATGGTATTGGAGAGTTACCATTTAAGGTCAATCATTTGGTATTAATTGGAGGAAATTGTCAAGGTTAGGGACATCTTTAAAGATGGTTATAATGATAAAAAGTGGAGCTATACCACTACTCGCAATATTCACTATTTTGATAAACCGCAATTTTATGGGCTTTTATTTCCTTTTCTTGGCTAATTTTAACCCTTCAAAGGCCTTCTTACCTAAATTCTTGATTTAATTTCGCTTACTTTCTCCATTAGTGACCATAGTGTGCGAATTTCTATATTTTTAGGTGATCCAGTCCTTTATGATGAAGAATATATGCTTTTAAGGTGCTAAGGAAGATAGCATGAGGCCATAGAAGGTCGAAAAGTGAAGAAAGAAGTCAAGCCATGTCCGCACAGCGGCAACACAGGCTGTCTTTGAAGAAAAGAAGGAAAAAGGACCTAGCATAGGCTATGCCAACGCTAACACTTGTTGTGCTTGAAGCCCAGGAGATTAGCACTAGGTTTGCCAAAAATCAGCATAGACCGTGCTAGGAAATCGAGTTAATTGAAGATGTTGTGAGGTTGCACGGTTGACAAAACGAGCGAGTGCCAAGGATCAGCTCGGGCGATGCCAAACTCAACATTACCCATGTTGTTTTCTTAAAAGTTGATCTGCTGTAGTTGTACCTTAGCACGAGTTGTGCTAGTGTCAACACTTGCCCGTACTAATCGACAATTTTCACATTTTCGGCCATTTTTTCTTAAAAACGATTATTATTCCGTATCTAATTTCCATTGAACATTTTAGTCTAATTTTCTCTCTACTTTTGGCACTTTGTTCAATTGTTAGGAGATCAAAGATTAAAGTTAATTTTTAACTAATTACAACCTAAATCAAGTTTAGGTATTATAATTCTTCCTCTCTTCTTTTTCGCTTCTTTTATCTTTCATTCTTCCTTTTGGTATTTCACTTCTCAATTTGTTGTCATATGTCATGAATATGTGCGAATAAATTCCCAACTTAGGTTAGGGATTTACCACTAATATGCTAATTTAATTGTGATTTGTGCTTCATTTACTATTTTCGCAATTATTTGGTGTCTATCTTGTTGTCATATATTGAATCAGTGTGAGGTTCGAGAGAATCTCATCTTCATTATTATTGGGAATTCGAATCATAACTAATTCAAAGGATCGGTCAAACCTCGACCTGTAGTCAAACTGAAAGGTTTAATTAGTCGATTCCCCAATTTGGTTTGCGGTTAACCATCACTTTAATCTTCAACTATGATTACACTAAGGTCATATGGATCCCTATTCTAATTGTTATTGCTACAGCTTGAAAACATCAATCCCTATACAACAAAACTACACAAGAGTGAGGGGCGGAGAGACAAGTTTCTATATTGCCTGTGATAGGCTACATCAACATTATTATTCCTTGGTTTCCCGCTGCGCTGACCGAAGTTTCTAGGTAGGAGAGAGAAAGTTACATACTTAAACCAACCAAACCTGCATCGAGAGAGAAAGGTCACTTCCATATATAAGTTAAAAGCCTCCATTTTTACAATGAAGAGAGAATTTTATATATACCTTATAAACCTTTACTTATTTCAAATATAAGAAGGAGAACTTTATCTACTTCGATTATTAACTTTTTCCGTCAGAAATTCATTATTAGAAATACTGGTACTCCTCTTTTAAGCTTATCTACGAGTTTTGCTAGCTTAAATTTCCATTTCAATAGAGCAACTTCAAATTTGGTTGGTGGGAAGCCCCAGCTTAGGGAAAGGGGTTTTCAACTTTGAAGCAACTATTTGGATTTTGCGTTTGCTGGCTTTGAATGAGTTGAGGATTAGAAAAGATAGACAAATCGTCTTTCTTGTCTATTAGCCTAAATTGTAATTCAAAATCTCTCCTTATATTTGAAAATTTGAAAGCTCACTTCTTACAGACGACATAGTATATGCCAACAAAAGTTAAGCAAGAGAGAGGATATGAGAGAAGAGTTTCTTCGAGGGGTTGAGTTGAGAGTCAGTAGAGGAATGAAGGTGAGGTGAAGAAAGTAAGAGAGAGAGAGAGAGAGAGAGAGAGAGAGAAGTAGAGACGCGATACGAGTAAAAGGGAAGTAGACAGAAAAATTACGACTTTCTATTATATATTTAGGAATTTTAAACAAAAAAATGGTTCGGTTAACCGCCGATTAACCTAATTTTCTAGATTTTGATTCTAACCGATCCATGAATTGACAAAAAAAAATCTGGTTAGGTTAACCAAACTGATTTTCTTAAAAAATGGATTTGGTTAACCTATTTTTCGGATCGGTTTTGTCGGATCGGTTTTTAATTTCGGTTTTTTCGCACACTCCAAAGTATGAGGACTCGGTTTTCTAGACCATCTTGAATTACCTGTTGTGCTTAAGTCCAAGCTTTCAAAAGTTGTTCTACCAACTCAAATTATTTTAAAAGATAAGGTAGAAAAATACGTTAGACTCATAAATGAAAAGTTACTCAAAACGGTAACAAACAAGTTTGTCAAATTAGTTTGAGTCCATCCGTAATTTTCGGCTTTTCTATCTGTAGTCTTCCAATAGTAACAAAGCCATTGTTTTTACTTTTCATTGTGATTAATCTGTTTTAGAAGATCTGAAAAAAAAAAATTAGAAAATGTTACACGAAGTATAAGAATAGTTCGAGTCTAAGATTATATTAGGATTGGTCTAAATCAAGTATTTAATAAAGAGTGATGAATCTCCTTAATCTTTTAAATTGAAAATTTTCAAGTCTAATATTTAATATGTGCCAATTCCATTTATGTCTTAACCAAGGATAAACTTAATAAAGATGAGTATATGAGTTATTTAAACATATTTCAGTGGTTACCACCTTAATTATTTCTACAAAGTGAATTTAGCTTAGATAGTATTAGGACAAGTAATTTTAGTTTAATTCTTGAAGCATGCCTGTTTCAAAGTGAAGTTAAATGTGAATTTATTTAGGAAAACTTAATGTATGAGTCATAAAGAGTTGGTCGAGTGTCCTAGAGTTGAGTGGTTCAGTCAAGCTCGGTTTGAGTGATTAGTTTAGTTTCTACTTTATGAAGTAGAACAGACATCCTTAGAATTTTAAATCTAAGTCCAAAGTCTTAATTTAGTTATCTATTAGTTGACTTTATCTTATGAATTTCTTTCAGAATGTATCTTGATTAGTCATATGTTTAGATAAACACCTTTAACTCAAAATCAATAAAGGGGTCGAGTTGATCATACCCGAGCCTTCAATTGCCATGGAGGAAGAGAAAGTGACGACCTAGTTGTTGCATACTTCTCTAAGATGGTCATCCGACACCTAACTTGGAAAAGTTACGTGAGGGTTAACCCGGAGCGCATACATCGGTGAGCGGGAAATGAAGTTCACCGGCAAGGTATGATTTGCTATCTAATGCATATTTTTCTTTGGACTAATTGGTATACTTGTTAAATGAATGGCTATTGTGGAACTCGGCTTGTGATCTGTTGAGTAATGGTGTATATAATTTGGACATGTGGTCGAGGTATGAATTGCTATGACATGTGATGCATGTTTTTCTTTTGATAATTTATATAATTTTTAAAATGAATGGTGTATGTAATTTGGATTGTTATGAAACTCGGCGTGTGGCCGTTGACTGAGTGGATATTCTTTTTGTTTGTTTTTTCGGATGAGGGCCATTATCCCGGGAAAATGTTGACTTTTAGGGAAACTCCGTCCGTTTTTCTCCAGGATTCTTCATAGTTTAAACTTTCTCTTAAGGATTAGTTGTTATGTTAGTTGATGTTATTTGTTTTTATTGTTTTGAATATGTGTTCTAGGTATGAATTGCTAAAACATGTGATGGAAGGGAAAGGTAATTGTTAAATGCCAATCCCTTCAACACATTTGGATACTTGTGACGAAGCGATCAATCGTTTTGTTACTTGGCCCTAGAGTTTGGTCATCCTTGGACATTCGACGATATTTTTGAATATATAAAGCTGTAATTTTAATCAATCTAATATTTACAAGTTATTAATATGATCTCTTTCAACTAATTCTTATTATTGTCCCATGTGAATTAGGATCTTGGAAGAGCTACTAGTGAGAAGAAGACTGCCAAGTCGGTTGGCGATCATAAGATGAAACAATCGATAGCCGATCATCCTTCGAAGAAAGTCAAGGAAACCAAGTTCTCCAACATGTTCATGATTTAGTTTTCGAACTGGACTTGGCGTCTCCTAGATTTTGGCAAAATAATTGCCATAAGATGAAGTAGTTCAAATCACAACTCGAAGACATGTGTTGGAGTATGATTGTGATGGTGAGAATGGCTTGACTATATTCCTAGAGAACGTACTACGGTTCGTAAAGATGTAGGAGATCAGCGCAAACGCTAGTATGCTCGGCATTATGTGAGTTACTATGTATAAGTTCATTTACGTTAATTCTTATTTCTAACTATTTACGTAAAATTAATATGCACTAGGTGACTCACAACATGCGCATCGAGTCCGTTGAGTTTTGTTGCCCCGAAGTGATCCGAGACATAAGTTGGTCATTTGACGAAAGATCTGAATTCATATCCAACCTAATGATGACGACAAGAAAGACATGTTATTTGGCACCATTCATTGAGAGGTAAATGTACAAACCTAAATACTTAAGTTAAAAATTCATGAGTACATTTTCTTGTTTGCATTTGATGTTGTTTGTGTAGGTCTAATCGTCACTTGGATGCTTGCTTCCAGTTATTCGAGGCGTAATGTGGCTTACTAGCTCGATCCTTTGGGTCAACTCTGTGAGGAAAGAAATTCAGCGTGTTCTCAAGTCGTGAGTTCACTTAGTAATTTTCATTACATTTGTTAAATGTTTTTCAATTATTGTATGCCTCTATGATATATTTCAATAATACATGACCATAATTTCAATTTTTATTCATCAAATTCTTAAATAGTGCTATCGAGCTTATGATTTCAAATGAGGCTCGAGAAGCCAACAAAGGGGTCATAAAGCTGTCGGTTATTATTAATCTTAAGGTGAGGTTTCTTGCTTATGTTTAAATTAGTTTTTTTCGGCTAAATTACTTATTATGTAGCTACTAATATATGCGTTGGGAATCTATATACATTTCAATTATTTATAGTTCCACAAGAAAAATGGGAACATGAAGTGTGACTTATACGTTCTAAAATACATGAAGGAAATTGTGACGCTATTAGATTATGATGATTCTAAAACCACTTCGAAAAAGGTGCTTCTAACTACTCTTATTGACGATTATTGCTTACCAAAATTGAATTGATCAGGAAATTTTTTAGTACTTCCACTTGACATAAAAATTAATTTTACAACATTGGTCGCAATATTTTCCTGAAAAGACGCTCGCCACCCCTTATACAAAATCCACAACAGATGAGTTCCAAGTAGGGCTGGCAAAAAACCCATACCCATTTAAAACCCTCAAAACCCGCCCCATTTAAAACCCAAATGGGTGTTAAAATTTTGAAAAAAATGGGTATGGGGTGGGTGTGGTCAAAATGGGTAGGGGACGGGTATGGGTATGGGTTTAGGCTTCACCCGCCCCATACTCGCCCCACATAACACCCATAACTCATATCCCGTACCCGCAACACCCGCCCCATACCCGCCCCACTTAACACCCACAACCCACTTTGCTAAATGTTTTAAAAAAAGAAATTAAAGTTGAATTTTAGGCCTAATGTTTAAGCTCAAATTCATTTCAAGAGAAGAAGCCTTAGTTTATGGGTGTCTTTTTCCTACCTTTATCTTCCCGTTTCCTCCCTCGGTGTCTTGCTATCTATTTTTTTTTGTTGAACGGTGAGAAATGTTAAATATGGGTTTAATATGAATATCATTATTTTTAGTCTATTTGTACCCAAATAAAACCCGCATACCGTAAAACCCGGTGGGTATGGATATGGGTATGGATTTTTAACACCCGGTGGGTATGAGTATGGTTATGGGTACGCATTTTGAAAACGGGTATGTATGTGGGTATAGGAAAACCCGCCCCGTACTCGCCCCATTGCCAGCCCTAGTTACGAGAGGGACGAGCGCAGTTTGTGTATAAATTTGTAAACAAATCAGTAAATGTCTTATAGTTAGTTATATTGCATATATAATATTTTTTGATTTTAGTTACTTGTGTATGTTTCTGCATTTGATTGATAAATCTGTAATTGCAAATAACTTTTTATTTTGTTCAAAATAAATAGATATTGGATGGTAATTTGAGTTGTGTTGCAAAGATTGTTGTTTGTTATTGCTTTAGAATAAAATGTATACATATATGTACCGGTTGGTGACAAATATAAATCTAACAAAAAACATTTTAGTATCGTTCTCCAAAAAAGCGTAGTAATAGCCTGGTTTGATACCCAGGCTTTTACTACGATTTTGTGGGGGCTTATTACTATGGTTCTCCTTGACAACCGAGGAATAGGTTAGGATTATTACTACGATTGTCCAAAAAAACTGTTATAATAGTCATGGTTTGGTCATTGTGAAATGGTTCATTGGTTTAATAGTTGTAATAGGCTAGAGAATTAGACCTTTCTCTATGATTTTTAGGGAAACTGTGGTAAGAGTCCCGATTTATTACTATAGTTATCATGGAAAACCGTTATAATAGGCCAACAAAATCAAGCCTTTCAATGTTTTTTTGGGAAACCACAGTAATAGTCATCACCTATTACTATGACTATCCAGGAGAATCGTTGAGGTCAACTTTTACTATAATTGACAACCGTAGGAAAAGATACGAGACCTCATTGCTATGCTCATTTAGACAACGCGTTGTCACCTGTAGTAAAAAGCCATTTTTAACGGTTCCTAAAGATGATTATTGTAGTAGTGTTAGCTTTATATCAACAATATTATTGTATGTTACGTTAGTATTTAGTGTATGATAAGTCGAGTATTTAATGTAAGCTTTAATTTTTTCCATTGACAGTTAGAATTAATTAGATGAAGCATTTATAATGAGGTGAAAACCGACATTAATTATAAATAGATTTGAACAATAGTGGTGAGCGATGAATACTCATTAGTGAATAATAGTTTTTGGTGAACAATAAATCACTGTCTAGGGAATAATTTTTCTAGACAAAGAAAAATTAACAAGTATATTTTAAAAAATTCAAAGCCAATATTGCAAAAAAATTTAAAGTTTGTAATGGTATTTTTAAAAAAAAATTCCTTTAATACTTTGTATTATGTAGAAAAAAATTATTTTAAGGCTCTTGCTAGCAAAACTTAAACCTCAGACTATGATATCAAAGTTCAAGTTCTTTACCAGGTTCTCCAATTTTGATTTTTGTGAACTTTCGCCCAATTTAATACTTATTGACACCAAATTTCATGTCCTTTTTTTCCTAGGCAATGCGCGTTTGGAATTTGCGTTTAGGCTTGAGTATTTTAGATGCATGAATGGGTCATAGTGTGTATACCATGGTCTTGTACATGAATTTGTACCATATAAGAATTGCATAATTAACTCTTCTATCCCAAAAATAATTTTATGTCATAAAAAGCTCCGTGGAACTTGGTCAAATGTCTTTCCATACCTTTATTATTTTTTTATGAGGAATTTCAGTGAAAAGAAATGTACAAACTTGCTATGGTACAAGTCAATATGCAATGACAAGATATATACTCCCTTTATTTTAATTTATTTATTGCTTTACTTAACTTTTTTTTCACAATGTTTATCACTTTACAAATTTAATAACATATTAATAATTAACTTACTAATTTTACCTTGTTAATTACTTTTCTTTTCCCTACTTTTCTATCTCCAATGAAATTCTAGGCATATTTTGGTCTCTTAGCTACTAATTTATTTGAAAATTAACTCCATTTTAATATTCTTTCAATAGTCTAAGGTGATAAATAAATTGATATGAAGGCAGTAATTGAATATTTAAAAAATTGTGTTCAAATTTGCCCAATGAGTGTGATCACAATAAGGGAATAAAAGGAGTAATATGATGAGATTTGCAAGTGAAAACGAGCTGGGATTTGTTATTGCGTCATTATCAAAATTCCTAGCTCCAAGCAAGCCATCACTTACCCAAACTACAATTTTACCCATAACACTAACCACTCAAAATAAACAACTCAATTCTCTTCACCATTACAAAATCATAGGCATCGTAAAGTGGCATCCAGGAAATCATTGGCAATTTCATAACTTACGTACAAAATCTGCGAAGAAACTTCCAAATAAAACTCTGCTATGAATTGCTCTTAGCTGTCATATCATTCTATCCTTCTTGAACAAGTGAAAAAGAAATTTTAATAGCCACATCTAATTAATACGGAGTAATTGACATACATATTTAGGAAAATGAGAATTTGTGGAAGGTTTTTAACTTTTGAACAAACCCTTCAATGGTAGTTGTTAACTAAAGATTGACAATTTACTGGATCCGTCCGTCTGGCATTATGTCAAATTACCTATGATTTAGCACTCTTGCCTCTCTTCCAGAAGGGTAGGGGAGTGGTAAATTCATAAAGTTTATACAATTACGTCTTTAAACTTTCTAATATTTTATCCTATTGATTAATTTTTGTAGGTGTTAGTTCTTTAAAAATTCTACAAATTATTACTGCCGAGTAAGAAGTACTCCTTTTTTTTTTTTTTCCCTTAGTTAAAAGGACATAAGACCGATGTCCACAATAATAATTTGACGCTTAATTTGGATGGCGGGTAAAAAGGAGCAAATAGCAACTATGATAAAACTCACCCATCCTAAAATATTTACTCAATCTAAAATAAACTGAACCAATTTTAATAAGGGCACATATTATTAGTCCAACCAAATCAAAACATCGATCTTTCTGGTTAATGTGGGATGTTAAATTCTTGGCCGTATTTGACAAATAACTCGTTAGTTGTTAAGCTGTTAGTTGTTTGTATTAGATGTATTATTATTAACTTGTTTGAATTAGTTATTTTTTGAAAAAGTGTTTGGTAAAATTAGCTGTTTGAGGAAAAAATGTTTGGTGAAATTTCATTTATACCCTTATGTCTAAATTGTCTTTTAAATAAATATATATATGTTTTTATTGATCATTTTATTTTTTTCAAATATAATTATATTATGTTATGTATACAAATTATATCTTCATTTATAAAACTTTATTTTCTTCCTATTTTTACAAAATTTATATTCATTTTCTACCTAATATAATATTTATTATATTTAATTTAAATAAAAAATAATATCATGTAATATAATAATAATAATAATAATAATAATAATAATAATAATAATAAGTATTGGTGGCATATGAGATAATTTCTCAAAACTTTTGGATAAATGTGTCATTTTTACAAACAACTCTTGCTAAAAGGTTATTGGAAAGAGACTGTTTGAGACCAAACAACTCTTTCAAACAACTCGTTAACCAAACACTAGTTTAATCTGTTTTGATTTCAAACCGCTGTTACAACTAAACAGGGCCCTTATATGTTAATATTCACTTTCAAAACTTGTTTGGCTTTGATTATTATTGATGGACATTATTTATTGATGCCTTCCAAAAACTTTAAATATACAGCCAAAGTTTTTTGAAGGAGCAAATATAATTCTTTCACTTGTATCTGCTTTTGTTCCCATTCGATATTAACTGTATGCATTATCCGAGTAAATTTTAGAACATATCCGCAATATACCCGAACATATCCAAAATCGATTTAACCTAATTATTCCATAAGCACATTTCGACCGATTATAAACTAACCCCGACACAAGGGCAATAACAGAGACCCGTAATGAGTTTTAATTATCAGCTTTGATTACAACGGTATTCACTGCAGTGGGTCCTCCAGCTCTAACTCGAGTGGGGACATCAAGAAGCGCCTGCTATTACCAACCTTTGAAAACAAGAAAAGAGAGCAGAGATTAACTTAAAGGGGATAGATAAAATTAACGTTATAAATTAAGAAAATGAAGCCAAAATCCAGCTATTACATACTTCCCCCTTTGACTTTTCCTCCGTAATTTTGGAATAAACTTCCAAAACTGACAATAATTAACATGACATAGTGGTTTTTCACAAACTCTTACGCAGCACCAATGAAAAAGACATTACGCGGAATAGCATACAAATATGTCTTTATATATTTATGCCTTTGGCTGCTTAAACCAAAGTGACCAAGTTACAATTTACAAAACATTCTCTGCTTAAACCAAGGAGTCCTTCCTCTGTTTCCAGCTCTGGCAGCTTGTCCCTGTTACCCGAGATCATAATGGAAGCGTGTAAATGGTGCAGCTTCATTGTGGTCCTCGTGATGGTTATAGGGCCAGGAGAAGCTCAGCTCTCGGAAAATTTTTACAGCACTACCTGCCCCTTTGTTGAGCCCATTGTCAGACAGGCAGTAATGACAAAGTACAGTCAGACTTTTGTAACAGCTCAGGCCACACTTCGTTTATTCTTCCATGATTGCTTTGTTCAGGTATGACCAGCTTCAACAATGGTTTAGTTGTCTGATCCCTTCTCCTGTCCTCCCCTTTCATGGGGCCATGACAACTTTTACGGCTTTAAAACAAATTATTGCTGGTTTTCTTCTTGATTTTGCAAAATCCAAATGAATCCCATACCAATTCCCAATATGAGCAATCTGCCATAGAAAACATGTAATTTTATTTCCTTGGAGTATCTTCTGAAATATTGCAAATATCATAGACAAATGCCATCAGTGTGTCAAACCAGAAAAAACAATTTTAAACCTGCAAAGTTATTTAAGGTGTCCTGACATTGGTCATATCTTTGGGCAGAAAGTATGCATAAAACTTTTGGTTAAGATAAAGGCTGCAAAGAAAGTCATTTGTAGAGACAATTTTGATCTGTGAAGTGCTTAACCAATCTGGTTATGATTCAGGGGTGTGATGCTTCGGTCATGATTTTCTCCCCGAATGATGATGCAGAGAAGGATGCACCAGATAATCTCTCACTAGCAGGAGATGCATTTGACACTGTTATTAAGGCCAAACAAGCTGTTGAAGCTGTTTGCCCTGGTGTAGTCTCCTGTGCTGATATATTGGCTCTTGCCGCGAGAGACTCAGTAGTCCTGGTAAGTATGTATGAAAGGTTTTGCTACTTCGATTGCAGTTGAACATCTGTTTTTTTCTGAAAAATATTCCTCTTTTATACTAGCCAAAAACCCAGTATTAAACCTGAATAACCCAATAAAAGAAACAAATTAGACGTAAGGTAATGGCTAATGCAACATGATTTAGACCTGAACCCAGATAAGACCATTGACCCAGATAAGACCTCAACTCAAACCCAATGCAACCAATCTCATCAACCGTTTGTGCACTATCATTAACCCCAACCTGTCAAATTGACCCATTACCTGGTTGTAGTGCATCACTTCACAAGGAAAAAGGTTGTAGAAAACAAAAAACTTGTCCTGACCAGAAACGAAGCTAAAATGTATCTAATTTCTTGACTAACATGCAACGTAATACATGTTTTCAGACAGGAGGCCCTTCATTCAATGTTGAATTAGGACGCAGAGATGGGATAAGGTCTCAGGCATCAGATGTCCCAGGAAACCTTCCAGAACCCACATTCAATCTTAACCAACTTCTTTCTATGTTTGCCAAGCACAATCTCACCCAAACTGATATGATAGCTCTCTCTGGGGCTCATACCATAGGCGTCTCCGAGTGCTCAAAGTTTGCAAAACGCATCTATAATTTTTCCTCACTGAACTCTACTGATCCATCCATGGACCCCACATATGCCCAACAGTTGAGGCAGGCATGTCCACCAAATGTAAACCCAAGCATTGCCATCTCCATAGACCCGCAAACTCCAAGAATATTCGACAACTTGTATTACCAGAATTTGATAGCAAAAAAGGGATATTTACCTCAGATCAGGTTCTCTTTACTGACCCAACTTCTCGACCAACTGTTGTTGATTTTGCCAATAATCCAGGGGACTTTTATACAGCCTTCACCACTGCAATGAGGAAGCTTGGCAGAGTAGGTGTTAAAACTGGTAACCAGGGTGAAGTTAGAAGGAATTGTGCAGCATTTAACTCTTAAAACCTGACGAAGATTATGCTCCTGATCTCTTCAAAAAAAAAAAAAAAGAAGAAAATATTATGCCCCTGATCTATTCGAGATCAAGTATGCAATGGATTTTGCTCTTTCCATTCCGAGCTTCTGGAAGTGATATGCATAGGTGTGAGAATTATTTTTTACATGGTTAAAATTATTTGTGAATAACAATAAAATATATTTGTTCCTGCATATCCATGAAATTTTTGTGTAATAAAATGTTGTTTTGGTACCGATGCAATCAGATCAAGCTACTGGAAAGACTGCATGTATTATCAATAATTTATGTGGAGCTAAGATTGTTTTTTTCTATAAGCAGTTACTCAATCCATCCCAAAAAATCGTACTAGCTTTCAAAATCTTTGAAATATGCTGAAGTTTAACGTCAAAATTTTCCGCAACTAAGATAGATGAATAGAAAATAAAAGCAATTAACATTTGTAATGCAACAAAATGACAAAACTCTCCCCCTCTCCCCCCAAAAAAGGCTTTCAGTGCAGAGAAGTGTGGAAAAGAGAACTGT
This sequence comes from Talinum fruticosum, assembly GCA_021018815.1. NCBI lineage: Eukaryota > Viridiplantae > Streptophyta > Magnoliopsida > Caryophyllales > Talinaceae > Talinum > Talinum fruticosum. The sequence goes on from JAITYX010000020.1 coordinate 258,307, forward strand.
TGAAGTAGCGCTGGTAAAAATTTGGGTTCGGGTTGAAATCGGGTTGGTCATTCGACGAAGTTTTTGTCCGATACTCGGTTTCTTTGGGTTGGACAATTCGGACAAGCGTAAATTCGGGTTAAAATCGGGTTCGCACAATAAAAATATGAAAATTTTATGTCCGAATTTAAAATTCGGACAAAAAGTCATATCCAGACCCGGTTTTTTTTAGTCGAACAAATTCGGGTAATCGGGTAGGATGAAATTTTGCCAGCGCTAGTTGTAAGCAGTAGAGCTGAACAAATTTTCAAAGTCACGTTAATTGTCCTGAATCCATACTGCAATATGCATGAGCAACAAGCAAATATGCTATTGTCACTAGGCTACAGGTATTATGTGAAGATTAGTATTCATTGAGAACATCTGATAAACATAAACACTTGCATCAATTCTACTGGTAATGCTGCTCATATCTGCTGTCACACCCCATCCTATGTAGAATTCTTAAGGCATTGGTGTGGTATTTCCATATCACTTGATAACCCACAAATTGTTTCCTTAACAGCAATGGAACCAGAAATGGTAAGCCACATAGCCATTTGATTTAGATAACCGGAGTAACTGTTTAGAAATCTAGTAGTCATTGAGAGAAAGAATGAAGAGATTAACACCTGTTTCTGGATTTCGAACTCAAAACATCCACAAAACATCTTAGAATAGTTCTGTATTCCAAATATGAGAAATAATCAACAGAATAAGGAAGCAAATTATGCACCTACATGATCCCCACGTGGATAATCATGTCATAAAAAACAGAATTTGCAGTGGGAACTATAAATATCAATCATATTTATTCTCTCTTGCCCCCTGCCCCCAAGGAAAATACAAATTTCTATCATCAAATAAAGGACGGTTTTACAGTCTAGAACATCGGCAGTTGACAATGCAAAGGCCACGCTGAATTACATCTTGTAGGACTATTGTTAAACATTATGTAAATCGGGCTTTAATCCAACGAGTGTTGCATAAAACTCAGGCGAGGTTTTATCTAAAAAGCAATCGCCAACGGTTGGAGCAATACACTATCTTATATAGGCCCTGTTCGGCAACAGCGTTTTCGGTAGCTTTTATCGTTTTGACCAAGTCAAAACACTAATCAACCAAATATTAGCGTTCGGTAAGGTAGTGTTTTAATTAGCGTTTGCAGTAGCTTTTAGAGTTTCAAGTAGTGTTTCGAAAAGTTAAGAATATTAGCTTTTCACATTTGAAAGTAGCGTTTTATATTTTTTGACAAAAAAATCCCTTCATTAATTTATATCCTTTTACGTCAATTTACAATAATCGGCTAACTCAACCGCTAAATTTACCGAACACATTTATTCAACCGCTCAATTGAACAGACTATCCGCTAACAGACTAAAATCTAACAGACTATCAGCTACACAAACAACTATCGACTACACAAACGACTATCCGCTACTCAAACAGCTCATTTTGCCGAACATGGCCATACATACTAGAAACCTACTAAATTGTTAATGTATGCCAATTTCATTTATTCCGACACACTCTATCACATGCAAATTTCTACAGGGAGCTTAGATTGCCAAATATAAGAGAGCATCATAAAACATCAACTTAAGTACAAAAATATATACCAATAAGCAATTTGATCAAAAAGTGTATTTAAATCAAATGTAGTTTGCTACTACAATTGCTAAGTAAACGTGATATTTTCGGCTCACCGTAAGCTTTCGCCATATAATCACATTTAAGACAAAGCCAAAGAAGAAAGTTCCGAGTACTAGAGTTGCATGGCATTGAATAGTAAATATATAACACTAATGTGAACTTGGTTGGATGTAATGTAATGCAATCAACCTTATAAAGGTATCATGATTTCATAGTTTGTGATAAACATAATTTCATGGTAGGTATTCATTGTAATATTCTCATATAAGTAGACAAAATAATGAAAATATAATTAAAAATTTGTTTACATTGCATAGTTGATTACATCTAACCAAATGTTATAAAAATTAGATATTTATATAAGAGAAATGTCCCTCTGAAAATTGGATCCAGGGCCTAAGCATAAATCACTATTCAACGGCCAATACAGAGTAAGCATTCAAATAATTGCCCAAAAACATGTGCTAAAAGACAAGGCAATCCCACAAGAAACAAAGACAAGTTTCAACCCTTTTATTTATATACATGTTGAATCATATGAAATATATTAAGACGGCATTTGACCAATAAGAAGCAACAAGTATTGGCAGGCAAAAAGAACAAACACGAAAATCAACCAAGATAAAAAGAATAAAGCTCGCGGAACTGAAACAATTGTCAACCAGATCGGATACGGATTGGGTTAAGCTATTTGGTACATCTAGATTTTGGTTCAATTCAGGATTAGGTGGGGTCTTTGTTAGCTCTTCAGCTGTGAGATCAATTCGGTAAATGAACTTGTTTGGCAAAGAGAAGTAAATGGCAAACATGGCCGAAATCTCCACCTCTTTTTGTTCCACTTTTTCCTTCTTTCTTGCGTTTCTCTCCTCTGTAATATTTTTATATCAAAAACTCTCTCCATTTCCAATTTAGTTGGTCTTAAGAAGGCTATTGTGAATAGCTTGCCTCTTCTTTTTCACCTCAAGACAAGATATGTCAAGAAATAGCAAGTGTCCAATTTGCCTTGAATTGATAAAAAGTCAACATATCATCCAATGTAAATGATGAAATTTGTAAGAGGTAGTATGAAAGACCTGCATACACAATCTTTACTTCAACCAGTCTTCCTGGATTCTAGCACCCCTCATCTCAGCACCCCCGCCCCCCAAAAAAGACAGAAATGAGGAAAAAGAGAGATTGTAGTACAATGTGTCAAAATCAAATAACTATGGTATATTTCACTATCAACTCAAAGAATGCACTCCAGTTTCGATGCGCATACACTATCAGAAACTATGATAAATGTTACAGCTTGCAGAAGCTCCAGCAAAAGTCTTCTAGCTAGCTCGGAAAATAGCTTGAGAGATGTGGTCTTCTTGATACTCTAAATAGCTTTTGAATTCTTATGGATGCATATGTATCAGCTCGTCATCATTGCATTCTCTAATCAAAAGCTCAAATTTTGTAATCTTTGAGGAAGGCAAGACATCACAGCACTGCCTCCTTGGAGCATGCAACTGTAATTGACAACATAATGATGTGAATAATATATTTAAATGCAACTGTAGAGATGCTTACAGTGGTAAAACTAATTCAACGAAAAGGTAAACTTAATAGCCAAAGTCCTAGTCAAGAACTTATGATATAATTTTTAACATTAACATATAGTCCTAAGGACCTATATAAGACCTTTTGAAGGTCCACTAATCACTTAGGTCCCAAGTTTACTGTCTTCTTATGGATAAGTTGTGTTTTATCTAATACCTACCTGTTTGATGCCCAGATTTGACTTCCTTGAAAACACTAGCACCTCTTCAAGTTTCTTCGGCGAAGACCTTGGATCATAAGTGCAATTATTAGGCATCATTGTTCTGTAGCTAGTCGTGATTTTGGTACCCTCAGCATGCACTTGATCAAGAAAGAAAACCACAGGTCTCCGACAAGGATCAGGACCAAGAGGGCTTGTGTTAAATGTGTAATTTGATGCTCCTCCTTTTCTCCATGGGCTGAATGTGTCTTGTACTCGAAGGGCATCAGGAAGATGTATATGATGGTCGAAAACTTGGACTGCATAACCCCATGAAACCGAAATAGTCCAAGAAAACCAACGATCATAGCATACTGTCTGCTGCAACATTCTTTCAGAATCGACACTTACTGCTTTGAAGAGGTGCTGAAGAGCAGTGATGGGTTTCATGTTAGGGAAAATGGGATCGACTTCACCCAAATGAGGGAGTGTCACCAATGGTGTTAATGGATGAGCGGCTAATAGACCAAACATATTGCCTCGAACATCCACCTGCAACCCAAATTAAAGGATCACTATTTGTAGATCTTTGGAGATCATCCAAAAAGAAGTGTTCAAGGATTGGGATTCCTTGAAGTTACTAGCAAGCTTTGTCAGACTATAAATGAAACAATTGTAAAATTCAGTTAGAAGCTAGCTTTTGGCCATTTTATTTGTGTTCCCTGTTCTGGAGGAGTTATGAAGACTTCCGGACATAAGCTTTTCTTGTACACCCACCAAAACCAAACCATCAGGTATCCAAACTCAAAGTCCACATCCAGTTACCAACCAAGTGAACTAAACAATACCAACGCAGTTTTTTTTTTTTTTTTTTTTTTGTTTCCTTCTTTTTTTGGCATTGAATAGAAATTTAGTTGCTCAGAATTTCTCTGAGAAACAAGGCTAGCTCTAGCTCAAAAGCCAACTTTTGAATGAGCTTTAATCTGATCTTTTCTTTAAAAGAATGAATCCAGTTAATCATTTTGGCTAATAAATTGGCAATCAGAAGAAAAATTATCTGGATATCACAAACTCGATCCTGCAGTTGTATGTCTGATTTCTTGCGATTATATTGTCTGTCAATCTAGAGTGTTGTCATTTTGTCTCCTCTATTAAAAATTCAAAATTCCATGACACCAGATCCATGTTGCAATAAACAAACGACAAATGAATTTTAAAATACAACACAATGTTGTAATGTCATATATGCTGCTGTCCTTGCAGGATTCATTAGAAGGGTTGCAGGGTATAAATACTTATCAGAGTTTTGGGGCAGTGGCAAATAAATTCATAATGCTATCTCTTTCAGCTGATTGACTGGGTACCATGAAAAAATTCCACCTACTTATCACAGTATGGAATGGTTATTTACCACACCCGATTTTTTTAAACCTTACTCCCTCCATTTTAAAATACATGTCATTTTAACTAACTTTTTCGAACCACAATACTTTTCACTTTACAATTCCAATGTCGTATTAATCGCTAGTTTATCAATTTTATCCTTATTAATTACTTTATTTCTCTTATTTTCTCATTGATTTAGTTCATTTCAAATACAAATTTTGGGGCAACTAAGTCTTTTTAACACAAATTTTATTATAAATTTCGTGTTTCCTTATTACTCCCTTATAACTTTAAAACGGCAAGTATTTTGAAATGGACGGATTATTTCACAAGAGTGCTGATAACTAGGAAAGGACTCTTGAATATGTGTCTTTTTCAACAAAGCCAAATCATAATGGCTGTCCTAATGGGATTCAGAGTATTAGTTTTAGCATGATTGCACCCTATAGTTGATGTTCATTGAATCATCACGATGGCAATCATATTAGTTTTACCTAGGTTTTAACCACACTGGTGCTATATATGAGGACAAGGGGGCGCGGGGGGTGTTAATCGCATCAAAATCATACCTGATGAAAGCCAGGCTCACGTGTTAGTCCAACTCCAAGCTCAGCCAAACACGAGTAAATCCTTCCATCACTACCATACAAATGAGGATACCGTTCCAAGCAAAAATCAAGAACCTTAGCCAGGACTTTGGTCAAAGGAGCACTAACAGCAAAACCAGCTCCCCAAAATCCCATTTCAAACGAATTAGCGTGGTTCTGCTCATAAATCTCCGAATTAGTCCCAACATAATACCACAACTCGTGATCATACTTTGACAAAGTCTTCACCAAATTGTCCGGGAAAAACACTGTATTACCATCACCAAAAACGTACCACTTCACATCCGAGTGGTTCAAATTGACAGTCTCAGACACAACTCTTGCCACGCGTATGAATGAGCGATATCCATGTTTGTAGGTGTATCGAAACCTCAAAGTGTCTTCTGATATGCGAATTTCAGGCAGAGATGAACTGTCAGAGGAGTTACTGAGGTAGTTATCCGGTAAGCTATCAAGGAAAATACACCCTCGCATTTCTTCAGGTTTCCACCAGATTTTAAGGTACTCTTTGTGATTCAGCCAATGTTTTTGAGTTGAAGCAATTCCAAACACGATTTGATGGAGTGAAAGAGATGGTGAGAGACGAGATGAAGAGAGCAAAAATGTCCTGTCACCGGAGTTGGTCCATACCAGGGAAAGTGATGTGATGAAGTAGAGTAGTATGCACAGGAAGAAGAGAACTATAAGGAGGCGTAACAAGCGAGAAGATGGTAATGATTTGGGAGGAAATGAAAGAAGAGGCTTCATTTTTTCCATGTAGAGAAGATTTCATCAGAAGGAGGATCAGAAGTTGTTCTTGTGATGTCTGGATTAGAGGAAGAAAGTATTGATTTGATGAAGTGCAAAGGTGCCAAACATGAGGAAGTGGATAGTTGGCTGCCAAAGTAAAAATCACATGTAATACGCTAGTGAGTTGGTTACTTCTACAACCATTAAACGGAAAAAGTACGGTATGGTCTTAGGCCACGTATGAATAGAATAAGCTTTGGAAGAAAATTGTAACGCATCTATTATATACCTCGAAGTTTATATTTTCAAGATATACGCCAATAAATGATTGAATAAAAGGAAAAATTTATAGGGTTTTGTACACTAAATATAATAATGTCACCTTGAAATATAAGCTCCCATGTGGATATAAGAATTTACAAAAAAATTGCCCTATAGCATGTCTCCTGCCTTATTCTCAAAGAACGAAAATTCAAATTGACTTAATGTAAATTTACTTAGATCCAATTGCTTTGCCTAAGAGTTTCTAATCAATATTAATTGAGATCTTGACAAATTTTATCGAATAATCAATAATAATAATAGGACACTAGAGTAATAATAATAATAGGACACTAGAGTTATCATTATAAAACAAATAATTGTAAATTATTTTTTGTATGATCTGCTCTATTTTTATATATATATATAAAAGATACAATAATAATATTGACTCATCTCAAATTGATTTGCATACATTCGTGGAGAAACAGCGACACTGCTTGCGGATGGTGTTTCCTATAACAGCGACCCAACTCGTAAACCTTATTAAGAGGGGTGAGATTTTTAAGTTAGATTTGGGAGTTCTTTATCGCGTTTGCATTAGACATCTTTGCGTTTTTAGGCAACTTTGAACATAGATATTGTGACCTCTAGGGTTTTACCTCTAATTACCTTTTTCGGCAAAGTCAAATACTGATAGGTCCACTTGGACTTTAAAGCCGAGATGTGATTACTTTCCCGCTCATAGCAAGCTCTCTCGATTCTTGATTAGAAATACTGATTATTTAAGTCTCGTTATGCTGATCATAGGGGATGAAATTTTCATACTATGAGTCACCATGTTTATCTAGCCTAAAATTCCTTCGAACATAAAACCTTTACGGTTTAGTTTGGAACTTCATTTGCATGCATGAGTGTGGGTGATTTTTTTAATCATTTTCCATGAGTCTCCAACAGTTTAGTCGAGTTCAACCAACCTAGTAATTCTTACATTGGTACAAAACAATGATAATAAAACTATGAGTCGAGTCCTTTTCCATCCATTCTAGCAAAAATAAAATTTTCCTTTCTTCCCCTTTAGGTCGGTCCACATTTGCATTTCCAAGTTACAAGTTTTCTTTTAAAGGTCGATCCATTTCTCCTCACACATCTTAGTAAAAAACAAAAGCGGAACAAAAATCCGAGGCTAGCCCTAGGCCTTATTCGACCTCGCCTGGAACCTTCTCTAAGTTGGGTCCCGCCACTCGTGGCCCATTTCTTGTTTCGGTTGTTTAGGTCAACTTTAGTTTCTACATTTTTCGCTTTCAGCCAAATAAAAATCATCCCTTTTAGGAGAGTTCATTAGTTAAAATTAATTCTCGTATCCTCTTAAGTCAATTTTATTTGTTTTGTATTTGCCAAAAAAAAATCCAATCTTTTTAAGTGAGTCTATTCGTTTGTGCATTTAGCCAAAAACGTCCATCCTATTTTAGGTGAGTCTATTTGTTTTGCATTTAGCAAACAATAATGTTTTTTTTATCTCTTTTTAGGTGAGTCCATTTGTTTTGCATTAGTCAACTGCTACAAGAACCACTTTTAACGACGGGTCTTTAACGACGGTTAAAAGGACAAACCGTCATAAAAATGGACCGGTGGTATTTTTGTAAATAAGAGGCGTTGTTTAACACCTATGACTACGGTTCTTTCAATTGAACCGTCGTCATAGGTAAAGCTGTTAATTTTTAACTACGGTTTTATAAAAAACGTAGTCTAGATAGACCTTTTACTACGGTTCTTTTAATTGAACCGTAGTTAAAAGTCTAGGGTAAATTTAGAGGTACTTTTGACCATGGTTCTTTAATTGAACCGTAGTCAAAACGTCCTCATGTGAATTAATCCCTCCCCCTCTCTCTCTCCTCATTTCTCAAATCCGAACCCCTCCTCGAGGCTCTCTATCTCCTTCCTCACTTCATCTTCCCCCAAACTCCTATTTCCTTTCGGTGAAACCTCGCCCTCCTGCAGGTGGTTGACCCCTCTCGCTCTCTCTCCTCTCTCCTTCCTCATCGAAGATCCACCAGCCTAGCCCTCCCGCAATGGCTAACTCGCCCCACGCTCTCTCTCCTCTCTCCTTTCTTACCGAAAATCCGCTAGCCTCGCCCTCCATGCTCTATGCATCGCCATTCGTGCCCAAGTTCCGGCGCCGCCGTTGGGAGGAGGAGCGGGACTCCTACTCTTCGAGCCCTAACCGTAGCCTCTAATTTGAACTTCAATAGCTGGTAAATGTTCTATTGTTTCTTGAATTTCTAATCCTATCAAATCGTAGTCTCGGATCTTGTATTCGTTTTCAATTTAGTTCTTGAAAACCCTAAATTTTTGCTTAATCGTTGATGCGTTCTTTGTTTAGATAATGAAACCAGAGAAAACGACGCTTATGAAGAGGAGATCATTGACTACGAAGAGGCGGAGGAGAAGGTTCCCAATTCCGCGAAGTTCGTTTCCTTTTCTCTTTTTCTTTCCGATGTAATTGAAGAGTTGAATATTTCTTGGATCCTCATGTTTCGTTGTTAGATGTATAATTTTCCATTGCAATGAATTCGTTGTTAGACTTATTTTTATTCATTCGTTTTTTCCTCTCCATTTCTAATTTTAGTTTTAGTTCCCAAATTTTCAAATTTGAAAGTGCTCTTTTTTAAAAAAAATATTCAAACATGTAACAATGGTTCTTTTGAAAAGAGCTGTCATTCTAAGTCACCTATGAGGACGGTTCCTTTGAAAGAAACGTCGTTATAAGTGACCTATGACTACGGTTCAAAATCGTTGTCAAAGGTGGTACATACAACGACGCCTACATACACGAAGCCTATTAACCGTCGTTAAAAGTCATTTTTAACCATAATTAAAAGTGGTTTCTATATTAGTGAGCAAAAAAAAAATATTTTTCATTCCTTTTGAGTTCGGTCCATTCTTGCATATTTAAAAAAAATCATTTTCCTTTGATGATATCTTTTTTACATTTTGTTAGCTGGCATTTTTATGTGCATCCATCCAAAAAAGTATGTCATTTTCTTCCCATAGGATCAATTGTTTCCTCGGATTTAACACTTAAACCCCCTGTCCCCAAAAAATGATTTCCAACAAACCAGTCCCGAGCACCTATTTTTGGGATACGGGATAGGGAAACCTTCTGCAACCATGTATCATCGGAATCCTGGCATTAAGCTATTAGAGAGATTATGTAGAGAGTCAGCTTCAACATCAATATGTTCAGCACCATGTCAACATCGGTACATTCAACACCAGTACGTTCAATGTCGATGCATCCAACACCGATATATAGCCAAAACACAATCCTCTCCAAAAATAACCAAAGAACCACAACCATCTCCCGTCGTATCAAAAATCAATGAGTATGCCTAGAAAATGGAAGCCAAAAATTGAAGCCTAAATAAAAAGAAATAAAATTTATGTCCGAAGCCCTTGATCTTATATTTAAGAAATTGGAGAAATGTAAAGTAAATGGGGATGTAAGAAAAGACCCGAAAGAAAAAGAAGTCGGGGAAGAAGACCCTAAGCCTAAATTTGATCCATGGATAGATCAACTAGAGAAAATATTACGGGAGTCATCGATATTCAAGAGTCACTACTATGACCTCACAGGATTCACTTCGATCAGAAAGGAAAATTGCCTCATAAGTTCACTATGCCCGACATTAATTTCCGTGGTTCATAAAATCCATATTACCATATACGGAACTTCATAGGAGCAATAACTTTAAAGAATATACCAAAAGACGCATATCATGGACATTTTACAAAGACGTCATGAAATGGTAGAATGTTGTTATACTAGACCGATCTTTATAAGGAATTCTTACATCAATACTCCTATAATACCGATCTACCAGTCACCCTTAGAGATTTAGAATGAATTAAACGAGGAAAAAGGAGAGCTTCAGTGAGTTCTTCACTCATTGGAGAGCAAAGGCAACCCATATAGTAGATAAACCTTCCAAGAAGGATCAAGCAAGAATTATCTTTAAGAACCTACGACTTGCTTACAACCAACATTTAAAGTTTTAGCCTTTCATGAGCTTTATTTCCCTCAAAGATGTTGGTTTGTTTATTGAAGAGTCCACCACGATCACAAACCGTGGCAAGTTACATAATTAGCTAACCAAACAAAGATAAGAAAAATTCTAGTGTCGGTACTACTAATAGGAGTGCATATGTCAATGCCTTAAATAGGTATACTAATTATACTCCAATAAACACCTCTTATGCCCAACACTAGATTGCCTTCTCTCCAAAACAAAGATCAAACTCCCACCTATCGAGTAGAATGAGATACTTGCAGAACAGTCCAAAAATTGGGATGACGGAAAACTCTACAAATACCATTGTGCAAGAGGACACGACATTGAATAGTGTTGGGCCTTCGAAAATAAGCTAGAAGCATTTTCTGAAATGGATAGCTACATATACCTAAAGTTGTCCAAAAACCAAATAACAACAAGAATCCATTTAGTGGAACTCTAGCTATTTTCTCTAAGCCCATCCTAGGTCGAGTGGGATCCTTATGTTTTCATTCAAGATATTAGGAAGCCTAAACCTCAAGCTAGCCTTCCTCCTATTGACCATTAAGTGTGTAGGTTATGAGATAGCGACGAATAAGACGTTTATGAGGTAACGACTACAGTCATTACACCAAGGTCGACAGATGATGATGACTTATGGGGCATAATACCCATAGAAGATGATGACTTTTGGGAAGAATTAAAACTCTCATATGTGTGGTTCTTAACTAGGTTTGGATGACACAATGCTCCAGTGGGTCCATAGCAGTCCTATGAGATACCAAAAGAAAGAGAAATTGCACAAGAAGAACATCTTATGCTCAAATAGCTCCAGAAGGTGAAGATGATGTGTCCATATGGTAGCTTATAGATGTATCCTATAAGCATAGGAAAGCCTTAATAGATGCACTCAACAAAATTGAGGTATCACCTGAGACCTCCTTTGAAGAAGTTGTAGGCATGGTTAACAATAGAGAAGGAACTATACCTTCGATGATAAGGATGTACCTAAGAATGCCTTGCATACAATAATGCCTTATACTTCAGTCACTTGCACTACAAAGTGTGTACCTTTAACTTTATTAGACAACGGATCGGCTATTAACGTATGCCTCTAGAGGACTTGCTAAGAGGTTAGGGATAAGAGAACATTAACTCTCTAAGAAAACAATGCACCTTATAATATAAGAGGATGGTCAAGAGCATAGTAATTCTCTAGATAAAGGTAAGATTGTTAGCCAAGAATGTAAACTTTAAAGTCTTAGACATCCATGCTACTTTTAACCTATTTTTGGGACATCCATGGCTCCATGATCTTCAATCAATGCCTTTTATGCTGCATCGGGAAGTCAAAATATTTATAAAGGGACAAGTGGCCACTATAGACGAAGATGACCTTTGCACCATAATCACCATAAGGAGTCAGCGTTTAAGATCGAATATGACGGGAATAATGAAGAAGAATGAAAGTTCAAATAGATAGAGTAATCACCCTAGAGGAGGGGATGGGTGAATAGGGTGATGAAAGAAAATTATGAAAATTTGAAGTTTTAAACCGAGCTATCTACTTAGACAGAGAAGCCGAGTTTAGAATGACTCATAAATAAGAAAGAATGGAGAGATGATTTTTACAAGGAAACCCTCATGGGGCAGGAAATCTCGGATGGTGCTAATCTAAATAGTAAGTCAAAATCCACTGTTTGAATCTTGTAATACGAAATAATAACTACCCATATTTGCCCCCTTAGGCAAATCTCGACAATTTTCTCGAGCCCGAAATTCCCTTATCTAACCTAGTACTTCCAAGTTGAGACATCCTTAAAACTTGAGATAACCGAGTTGAAGTTTCGTTATCAACTCAGTCAAGGGATAAATAAGAAAATTGTTTGATGTAAAGAGTGTTTATAAGACTTTTCTCACAAGTGATTACAACTCGGAAAGATAAGAGATTACGAGGATAGAGTTGTTAGCTAAAAGTATGAATGAATGATTTTAGCTCTTAAGTTCCAACAATCGTTTTTAGCAGTGAGAGTCTTGTATGATGGCTTCTATTTATGGTCTGTGAAGGTTTGCTCTTGGAGAGGGTAAGTCACCCTAGAGGGGGAGGGTGAATAGGGTGATGATGAAATTTGCTTGGAATTTAAAATAGATATGACTATGAGGTGAGTGGGAGTCAAGGATGAACTCGGAAAAGCACTAACTCGAGTTCGGTAAAGAATGAAGAAACAGATTTAACGAGAACTTTAAGACTGTCGGAGTCTAGAATGCACTCGGAAAATTGATAACTCGGAAAGTACGTGGAAACCCTCCCGGGGCAGAAAACCACGGACCGTGCTAATCTAAGCACGAATTCAAATCCACTATTTTGAGTCCACAAAATACAGTGGACCGACTCAACTTGAGTTGTTCCCTTAGACAACTCCTTACAATTTTTCCTAGACTCGAAATTCCCTTATCCGATCTAGTACTTCCTAATTGAGATAACCCTTACAGGTTAGGGACAAGCGAGCTGAGTTAACCCTTACGGCTTAGTCAAGGGACCTTACTTAGAAAGTAAGAAAGAGAGTGTTTGTAACTAAGTACAAGACCTTACAACTCGGAGAAATATTAAATACGGAATTGGAGTTATAAGTAAAAGATTGAGAATGAATACAATGACTTTTGCTCAAGTATTTGTATTAACAATTGGTTCAGAAATCTTCATGTCTTGAAAGTTGGCTTCTATTTATAGATGACCAAGCAGCTTAGCCGTTGTGTCCATCTTCGACGGGAAGTCCTTTGTGACCGTTGTAATGGATTTTACGAGTCACTCGGAAAATATCCGTTGAGATATGAACGTTGGGCAACGGCTCTTGACTCCTTTGGCGAGTCCCAAAACCATTGGTGGTGTCTTGAAAAGTAAGGTGGAAACCACTATTGAGCTTAGTGTTGTAGATTTTCAGTTTTGGAAACGAGACAACCCTAACACGATGTGCAGGGCTAGGTCGGAGGTGGAAAAAGCATTGTCTGCTGGTGATTTGACGTTTTGAAGCTGGTTACTTTTGCAATTCAAAAATAGGATAGCCTTGTTTGAATAACCTACAAAAGTAAATCAATTTGGTTCTCAAAGTATAAAATACTTTGGTCCAAGATTAGACACGAGATAATAACGTAATTAAGATAATTAAGTGACTAATTATCTCGATCGGAAAAGGAATGGAATTTTACGAGTCTAATATGTATGATACTCAAATTCCATCTTAGTCGAGTCTAGAAAATATTCAAGTCATAGCAAGAATATCGGAGTAAACAAACTTGATCTAGACTAAACAAAGTTCAAACAAAGTATGCTAACTTAGAATAGTGAATTAACAATATAATTCCCGGAACACGAAGTCCGACTCGAGTTTATGTGCGTGAAAGAAAGTGTTTGAACATGCGATATACCTGAGTGTTGAGTGACTCGGAATTGAGTGTGAAGTAGCATGTAAAAGTATGCTTTACGAGTCGGTCGAGAATCAAGTGTAAACATATACGGTAGTTTCTATAACACTCGGAGAAAATGCTATATCACTCAAAAAAGTTTCTAAGGCACATGGAATGACTTGAAATCAAAACCCTATAAGAGATGAAGTCTTATATCTGATTCCTTGATGGAACTCAGAAAAGTGTAAGTGTAAAGTCCGAGTCTTCGATCCGATTGGGAAAAAGTCGTTGAGTCTTCGGTTAGAAGAAGCTGGGTCGGCTAGCCATTGCTACGAATAGTCTAAGGACTCAATTTTTGGATCATCCATGAATTAGTCTTTGAGCCTAGGTCCTAACTTCCAAAAGTTGTTCTACCAACTCCAAATATCTAAAAGATTAGGTTAAAAAATACGTTAGACTCAAAAATGAGAAATTACCCAAAAAGGTAACAAACAAGCTTGTCAACTTAGTCTAAGTTATCTATAATTTTTACTTTTTTGTCTGCTGATATTCAACGGTACATAAGCCGTTGTTTTTCTTTTCTTTGGGATTAATCTGCTTTAGAAAACCTATAAAAACAAATTAGACAAATGGATTTCAAAGTATAAAAATACTTTGGCCCATAATTAGATTAGGATTAGTCTTTATAAAGCCTTTAAAGACCAATTCTCCTTAATATATTAATTGGAAATTTTCAAGTCTAATAATCAATATGTTCAAATTATAAATATGTCTTAACTCAAAATATAAGTTTAGCAATGATGAGTACATGAGTTATTTAGACATTTTTCGGTGTTTGTCTAATTAATTCATACGTAATGAATCGGCTTAAATAGAACTAAGAAAACTAATTCTAGTCCAATTCTTGAAGCATGCCAAATTCAAAGAGAAGTGGCATTCCTTCGTTAAGAATAATTGCTCGGGGCCAAATTCCGGAAGCTGAGTGGGCCAAAGCACGCTATGAGGAGTTAGTATGAGAGGCGCCTTAACACCTTACATAATGTCCAAATATACCAAGCTCGTAAATCCAAGGAATTCAATAAGAAGGTTAAGCCTCACAACTTATAAATTGGGGATTTAGTTCTTAAAGAGATAAGAGCACCAGTTCGGGATCCGCGAGGAAAGTTTAAGCCTAACTAGCAAGGCCCATTCATACTTAATCGGATCTTACCAGCAGAAGCGAGTAAAATTAGCCGATTTGGATGGAGAAGAAATTTTCCATTACACCAACTTGGATCGAGTTGAAGAAGTACTATTCCTACAATACCCCTAGGTAGTAGGCCGAGCCTAGCCCAACCAGGCTTGGCCAAGGCGGGCGCCGGCCACCACCCGGTCAACGGTGGACTGGCCGGACCACGGTTTTCGCTTATTATTCAGGTTTCCTTGGTTCGTTTATTTGTTGGACGGTCCACTTCGGCGATCCAATTTATATGTTTTTTATTTTACCTCTAAGTGAGCGATAAAAATATGAAAGTATAGCATAATACTTACTTTTATTCAATAAAAGGTAAGCCTACTACTCACCTAAATACATAGGTAATAAAGGGAAAATACTTGCGAGCATACTACTAGTAAAATAAATAAACACCATTCTAAAAAGGCAAAACTAATCCTTCTTTACATTTATTCTATCTCAAACTCCTAAGAGTCGAACCCCTAGTTTATTTTCACTTTCTTTCCCTTAGGATAGCTAGACTCGGCTTCCTCGTCTCGGGTGCATTCCTTTAGCTCTTGGATTCGGCGAGCCCTCCTTTCTTCGATTTCTTTAACTTCGGTTTCTCTTCGACGAGCGTGTGCAACCATCCGAGGATTTACTTCACGAATTTGTAGAGGGCGGCAGCGAGGGCAGCTTCTTCCGGATTTAGCTCTCGAGTATTAGTGCCTTTCGTCGTTTGGGATCTACTTCTATTATCCACTCTAAATAACAAGGAGAAACGAGTGGTGTTCCTAACTCCATCAAGCGTCAACAGGTGTGCGGGAGTTAGTAGTTTTGGCGGACCTCTCCAATATTCGGGTCATGACCCGGTTCGTCTAGAGCTACCATGTCCTCCGAACAAGTCAAAGGTTGCGGGCCAAATACGAGTCCAATAGTGGTATTACTTGTTCCCTACCCATTTGCCGCAAAACGCCACTAGGGAAGTAATATTTACTCTCCTCTAGGCCCAACGAAGTATGTACGGATGCTATGAAGTGCGTGTTTTAAACTACGATACCTTCCAGGTGTTTAACATACCATAGGGGTTCTTGCTTGTGATTTACGAGATACACTTCCCATTGGGAAGTAGGGCGATCGACTATAGTTGGTGTTTGTTTCCGCTAGCGAAGTGAGTTGCTAAGTATGTATCCAACTAAGAAGGAGCTTCAATGAGCCTCAACTGTTCCATTAGCCGGATCTACACATCACGGATGCAAAATCAAATCTTAGTGTCTGCGCGATCAAAGTCTTAAACTTTTTAGGCCCAACGAAGCAAAATCAAAATAGTAAAAATAGCGAAAGCGAGGGTAGGAACGAAAGATAGGTTTTTCGGTGTAGCTGGAGGCTCCTCAACCTCTAGCCAGCGCCAGGACCGCCGCCACTGCCCGATTTACTTGTTGTTTACTTCCGTTTGTTTTAGTGCTTACCTGTAATAACAGGAGGCTTTCGCAGAAATTCTACTCAACATTGGCTTCAACTCGGTCTAAGTCAATCATCATTTCAAGCAACTATTAGTGGAGTTAGGGAACAATAATTCTCTAAGCTGTTCCAACAAATTTAGTAGAGTCGCTGGTGCCAAGTCTTCATGGCTTCCTACTAGCGTAAATCCGCTTATCATGCAGGTGATGATAGCCGTCGCCTCGGGATGATAATGGACTCTGCATAGGCCTACATGTTATGGTAATACTTCATCAGATTGGTTAAACTAACCCGATTTCCAATAAGAATCCACCCTAGATTCTTCTTACTCACTTTTAATAAATATTGATACTTTTCATGAAGATTTTCTAAGGATTTGGGAACAACTAGTTTTGTTCGCCTAAAATTACCTAGTATTGCATCGAATTCTTCAGGTAGGGGACACAATTCATTCTCCCCAAACCTAAAGACATGGTGGTGACGATCCCAATAGGCTACAACAGCCCTTAAGCAATGCCGGTAGATTTTCACCTGGCGAATGTTGAATAAGACATTCAGCCCATAATTGGTTAACCCAGAACTATCCATGTTACTCATCTCATGCATCCATCGGGTTAGTTCAGTCATGTTGTTCATGGTTCTGTTTCGCGGAAACGAAGGAGATATAGTGTGGTTAATTGGAGGCTTTGATATTGGTGTTTATACATGGCCGGCGCGGCCATGTCTTGGGCCCAGCCCGTTTCGTGGTTTCCTTGTGGCCAAGTAATCCTTTGTCATTTTCTTTCTTTATCCTGGCCCATGGCGCGCACCTTGTTTTGGACCATGCACTTGAGATTTTCATTTTTCTTTTTATTATTTTCTTTTAGGGGAATGGGGGCTGGTGCCCATTTTTTAAAATTTTGTCTTTGTATTTTTCCTAAGTTTTGTGCATCATATTAAATAAAAGAACGCATTTTTAAAATCGAGTTTTGCGTTTCATCTCATTGCATAAGAGTCTTCATTGTGAAATAAATAATACATTAATAAACAAACACCCTACAAGAAGTCCATTAATCAACAAGCAGTGGAAGCGGCAAGGAATCCTCTACGCATCATCATCGGAATCGTCATCAAAGATGTAATTCCCGAAGTCGTCCAAGACGGATGTAGAGAATCGACCACCTTCGTTACCTTGATATGAGCCACCTCCTTGGTGTCAAGTTTGAGAAGCCTCATCAGATGGTCCGCTATAAGAAGACCTAGGGAAGTAAAGAGGGTTCCCATGACGACCGAAGGCCTGCAAGGGTAGCATGTTCAAGCTCTCCTCACAATGGCTAGGTCCCGCATCGGAGGTGCTAGGCTCGTAAGCGCTAGGTCTCGTCTCGGACGCACTCCTATGATGAGCACGCCGTGAAGAACGCCATGATGAACCTTGTCCGGCATTACTACTAGAAGGCATTTGTTGATCGAGAGCTTGAGATGGTGTCTCGGACGCACCTGGTAGATTACCGGAAGGAGTTGCTCTAAGAAGCAATTAGTAAATCACTAAAAGCTCAAGGTAATTAGCACTACGCTAATTGTGGATTTACCCGGAAGCAGTAAAAGATCATCCGGTCAAGAAATTTTGGAGTCTACGAAGAGCCGATTGAAATATGATAGATATGGTCCTAGATTGCTCCCAATCGTACTACAAAGTTTATTCGATAATATCAACAAGAAAAAATACTTTTAGCACACAACTAAAAGGAAAAGAGCATATAACTCTTACCCTTTACCAATTTCTAAGGAAAGGGATGCCCAACACATTCATCTTCCGTGATTTCGGGAATTGTGACAAAACGAGGGGATTCCACGGGAAGAGTAACATCTACATTGAGACTTGGGATGTGGATATCAGCAGGAGTGAGCTGCCAAAGAAAAGAAGTGATGCGAGATTCATTTCCACATAAGAAATTCAAGTTATGACAAGGAAGTTGAGCACTCACTAGTTGGGTCATGATACGAGATGCATGATAGGCATAAGAGGTGTTCAAATTCGAAATGAGGTAAAGGGTGCCCCACCATGGCTGCCGCTTGCTCGTTCGAGAGAGAGAGTGAAAATAGAACATGGTCGGAGGTGGATCGACCAGAACAAATGGAGGCCACGTGTTGGCTCGATTTGAGGAGTGACCCTCTCCCTAAGATACCAACAAAACCCGAAAGGACCTTTAAACAAGATTCTTCTTTCACTTAATTCCCAGGCCACAAGGACATTTTGGGGAAATTGAAGTTGGACCAAGGGTGAAAATTGGCCTACATACAAGAATTATCAAGAAATCAAGTAAGAACGAAAAACAACAAGAAAATGGACGAAAAACAGTGGATATAGAAGGCTGGAGCACACCAGGGGCAGCTCTATAAGCAGTGTTACAGGCCGTGGGTGTGACCAGAATGCCAAACATGTGGTGAAAGTCTCTTTAAAGCATATTTTGGAGCAAATTTTTTAGAATAAAGGCAGCCTACCGAGTTTACACGCTTGAGGGATGATCTCAAGAAGCCTATTTCATGTATCTTTGGGCATTCAAGATAAACTCTAGCCCATGACGCAGACACCGAAAACGTGGGTCGATTTGTGAACCGGGAGAAAGGTGTGGAAAATATTCGTACAACCATGGCTACATTTTGACAAGTCAATTAAATATTTTTATCCACATAAGATGAAAGTAAATATTGAATAAAGGAGAATTTGAGCATACCTTAATAATCTTCCATAAGCCATTCAAAGGAAGATAGTTGGTGGAGTCCAGTTTTGGTCTTGTGTGTCGCACACCGACACGGAGGCCCCTAATGAGGCAAGTGTATGAAGGAATACCCCAATTGAGCTCCTTTATTCTATCAAGTGTACGAAGGAACACCCAAATTGAGCGGCCTGGTCGAGAAAAGAGGATCGTACTCAAGAGAAGAGTAAGCACGATCCTAATTTGTTGTTGAGGAAAATGTTGAGGCCAGAAAACTTCATCCTCAAAAGCCTCGAAAAGGACGGTATATTTGAAGTGGTTGCTATGTGGAAATCTATCTACTATGGGACCGAAAAGGTGGTGAAAGTAGTCACGATTCTTATACAAATTCCGCTCATAGGTTAAAGGTTCTCTCTAAAAGCCCAAGCAGTAAAATCAAAGGGAGTTATTGTCATCTCCGAAGATTCGAGACACTCGCTCAATACTTTTCCGAGTTGTACAAAAGGAATCAGGTATAACAATCTCATACCTACGAGTTTTGATTCCAAGGCATTCTCCGTATCTCGAAACTTCTTTGAGTAAAATAGTATCTTTTCTGAGTGATACGGATATTACTTATTATATTTCTTGCTTATCTCGTAAATGACTCGAAAACCGGTTCTTTGTTCCGAGTCCAAGCATCACTCGGCTTTATCGCAGATTGAATAGACCAAGATTTCGTCTTTTCTCACTCGGAATCCGACTTGTGGTTATAAGTCCTATTTTGTTATAGTTAGTATTTTTAGCTTGTTTCATGCTTAGTCTATATCAAGTTAATCCTCTCTCGATATTCTTTATTGAACTTGATTCTTCGCTTAGACTAAGTCGGATGGAATTCCGAGTATCATGGATATTGGACTTAGAAAATTCCATTCCGTTTCTGACTCGGATAATCAGTTGGTTTATTTATCGTAATTATTTTATTATCTCGTGTCTAATCTTGGGCCAAAGTATTCTATACTTTGAGAACCAAAATTGATTTACTTTTGTAGGTTATTCAATCGAGGATACACTTTTCAAACTACAAAAGTAACCGGCTTTAGAACGTCAAATCACCAGCAGACATGGCTTTTCACCTTCTCTCGCTCCAGTCCCGGAAGATTGTGTCGTGGCTGTCTATTTCCAAATCTGGAAAACTGGAATGCCAAGCTTAACGGTGGTTTCCACCTTATCTTTCCGGACACCGCTAATGGTTTTGGGACTTCCAAGAGAGTTAAACCGTTGTCCAACGTTCATATTACAACGGATACTTTCCGAGTGACTCGAAAGCTTCTATCAACGGTCACAGAGGACTCTCGGTCAGCAGATGAAGATAACGGCTACTCTGCTCGGTCATCTATAAATAGAAGCCATCTCACAAGACTTGAAGGTTGCCGAACATATTGTTAATACACATACTTGCTCAAAGTTATTGTATTTACTTTCAATCTTCAACTTACAACTCCCACTCGTAATTCATTACTTTCGAGTTGTAAGGTCTTTTACTAAGTTACAAACTCTTTCTTACATTCTTTGTAAGGTCCCTTGACTAAGCCGTAAGGGTTAACTCAGCTTAGTTGTCCCTAGCTGTAAGGGTTATCTCGACTAGGAAGTACTAGATCAAATAAGGGAATTTCGAGTCTAGGAAAACTTATATAGAGTTGTCTAAGGGAGCAACTCGGGTTCGATCGGCTCACGGTCCGTGGTTTTCCGCCCAGGAGGGTTTCCACGTAATCTCTAGTGGACTCAAAATAGTGAATTTGACTTCGTGTCCGGATTGGCACGGTCCGTGGTTTTCTGTCCCAGGAGGATTTCCACGTAATCTCTAGGTGTTATCTTTCCGAGTTCATTCTAGATCGAGACAGCTTTACGGCTCTTGCTCATTCTCGCTTAATAACCTTCCGAGTTAAATCTTTCTCGACCCTATTGATAGACTCGGAATCTGTCTCTGTCTTGTTTTTAACGGAAGAGCTAAAGTTTCCACGAAAAACTTCTATCACCCTATTCATCCCCCTCTAGGGTGACTCGGACTGTCCCCGAGCAAACCTTCAATTGGTATCGAGCCTAGCCTTTCGGAAAGGATCTAACAATCCAAAGGTTTAAAGATCAAATGGCTCGTAACACCGGAGAGTTCGACAAAGGAAGATCTTCCAACAGGCCACCAAAATTCAAAGGATCAAACTTTGGGCACTCGGAAGAAGCTTATGGAATGTTTTCTTATGGATCATGATGAAGAGGTATGGGAAATCATACAACAAGGAAACTACATTCCAATGAAGACAGATGAATTCGAATCCTTCCCAAGACAAAGGCCGAGTTCACACCAAGAGAAGCAGAGAAGTTCGTAAAGAATTTCAAAGCAATGAACATCCTTATGTGCGCCATAAGCTCGTAAGAATATAATCGAGTCTCCGCTCGTGACTCTGCTAAAGAGGTGTGGGATACTTTAGTTAACACCTACGAAGGTACAAGTCGGGTAAGACAAGCGAAGATCGGTCAGTATCTTCATAAATATGAGCTTTTTAAAATGGAGCCGAGAGGAGAACATTACTCGGATGTTCATTCGCTTCACTAAGATTACCAATAATCTCAAATCTTTGGGAAAGAAAATTTCCCATGAAGAAATGTGCCGGAAAATTCTCATAAGCCTACCCAAGAGACGATGGGGTCCGAAGGTGACTGCCATAGAGGAGGCTCGGAACCTTTTACTCTTAAAGCCGGACAAGCTCATCGGAAAGCTTCTAACTCACGAGATCCATCTAGAAGAAGAGGATGCCGAGGGCGTACTAAAAGAAACTTAGCACCGAAAGCCTCGGAATCCAAAGAAGTAAATCCGAGCTCTTCGACTTAGAAGACGATCCCATGGCACTCATTGCAAGAGGCTTCAAGAGAATGATGAAGCACAAAAGATGGGACAAAAGGCCAAAAGAGGAATTCTACAAGAAAGATAAGAAAGACAGAAAAGGTAAGTTTACTTCCCCGTCTAAATTTTCTTTGACTAAGAATTCTGGTTGTTTCGAATGTGGCAGCAAAGACCACATAGTCAAGGACTGTCCAAAAGGAAAAGGGACAGAAAGAAGAAGAAAGCCATGATGGCAACATGGAGCGATGAGGATTCATCGAAGATGATGAGGACTCGGATGACTTGAAATGTCCGATGGCAATTTCGATTCGGAAGCCGAACAGAGTCGACTCAAACTCGGACAATGAGGAAACAAATCCTCGGGAGGTAATCGAATACTTTCTTAAATTCTCCAAAGTTGATTTAGCTAAGTATATTTTTACTTTGGAAGAAAAGTCCAATTCGATTCTTCTCAATTCAAAGAACAACTTGAGTCAATCACTTCGAGAGCACTTCTTTGAAAAATGAATTAGAAAAACCGAGACTCTCATTCGGAGAACTCAAGACTAGTGCTCAATCTAATGAGACCGAGTCCGAGCCGCTCAGGAAAGAAAATGAGCAACTAAAAAGGAAGCTCACCGAGTCTCAAGATCTCGGTTTTAAAGTTTACTCAAGGTCGAAGAACCTTGACATGCTCTTAGGATCACAATGTGTCTCTTTTCAAAAAGAAGGTCTTGGTTTCAACAAAGAGGAAGAATCTAATTCCTACTCGGAATTGTTCAAAAGGATTCCGGAACTGTAAAGTTCAGGAAAGTTGAGCACGGTCCCATTTACGTAAATGAAGGGAGGACTAAGCCCAGTAACCATTTACAAAGAGAAACCGTTCTCTCCTGTTTCAAAAGGAAAGGTTTTCAAAAAGAAAGAGACACGGACTCGGCTTCTCGAGAAGAAGACTCGGAATCCGACAAAACCCAAAGTCATTCAAATCGGGTTCCGAAACACCTTCTTCCTCGTAAAAGGACCACGAGTAAGGAATGTTACTCGGGTTCGTTAGAGGAAGTGAGAAGGGTTAGATTCTCTCTGTTTTTGCGAGTCACTCGGAAAAGATCAAAAGGACATTGGTACTTGGACAGCGGATGTTCACGACACATGTCGAGTGACCAAGGACTCTTTTCGAGCTAGAATCATACAAAGGAGGAAAAGTGACTTTTGGAGATGACAAGAAAGGCAAGATAGTGGGTATTGGCAAGATTGGAAAAGGAAACAATCTGGTGAGCCCAGTCTACCTTGTCGGAGGACTAAAATACAATCCGCTTAGCATCTCCCAGACTATGCGACAAAGGTCGAAGGTAAGATTTACTCAAACTAAGTGCTACATCTCGGATGAGACCACCAAAGAGATAAAGCTCTCGGGTAAGAGATCCGATAACACTTATATCATTCCTCTTTCGACCCAAGCCAAAATTTATCCTTCTTAAAAGCATCTCTTCATGATGATTCATGGTCTTGGCATCGTAGATTAGGTCATATTAGCATGCATACTATCAAAAAGCCGGCATCTCATAGTCCGGTTAGAGGTTTACCTAACCGTGTCTTTGAGAAAGACAAAGTTTGTAAAGCATGTACAAGGGGGAAACAGGTCAAATCCTCATTCAAATCTCTCAAGACTGTTTTGACATCAAAGGTGCTTGAACTGCTACATATGGATCTATGTGGTGAAATCCCGATAAAGAGCCTCGGAGGTAAATCCTACATTTTTGTCATTATTGATGACTTTTCAAGATTTACCTGGGTGTGTTTTCTCAATCATAAAAATGAAGCCTTCAAGGAGTTCAGCAAGCTCGTAGAAAGATTCAAGTTGAGTCTCGGACTCGGATTCAAAAGATTCGAACCGACCATGGAAGGGAGTTCGACTACTCGGAATTCTCGTAGTTCCGCGATCGGAATGGAATCTCTCACAATTTCTCAAGCACCAAGAACTCCTCAACGGAATGGAGTAGTAGAGAGAAAGAACAGAACCCTTGAAGAAATAACAAGGACGATGATGATTGAACACAATTTGCCCTACTATTTCTGGGCCGAGGCAGTCAACACAGCCTAACTACACTTTGAACAGATGCCTCATCGGACCCATTCTCAAGAAAACACCCTACGAGCTCTACAAAGGGAAGAAGCCAAACATCTCATACTTTAAGCCCTTTGGTTGCAAGTGTTTTATTCACAATAATGGTAAGAATCACTCGACCAAGTTTGATGCTAGGTCGGATGAAGGTACTTTTCAGGTTACTCTTCTCATAGTAAAGCTTATCGTGTCTTTAACAAAAGAACTAACAAAGTGGAAGAAAGCATCCACGTAGTGTTTGATGAGTGTGAACAGGAGAAGCCAAGTGAATCATCATACTCGAACCGAAGCTCGGTAGAGATGATGACAAAGCCGAGACTACAAAGACTCGGACTCAACCTCGCTCAAAATGAGGTCACTCGTAACGAGGAAACTCGAATGCGACAACTCAAGAGCTCACTCGTAACGAACAAGCCAATGAAGAAGATCACTCGGAACAAGATCAAGTGGTTCAACCCACAAACCTGGTGAATCAAAGAACTGGTAAAGCATTCAAATTTACTTCCAGTCATCCCCAAGAAAACATCATTTCGATATCAACAAGTGGGGTAAGAACTCGTTCCTCTCTACATAATCTATGTGCATTCACTGCATTCATTTCATTAACTCGAACCCAAAAATGCACTAGAGGCCCTTAATGAACCTGAATGGGTAGAGGCCATGCAAGAGGAACTCAATCAATTCGAGAGAAACCAAGTCTCGGACTCGACCAACCGACCTTCCGACCACCCAGCCATAAGAACCAAATGGGTTTTCAAAAACAAACTGGATGAGGAGGGTGTAATAGTAAAAAATAAGGCTAGACTTGTGGCTCAGTGGATATAATCAAGAAGAAGGAATTGATTGTGGGGAAACCTTTGCACCTATGGCCGAATTGAAGCCATTAGAATACTATTGGCATTTGCATCCAAGCATGCATATTAAATTATATCAAATGGATGTTAAGTGTGCGTTTCTCAATGGTTTTATTGAAGAAGAAGTCTATGTCGAGCAGCCTCCCGGTTTTGAAAACTCAGAATTTCCAAATCATGTTTTCAAACTTCAAAAGGCTCTCTATGGTCTTAAACAAGCACCTCGAGCTTGGTATGAAAGACTCGAGTAGCTTCTTGGTCTAAAATGGTTTTAAAAGAGGTCAGATCGACAAGACTCTCTTCATTAAGACCAAAGGGAAAGATTTCCTTATTGTTCAAATCTATGTTGATGATATTATTTTCGGTGCTACTAATGAGTTTCCGTGCCGAGAATTTTCCGAGTTGATGAGTCAAGAATTCCAAATGAGCATGATGGGGGAACTTAATTTCTTCCTTGGCTTGCAAATCAAACAAGACAAGGATGGAATCTTTGTTCATCAATCAAAGTACACCAAGGAACTGCTGAAGAAATACAAACTTCAAGATGCAAAGCACGCATCTACACCCATGAGCAACGAAGATAAAGCTTAATTCGGACGAGAAAGGTAAAGCGATAGATCGAAACTCTATCGAGGTATGATTGGATCTTTACTATATCTTACTTCCAGCAGAGCCGGATATAATGTTCGGTGTTTGTCTATGCGCAAGATTTCAAGCTAATCCAAAAGAATCACATCTCACTCGCGGTGAAGAGAATATTCGGATATCTTGCAGGCACTCGAATTTAGGTCTATGGTATTCCGTGAGACTCGTAACCGACTCTTACCTGGATACTCGCACGCAGACTACGCAGGATACAAAGTTGATCGAAAGAGCACATCCGGAGCGTGTCAATTTCCGGGTCAATCCCTAATATCTTGGCACTCAAAGAAGCGTAACTCGTAGCTCTATCAACTCGCCGAAGCTGAGTATATTGCCGCTGGAGCTTGTTGCGCTCGCATTCTTTGGATAAAGCAACACTTGAGAGATCTTGGACTATCATTCAAATCAGTACCTATCAAGTGCGACAACCAAAGCGCAATTAGCATCACCAAGAACCCCGTCCAAGCACTCAAAAACAAAGCATATCGAGGTCGGATATCACTTCCTATGCGATCACTCGAAAAAGGTGATATTGAACATGAGTTCATTCCTACTAATCTTCAATTAGCCGATATCTTTACTAAGCCTCTTGGTGAAGATCGGCTTTGCTTTATTCGGAATGAGCTTGGTATGTTAAATGCTTAATTATATGCTATTCTTATTCATTGCATAATTCCGTGTTATGTGATTTCACCGTTAATAACCATTAGTTCGATTGATTCGATGATACTCGGGTTGATAGTTATTTCGCATTTCCGAGTCACTCAGAAACCTATCTCGAGTCAAACTCGGACGTAAAAAACTTGGACTTTAAATTTTCCGAAACTATCTCTAGATCGGTGGAGAGTTTCGGATCATATTTTCAAAATCTTTCTCTCTCTCTCTCGAGCGCTGCGATCGATTTTAGCCGTGGATTTCTAACCGCTGGAATCTTAACCGTTGAAGAGAACCGTCACACTGGTCTTTGGTGACCGATGGACAAGCCGAGTCGAACGGAGTTATACTTAACGGATAGTTGACGGGCGCGCTTATCTTTTATAAATAGCGTCTATTCATCTTCGTCTCGGTACTCTAAACTCCATCTCTCTCAAACGAAACCTCTCGCGGAAGATTACTACGTGAACAGTCATCCTTGATCGTCCGCAAGCGTCGAAGAAGCCCTCTCTCGTAAGTTTCGATCGCTTCTCATCTCTTTCTTCTACATTTTTCTTTTCTTCTATTCTACATCTTCTTCTCTTTCCTACTCGAAAATTTCATCTTTCCTTCCTTCTTTCAATATGCCTAAAAGAGGAAACCATCCCGACTTCCAGGTCTCTTCCTCTTCCAAAAAGCCTCGCACCAATAAGTCGAAAGCTCAACCCCTTCCAAACCCATTGTCACCCAAAGCACCTTATGTTGGACGACAAGTTCTTTCCAACAACCAAATTCTCTTGGTTGTCCCACATACAAACCACCGGAACATACAACTTCATGTGCTTCAACGAGTTCATCTATCCCGAACTCGTTTCGAGTTTTACACTCACCTCACCCACTCCGAAAATGTTCTAACCTCTAGGGTTCGGAACATCACCGTTCGTCTAAGCACCTCTCTCCTCCACCGCTTGTTCAAGGTCTCCTCTCTTTTCTTGAACAAGCAATCCCATTCCTTTCATCGAAGTCGCCGACGACTTCTTTGAAAAATATGCCAAAGAATTCCCCGAGTCCCGAAAAACTTTTCGTGACTCGGTTGAAGTAAGAAGCTCATCTTCCGTGCTTTCTGCCGATGAGAACCTTTTTCTCATAGCATTCCAGCAAGGAGAACCCCAACTCCAAGCATCTCAAAGCTCTCTTCGGCATCCTTGAGGGATACGAAGTAGACCTCTTCCCCTCCATCATTGAGCGGATGGTCGTTGTGCCAGCTCAACTCCAATCCAAGAAGAACACCTCTCTTCCTTTCGGTGCTCTTCTGGCCCTTGTTTTCAAACAATTGCAAGTTCCTCTCCCCTCGGACCCAAACGCCGTAGTCCGAGGCCGCCGTTGTTGTCGGCAAGAAGGAACTGGCTGGGGTACGGATACCGGAAACCGACCCTAGTGTCCGGGTTCACAACTCGGAGCCGAGGCCTCCTTCTCCACCTCGGACTCGAAATCAACCCCTCTCTCTCTCCCTCTCCACCTGGTGGTGCCTCCACCTCAGGTGCCTCAAAATCTCTCTCTGCTCTCTTGTCCCCTGTTTTTATGGACAAGATCAGCTCCGTGTCTTCCGATTTCGGAGACATGCTCCGATCTTTCAAATCTGTTCTCCAAAATCGACCATCAACCAAAAGACTCGGTCAATCCCAAATCCGAGAGCAGCAGTCTCTAGTTCTTGAGATGAGGGAACTGGTAAAGGAGCAGTAAGGAGTTGGTCGAGCTCCTCGGAGAGAGACGGTCCAAGGCGGCTCAGGACCATGATGACTCGGACGCGTTCGAAGCGTCTTCGAGCCCGTGTCCGACCTCCTCGTACAGCGGGGAAGAAGAAGAAGAAGCCGCAGATGCAGAAGCTGCAGACGCCGAGGAACTCGCGGGCCGAGGCAGGTCCTTCCGGGCAAGGGAAGGAACACCAAGAAGAAGCAGTGGGAACCGCCGAGGGTCGACCGCTCCACAAGCTCAAATAGTCAGTACTCAGCTCGGACAGCGAGCCTGGGTGGGTCGAAGACCTCGCTACTCCAAGCAGGTCGACAGAGCAGCCCCCTCCAGCCTACCGAGGTTCCAAGGGAAGAACCCTCGATCTACTCACTCCGGGTCGCCCACTCGGAGCCGAGCCCCGACGATAATCCCGGTTCTCCCTTCGCCGCGCTCAAGCACATCGTTAAGATCATATCAGCGCCGGCGAACCTCCGCTCCCTCCGCCTCCACTCGAAATCTCTCTCTCCTTGTAGGCGCCATGTATTGAGTCACAATTCCTCAATCTCGCGAGTTTTCTTCTCTCTAAAATTTTTTTTTATCCGGACATCTACGTTGTACTACTTGCTCTTTTCTTCCCTTCTTTTTCTTGATTGTTTTTGCTGAAAGGCAAGGGGGAGAAATAGAGAAATAGAGTCGAAACACTTGTTGTCCTGTTTAGGGGAGTTTTTCCGCCCTTTTGAATTTTAATGGATTAATGCATTTCATTATTAACTTATGAGTTCATTATTGCTAGCACATTTTTTTTCCGAGTTAATGTTAACTACTTAAAGCATACTTTATTTTTTTTTTGCTCCGATATATTAAGTATTGCTCCGATCCATTGAGTATGTCTTACTCATCTCATCTCATGCGCAACCACTCGGAATCAAATTTTTTTACTAACAATGTTTCGTTTAAGTATGGAATGCCTTTCATCAAAAAGGGGGAGATTGAAGACTCGGACACTCGCTCAATACTTTTCCGAGTTGTACAAAAGGAATCGGTATAACAATCTCATACCTACAGAGTTTTGATTCCAAGGCATTCTCTCGTATCTCGAAACTTCTTTGAGTAAAATAGTATCTTTTCCGAGTGATACGGATATTACTTATTATATTTCTTGCTCATCCGTAGCTGACTCGTAAAATTGGTTCTTTGTTCCGAGTCCAAGATCTCTCGCTTTATCGCAGATTGAATAGACCAAGTATTTCGTCTTTTCTCACTCGTAATCCGACTTGTGGTTATAAGTCCTATTTTGTCATAGTCGGTGTTTTTAGCTTGTTTCATGCTTAGTCTATATCAAGTTAATCCTCTCCGATATTCTTTATTGAACTTGATTCTTCGCTTAGACTAAGTCGGATGGAATTCCGAGTATCATGGATATTGGACTTAGAAAATTCCATTCCGTTTCGACTCGGATAATCGGTTGGTTTATTTATCGTAATTATTTTATTATCTCGTGTCTAATCTTGGGCCAAAGTATTCTATACTTTGAGAACCAAAATTGATTTACTTTTGTAGGTTATTCAATCGAGGATACACTTTTCAAACTACAAAAGTAACCGGCTTCGAACGTCAAATCACCAGCAGACATGGCTTTTCACCTTCTCTCGCTCCAGTCCCGTAAGATTGTGTCGTGGCCGTCTGTTTCCAAATCTGGAAAACTAGAATGCCAAGCTTAACGGTGGTTTCCACCTTATCTTTCCGGACACCGCTAATGGTTTTGGGACTTCCAAGAGAGTTAAACCGTTGTCCAACGTTCATATTACAACGTGATACTTTCCGAGTGACTCGAAAGCTTCTATCAACGGTCATAGAGGACTCTCGATCAGCGAGATGAAGATAACGGCTACTCTGCCTGGTCATTTATAAATAGAAGCCATCTCACAAGACTTGAAGGTTGTCGAACATATTGTTAATACACATACTTGCTCAAAGTTATTGTATTTACTTTCAATCTTCAACTTATAACTCCCACTCTGTAATTCATTACTTTCGAGTTGTTAGGTCTTGTACTAAGTTACAAACTCTTTCTTACATTCTTTATAAGGTCCCTTGACTAAGCCGTAAGGGTTAACTTAGCTTAGTTGTCCCTAGCTATAAGGGTTATCTCGACTAGGAAGTACTAGATCGGATAAGGGAATTTTTGAGTCTAGGAAAACTTGTATAGAGTTGTCTAAGGGAGCAACTCGGGTTCGGTCAGCTCACGGTATTTTGTGGACTCAAAATAGTGAATTTGACTTCGTGTCCGGATTGGCACGGTCCGTGGTTTTCTGCCCCATGAGGGTTTCCGCGTAATCTCTAGGTGTTATCTTTTTGAGTTCATTCTAGACTCGGACAGCTTTACGCCTCTTGCTCATTCACGCTTAATAACCTTCGAGTTAAATCTTTTCGACCCTCGTTGATAGACTCGGAATCTGTCTCTGTCTTGTTTTTAACGTAAGAGCTAAAGTTTCCACGAAAAACTTCTATCACCCTATTCACCCCCTCTAGGGTGACTCGGACTCTCCCCGAGCAAACCTTCAATCTCACCGAAGGGAAGGTGGAACGTTTTGGTGGTATCCCAAAATCGCTCACCGATGGCTCTAATAGGATATCTCTCCCTCCTATCAATAAGATGATGTAAAGCGATGTAGAGAGGTCCGAACACAGCATTGTACATGACATTCTCGAGAGGAAAGTGCGTCCTCTCGCATGTCTCCATAAACTTCGGGATGGCTCCACTTCTTCGAATTAAGCATTTCTACAAAACAAAATCCAACACGATTTTGGTTAAAATTTTACTCTAAATAAGCAAACGAAGAGGTCTAAGCCAATTAGCTTACCGAATAGCGAGATGGCAAGTGAAGAAACGTGGGCTTCAGCTTCAACCAGCGAGATCATGTGGATTCCATTTGTTCCGGGGACGCCATTCACGCTCAAGAAAAGAGTCTTGAGTAAAGCTCTCAGCTCTAGTTCTTCCTATAGGATGAGCTTTTCTTCTAAGAATTTTGAGGACAAAGAGTTCTTGAGAACCAACTAGTTTTCAAGAGGGAGCAAAGCAAGGAAATGCAAGAGGAGAGCAAGAATAAGATAAAGAGTTGGTGTGCAAAATGAAACACACCATGCACCTCCTTTTATAGGCAAGTTTGGTCAAGGCATCCAAACACATAAAACAATATTTAAGCAAGTAGTAGGGAACCAAGAGAATCCGGCTAGGCACACTGGGGCCACGCACGCCAAAGTCCGGCTGGAGCGAGCCACGAGGCGCCGTGGAGTCCAATCGGCGATAACTTTTGCAGCCTAGCCTACCTCCCTAGTCCGTGCGAGTCTTGTCCACTTGGAGCATGTGATTTTCGTCCCTTGTGCATGCAAGTGGAAGCTTCCAGGTCCACCGAGTAAGCTTTTCCGCAACAGTCTAATCGATCTGTTTTCGATTGAATTACTCGGGTAAAAATACTCGATCTTTGGTTAATACAATTATGCACTAACAAGTGTGCTAGCATAATAGATTATTTAGTCAAGCTTCAAATAGAAAAAGATCGAAGTTTTAGCACCAGAATATGTCAAGCTTCAGGCTCCGATCAAGCCAAGCTTAGGATCCTTTTATCGGATTTCGAACACATGCATCACGATCAAGTTCAGGTCCCACTTTGGAGTTCGAGTTTGATTACAACCAATT
This sequence comes from Talinum fruticosum, assembly GCA_021018815.1. Taxonomy (NCBI): domain Eukaryota; kingdom Viridiplantae; phylum Streptophyta; class Magnoliopsida; order Caryophyllales; family Talinaceae; genus Talinum; species Talinum fruticosum. The sequence continues at coordinate 290,033 of JAITYX010000020.1, forward strand.
CCAAGCGTCACCTAATGCCTTATAAAACTCGAGTTAAGTATCCTTTAGTTTCTACTTTGACCCTTCATCTTTTTAGACTCGGTCAAAATGGAGGCTAACCGTAGACACCTAAAAGGTGTCGTCTCTTATCTCTTTATTTCTGTCTTATTTTGTTGGCCCTATAATTAAAATCATGAGTCCTGTTTGCGGATTTGGATCTTGGACTATGATCGATTGGTGTAACATAAGCCGATAAACAACAAAGAACCCTTAGCACCAAATAAATAACCTTTTATCTTGGGTCGGTCCACAAAGCCTCTTTTCTTTCGAACCGTCCAAGAATTGGGCCGAGCCTTTAGAGATTGTGGAGTCCCGTGCTCGTGTGCCAGGAAATTCCAAGTATAGAATACCGCATTCTACTTTTGTCCAAATCACACAAGGAGTCGAAGACGTGAAGACACCGTTAAAGCATTGCATTTCATGATCATGAGCATCAAAGTGTTGTGTTTTAAGCTTCATGAGACACCCCACACGAGGTTAGAAGCTTTTACCCTCCAAACGACATCGTGGCCGGCGCCGCCTTCTAGAAACATGGTGGAACGCTGTGTTTTTGTCTTGGAGAGTCCTTGGAAGCACAACTAGGGCACGAAACCCTAGGAGCGCCCGGTTGGCCGGTGCCTCGCCTTCCTCCTTTTATCTAGTTCTATCTAGTTTTATCCTTTTGTTGATCCTGTTCTATCTCTTAGGATTTGGCCCCGTTTTATTTCATCTGTTTGGACGCCCGATAAGAGGCAAACCCTAGGTCATTTGTGACCTAGGTCCTCACCTATAAATAGAGAGCCTTGGCTCTCACTCCCATATGACTTCTTGCATTAGTATCACGTTGCTAAAAGGCAACCTGAATACTCTCACCTAATCGTCACTCCGCTAAAATTTCTATAAGCATTCACTTTTCACCGTTGAATCTGTGCAAAAAGTTAAAGAGTATTCAATTATTCTGATCTCTAGGCACTCATTTGGTTGATCATTACTACACCCTATATACCATTCACAAAACTAGCCCTTTTCTTTGGATTGTCATCATTGCATCAAGAGATCAAGTGTGGAAATCCGGATCAGCAAGGTGGGACAACCCGAGGGCCATAATTCAGCCTTCGAACAGTCATATTTATTTCTATTTTTATTGCTTTCCATATTGTGGTTCAAGAGATGTAATCGCTTTAATTTCCTCCCCAACCGATGTACTCTTTTTATTCTTAGCTTTTCTTTCCTTTATCGCTTTTCTTTATTGTGTTCCTTGTTATGTTTTGGTTGCTTTAATTTCGTTTAGTATGCCGCTTGCTTGATTGTTTACATCATTTTTAATACACTACTCAAACTAGTAATGACCGTTTCGGACGAGCGAGAATGGAAGAGTTTTCCCTACGTTTTGTATCTTCGCCCCGAATCCAATTCTCGGTTCAAAGACCGATGGATTCATTTTAGCCTCTTTTAGTATTAGGTTTTTCATACTAAGATTGAAAGAGCAAATTTTATTTTTGTTAGTTTTTCTTTCCTAAAAACTAACTGGCGACTCCTTTATTTTATGTTTTATTCTATTCAAAAATTGTATCTCGGTCTTTTCCGGTTGTAGGAACAAGTAAGAGGAGGTTCCGGATCCGCCCACCAAGGCGGAGGCCTAAGCTAACTCTGTCAGCCCCTACCTCGGCTCGGGCTCGCCTTCCCCTAGCACAGTCGTCGCTCGTGCTTGGTGGTCGGCAGTGAAGCTTCGGTCTAAATTGGTGTTTTGGTCCTAAAGCCTCACAACAGGACCAAAACCCTAATTTACTTTATTCCTTAATTAGAAAATAAGATCTCAAAAATTCTAAAAATTATTTCTAAAATAAAAGAATTAATAAAATCGCCATTCAAACTTTGACTAATTAATAAAATTCAGAAAATCTTAATAAAATATTCATCCCCACATTCCAAAATCGACTTTCAAAACCATCTTCAAAATCAATTTTTTAAAAAGAGAGACCCGACACGAGTGGGGAAGCTCGGCGGACCCTAGCCGGCCATGGTTCCTACAGATCGGGCACATTCGCGGCTGTAGAAGAAGGCTGATTGAGAGTAGGTGGTGCTCTAGGTTAGTCGAGGAAGAGGTTGTAAAAGCCATGAAAATCGACAAGAAGCTAGCGGAGAGGTGTTGAGATGTGGCTTATCAAGCAAAAAGCCAATGAAACCTTAAGGGCGAAATGCTAGGAAGCCAGTAAGGGAGAAGAGAGGAAAAAAATTAGTAATCTCTTTTCCGCCAAGTGCCAAGTGAGATTTAGTGATTTAATGGCTTACCAAATCTGGATGGTTAACCTTGTATATATTAGTAAACTGTATACAATAAAATTGCGTATTTACCCTATATCTCCTCTATTAAGAGTAATTCAAAAAGACAGAAGAATGGAGCGTTATTCTTATATTAATTCCCACCATGTGTATGGTAGAAGGAAAGCTAACTGAGCTTTTACGAGTCGACTTGCGTCAATATAGAGATAATTGTGAGGTGAATAGTATCTATGAAGTTTTGCCAAACTTAAATGGCTCCTCAGGCCACTTTCTTTCTGTTCTTCCGTGATTGCTTGACCCAGGTAATTAGTTAACAATTAAAGTGTTGTTAACATTATGATAAGTAGGCCTTCTATATGAGAAAAGTTCTTCTTCATTGCAAAGTTCTGATGGCAATAATGCAGGGATGTGATGCTTCCATTATGATACATTCTACAACGAGTGATGCAGAAAAAGATGCTTCAAATAATTTGTTCCCTCCTTGGTGATGTGTTTGACGCGGTTGTGAAGGCCACAGAAGCAGTTAAAGTTGTTTATCCTGGTGTGGTCTCCGATCCTATGCTGATATTTTAGTAGTAGCCACCAGAGATCTCATAGTTCTGGTAAGAAACTTGCTTTATCCTAATCACGACAACCTATATATTGACAATGGAAGGAAAATCGCTTTCCAAATTTGATTGCTTTTTTTCTTTTTTGAGGGGCATGGAGCGCTTATTGAGGGTTCCAATCTATCTCACCTAGCAGCAAAGGCGGCTACCTATTGTTGCGTGGGCCATGTTTCCCGAGGGAGGCCACCTTCTATCAAGCCATACAACATATTACGTGATTAGGAGGAAAATCTAGCTCCACCATCCCAATTATCTTTTATAAATTGTGTAATTTTCTTCCTAGATTTTTCAAGATAATTAATTAACGTGATTTCTTCTTTTTTCCAAAAAATTAAACCACCTAACTATTTAATTTTACTAGCATGTATTAATGCACTTGATAATTCTTTTGCAAGGTTTTTATAGGTTAGCAATTATTTTCGACAAATTCAGCCTTTACATATGTCTTAATTGCCTGGCTTGATGCATGTAATATCACGGAAGACCGGAGGACCTTCCTTCGCAGTTGAACTGGGATGTCAAGATGGGCTTAGATCAAATAATCAAACTTCCTTGGGAGCCTTCCCAAACCCGAGTTCAATCCGGACCAATTCACACCTGTATCCGCCAGGAACAACTTCACTTTATCTGACATGATAACCCTTTTCGGAGCTCACACTATTGGAGTTTCCGAGTACAACAGATTTTCTAACCACCTCTTCAACTTCTCTAATGGCAATCACATGGACCCACACTAGACCCCACCTATGCTCAGCAGCTGATGGAATAATGTGAAGAAGATCCCAAAGTCATAGTTCCCATATATCCCTGGAAACCGCTGAAGTTTGACAACCAGTATCATAAGAACTTAGTGGCTAAAAGACACTTGTTTAACTATGATGTTAGGGAATAAACCTAATTAATTTGCAGTGGAAACAAATTAAATAGGATGTGGAGATATCAAGATATTAGAGGCAAGAAAGATAATGAAACTGTTAAACGAAAGACAATAAATTTACGTGGAAAACTCAATTGGCGAAAAATACGGACGACGAAGAACAAAATAATCCAATATAATGAAGAGAGAGTATAAAGTGTGATCTCTAGAATTATGAGTTATGTAGATCAAAGTAAAAAGAAAAATTTGTAAGACTCTCTCAACTAGGTATGTGAAGTAGGGAGAAGGAATATCTCTCATACAACTTAAATAATTAGGTTGAAACCTTAACCTAATATATAGTAAAACCCTAATATAACTCTCTTCGTAGGCTAAAAATTAATTAGGCCAAAATAACCTAAATAATCTAATAAAAACAATCCGACAGCCGTGACACCACAAGAATCTGAGAATCGTCAAAAAACTTGTGGCACGGTCATGCCAAACCTAGGACAGTTGTGCCAAGGCTTGGTAGGCATTGGTTGTGCCACGCTTTGTCTCGGTTCCTTTCTTCCGTTCGATTTTGCGACCTCCACGGGATGCGAGCCTTGTTGTGAGAAGTCTACGCACTTGAGTCAAGTAATAGATAGATTTTGGGTCACACCCAACAATCTTCACCTTAGACCAAAAAACCATAAAGTAGTCAACACCGTCATGAGGACCCCGAAGGATAGAACCCCGTAGGGCATAGCCTCAAAGGGCAATCAAGTAATAGAAATATGAGCTAAATCCAAGAGAGACTTGAACCTAGTAGTAGTAGAATAGATTTTGGAGTATGGAACAAGTACTATCTTGTAATGTATATAGGTTGTCATGCCTCGTGCCTTTTAATACTCGCCCAAAAGCCCTTCAAACATGTATCCTTTATGATTCTAGGGTGCCTAAAGAGATGAGATTGCACTTTAAGTCGGGAACATCATGAACTTCAGTTAAATTCCTCACAACACCATCATGACCCCAGATCTGAACTGTACTAATTCCAACAACATTGCATCGGGTACCATTCCCCACATGAACCACAATAGAATCAATAGAATCATACGTAGAAAATCAATCTCGATTAGGACACATATGGTAAGTACACCCAAAATCTAGAACCACATCGGAAGTACCCTCCCTTTCGGTAGAGGTACAAATAAGAAATCACCATTAGACTCATTATCACCAAGAGCAAAGGTAGCTTCGGCGGTTTCTTGAAATTATTTTTCAATTTTCTCTTTTCCTCTCTTTCTAACTTATTTTCAATTTTTAGCACCCGGATACAGACATGCCCCTTTTTTCTTACAGTACTTGCACTTATTGTTGGAATTATAATCTTTAACCTTTGAACTCCCTTTCCTTCTCTAACATATAAGGATTTAACTTTTTAGGACGCACTTCAAGATCAAATTTTTCTTCGGACAATATATTTTCCTTAACATCCTTAAAAGATATAATATCAAGCATTACTATATAATAGGATTTCTTTGAAGTTCCTATATGTAAGGGGTAAAGAGACAAGTTGACAACCAACAGTATAATCTTATCTCCATCATCAATTTCAACTTCCATGTTTTCTAGATCAATAATAATGGAATGAAACTCATCAGGATGAGTTGGAATAGGGTTACCTTCAGCCATCTGGAATGTGCATAACCGTTCTTTGAGACGGATTTTGTGAGTGAGAATTTTGGTCATGTAGTGTTCCTCCAACTTTAGCCGAGAGATTTGAAGCGGTTCTGTTTTGATAACCTCGCGTGGAACCGAAGCCGTGAGACATAGTTGAATAGTTGCCAGTGTGTTTTGTTATCAAATTCTTCCTATTGTTCATCGATCATGGAAGTAGGCTTTTTCTAGTTAAAGTCTTCTTTAATCCATTAGCAGTAAGAATGACTCATCTAGACTTTCCATATGGAGATATTACTATCAAAGTTCTCGATATCGAATTTAGCAAAAGTAGACATCCTAAAACCAGATTTGAACCTAGGGCTCCGATACCACTTGTTAGGGAATAAACCTAACTAATTTACAGCGGAAACAAATTAAATAGAATGTGGAGATATCAAGAGAATAGAGGCAAGAACAATAATGAACCCGATAAATAGAAAGACAATAGATTTACGTGGAAAACCCCAATTGGGAAAAACCACGGATGGTGAAGAGCAAAATAATCCACTATAATAAATAGGGAATACAAAGTATGATCTTCGTAACGATGATTATGTGAGATCAAACTAAAGAGAAAACTCTCTAAGATTCTCTCAACTAGATATGTGGAGTAGTTAGAAGGAATAACTCTCATACAACTTGGATAATTAGGTTGAAACCTCAACCTAATACATAGTAAAACTCTAATATAACTCTCCGAGGAGGTTAGAAGTTAATTAGGTCAAAATAACCTAATAAAAACAACCCGGCAGCTGCGGCACAAGAAGAATCCGAGAACCGTCAAAAAAATTTGCGGCACGATCATGCCGGACTTGGCACTCGTCGTGCCATGTGGCATCGTCATGCCACGCTTCGTCTCCGTTCCTTTCGTTGTCCGGTTTTGCGACCTCCACAGGAGGCGAGCCTTGTTGTGAGAAGTCTACGGGCTTGAGTCGAGTAATAGATAGATTTTGGGCCACACCCAACATCCGATGCAATGCTGTTTTCCAATGCAACCTCACTAGAAACTGTTACCAACATTACCAATAATTCTGGGAGTTCTATGCAAAGTTTATCACTGTGATGAAGAAACTCGGACGAGTGGGGGATAAAGACTACTTGTCAAGGAGAAATTCAAAGGGATAGTGCTGCCTTCAACCTGTGAAAAATAGCAACGAGGAAATTATGGAACTTATTAGTGTGAGTAGATTGTTATAAATGTTACTACTCATTAAGCTACCAACACGGAATAAGAGTTGTTAATGTGAGCACAGAACAGAGGAATGAACGTTGTTTGCTATCTCACCTTCCATCAACACTCCAAAATAAATAACTAGAAGATACTGTAAGAATACAAATTACAATATCCTTTAGAGTAAATGTTGATAAGACAAAATTGCGTAAGTAAAACTAATCTTTGAAAACTCCATAAGATCAAATCCTTGGCATATTTTTTGTTATAACATAACCATTTAAATTAACATCAGGGTTTGAGATTCTTAGAGGGACTCTTAAAATAATTTAGTAATACTAACATCTAAAACATCGGTAAGATCAAATCATTTTGCAGTCTGATCAAGCTAATGATGGAAAGACACAGTGTGTAGAATGCCAGAAATATGTGCCATGCTCTTACAACAAAACCCATTAAGCAAGGGGCAGGCTTTTCCTTGGAATACTTAGTAAGATAACGTTCATGAGCATCAGAAACATGAAACGAAGGACTTTTAGGTCCCAAAGATTTAGTCTTATTCCACCACATCTTAATCAGTGTTATTGTGAAGCCCGAATTTATATTTGATAAAAAATTAGGTAAACATATTGATTGGTCGAACCTAGAAGAATTTTCTGTCATACACCAATAAACCGACTTAGATGACATGAAATGGATTTTATTCAACTAGGAATTTTACCCTAATAAGGAACCGTACACCAGGTCTAGTGTTAATCTCTTCTGGAAGATACCAAGTCAAAGACAAACAATTTGGGAAAATTTAAGCTGATTATGAACTAATGGTGACATTGATCATATACTATAATCATCAGCTAGTTACAGGTCAGAACAATGTTATTAAATTACTTGTTCAGATGGTAAATTGTCGGGACCAATAAAGAGCAAGTACATGACGTTGTACATGATAGTTTACTTCAACATGAACTAAAAATACTGAAGTAAACTCTTATCAAAAAGACTTTGTCGCCATTCTATGTTTATTTATTAAATTAGTACAGGAGTTTAACTTCCATATATACATTACTTTTGCCTCTGTACAGGAAGAGAAAGTGAGCAATGGAGAGAAACAGGATAACTTGCTTGATAATCGTCCAATTGATCATCTCCATTGCTTTTGTGGACGGGAAACTAAAGAAGAACTTCTACAGATCAAGTTGCCCCAACGTTGAAAGCATAGTGCAACAGGCTGTAACTAGGAAGTTCCAAGAGACTTTTGTAACGGCACAAGCCACTCTTCGCCTGTTTTTCCATGACTGCTTTGTCGAGGTGAGGTTTGCCATTCTTCTATAAGCTTTACAACCGCATACCCTTCATATAGTCAGAGATTAAAGCATTGTTTTTTCTTTTTATGAACTATGAACCCCCCGCCCCGGCCCAAAATTTCCGTTATTTTGCAGGGCTGTGATGCATCAGTTATGATTTTCTCGCCAAATGGAGATGCAGAACGAGATGCATCAGATAATCGCTCACTTCCTGGAGATGGATTTGACACTGTGATCAGAGCAAAGGAGGCAGTCGAAACTGTGTGTCCTGGGGTTGTCTCTTGTGCTGATGTCCTAGCACTTGCTACTAGAGATGTAGTTTTCTTGGTAAGATACTCTTTAGCCAGTTTTGACATTTTTTTTAGTGGTTCCACATTAAGAGAAAACTCGAAAGCAATAGCCTGAGACTTGTCCAATCCAAGCTAATGTGGTCTGAACTGAAACTGTTTGGTAAAATAAACTGGGTGAAGCTTATCAGTCAAATTGAGCCATACCACTGACCCATGGATGTGGCTCAACTAATCTATTGCAAATATTTTGTTGACCGAATTAACTGATTCGCGTTGGACCCAGACACAGGCCAATTGAATCGACTCATTTGGTCATCTTTATTTCTGACTTGTAAGGCATGGGCAAATGGAATAAGGATAGGACTTGCAGCGGCCATAGCTTCCTAAAAATTTGCAGCAAAAGCTCTCACTATAATATTTCAGTTATGACACTGAACCATTTAACATATGTCAATGAAATTCAGAAACCCTTAAAACATGTTGTTTCAGACAGGAGGACCGTTCTATAAAGTAGAACTAGGGAGGCGTGATGGCCTTGTCTCGAAGGCATCACGGGTCCAGGGACGATTGCCAGAGCCTGAGTTCAAGTTCAAGAAGCTCAAGTCCATGTTTGCCGATCACGACCTCAACGAAATCGATCTGGTTGCCCTGTCAGGAGCCCATACTATTGGAGTGTCTCACTGCAGCCGCTTTGCCAAACGTTTATACAGTTTCTCCTCGTCCGATCCAATTGACCCCGCATTGGACCCCGTCTATGTGCAGCAGCTGATGCAAGTGTGCCCACCAAATGTGGACCCCAACATCGTGGTGGCCATGGACACCAAGACCCCAAGGACATTCGACAACTGGTACTTTCAGGACTTGATTGAAGGGAGGGGCATGTTCACTTCAGATGAAGTGCTCTTTACAAACCCCAAATCTCAGCCTATAGTTTATGCATTTGCTGGTAATGCAAGTGAATTCAAGTCTGCCTTTGTAAAAGCTATAACAAAGCTCGGGAGAGTGGGAGTTAAAACAGGGAAACAAGGTGAAATTCGAAGCGATTGTACGAAGTTTAATTAAGTCTATACCAAATTAAGTTGATTAACAATAATGTGATAAAGAAGCTGCTCCGTTAAAAGTTCAGCCAAATAAGCCTTTCTATAGGCAATTCATTCGCTGCAATGTAATTATCTCATTTTGTATGAATGCTTCATGTTAAATGTTATATAAATTGAGTCTTAAACCAATGAACAATGCAAGGTCCAACACTTATGTTTGAGTCTTGTTAAGTGTTCATTTGATCAATTTGCTTCATGGCAAGGAAGTGACTGTACAAAAATGATGATCTTATATGCATAAAATTAGCCTGTTAGTTTTGATTATTTGTTGTTATCTGTTAGTTAATAACAGTTAGTATATTAGAAAAACATATCGAAAATCTTCAGGGTCATCCTAAAAGATGTGTCTCATTGAACAAATGCATAGTATTAATGGTTGCCAATGGAGCTTTATGTCGGCCTCCTTCTACTCTTAAGTTGGGTTGAGTTAGCATGGCTTGGTTCGACTCTCTAGAGCTATGCGTGTCAAGCTGGGTTGGTTGGCTTAGCCTTGTTGTCAACATCAATTGGTCCTCTAGGCCGAACCAAGTTCATCTTAACCAAGTTAAACACATTTTAATTTTTTTCGGTTGATTTTAATTTTTAGCTAAACAAAAGAGAGCAAGTTAAACAAGTCAATAATATATTTGACAAAATGATAAAACATTTTTGCGCAAGGGTTCAAATACCACCACTTATAAGGGTCTCTTTATCCTTTCGCTTCGTGAAAATGTGCTACTCACTTTAAAAAATATATTGGTCAAGATTAGCCTGAGCCATCTAGTCTCACCCAATCCACCAAATTAAATAGCAATTCCAAACCTAGCTCATATTCCATGGACTAGCCAAATTGAACTAGGCTAATTAATAGGCCGGTCTACGCACATTTGACTCAGTATAAGATTGATCTAACGTCAACCATGCCCTCTCCTTTTGTCAAGTACGTGACCAGACCATGATGTTTCATTTAGAAAAGGCATGTCACTTTCAGAAGACATCATATTGCTATCCATCCTCAATATGAAAAAAACCATTAGGACATAGTTTTTTTTTTTTAAAAAAAAAAAGAAAAAAAGGAGGATTTATTTTCCTGGCAGCCTTTGTGAAACTAGGCTGGACTGATTCTTCGAAATTGGTATATGACTTTGGGTAATTGTTAAAAATATATATAAACAAGGCTTCATGATGGTCATTTGTTTCAAGTATGTCGATGAAATTTGAATCCCTGTCAGAAAAGCTGCAAGAAGGAATACTTAATTTTTCTCACAGAAACGTTATAGAAGCTGCACTCTTGTGAGCTTTTACTATATCTTAACCCTATATAGAATTAGAAATTAATAATAGTTCACACAAAAATTGATTGCTTAAATTAGATAGTTAACAAATTGACATATTTAAGACTTTGCTTGAATAAATGCCTAAGCGTGGACCGTATAAAAAGAACTTTATTATTGGAATGTTCGTACAAATTGTCCTCCTTTAGCATACACCATTACATATGATTTCTGAAAAATAATTTTAAAAAACATGCACCATTACATCAAGATATGATGTTTGAAATGTTCACTTGCCCATTATTTCCTATATGTGGTATGGTATGTAAGAGCTATACCATTTGGGGGCTAACTCCATTGTTCCAAAAAGCAAAATCATTGAACAATAATGAATCTCAAATTAGCAACACTACTTAGTGTGAATCTCACTTATCAAATAGTACGCTTTACAAGTACAATCGTTGATTCTAAGAAACACAAAAATCTTTTTGCACAAAATGATTCATGCTTTAATTGTGAAAACCCTTAGCAAAACGGGTTTGAATCGACATTTGTGATAAATAGTTGAATGTTCAGTAACTTGAGCTCCTATTTAAAGAGAAATACATCAGAATGTAGTCTATCTCCTCCCTACCTTCTTTTATTTTTCTTTGTTCTCAATTATAAGGGTATAAAGGAAATGAAGTGTTTATTTGAGAGTTATAGAAGATACAATATAATTTCAAAATTAAAAAACCATAATATTTAAAAGACACAAAAAAGTAAAAATAAAGGAATAATTAGCTAAAGTTGCAAAAAAACCTTTCGTACACTCCATCTATTCCAAAATAATTGACTTCCAATTGACATTCTATTTCAAGGAATCATCATTTTGGAATGTGAAAGGTGTATGGTAAGCTATTTCTACAATTGTTCTGAGGCAAAAATGAGAAAAATTTATTTTGAGAGTGAAAATAATGGAGAAAGTGCAATATCATATATCCTACTACATGGACATCACAACTACAACTCTACCTGAAAAAGTATTTTCCTATGAATAAACCATCTGAAGTTTTAGGGTGTAATACCATTCCTAGAAAACAGGACAATAGCCATTAAGCCATACCTAAACAATGAAAAGGGTATGTTCAAACATACTACTTAAGAAATAAATGGTATGGAGTATCAAGTGTGAATTTTTTTTCCCCAATGGGTGATCAACATCATCGACTTATAGCCCTTCGAAATTTTAGAGCAGCGGTAGGTAGGCTGATGCTTACTGCTTTTTGCACACGAATTTGGATTTAGGAAAGAATGATAGGAAAGGAAAACGCGTAAAGTTTTAGTTTCACAAGGTCATAAATGAGAAATGTGTCAATGTATGGCTATGTCTTATTGACTGAAGCCCACTTGACAAGGGATTTGTGCTAAATCCACAGAATTGAAAAGCAGAGTGAACATGATTTCTTGGAGAGTCATCCTGTCATTTGTTGGCTTGATCTTGATCGTGAGGGCTCAAGTTGAGGAAGAACAGTTAAAGAAGGATTTCTATCGAGCAAGTTGCCCAGATATGGAGAACATTGTGAAGCAGGCAGTGAATAACAAAGCAAGAGAAACAGTTATCACAATTGCAGCCACTCTTCGACTGTTTTTCCATGACTGTTTCATTGAGGTAGGATTTTCATAATCTATATTTTGGAGAAAAACGTCATAGTTGAAATTTGCTTCTAACAGATGCTGGGCTACAGAATGTAAACATCAGACTCCACATAATGTTCCATAAGATATAGGACATTATATGCATTGGGAATGGTAAATGAGTGATTTCGGATCAGATCAAGTGGACCAGATTGATGGAATATTAGGGAAGAGCAATTTTGTGTCCAGTCATCTCTGATTATAACATACTCATATTTTCATCTACTAATTGTTTTCCCACTAAGCTAGTTTAAGAAAATGCAATCAACGTTGGTTACACAAATACCAGGTTGGATCAAGCCACGAATAATTTTTGGTTCAAAATCTAGTTGCCGTGTTTTGGTTTTGGCTTGGGTTTACAAGCAAGTTTTGACATTTTCTTTCATACACTGGTTTAGAATGGATATCTTGTATTCCTATCTGTGAAACGGCTTGCTTTCTGAGACTATGTTGTCTCGTTCCCCAATTCTTCTCCAAGTTCCCCTTCTTTAAGTTGGAAAAAAGATAAAAGAGCATGAACAATTTAACTTCTATGTGGCTATTACTGACAAGTCCTTCATGACAACAGGGATGTGATGCCTCGATAATGATCTTCTCCCCAATAGGGGAAGCAGAGAAGGATGCACCAGATAATCTCTCACTTGCAGGGGATGGATTTGACACTGTGAACAAAGCAAAGGAAGCAGTTGAAGCTGTATGCCCTGGCATTGTCTCTTGTGCTGATATTTTAGCTCTTGCAGCTAGAGATGTGGTTGCCCTTGTAAGTTGATGATTATGTACTTCTTTGCCTTAAAAAACAAACAGAACATAACAGTAAAGGTTAACTGCACATAATGGTCCTAATTTCTGGTCTTCAACTCCAAAAGAATGTTCAGTTAACTAATCTAAGGAAACTACTTCAACATGGAACATGGCTGGCAAACAATCAATTCTGTGGAACAATAGGCCAGAGTTTGAATAAAATCTAAAGAAATTTGTACAACCTAGATGAATTTGGACCTAAAAAGAATAGTTTGGATTTGGACAATAGGCCAAGTAGGACAAACCCGTTCAAAAAAAGGTAAACTGGATTAGGCTTTGAACATTTAGGCTTTACCTAAACTAATCCAATGCTATAATTATTTGTGACGATTTCTGAATGATTCTTGACTACCAGGCTGGCGGCCCCTTCTTCAGCGTTGAACTGGGACGTAGAGATGGCCTTATTTCCCATATATCGCGTGTAGAAGGCACCCTACCTCTTCCCGAGTTCAATCTCAATCAACTTACAGCCAATTTTGCTCGAAACAACCTCAGCCAAATAGATATGATTGCATTATCAGGAGCTCATACATTCGGAGCCTCACATTGCAACCGCTTTTCGAAGAGGCTGTACTCATTCTCCCTCAAAACCCCACGGACCCATCCATGGACCCCAACTACGCAAGGCAGCTAATGTTCAACTGCCCTGTACACACGAACCCAACTGAAGTTGTATTCATTGATCCGACCACCTCATTTGAGTTTGATAACATGTATTACCAGAACCTGGTCTCGGGTAAAGGGCTCTTTACTTCGGATCAGGTGCTGTTTACTGACCTGGAATCAAAGCAAACGGTCATTGATTTTGCAAATAACCCTGGTGAGTTTGAAGCAGCCTTTGTCAAAGCCATGAAGAAGCTTGGCAGAGTTGGGGTTAAGACCGGAAACCAAGGGGAAATTCGAAGAAACTGTGCTGCCTTTAATACATAAATGAAGGGAATAAGACCTACTGTGGAAAGATCTTTGCTGCATTGCTTTTCTATGAACATCATAAATTGAAGGAATCTAACAAATTGTAGGCTTTGCTATTTTCATTATTGAGTATTCAGTAAACTATAAAAGCCTCTTTATTTCAGGAACTATGGCATGTTCTCCAGGAAATAAACTTGTTTATTTACTTTGAAGGCTTTCTCAACGTTAAATCCTTAGAGAGATTGTAACACAATTATGCAATGTGAGGACTCATCCATTTTGAAGGACTTGGTAGTGGAAAGAGTGCAACGGAGTGGAATGGAATTGAAAAGAGGGGACTATTTTAAAGGAGTGAAATGAAATGAAAAGGAGTGAGACTGGAGTAGGGAATATGTATTCCCCACCCAAAACAGTAGGCCCTGAATGTGCTAATTTAATTAGTATTAACAGCCTACTAGCCTAGGGCCTTTTGTTTTCCCTCTTGAGCTATGTTACGAAAATTGGACCGGACCGGCTAGTTGAACCGGTCAGACCGGAACCCGGTGAACCTAATGGGCGATTAAACACATAAACCGGTTTTAGCCTTCGAACCAATAGACTCGGTCAAATCCGATCAACCCGGGCAAATTGATCAACTCGGATGAACCGCAGTCCGACCGGGATTTCCGCCATTAAATAGAAGCTTCAAAGGAGAGAGAGAGAGAGAGAGAGAGAGAGAGAGAGAGAGAGAGAGAGAGAGAGAGAGAGAGAGAGAGAGGTGCTTGCGGCTGCGAGGAGAGGTGTGGAGAGAAGAGAGATAGGCGTGAAAGAAGCAAGCTCGTGAGACGAGAGAGAAAGAGACCCGAAAGGAGACTTGAGAGAGGAAAGGCGTGAGAAAGAGAGAGAGAGGGGCCTGAGAGGAGAGTAGAGAGGAGTGAGAGAGGCTATGTAGTAATGGAGAGCAACCTGAGAGGGGAAAGCGTGAGAAGAGAGAGCAAGAGAGAGCAAGAGAGAGAGAGAGAGAGGAGCCCGAGAGGAGAGTATTGAGAAGAGAGAGTAGAGAGGAGTGAGAGATTCCGGTGTAGCAATTGGAGGGAAGAAGGGGGTAATTAGGCTTTTTCTCTTTATAAGATACAAAAAGCTAAAATTATTAGGGTTTAGATGAGCTTTATAGACAAGGTCCATATGTATTTTTTTTATAAATTAGGTTGAGTTGAATTTGTTTTTTACTCAAACATATACTGGCTTCCACCGGTTTAACCCGATCTAACCATCAACCGGATCAACCGGTTTAACGCGGTCCAAACGGTTCGACCGGTTGAATCATTGACCCACTCTTTTTACCGAGTCGATGACCGAGTCGGTTCTCTTAACATAGCCCTTAAGGAGATTCAAATTATAGTGTTTTTATTTTTTTTCCCTGTGTGTTTTTATATATTCAAATTATTATAACTTTATTTGGTCTTACAATGGGAGAGTAGCATTGATAATGGACCCTCTAGAACTTTATCTTTATGAAAAGATTAACACGTTTGATGGCAAGAGGTTCATAAATGAACTTTCAATGTTTCATAGGATAATAGGTATAGTAACTTGTGTGTTTTCACACAAAATTGTATGTTATTTGCTAATGTAAATGAAATGTAGGGTGTGTTTGTTTCGGGGAAAATATTTTCTCGGAAAATTATCATTCTATTTTCCAGCGTTTGGTAGCATAAGTGGTGGATAAATATTTTATGGAGGAAAATAATTTCCCTCAATCAAGTGAAAATAAATTTCCTTTTATGGGGAAGGAAGTTAATTTTCCTCTACCTCAATCAAGGGAAAATAAAGTCTTATCAATGGGAGTTCAAGTTCTAAGCTTCTCTTACTTTGCTACCTTTAATTTCTTTTTCCAAGTTTTGTCCTTGTCTTTTTCCCTTTTTGTTGTAAAGTTTATAGATGAAAAGTTTTGTTTACAGTATTTATTTTTTTAAATTTCTATTATTTTATATATAAAAAAGTTTGATCATAGGGAGATGTACAAACTTTTCAAATTTAGGTGCTCAACATATATATATATATATATATATATATGGGTTTTGAAGTTGAATTAGTTATTTACTTTTTCTTTTCATATTTATGGGGTTTTTATGGTTGGCTTTTGCATTTAAGTAAATATTTTAGAAAATTATTTGTCTTTTAGCAAACAAAGGAAAATGTGGGTGGAAAATGGTTTTCCTTGGAAATTTATTTTCCCATGAAAAATATTTTCTTAAGAAAATATTTTCCCCCAACTAAACACAGTAATGTTAAATTTGTTAATATCTTTACCTTTAATGCATGTGTAAATATTCAATAAAAAATATGAGCATTAGCAAGATTCATATCTCTTTCAATGAATGTGAGGATAAAGAAAACTTAACTAAACTTAAAGATGGGGAAGATACAATATTAGGACCCAGGAAGATAGCATAACTAGTGGTACAACAAGAACTATCAAGGGATCCAGCCTTGTCAACATCACAGACTTGCCAGTATTAGTGAGAACATTCTAACTCCTTTAAGAATATGCCCATGATTTGCAATACCTTGCAAGTAACGAAAAATATGTTGTACAACGAAAGATGAGTAGTACGGGGAACATGTATAAATTTTAACATGAGGTTCATAACGTAGGAAACATCCGGTCCGGTCGTTCTTAAATATTAAAGTGGCTCTACCATAATGCAATACTTAGTAGCATTAGCTAGGAGTTCTCCATCCATTAAAGATAATGTTGTCTTAGAAGGAAAGGGAGTATAGACAGGTTTATTTTAATTTGTGGAGTAGAAATTTTGTGCAAAAGTCGTAAATATATTTGGATTGAGAAAGAAAATATCATTAGGAGTCCATTCACACCAAGCCGACAAGCTTGTTTATTGTTGTTTTTAGTAATTTCTTATTCCCGAGTCTTACGAGTTTTTCTACCCAAATTTTCATTTTTTAGAGTTGGTAGAACAACTTTTGGAAGGTAGGACCTAGGCAAGAGCTAGCCGACTTAGTTCTTCCAAACCGAAGACTCAACGAGTGTTCTCTCAAGGTAGACTATATAAAAAGCCTTGGTACAAGATTCTCACTCGCTGGAAAATAGACGAGCTTAACTAATTATACACTTCTAGCTTACAACTCACACTTTGTAACCTTACACTTTTTGAGTTGTAATACTTAGTGAGAAAAATCTTGTAATTCTTCAAACACTTCTCTAGCACTACTATAGAAGCCACTTTTAATGATGGTTAAAATGATAAACCGTCATAAAAAATGGAACGGTGGCATTTTTGAAATAAAGCGATTATTAATGAACATATAACGACGGTTCAATTAAAGAACCATCGTCAAAAATAATCTATGACGACAGTTCAATGAAAGAACCGTCGTAAAAATTCGAGTGAAAATTTTTGACGACGGTTCTTTAATTAAACCGTCGTTATAACACTAAAAAATTGTTGGTTAAAAACCCCTAATTTCACTTGGTCGCTTCATAACTCGCTTCCTCTCTCTCCTTGGCAGCTTCCTCATCCTTTTCCCTTCTCTCTCTCCCTAATTTCACTTGACTCCAATTGTCGCTTCTTCTCTCTCCTTGGCCGCTTCCTCATCCCTTTCCCTTTCTTTGCCCTAATTTCACTTGACTCCAATCCCTAATCTCTTTGTCTCTGTCTCTCCCGAACGCTCTCTCTCTCCCGTGACCTCTCTCAGCTCCATAAAATATACCAATGCGACTGTCCCGTGAAGATGCCAAGAAGAAAGGTTGGCTTCTTGATGGGTATCCACGAAGCTTGGCTCAAGCTTAGAGTCTTGAAGAATTGGGTATCGGACCAGATGTTTATATTGTACTAGAGGTATGACTTTGATTGTCGTTTATTTCCTGCCTCTCGAGTCCCCAAGTGGTATATTTTTCTATCATTAGCACTTGATGAGGTTATGTTTTGCTTGCACAACAGGAAGATTTGTGTTTTACAGTTTGGTAACTCATGAACATGATACAAGTGACATTTTTCATTATTTGATTCCCGATACTCGGGTTCCTGTCGGAATTCTCATCGACAAATGTGTTGGACGACAACTTGATCCGATGAAGGGGAAAATTTACCATCTCAAAAACTTCCTTCCCGAGACGGAAGAAATGAAAGCAAGATTAGTTACTCGTCCTCATGACATAGAGGAAAAGGTATGTTAGATCTATATTCTAGATGTTTCTTTGACTGGTATTGCCTCGCTCCTTTTAGATCTCGTATTCCTTTAGTTTTTTAAATGTGTATTTCTTTAGTTTTTTAGAGCTTACTTTTGTTCATTGATTTGTTCTTCGCTCTCTTCCTTATTTTTAGTTTTTAGATCTCAAAATTTTAGACCTCCTTTAGATTTCGGATTTAAAGCGACTCTGTGTTTTTTAATAAATTGGACCTATGACGATGGTTCGGATGAAGAACCGTCGTTATAGGTTTATATATGACGACAGTTCTTTTTATAGAACCGTCATTATATATTACCTATTACTATGGTTTTTTACAAAACCGTCATCATAGGGTATTTTTACTACGTTTGTAGAACCGTAGTCAAAGGTTGTACATACAACGATGCCCACCAACATACACGACGCCTATTAACCGTCGTTAAAGGTCATTTTTAACATTAATTAAAAGTGCTTTCTATAGTAGTGTATTTTTCCTTGATTGAGTTGATAACATAACTTCAACTCAATTGTCTCGAGTTGATAAGGGAACTTAAACTTAGAAGTACTCGGGCCAAATAAGGGAATTTATGGGCCCGAGAAAATTTGTAATAGATTTGTCTCGGGAACAAATCTAGGTAGTCGTATTCATTGTATTTGAGGACTCAAATAGCAAATTTAGAATTGACACTTAGATTAGCACTTTCCGAGGTTTTCTTCTCCGAAGGGTTTCCTCATAAAACTACTTGTCTATTATTTCATCTCCTTTCCGAGTCATTCTAGGCTCAGTTACTCAATCTGAGTAGTTAGTTATTCTAAAACTTTAAATTTCCGCAAAAGCCTTCAACACCCTATTCACCCCCTCTAGGGTGATTAAATTCTCCGGTTGAACATTCAACTTGGTCAAAGTGGGAGCTAATTATAAACACCTAAAAAGTGTCATCCCTTTTTAATTAATTAATTTATTTGTTTTTATACCGATGATGAAAACTCAGTCTCGTTTGAAAGCCTTGGTCAAGATCGGACTAAAGTAGCATGGCGGAAGCCGTTTAGCCCATAAAAAACTAACAAGCATCACAAAACAGCCTACACTAATTTTTCTAGAGTAGGGCCAACTCGTAAATTGATGCCTCGGTCGACCCAAACCATGTTCGGACTCCCCAACCTAGAGCCAAACCGGCACTAGATCGCAAAGTCGCTCAAAATGTAGTGTTTTGCCTTACGTCGATGAGTCGAGCCTTACATGTTTTCCCATATGACTATACGACCATCTTGGGTCCGAGCCGAACCCCAAGATCCTCTCGAGCTGTGTCATTTTGGCTAGTTTAGCTTTTCGGTTTTTTTTTATCCATATCCGGCATTTTCGGACCCAATTCTATCCTCTAACGAGCGATCGAAGGCCATTTCTAGGGTTGCTTTAGGCCTAAAAATTTCTATAAATAGGGGATTACCCCCTCTTATTTGAGACCATTTCCACCCTTTATTTCGCCTCAAATTGCTAAAACTCTATCCTTCTCTCTTCTCTACACTCTCTCCCTTACTCTCATTCTCTAATCCCTTTCTAAACCCTCCCAAAAGGCCTTCTTTTGTCTTTTTCGCATCATTGCCTTGCTTGTTTGCCGAAATCCGACCATGATTCGGGCTTGCGAGATAGGTCAACCTAATGTCACGCATCCACCATCCGGAGTTTGTTTTTGTACTTTATTTAATTTCATATTTTTTATCGCTTTCGTATTGTGGATTAACGATAATCTCTTTTCTTTCCAGCCCGCCTGATGTAATTTTCTTTATCGCTTTCTTTATTACTTTCATTTAATTACTTTTTTATCACTTTACATCATGTTTTGTTCGACTTTTACTTTCGCCTATTGCATGTTTCTTGCTTGACTTTCTTAATGCGATTTAAAATCACCTTTTCAATTAGCGGAGGTCGTCTTTTGACGGGCGGAATAAAGAGCATCCCTCATTGTTTCGTACCTTCACTCCCGAACATTACATCATTGATTTAAGACCAATGGAGTCTGTTTTAAAAACCTTTCTAATTTTGAGTCTTTGTACTCGAATTTAGAAAAGTGTTTCTATTTATTTTTGTTAATTTTTATTTTCAAAACTGATCGACAATTCCTCTTTATAATATTTTTTTCTCCTAAAATTATATCTCGGTGTTTTTTATAAGAATTGGTGAAAAAGGAAATCCGCTCACAACGTTAGCCATTTGACCGTAATTACCGTGGCAATAGTGGCCGGATGGCTAGTGCCGGTGGAAGCACTAGTGGGCTGGCCTTGGCCCCCGGGATGTTGTCCGTGATTAGCTCTTAGTCTAGATGGTTGTAGCTGTTTGGCCTAGTTGAGCTTTGCAACGACTATATTTTTATTTTAACCATTCGGACTAAAAATGCATCTTGAGACTTCTAAAACCACTTTTCAAAATAAAATGATCTCTTAAAAATTGCCAATCAAACCTTTCTTAAAAATTTCTTTTTCAAACGCCTTATCTTCGCTTGATAATCACATCTCGTATGAAAGTGACATTCGCAGGAAAACTAAATCTACTCCTACGCGACGGGTCGTGGTTCCTACAATTAGCGGGCTGAATCCATCCAAGTGAGTGGACCGTATCTGACCCACTATTGAGTCGAGTGGCTCGCTTCCGAGGAAGACCGCCTAAAGACCTAGTGTGGGCAGGAGACCGAATCGACGACTTAGGGTTAGGGTTAGCTTGAAACTCCGTACATGATTCTCGTTATAAATAAGGGCCAACTAACGGACAAAACAACATTAGAAAAAACACCGTTTAGGTATAAAGAAAACCCTTAGGTTAGTCAATAATGACTTTCAAGAAATGTATTGCCTAATGGCTACAAGAACCGAGAGTGGAGGAGCATTAGAATATAACCGGGTATCAATTGAATACCCTATCTAGTATTAGGAAAGTAAGGATCCATGAGGAATTCCTTATGGAGGCGGTGACCTTTGGGATTTGATGTTGCACGACTTTAGATATGGGGATCAAGAGTTGTATCTCCTAGTAGAAGAGTTTTGTACGATACTAAGAGGACCCTTTAGAAGTTGACCGGTGTTGCATTGCCTAGGAAGATGGCATCCGCCTACAAACTACCTCTACGTTTGCGGAATAAGGATCCGGAAGGGATCCTAGTTGGTGACAAGGTTAACTTTACCCAGCTTATGTTGTCTGTAGGAACCACGGCCAGCGGGGCCGACCGAGCTTCCCCACGAATGTCGAGTTTTAGAAATTTTAAAGAATGATTTAGGGTTTTGAAGATGGTTTTGAAATATGGGGATGAACCTCATATTAAGGTTTCCGAATTTTATTAAATCAAGTTAAAACGAGTTAAATCAGATTGAGTGGCGGTTTTATTAATCATTTTATTTTAGAAATTATTTTGAGAAGTCTCGGGATATTATTTCCTAACCAAATGATAAATAAGATTAGGGTTTTCGTTTCTGTCGTGAGGCTTTAGGGCCAAACCGGTGTGAAAACACTAGTTTTGACCCGAGCCTCGCTTGTTAACCACTCGGTGCAGGCGATAGCCTACACCTAGTGGTGGGTGGCGTCAGCCAGGGACCGATGCTCGAGACAAGTCAGCCTTGGCCTCCGGCCTGGCTTGGTAGATCCAAAACCTTTTTTTCTTATTGTTTAATCAAAAATAGCCGAGAAGCATATCAAGAAGAAATAAATCAAAAGGGAGTCGCCAGTTAGTTTTAGGAAAGCAAAACTAACATAAAAAATTAAATTTTACTTTTCCAATCTTAGTATGGGGAAACTTAGACTGAAAAAGATTAAAAATAACTTTATCGGTCTTTGAGTAGAGAATTCAGGGGTGTTGGTACGAAACGTAGGGATAAGCCCTTCCGTTTCGTCCGTTAAACGACCACCATTACTAGTTTGAGTATTGAATCAAAATAATGCACAAAACAAAAGAAAACAAGATGCAATATGGAAATTAAAGCAACCACAACATAATAATGAAAGCAATAAAGCAAAAATGTAAAGCGATATGCGAAAGTGAAAAGAAAAGAAAAAGAAAAATTGAAAGATTACATCGGGCGGGAGGAATTAAAAACGATACAATTTTCTCCACAACACCGAAAAGGATAAAAGCATAAAATAAATAAGTAAACCGTTGTAAAGATCAATTTGGTGCCCTCAGGTTGTCCTACTCGCTGATCCGAATCTCAAATCTGGATTTGGTGATACGATGGTGGTGAATTGAAGGGGCTTTCTTTGAGTTTTGAGTGTAGGTGGGTAAAGGATATGTATGAATGATGATGTTTTCAGGTTCGGATGTTGGTAGGAATGGAGAGTAGAGTAGTAATACGCTAAAGAGAAACCAAGATATCGAATGCAAAGAGGAGTATTCAATAGCTCTTAATCATGTTTCAAGTAGTGTGGCACCGAGGGCTGAGCCATTTGCTAAATGAGAGCCTAAGCTCTCTATTTGTGGGGAGGAGAGTAAGTCACAAATGACCTAGGGTTACTTTTGACCAACTATCCAAAGCAAGGTGCAAAACAGGGTCAAGTAAATTAGGAGATTGAACCGGATAGAATAGGATATAATCGGATAAAAACAAGTGTACGGGCGCGTAGCCACATGGTGTTCTTCTAGGGTTTCGAGCTTTCCATGCCGCAACAGGATTCCTTAGCACAAAATACAACATTTCAAGGTGACAAAAATGGTAGGGGCACCGGCGATGTACTCGCTTTTCTAAGGTTTCGTGCCCTTGCCGTGTCTGCAGCAGGAATCTTGACCAAAACACAACGTTTCGAGTGAAATATACTGGTAGGGGCGCCGACCACACACGACATCATTTAGGAGAGGTGTGCTCTTAGTCTCCGGCGGACGGTCTTGGAGTAAAACACCGCACTTTAATGCTTGTGAGTCATGAAATGCAGTGCTTAATGTAGTCTTGAGGTCTTAAGCCCCTTGTGTGGTTGGAGAAAAGAATATAATGCATAATTCCGAGCCTAGAATTTCCCGTATGTGACATCGGACTTTTCCCGACTCTAGAGGTTTGACCCGTGCTTGGATCATCCGAAAGAAAAGGGATTTTTGGAACGACCGAAGGCAAAAGGCTATTTATTTTGTGTAGGGGTTCTTTGTGGTTTATCGGCTTCCGTCGTACCAATCGGACACCGACTGTGATCCAAATCCACAAACGTAACTCAGGATCTCATCATCGGGTTAACAAATAAATAAAATAGAAAAGGGGATTACACTTTTTCGGTGTCTACTAGTTAGCCCCACTTTAACCGAGTTTGAAAGATGAAGGTCAAAGTAGACACTAAAGGGTACTTACCTGGTACTTGCATTGGTTCGGAATCTAATTGAATTAATGCATATGAAATTAGGTATCTTTTGACTTGAACTCGATCGGGGCTTAGACTTTGACATGTGGAGTCTAAAGTTTGGGTTGCTGATTCATGAACATGTGCTTAGTCTAAAGCTTGGCGGGGAGCTTAAACTTGACTCGGGTAGTAAAGTCCGAAGTCCAACAGGGTGCCTAAACTTGATCGCTTCTTGGATCCGAAGTTCGGCAGGGTATCCTCGACTTGGCTTGATCAATGTCCCGAAGCTCGGATGAAGGGCCTAACCTTGATTATTCTTGGTTTGAAGATTGGTATAAACTTTCCGCACTAACAGCTTTGTTAGCTAATAATCGAATGTAAATAGTTTCAAGTGTTACCTGGAAATGGTTTGTAGCCATATCACATTCCAAATATGGTTCCTTGGCTTGGCCATGGAGTGGTCCTAAAGTCTTAGCGTTATGTGCAAACCTTGATCGCTATTGGGCCCGAAGTTTAATTGAGGGACGTTTGAACCTTGACCACGATTGGGCCCGAGACTCGACTAGAGTGTGTCTATACCTTGATCACCGGTGGGCCCGAAGCTCAACCGGGATGTGTCTCGAACCTTGACCGTCGTTGGGCCCGAGACACGATTAATATGTGTCCGAACCTTGACCACCGCTGGGTCCGAGACTCAACTAGAGTTTGTCCGAACCATAACCGCTATTGGACTTGAGACTCAACCGAGGTGTGTCCGAACTTTGACCGCTGTTAGGTCTAAGACTCGACCGGAGTGTCCGAACCTTGACCACTATCGGGTCCGAAGCTCCACTTCTATCGACTTTTGTCTGAATAGGGACGTATACTTGACTTACTTGAGAATTTGAAGTTTTAGTGAGGTTATGTGAACAATTATAATTTTGAGCTTTTAGTTCGTGTGCTAATAGCTCCTTTGTTTGTATGGTATAAGAATTGTGTCTCCTTCCGTATGATCATTCCACTCATGAAACCCCATGTTCTTCTTGGGTTCTTGTGTCCACCTTTTCTCTGTAAGCTTCGACATTCTTAGTTGAATTTCTTTGAAGTTGGCGGTGCCTGTGACTTTCCTAATGCCGATATGATGCTTGCTGCCGCTTAATTGAATAATCTCTTATAGGATGCTTTGTTATTAATTTTTGTATTTTTAAGATTTGACTCATGCAAAAGGAGATGAATGCAAGACTCTATTCTAAGAACAAATGCATTCTTTTATTGAGATAATACAAAAAGTTCAAAAAGACAAAGGCAAAATTGCACCGAGCTCCCATTCACCAAAGTAGAGCCTAAAGAAAATGTGTGGCTTGAACTAAATTGTACTCGTCGCTAGCGGAGCC
This sequence comes from Talinum fruticosum, assembly GCA_021018815.1. NCBI lineage: Eukaryota > Viridiplantae > Streptophyta > Magnoliopsida > Caryophyllales > Talinaceae > Talinum > Talinum fruticosum. The sequence goes on from JAITYX010000020.1 coordinate 314,862, forward strand.
GTGAACCCGATGGTTTGGTGCTAGATAAAAATGGCATGCTTCCTGATTGCTTTGGTGCCTTTTCCTGGTTGATTTCTGCTCCCCTTGGTATGACAAAAGGCGGCTTTGATTTTGGGAATGGGTAATGGGAATTGGAAACAAGATTAGGATTGGGGTCGAACCTCATAGGCTTCCTACGTATTCGCTATAGCGGAAATCGGGCCTTCCTAATTCAAAAAAATTATTGATTGTGGCTGTTTTTTTTAAATTTTATTTTTGGAAGACAGGAAAAAGAAATAAATATACAATGGATATGGAAAAGGGGAAAAGCAAGCTTTATTGGCATCCTTAATGAGGGATGGGCTCATTGGATGATCTTCTAACCGGTTTAAGCTATTGTGGATGCCAGTTCCTTTGCTATGAGCATGCCAACATCTCTTAGTGTTTTGAAAATGATAGGCAAGGACTTCGAGTGCTGATGATAGGCAAGCCGCGGTGTTCTTAATGATGATTCTAACCTCGATCTTTTTCAAATGGTCGATCGATCATGTGGGTTGCTTTTACTCGCAGCGAGTGAGGAAGTCGGTGAAGCTTTCATCGTCTCCTTGCTTGATCAACTTTAGATCCCGAAAAGTGACTCGGTAGATCAGTATTGTAGGAGTATTGATGTAAGAACTCTCGACAAAGATCCTTCCAAGTGTGTGACCTTGTATGGGTCAACATTAGTGTACCACTTCAAGACATCTTCGTCAAACGTCCATGGGAAGATGACATGGTATGTGTTCTCCGGTACATTCTTTAGAGTCATTACCTTTAAAAATTCCTCACGTGGTGATGAGGGTTCTCAGTCCGAGTGGAACTTGATGGTAGGCATGGTGAATTTTGGGGGTAGCTTCCCTTTAGGGATTGAAGTGAATCACCGAGCTAGATAATAGTTATTAAACATTGATGACTCCCATAACATCTTCTCTATTTGATCTATTCGTGGATCGGACCGAGTCCCGGGCGAGATTCCTTTTCCTTTGATTTCTTCTCCAATTCTTTGAGTATGAGACTCGAGCGTTCTATTATCGACTCAATCTTCTTATCCTAAGCCTCAATCTTAGCTTCCAATTTTGCAGCAGACTCCTTCAACAAGGTCATGATAGAGGTTTGCTCGGCTTATTGCCCATTTTCGGAGGAGGGTTGCGCTTTGACCTTGGATGGCGTATCGGTGTTACAAGTAATGATGTTGGACGCATTGGTGTAGTACGTGCTCATGTGGATGTACCGGTGTTGAAACAGACTTCTTAGTCCCTAGCCGCATCGTGCTAGGATTCCGGATTTGGATTAGATTACCTATCTTGTATCCCAAAAGAGACGTGCTCAGGATTAGCTCGTGAAAAGTATTTTAAGGGAGATGGGGCTGAAGTGCTTGACTCGAGGAATGACTCGATCCTAAGATAAAAGAAAATGATATGCTCTTTTATTTGGATGAAATGCAATGATGCAAATGGAATCCCTTAGATTGGGATGAATTTGATTTTGCTAATGCAAACAAAGACTCTCCTAATTTAGAGATGAATTTTAATTTGGATAATGAAGACTCGGACTTTAAACTTACACTTTTATGAGTTCCATCGAGGAATCAGGTATAAGACTTCATCTCTTATAGGGTTTTGATTTCAAGTCATTCCATGTGCCTTAGAAGCTTTTCCGAGTGATATAACATTTTCTCCGAGTGTTATATAAACTATTATATATGTTTACACTTGACTCGATCGACCCAGAAGTATACTTCTACATGCCACTTCGACTCGGCTCCGAGTCACTCAACACTCGAGATATATCGCATGTTCAAACACTTTATTTCACGCACATAAACTCAGGTTTGACTTCGTGTTCCAAGAATTACCTTGTTAATTCATTCTTCTAAGTCAGCATACTTTGTTTGAACTTGTTTAGTCTAGATCAAGTTTGTTTACTCGATATTCTTTATCTAACTTGATTCTCTTTTAGATCGACTCGGATGGAATTTGAGTCCCATGGATATTAGACTCGGAAAAATCCATTCCTTTTCGACTTAGATAATTAGTCACTTAATTATATTAATTACGTTATTATCTATGTCTAATCTTATACCAAAGTATTTTATACTTTGAGAACCAAATTGATTTACTTTTGTAGGTTATTCAAACGAGGCTATCCTATTTTTGAATTGCAAAAGTAACCGGCTTCAAAACGTCAAATCACCAAGCAGACAAGGCTTTTTCCACCTCTTACCTAGCCCCGCACAATCGTGTCGTGGTTGTCTGCTTTTCAAAACTAGAAAACCGCAATAATAAGCTCGTGGTGGTTTCCACCTTACTTTCAAAGACACCACCAGTGGTTTTGGGACTTCCAAAGGAGTCAAGAGCCGTTGCCCAACGCTCATATATCAACGGATATTTTCCGAGTGACTCAAAAATCCGTTACAACGGTCACAAGGGACTTCTAGTCGAAGATGGACACAACGGCTAAGCTGCTTGGTCATCTATAAATAGAAGCCAACTTACAAGACTTGAAGATTGCTGAACCAACCGTTAATACACATACTTGAGCAAAAGTCATTGTATTCATTCTCAATCTTCTACTTACAACTCCAATTCCGTGTTTATTATTTCTCCGAGTTATAAGGTCTTGTACTCGGTTACAAACACTCTCTTTCTTACTCTCTAAGTAAAGTCCCTTGACCGAGCTATAAGGGTTAACTCAGCTCGCTTGTCCCTAACTATAAGGGTGATCTCAGTTAGGAAGTACTAGATCGGATAAGGTAATTTCGAGTCTAGGAAAAACTTGTACGGAGTTGTCTAAGGGAGCAACTCGGGTTGAGTCAATTTACTTAATTTTGTGGACTCAAAATAGTGGATTTGACTTTGTGCTTGGATTAGCACGGTCCGTGGTTTTCTCGCCCCAGGAGGGTTTCCACGTAATTTCGAGTTATTACTTTTCCGAGTGCATTATAGACTTAGACTGTTTCAAAGTTCCGCTTAATCGGTTTTCTTCACTCTTCACTAAATTCTAAGTTAGTACTTTTCCGAGCTCATCCTTTACTCTCGCTCACCTCGCATTCATATCTATTTTAAATTCAAGCAAATTTCATCATCACCCTATTCACCCCCTCTCTAGGGTGACTTAGCCTCTCCCAGAGCAAATCTTCAATTGGTATCGTAGCCTAGCCTTTCGTAAAGGATCTAACCATCCAAAGGTTTAAAGATCAAATGGTTCGTAACAACGGAGAGTTTGATGAAGGAAGGTCTTCTAGCGGACCACCAATGTTCAAAGGATCAAACTTCGTGCACTCGGAAGAAGCTCATGGAATGTTTCCTGCTAGATCACGATGAGGATGTCCGGAACATCATACAAGTGGGCAACTACATTCCCATGAAGACGGAAGAAACAAGACCCGTACCCAAGACAAAGGCCGAGTTCACTGCCGATGAAGCGTAAAAGTTCGAAAGAACTTCAAGGCAATGAACATTCCGATGTGCGCCATTAGCTTAGAAGAATACAACCGAATGGCTGCCTATGATACAGCCAAAGAAGTATGGGACATGCTGGTCAACTCCTATGAAGGCACAAGCCAGGTCGACAAGCGAAGATAAGTCAATATCTTCATAAGTATGAGTCTGTTCAAGATGGAGCCGTAAGAAAACATCACTCGGATGTTCATTCGCTTTACTAAAATTACCAACAATCTCAAATCTCTGGGTAAAAAGATTTCCCACGAGGAAATGTGCAGAAAGATACTCAAAAGCCTACCCAAGAAAAGATGGGGTCCCAAAGTGACAGCCTATCGAAGAGGCTCGTAACTTGTCTCTACTAAAGCCGGACGAACTTATTGGGAAGCTTCTCACCCATGAGATCCACCTGGAAGAGGAGGATGCACAGTGTCAAGCACCATAAAGAACATTGCACCGAAAGCCTCGTAAACCGGAGAAGTAGATCCGAGTTCTTCCGACTCCGAAGAGGATCCCATGGCACTTATCGTTAGAGGCTTCAAGAGAATGATGAAGCACAAGGGATGGGATAAGAAGCCAAGAGAAGAGTTCTATAAGAAAGACAAGAAGGATGGAAAAGGTAAATACTCTTCCCCTTCAAAGTTATCTTTGACTAAGAATTCTGGTCGTTTTGAATGTGGTAGCAAGGAACACATAGTCAAGGACTGTCCCAAGAGAAAAAGGGACAGAAGAAAGAAAAAGGCTATGATGGCCACATGGAGTGATGAGGACTCATCGAAGAGGACGAGGACTCGGATGACTCAAAGTGTCCGATGGCACTTTCGATTCGAAGTGGAAACAGAGTTAGACACAGATCAATCGACAATGAGGAAGCAAATCCTCAAGAGGTCACTCGTAAAAGATCGAAAGGGCATTGGTACCTTGACAAGTGGATGGTCACGCCACATGTCAAGAGATTCGAGACTATTTTCCGAGTTAGAAGAATACAAAGGAGGAAAAGTCACATTTGGAGATGACAAGAAAGGCAAGATAATTGGGATAGGTAAGATTGGAAAAGGAAGCAATCTGGTCAGCCCAAGATACCTTGTCAAAGGGTTAAAGTACAACCTACTTAGCATCTCTCAATTGTGTGATAAAGGTCAAGAGGTAAGATTCACTCAAACCAACTGTTATATTTCCGATGACACTACCAAAGATATCAACCTCTCGGTAAGAGATCAGGTAACACTTACATTATTCCTCTTTCGACCCGAGTCGAATTTATCTTGTTTAAAAGCATCACTTCTAGATGATTCATGGACATGACATTGTAGATTAGGTCATGTTAGCATGCATACTATTAAGAAACCGGCATCTCATGGTTTAGTCGAGGATTGCCTATTTGTGCTTTTAAGAAAGATAAAATTTGTAAGCATGCACAAAAGGGAAACAAGTCGATCATCTTTCAAATCTCTGAAGACAGCTTCCACATCCAAGGTGCTTGAAATGCTACATATGGACTTATGTGGTGAAATCCCGTTAAGAATCTTGGAGGTAAATCATATATACTGGTTATTGTTGATGATTACTCACGATTTACCTGGGTGTGTTTTCTTAAGCACAAAAATGAAGCATTCAAAGAGTTCAAGCAAGCTCTGCAAAAAATCCAAGTTGAGTCTCGGACTCGCATCCGGAGAATCCGAACCGACCATGGAAGAGAGTTCGACTACTCGCAATTTGCAGGATTTGTGACAAGAATGGTATTTCCCACAACTTCTCAAGCACCAAGAACTCCTTAACAAAATGGAGTAGTGGAGAGAAAGAACAGAACTCTTGAAGAAATAGCTAGGACAATGATGATTGAACATAATCTACCCTACTATTTTTGGGCCGAGGCAAGTAAACACCACAAACTACACCTTGAATAGATGCCTCATCGTACCCATCCCGAAGAAAACACCATACGTGCTCTACAAAGGGAAGAAACCCAATATCTCATACTTCAAACCCTTTGGATGTAAGTGTTTTGTTCACAAAAATGGTAAGGATCACCTGACCAAGTTTGATGCTCGGTCAGATGAAGGTATTTTTCTCGGGTTATTCTTCTCATAGTAAAGCTTATCGCACTTTCAATAAAAGATCTAACAAAGTGGAAGAAAGCATCCACATTGTGTTTGATGAGATTGAACAGGAAAAGCCAAGTGAATCATCATTCTCAGACCTAAAGCTTAGCAGTAAATGTTTATTGTGATGAAAATGAGCCTATCAAGAATCAAACCCAACCAGCTCGTAATGAAGTCACTCGTAACGAAGTGACTCGTAATGAGACAACTCAAGAACCAGCTCGTAATGATGAAGGACAAACTGTTGAACAAATTCACTCGAATAGATCTCCGAAGATCAACCGATTCAGCCTACAGATCCGGTGAATCGGAGAACAGTAGAGCATTTAAGTATGCTTCTAGTCATCCACTAGAAAACATATTATCTCGATATCAACAATGGGGTAAGAACTCGTTCCTCTCTACAGAATCTATGTGCATTCACTACATTCATTTCATTAACTCGAACCTAAAATGCACTAGAGGCCCTAAATGAACCTGAATAGGTAGAGGCCATGCAAGAGGAACTCAATTAATTCGAAAGAAACCAAGTCTCGGACTCGACCAAATGACTTTCCGACCACCCAGTCATAGGAACCAAATGGGTTTTCAAGAACAAACTGGATGAAGGTGGGTTGGTAGTCGAAACAAGGCTAGACTTGTGGCTCAAGGATACAATCAGGAAGAAGGGATTGATTGTGGGGAAGCCTTCGCACCTGTTGCCGTAATTAAAGTAATTAAAATCTCGTTACCATTTGCATCTAGCATGAATATCAAGTTATATCAAATGGATGTTAAGTGCACTTTTCTTAATGGCTTTATCGAAGAGGAAGTCTATGTTGAGCAACCCCTGGATTTGAAAACTCAGAATTTCCAAATCATGTTTTCAAACTTCAAAAAGCTCTTTATGGTGTTAAACAAGCTCCCGTGAGCTCGGTATGAAAGACTCGAGCAATTTCTTGGTTCAAAATGATTTTAGAAGAGGTCAGATTAACAAGAATCTCTTTATAAAAACCAAGAGGAAAGACTTCCTTATTGCTTAGATATATGTTGATTGGAGCTACTAATGAAATTCCGTGTTGAGATTTTTCCGAGTTAATGAGACAGAATTTCAAATGAGTATGATGGGAGAACTCAATTTCTTCCTTGGTCTACAAATCAAGCAAGACAAAGATGAAATCTATGTCCATCAATCAAAGTACACCAAGGATCTGCTGAAAAAGTATAAACTTCAAGATGCGAAGCATGCAAAGAACACCTATGAGCAAGTAGCATAAAATTGGACTCGGATGAAAAGGTAAAGCAATAGATCGAAGCTCTATCGAGGTATGATTGGATCTTTGCTATATCTTACTTCCAGTAGGCCGGATGTAATGTTTAGTGTCCGCTTATGCGTAAGATTCCAAGCTAATCCAAAAGAATCACATCTCACCTGCAGTGAAGAGAATATTCGGATATCTTGCAGGGACTCGGAATTTAGGTCTATGGTAGAGACTCGGAACCGACCCTCACTCGGATACTCGGATGCTGATTAGATTGGATACAAAGTTGATAAAAAGAGCACCTCAGGAGCTTGCCAATTTTGGGTCAATCCTTAATATCTTGGCACTCAAAGAAGCAAAACTCAGTAGCTCTATCAACTCGCCGAGGCCGTGTATATTGTAGCTGGAGCATGTTATGCTCAAATTTTGTGGATAAAGCAACACTTGAGAGATCTTGGACTTTCTTTCAAATCTGTTCCAATCAAATGTGATAATCGAGTGCAATCAGCATCACCAAAAATCCAACTCAAGCACTCAAAGACGAAACACATTGAGGTCATGTATCATTTCTTAAGAGACCATTCCGAGAAAGGTGATATTGAACTCGAATTCATTCCTACCAATCTTCAATTAGCTGATATCTTTACTAAACCACTTAGTGAGGATCAGTTTTGCTTCATTAGGAATGAGCTTGGTATGTTAAATGTGAAGACTCGCACAACGTTCAACACATTTTTGAGTTGTATTGAAGGAATCGGTATAAGAACCTCTTAAGTATAGAGTTTTGATTCCAAGGCATTCTCTCGCACTTTAGAAACTTTTCCGAGTGATATAGTATATTTACTCTAAGTGATACAAAGATTTACTTCATGTATTCTTGCCTCGTTTCGTGTGACTCGTAAAACAGACTTTACTTATCTCACTCGGATCCGAGTCCCTCATCACTTAGATTTATCGCATGCCGATTAGACCAGTATTCCGCTCGGATCCGACTTCATGTTATAAGTTCTATTCTCGTTATAGTCGCGCTTCTAGTCGGAATTGTGCTTAGTCGTTATCAAGTTATTTCACTATGATATTCTTTATATAACTTGATTCTTTGCTTAGACTAACTCGGATGGAATTTTGAGTTATATGGATATTAGACTCATAAAATTCCATTATCTTTCCGACTCGTATAATTACCAACTTAATTATCTTAATTATTTTATTATCTCGTGTCTAATTGTGGACCAAAGTATTTTATACTTTGAGAACCAAAATTTGACTTACTTTTGTAGGTTATTCAAACGAGGATATACTTTTCGCAATACAAAAGTAACCGCCTTCAAAACGTCAAATCACCAAGCAGAAATGACTTTTTACCTTCTCTCGTCCCAGTCCCGTAAGCTCGTGTCGTGGCCGTCTGTTTCCAAATCTGGAAAACTGAAACGCCAAGATTAACGGTGGTTTCCACCTTATCCTTCAAGACACCACGAGTGGTTTTGGGATTTCTAAGAGAGTTATACCGTTGTCGAACGTTCATATTACAACGGATACTTTCCGAGTGACTCGTAAAGCCATTATCAACGGTCACAAAGGACTCTCGATCAGCAGATGGAGAGAACGGCTACTCTGGCTGGTCATCTATAAATAGAAGCCAACCTACAAGACTTGAAGATTGCCGAACCTATTGTTAATACACGTACTTAAGCAAAGTCATTGTATTTATTCTCAATCTTCTACTTACAACTCCAACTCTGTAATTCATTACTTTCCGAGTTGTAAGGTCTTGTACTTAGTTACAAACTCTTTCTTACTTTCTAAGTAAGGTCCCTTGACTAAGCCGTAAGGGTTAACTCAGCTTAGTTGTCCCTAGCTGTAAGGGTTATCTCATCTAGGAAGTACTAGATCGGATAAGGGAATTTCGAGTCTAGGAAAACTTGTAGAGAGTTGTCTAAGGGAGCAACTCAGATTCGATCGACTCACGGTATTTTATGGACTCAAAATAATGGATTTGACTTCGTGCTTGGATTAGCACGATCCGTGGTTTTCTCGCCCCAGGAGGGTTTCCACGTAATGTCTAAGTGTTTACTTTCGAGTTCATTCTAGACTCGGACAGTCTTAAAGCCTTTGCTTAATTTGCCTCTTCACTCTTGATAGCTTTTTTGAGTCCATACTTTTCCGACTCCGCTTGTGACTCGTAATCTGTTTCTATCTCTTCTTTGACAAAAGAGTTTGAATTTCTATTAGAATCCTCCATCACCCTATTCACCCCCTCTAGGGTGACTCGGACTCTCCCCGAGCAAACCTTCAAAATGCATAATAATGTGTTTTCTATGTGAAAATCTCATTGCATGATTATGTGATATGTGCTTACAATTCTTTAAAATAACCATTAGTTCAGTTGATCCAGTGATACCGAGCTGATAGTTGTTATCTATTTCCAGCTTCGAGTCACTCGAAACTTAGCTGAGTCGACTCGGACTTTGAGAAAAATGGACATCAAACTTCGAAATCATCTCTAGACAAGTGGAGAATTTCGGAATTTTTTTCAAAATATTTAGTTTTCTCTTCTCTCTCTCACGCGCCGTGATTAGACAACTAGCCGTTGGAAGATAAACCACTGGAATTCTAACCGTTGAGGAAGAGAACAAGTCACACCGGTTTGAGGTGACCTTAATTGGGATGAATTTTATTTTGGCTAATGAAAGAATGAATGAACGGGCTCACCTATATTGAGACGATTTTGAAATTTGGCTAATGTAAAAATGAACTCACCTATTTGAGATGAAATTTACTTTTGGCTAATGTAAAAATGAATTGACCTATTTGAGATGAAAGTTATTTTTGGCTAATGCAAAATGGACTCATCTAATTGGAGACGAATTTGAATTTGGCTAAATGAAAAATGCGAATATGGATTTACCTATTCGAGATGAACTTTATTTTTGGCTACATGAAAAAGCGATTATTGGACCAACCTAAGAAGGGAAGGTAATTTTGGACTTTTGGCTAAAAATACACAAATTGGACCGACTCAAAAAGGTTTATTTTTATTTTTATTTGCACCCATCCAAGGATCATTTAGAACTCATCACCTATCCCTAAAGGCTCACAAGTAGGTGATTAAATCTAAAAACAATCACACTTATCCAAGCATGCAAATGAAGAGACAAGGTGCCACCGAATGGTCGAGATCTATGGTCAAAAGAGGGTTAAGACAAGGTAGGATACATGGTGACTCATAATCCGAGGATTTAGTCTTCCGTGTGTTGCATGGCAAGAAAAAAATGTTAGAATCCTCGGTGCCTCTTGATAAACTAAGAGCGCTTGCTATGAGGGAAAAGTTACCACTTCGGTTGGCAATCAAGCCTAGTTTGCACCGCCTGGGTCATAGTAAGAGCCTCTCACCGGAAGATTTTAACAAGGGGTAAAAACCTAATGGTCCACCATAGAAAATAAACCATGTTCGAAGGTTGCTAAAATGCGGGATGCCTAATGCAAATACATTAGTAAAACTCATTACTCAAATTTTTAAGTTTCGCCCTCTTAATAAGTGATTTATCCCTAATAGAGTAGCCACCGTAGGAACCACGGCTAGCGGGGCCGACATAGCTTCCCCATGAATGTCGGGTTTTAGAAATTTTAAAGAATGATTTAGGGTTTTGGAAATGGTTTTGAAATATGGGGATGAAACTCTTATTAATGTTTCCGAATTTTATTAAATCAAAATAAAACGAGTTAAATCAGATTGAGTGGTAGTTTTATTAATCATTTTATTTTAGAAATTATTTTGAGAAGTCCCGCAATGTTGTTTCCTAATCGAAAGATAAATAAGATTAGGGCTTCGTTTTGCCGTGAGGCTCTAGGGTCAAACTAATGTGAAAACACCGGCTTAGACCCGAGCCTTGCCTCGCTGACCACTCGGTGCGGAAGCAGCCTACACCTAGTTGTGGCCGGCATTTGCCGAGGACCAACGCCGAGGCGGTTAGCCTCGGCCTCCGGCCTGACTTGGTAGATCTAGAACCTTTTTTTTTCTTATTCTTCAATCGAAATAGTTGGGAAGCAAATCTAGAAGAAATAAATCAAACGGGAGTCGGCAGTCGCTTTTAGGAAAGAAAAACTAACCAACAAAAGTAAAGTTTACTTTTCCAATCTTAGTATGGGGAAACTAAGACTGAAAAAGATTAAAAATGACTCCATCGGTCTTTGAACCGAGAATCGGATTCGGGGCGAGGGTTCGAAACATAGGCATAAGCTCTTCCATTCCGCCCATCAAATGACGACCGTTACTAGATTAAGTAGTGAATCAAAATAATGCACAAAACACAAGCAAACAATATGCGACACGTAAATTAAAGCAACGACAACATAATAATGAAAGCAATAAAGTAAAAATGTAAAGTGATAAACGAAAGCGAAAAGAAAAGAAAGCGAAAAACTAAAAGATTACACTCGGGTGGGGAGGAATTAAAAGTGATACAATTTTCTCTACAATACCGAAAAAGATTAAAGCTTAAAATAAATAAGTAAACTGTTGCAAAGATCAATTAGGTGCCCCGAGGTTGTCCCACCTACTAATCTGGATCTTAAATCTGGATCCGTTGATGCGAGAGTAGTGAATTGAAGGGGCTTTCGTGAGTTTTGAGTGTACGTGGGTAAATGATGTATGAATGATGAAGTTTTCAGGTTCGGATGTTGGTTGGAATGGAGAGTAGAGTAGTAATAGGCTGAAAAGAGACCAAGACATCAGAATACAAAGAGGAGTATTCTATAGCTCTTAATCAGGTTTTAGTAGCATGACACTAAGGGATGAGCCATTTGCTGAATGAGATCCGAAGCTCTCTATTTATAGGGAGAGGAGTAGGTCACAAATAACCTAGGATTACTCTCTCCAGCAGCTTCAAAGCAAGGTGCAAAACCGAGTTAGGAAAATGAGGAGATCGAATCGAATAGGATAGGATAAAACTGGATAAAAATGGTGTAGGGGCATGCCGACCGGAGGGTGTTCTTCTAGGGTTTCGAGCTTTCCGTGTCGCAACAGGATTTTCAAGGTGAGAAAAATGGTAGGGGCGCTTGCCATGTAGTTCTTTTCTAGTGTTTTGTGCCCTTTCCGTCCCGCAAAGGAATCTTGGCCAAAACACGGCGTTTTGTGACCTAGGGTTACTCTCGGCCAGCCGTCCAAAGTAAGGTGCAAAACCAGGTCAGGAAAATGAGGAGATTGAACCAGATAAAATAAGAAAAACCGGATAAAAACGGTGTAGGGGCGTCGGCTACAAAGTGTTCTTCTAGGGTTTCAAGCTTTCCTTGCTGCAATAGGATTCCTTAGCCCAAAACGCAACGTTTTAAGGTGACAAAAATGGTAAGGGGCATTGGCCATGTAGTGCTTTTCTAGGGTTTCATGCCCTTTCCGTGCTACAACAGAATCTTGGTTAAAACACAGACATTTTGAGTGAAATATATACCGGTAGAGGGCGCCGGCCACTCACGACGTCATTTAGGGAGGTTGTGCTCTTAGTCTCGAGTTGACTGTCTTGGAGAAAAACGTAACACTTTGATGCTTGTGATCATGAAATACAATGCTTAACGTCGTCTTGAGGTCTTCGACTCCGTGTCTCGATTGGACAAAAGAATAAAACGCAGAATTCTAAGCCTCGAATTTCCCGTACGTTGCACCGGACTTCCGCCGACTCGGCGGTTTGACTCGGGCTTGGATCGTCCAAAAGAAAAGGGATTTTTGGACCGACCGAAGGCAAAAGGTTATTTATTTGATGTAGGGGTCCCTTTGTGTTTTACTCGGGTTCCGTCGCACTAATCGGACACCGACCGTGATCCAAATCCACAAACGTAACTTGGGATCTCATCATCGGGCCAACAAAGAAATAAAATAGAAAAGGGGATGACACTTTTTAGGTGTCTACAGCTTGCACTTCCATCCGATGTAAGAGTCGGTGTAAGAGCCACGACCCGTTTAGTAAGAGCGAATCGATTTTCTCCATGAATGTTGACTTTTTCACACAATTTCCTTGTCAAGAAAAAGATAAGGCTTTTAAAAAGGGGATTTTTTAAGAAGGGATTGATTGGTGGTTTTTAGAAATTATTTTATTTTCGGAAAAAATTTTAGAAGTCTTAGGATGCTTTATTAGATAGAAAGGAAATATTACAAAGATTGAAAATGGAAGTCACCAGTCGGTTTTGGAAATAAAATTGATAAAAATAAAAATAAAATAATTTTTTAAATTCGGTACAAAGACTCAAAATAAGAAAATAATTCCTTCGGTCTTAAACTAATGATCCGGTGTTCGAGGGCGAAGGTAGGAAACAAAGAGGGATACTCTTCATTCCGTCAAGGGGACCTTTTGACTCGAACAAAGAGCATGTGTTTCTTCGGATGCTAATTGAATTAAGCCACCTGGAATTGGTGTCTCCTTACCGAAACTCTAACAAAGGGTCCGGACTTGACTTGTTGTCATGCAATTTGAAATCAGGCTATGAAAATCCTAAGCTTAGCTTAATCAAAGTCCTAAAGCTCGGATGAGGGGCCTAAACTTGACCTTTCTTGGTCCGAAACATGGCTAAATAATTCTACACTAATAATTTTGTTAGTTGATAATCAAATGTGTAAAAGTCTAGTTTCTACATGAGTACGTAAACGAGAAACGGATCTAATTCGGATGCTCGATATCGAGGCTTGCCCGTTGGAGATGATCCGAACCTTAACGGTTGGTAGGAACTTGACTAATAGAGTTTAAAGACTGGTTGGTTGATTCCTAAACTTGGATAGTTAAATTCATGAAACTCGGATTGGTGTGCCTAAACTTTACCATGTACTTTGTACGACGCTTAGCGAAGGGCTTGAACTTAACTCGAGTGATAAAGTATGATGTTCAATGGGGATGTCGAAACTTGACCATTCTCGGATCCGAAGTTTGGTGGGGTATCCCGAGCATATCAATGTCCCGATGGTCGGATGAGGGGCCTAAACTTGACCGTTTCTCGGTCCGAAGCTTGGCTACCAAACTTTGCACTAATAGTTTTGTTAGTTGATAATAGAATGTAAATAGATTCGAGTGTTACCTAGAAACGATTTGTAGCTATATCATGTTTCAAATGTGCTGCCTTGACTTGGCCATAGGGAGGTCCGTAAGTCTTGTTGTGGTGTCTCGAAGCTTGACCGCTCTTGGGTCTCACGCTCAATGGTGGTGTCTAAATCTTGACCGCTCTAGCATCCGAAGCTTAACGAGGTGTCTAAACCTTAATCTCTCTTGAGTCCGAAGAATGACAGGGTATCTACACCTTGACCATTATTGGGCCCGAAGCTTGATGGTGGTGTCTAACCTTCACCTCTCTTGGTTTTGAAGATTGACAGGGTGTTTGAACCTTGACCGTTGTTTGGCTTGAAGCTTGAATGAGGTGTCCGAACCTTGATAGTTGTTGGGCCCGAAGCTCGATATCTATCCACTTTCATCAGAATAGGGACAAATATTTGTCTTTATATAGAAATTTTTCCTAGACTTGGTTGTTGGATGACTTAAAATCTAGGGAATGACTTGAACTTGACTTGCTTAAAAATCTAAAGTTCAGCAGGTGTTGTGCCCCATTTTTTTTTTTGTTAATTTTGGGTTTTAGTCTATGTGCTAATAGCCCCTTTGTTTCTAAGATAGATGATTGGTGTCTCATCCCGAGTATTCTTATAGTTCTTGCGATCGTATAATCCTTTGACTTTCTTAGTCTGTCTAGCTTTTCTTAACTCTCGGAGTGTCGGAGAGCTTTGCCTTTCTTGGTTAGTTTTCTTTAAAGGTGGCAATGTTAGTGGCCTTCCTGATGTTGACTTGATGGATAATACTGATTGAATAATTCTTGTATGGTGCTTTCATTAAATGTTTATTTTTAGGATTTTAACTTATGTAAAGAGATGAATGCAAGACTTTATTCTAAAACAAATGCAATGTTTTATTAATATGATGAAAAAGATAAAAAAAGAAAGCAAAGACAAAAATTGCACTTTAGCCTTTACTCAACAGAGTAAAGCATAATGGTCCGAGCACTAATGAAGATAAACCGCTTGAACCGCAATGTACTCGCTACTAAATGGTGAAACCCGGGTTTGATGGTCCGGAGTTGGGTCGATTGGCATGCTTTCCGATTGATTTTTTCTTTTCTCGGATATGGCAGAGTGGCCTTGAATTTGGGAATTGGAAATTTGAAATGAGAATTAAGAATTAGAATAGGATTGGGGTTGGGGTTGGGGTTGGGGTTGGACCTCATGGGCTTCCTACGTATCCGCTACAGACGAAAATTAGGTATTCGTAGTTCAAAAACTGATTTAGTTGTTTTTTTAAATGGAAAAGAAAATAGACTTAGGATAGATATGAAATCAGGAAGTACCTAGACCTACGCATAACCTCGAGTTGATTGTGACTTTTGTGGATGCCTATTCCTCTTCTCGTAAGCATGCCAACATCTCGGAATATTTTGAAGTATATGAAAGGTAAGAACTTGAAGTGCTAATGATATATAGGTTTTAGGTTTTTGATGATGAGTCTAACTTGATCCTTTTCAAAGGGTGGGTCCGCCATGTGGACGGCCTTAGCTATCTAGCAAGTGAGGAAGTCAGTGAAGCTCTCTTTGTCTCCTTGCTTTATCAACTCTATGTCTCAAAGATTGATTGTCTAATTAGTATTATAGGAGTATGGTGTCAGAACTCCCTGCAAAGATCCTACCAATTTGTGACCTTGTGTGGGTCAACGACATTGTACAAGTTCATGACGTCTTTGTCAAATGTCCATGGAAAGATGACATGGTATGTGTCCTCTTGTACATTCTTTAGAGTCATTGGCCCCATAAAGCGTTTCATGTGGTGGTGAAGGTTTTTATTCCCATGGAACTTGATGTCACACATGGTGAATTTTGATGGCAGTTTTCCTTTAGGGATTGAAGTGAATCCCTAGGCCAAGTAGTATTCATTTAACACGAAAGATTCACACAACAGCTTCTCTATTTGATCTATTCATGGATCAAACTCGAGCTTGGCTTAAGGTTCCACCGAGGTCGTGGCTGAGGCTGAGGCTCTTCTTCCTATCCTTCTTTTCTTACTCCATTTGCATTTTTATTTAAGGTTTGGAGTACAAAATTAAGGGTTTCGAAATGCACTCAATCTTTTTATCTTGAGATGCAAATTTTGCTTCTATTTTTGCACCGGACTCTATGAACAAGGCCATGGTGGGGATTTGTTGAGGTTCATCGACCAATTTTAGAAAAGGTTGCACTTTACCGCTAATCGTGGATGATGTACTCGGCATTTCCAAGTAAAGATGTTGAACGTATTGGTGTGGTATGTGTTGTTGTGGGACGTATCGATGTTAAAGTGGAATTCTTATTCCCTAGTCGCTTCGTGGCGGGATTCCCGATTTCGGGAGGATTTCCTATCGTGTGTCCCAAAAAAGTAGGTGCTTAAGACTGGCTTGTGGAAAATTTTCTGGGGATGGGCCATAAGTGCTTGACCCAAGAAGACAACCGATCCCTAAGAACAGAAAATCATATGCTCTTATTTTTTATGCACACAAAAACACGGGCCGACAAAATGGAAAAATATCTTCCTTAAAGGAGAAAATTTTCTTGATTTTGAAATTTTTTACCCTTTTGGTTGTCCCTCCGGTTTAAACTCAAAATTAAGATAGTTTATTTTTTCTAGTTTTTACTAAAACCGACTGGCAGCTCCATTCTTTTAATATCTTTTTCTCTCAAATAAGCATCCCAATTTTTGTAGAAAATAATCATTTTTGAACGTGATTATCATACTAGACTTTTTGGCCAAGACTCGTTTCCGTAATCCGCACAAGAAAGTCAAATCTTGGCCAATGCTTCAGCAAACCTAATCCAGCTTCTTGCAGCTGTCCTAGGCTTAGCTCCTAGTCTAAGCAGCCTTTACAGACTTAGCCCAACTTGCTACGATCAATTTAAAATTGGTCCTTTCTATTTTTCTATCCCGAATTCATATTCTTCAAAAATAAAAATGATTTTTAAAATCGCCGACCAACTTAAAAAATCACAGACCTTATTTCTTAGTAAGCATCGTCCTTACAACACTCATGGGGAATGCGATCTTTCATAGGCCATGGTTCTTACAATGGTGACCGCACTAAGGATACTTATTAAGAACGTTAAACTTGAAAATTAGATTGGGAAGATTTACTTATGTTTGCAACATCCTTGTATTTAGGCACCTGGGGACATAAATATTATTGTTAGGGTTTAACCCTTAGTTACCTTTTTCTTTTGAGAGAGTTAAATTGCTATCCCGAGTTGGTCCAATCGGCTTTACTACCGAGGTGTGATTGCTTTCTTACTCATAGCACACTCTCTTGATCCTTGATTGCGAGGCACTCGAATACTCAAGATTTATTGTGCACACTCTCTAAAGGGAAAATTGAACTTCTAGCCATTAGAGCCGAATCGGAGACTGTCACCTAGTCCAAAAATTAGGATGCCAGCGAGAATTTGTAAATACCATCGTGCAAAAGTACACGACACTCGAATAGTATTGGACCTTCAAAAACAAGTTGGAGGGCACAATTCGAAATGGACAATTGCCCTTACTTAAAGTTCCCCAAAACCCAAGTAACAACGAAAACCCTTTCAGTGAAACCTTGGCTATATTTCTAAGCCTATCCTAGGCAAATAGGATCGATTTGTCTTCATAAAGGACATTAAGGGACCCGAACCAAAAGCTAGCTTTCTTGTTGTTAATCTTGGCGTACGTGGGTTATGGGCTAGCGATAAAGAGGACTTGTCTAAAGTAACAACTGCAGTCAATATGTCAAGGTTAATAGTGAGGATCGCAACTTCGGGGTTGTAAACCCGCTGAAGATGATGGTTTTTGGGAGAACCAAAACCCTCAAATGTCTAGTTCTTACCCACATCCGGACGTCACAAGGCTCTAGTCGATCCATAGCAGACCCATGAGACAAGAAAGGAAAAAGAGGTTGTAAATGTAAGACCCATAATTTTGGGGTTAGGTGGTCTTACGAGGTAGAGCTAATTATTTAGCCTTGATTAACTAGAGTAGGTCGAGAGACCAAGTTATACGCGGTTAGATATTCGTAAATTTACTTGAGCGAGTTATTAGTAGTTCCCGTCACTAAAAACTAATAGCGCGTATTAATTCCTCCCTGCGAACCGTCCACCTGGATTAGCTAAATAAAAACCCGACACCATGTACGCCGCTTATTTGGGCCCAATAGGGGGATAAGGAAGGATGAGTTGGGCCCAATAGGGGAGACCGACGGTTAGTCGGTGGAGAAAGAGGGAAGCAAAGAAGAAGGCTCGGGGCTCGAGCGAGAGGAAAAGAAAGGGGAAAAGCGAGAGATGGAACCGGGAAAGAGAAGGAGGGCGCGCGGAACCGAAGCGAGGCCGGAGGCCAGCGAGCCGAGCGATGAACGCCGGCGGGTGGTGGACGAAGGCGAAGGAAAGAAGCAAAGCAAAGGAAGGGGAAAGAGGGAACACCGGACGGGGAAGAGAGAGACAGAGGAGACGAGCGGTGCAGGAGACCCGGGAGGGTGCCGACGACCACCGCAGACCAAGAAAACAACGGCCGGCGACTCGAGTGGGCGACGAGCGAGGGAAGAAAGCTAGAGACTAGGGCGGAGCGAAGGGCCAAGGAGAGACCCGAAACGAGACAAACGAGCAAGAGTTCGGGAGGCCGGAACCGGGGAAAAGGAACGGCGCAAGGGAGGAGGACTGGAGGGCGAGCCAAGGAGGGCCGGACCGAGAGGTGGTGAGGGCCGAAACGTCGAACCGAAGCAAAAGGAAACGAGAGTCCTGCAGACCGACTCGAAATCGAACGCGTAACACCGGCAGCAAGCAATTCAATCAATTCCGAACCCTAGAATTCGAGGTGGGTAGTCTTATACTCTAAACTATTAGTAATTTCGAAACCCAAATGAGTTTTGTTGTGATTATTGAATGTTTATGTGATATAATGAAGTTAGAAAGTGGTTAGGACTGAATTAGGTTATGAGAAAATCGAATTGAACCGTTAAGGCTGAATTAGAAACCCGAAGGAGCTTAGTAGTTCGTTAGGGCTGAGTTGAGATGCTGAAAGTTTAGGAGTTAGGTTGTGTAGGTATAAAAAGTATTGTGAATGTCTCAATTAGCACTTAGAAATGGAGAAATGGTGATTTGGGTCTAAACTGTGAATTGACGCTTCGATTGAACTTTAGAGATTTCCTAAGTTCTTTGCGTTGGAAGGTAACGGCTTATATTGGGAAATAATGAGTTAAGTATAAAAGAGAAGTGTGAGTTCACACCGAGGGATGCACAATCGAGGCATGGGAGTGAGAGGTGAGTGAGTATTAGGATAATTGAGTTCAAAAGATAATTAAATCCTTGAGGTTGAACTAAATTCAACGATAAGCGAAGCTAGCGGAAGTAGAGCGAGAAAAAGAGATTAAGAGCTGTATGATTGAGTTTGGATAAGAAAGAGCGATTAATGAGATAGAAACTTAAGATGACTGCAAAATTACACTTGGAGATGAAGGGAGCTAGAGGAATTTTAGTAGTGAAGAATGAGAGCTATCCGACTAAGTATGAGTAAGAAGAGGCCGATTAGTAATGTGGAGGCCTAATCGGAAAACATTGAAGAAAAGATGGTAAGTTGTGAGAAGTTGGGACATGTGAGATTAATGGTAATTACTTGTGGTTATCGTGGCTCGAAAAAAGAATTAATCTTACTAAATGGGAGAATTGAGAAAGGTTTAGTTGAAGAGAAGCCGAGAATGACTATCCGTGTTGAGGTGTGGCTATCTCGTGCAAGTGATTGTGTTAAACGTTATTCGAAGTTGATTTTGAAAAAAGTTCTATGTTTTACGCAAAATGACACGTGAATGTGACTTGTGTGATACATGATTTTCAAACGTGAAAACGTACTTTTAAGAAGTGAAATTGATTTGAGAATGCTGTTTGAAACAAGCTTGATAAGAGAACATGTTAAAGAAACTGTTGTGAATCGACTTTCCCTGGATCGTTTAGCACAAGGAAGGATTCTAGCTAGGGGCGGCTAGCTAGGGGTCCTGTGTAGCAGGACACCCGATTGGAATCTTCCTAGATAGGTCCCGGGAGCCTTTTATTTGGGGTCGTGCCCCGGAGAAATCGAGAGAAACCATGAGAGATTACAAAGTGCTAGTTCGAGTCTCAAACCTGGAAAGTGATTCACCGAAAGAGATGCATTGAAAATGATTCATGAAAAGTGATTTAGTTGAAATGATTCGGTTTCTAACTGAAAGCCTTTGAAAGAAAGTGTAGGGGTTGCCCCACCTTGTTGAAAGTTGATTCAGTCCAAAAGAGAATTATGATGAATGTGAAATGGTACTTTTAAATGATTAAAGAGTCATGAAATTTACGTTGCAAGAGATTTCATTGAAAATATCTAGATTTGTATTATGTTATTACGTTTTCACCAATTTCATTAGTATGAGATGTATGTGTAAAGAATTTCCATTTTAAGGGTGTAAGACTTAGGTGAGCCCGTGGTTTATTACTCACCCCTACAAATTTCCCCTCTCCCGAGTGTTGCGGTACATTTTCAGAATGTGTGATCTACCCCTAGCATATTTCGGACTCCACTGGCTGCATGCTAAGTGATTTGAGTCAAGAATATGCATTTCTTATATTTCTCAATAGTTTGTAATTTAGTTCATATAGTTGTACCTGATGTATAATGAACCATTTAGATTGTTTTAAATTTTACCGCATGATTGGTTGGACTCGGCGTGTGGCCGTTGAGTTGTATACTCCGAGCGTATGGCTCGTTGAGTTATATTGTTGGTTTTATGTAGGGTTTTAGGGCTTTAAGCCTAAGGGATAGTCTACATTACAAACAGAACTCTGCCGAAATTTTTAGGAAATTTCAAATTCTCTTAAAAGACCACCTTTATTACCTTTAAGTTCGATTTAGACAACCAAACCAATCCCGAGAAGAGCCTTGGGAGTTCCTTTAAGGAACTCGGCGATGTAATACTCCTGGGGGTGTTTTGGGGTGTTACGATAAAAGAGGAAGATCTTGTTCTAAAACAACTTCACTTGTGAAACATAGGGAAGCTGTGATAGACGCCCTTGGTAAAATTGGGGTACCACCCGAGACTTCATCAAAAGAAGTAGTAGGCATGGTTACAACTGGAGGAGGGACCATCCCTAGAAAAAATTACATATGGGTCAATTGTGGCTTGGTATAACAATTTGTGGAACCCATAATTTTAGATAAATGATTATATATAACATATGAGGTTTGGTTAAATATTATGGAGGACCAATTCCAAGGACAAACTTTATTTTCTTGTAAAAAAACTAATGTGTTAGATAAATGTGTTAAATATTTAACGAAACCTCATATGTTCCATAATTATTTATCTAAAATTGTGGGTTTCGTAAATTATTATAACAAACCATAATGGACCCATATATAATTTTTTCTTACTTTTGGTAACAAAGATCGACCCCTAGAAGGCCTTGCACACAACAATGCTTTATTTATGACAATAACTCGCACTAATAAGTTTATACATCTGACTCCGGTGGACAATGGTTCAACTGTTAAGGTGTGCCCCTAGAGAACAACCATAAGGCTAGGAATAAGGGAGCACCAACTCTCTAGGAAAACAGTTCACCTTAGAGCATATAACAACTCTAAGAGGATTGTCATGGACATAATCACTCTCCTCATAAATGTAATGCCAGTAGCCAAGAACGTAAGGTTTTTGGTTGTAAATATCCCTGCCGGTTTCAATTTGCTTCGAGGATGTCCATGACTTCACGACCATCAAGCGAGTGCTCTCTACACTACACCAAAAGTAAAGATGATTATCAAGGGGCAAGAGATCACCATTGATGGGGATGATATACATGCAATGATCACTAAAAGGAGTCAATTGTGGAGATAGAGCACGATGCTAATGATGAAGAATTATATGCCTTTGAGACTGTAGAAGTTTTAGAAAAGGACAAAGCACCCTTTGACTTTGATCCTTATTCCAAACCCCAATGTCCCCATCATGCTCAAGTAGTATTTTTCTAAGTTGGCAATATGTAAGAGATCACAAGGAAGGATTGATCTTCCCTAGTTTTCTAAATAATTACCATTTTGACTTAGGCTACAAACAACTACTAAAGAGATACCTAAAGCTAAATAAAAGGTCCACACCAAAAGAGTTGTGCGTAATAGCTCAAGCCATTAAACCATACCCTCGGACTCTTAGCGGGTAGTTCTTATAGAAAAGAGATGACTTTCCTTATTATGGATTTTAAGAGCCCTACTACCTACAAGAAAAGGGCATCCTAGTTCTGAGACTAGAAATTTTCAATGATTGTTAGGTGTTAGAGGAGGTACCTTACCTCCTAAATAGTAAAAATCCATTCTAGATTAGATACCCCTATCAGGTAACAAAATCTTTGATATTCTATTGAACAGGAGCTTTGTGAGGAAAAGAGTACAATCCCGAGTAATGTTTGTGACTATGTCTCACTAGGAGTTCGACCTAGCCAAGTTCA
This sequence comes from Talinum fruticosum, assembly GCA_021018815.1. Lineage (NCBI taxonomy): Eukaryota > Viridiplantae > Streptophyta > Magnoliopsida > Caryophyllales > Talinaceae > Talinum > Talinum fruticosum. The sequence continues at coordinate 337,188 of JAITYX010000020.1, forward strand.
TCACCGAAGTAGGCGGAGAAGAATCCAAGTAAATCACTTGGATAGATGCTGAAAAGGGCCAAGAGTTCAGCATAAGGGGACATTAGGGAATTCTGGTCTAGAGCCTAAGACTAGGGCTAGTCATTATTTTAGCGAGTTTTATTTTTTTTTTCCTTCCGAGTCAAACTCCAATGTACTCATTTCTTCATTTCTTCATCCAATAAGATGAATATTTTCGCTTACTCCTTGCGTTCTTTAGTTTTTAATTGTTTTGGCTCTAACCACTACTACGGGAAGCACTTTTAACTACGATTAAAAATGACCTTTAACAACGGTTGATTGGCTTCGTGTATGTGGGCATCGTTGTATGTAGTATTTTTAACTACGGTTCAACAACCGTCGTAATAGGTCACCTATGACGACAGTTTTAATGTAAAAACCATCGTCATAGGTAATGTTTAGGCAGGTCATATAATGACGGTTCTAGTGTAAGAACCGTCGTCATAGGTCTGTATTTTTTTAATATTTGTTTTTGTTTTTTCCCCTGTACAAAATATACTCTAAAATACATCACAACTTACACAACAACAAACCAACAGACCTCAATTTTCCAACATAAATACAAGAATTTCCAATAAATACAAGATTTTCCTATTTGTGTATATTCCTTTTTCAGGAAGAGAGATATGGTATTATGTTTTTATGACTATATATTGTTTGTTTGGAGTTGTTGTAGAGATAGCCTAGACAACATAATTACATCATATTTGCAGTCCATGTTACCTCTTCACGAACTCCACACAAGCAATATATAGTCATAAAAACATGATAGTACATCACTCCTCCCGGAAAAGGAATACATAAACAGGACATCTCACCAAGCAATCTCTTCTTTTTACATAAGTATTAAAAAAGGAATACACAAAGAGGTGGACAACATAAACACTGAATGATCTCACCCACAAACCTATCAAGAGTGAGCTCACATAACTAAATCTACTACAAAAGGATAACTTTAGGAAAATAGATGACCCGAGAACAATAGAAGTGCAAGAATTAGCGAAGTGCCGAAACTGCAGAAAGTAATACAGCTTCTTGGTCCTCACGAGCAATCTATATCTCTTTAGACATCGGAAATCACCTCCAACTTCAACTCATCCAAATAAATAAATTTGATAACAAATTTATCTTTATGACAAGTAATTGGGGAGATCCTATATCCAAATACCTTTCAAATTTTTTACATTTTCACATTTATATTTTCTCCCTATTTTTTTATCACATATATTTTCTCCCTATTGATCCTTAAACATATATATAACCACAAACTTTTTATTTCCTCAAACCCTCAATAAATTTGGATACACTATTTCGATCTACCATCCTTAACTATCATTCTATTTCGCTATAATTATCATAAATCCTAAACTCCTAAACCAATTTATCAAAATCTCAAACAATCACAAATTTCCAACTTAAGCAACTAAATAAATGTTACCCACATTCTCAATATTGAACATTTTCAACAAAGATTCAACATTTCAACAATCTCAAACATTACCCACATCTTCAACATTCACAATTACCTTCAAAATACATTCAACATTTTAACTATAATACATTTTCTAAATAACTTAAAACGAAAAATAAGAGAGGATAGATATTCGTACCTAAGAACCGACAACAGCGAGGGTGAGGAGACACTTGAGAGTGAAAATTTGAGGAGATCTACACTTAAAAGAGACAAGAGGAAACTATAAACAAATGAAAGATTAAAAGAGAGGAGATCTAGACGGCGAGAGTAAGAAGAGGCTTACTAATTCAAGTCGACCAAGTAGTGAGGAACTATAGAAAGTGAATTCTAGATCCGATGAGGAGGTTCGTGGAGGAGAGAAAACGTAGAAAGTGATAAGACCGAGAGTTATAAGTGGGCGTGGAAACGAGCAGATCGCGCTTTTAAGTAGATCCGAAAAACATATGACGACGGTTCTGTCATAGAACCGCTTTTAAAAATGGTTTTTATAATAGTGAATAACGAACAAAAGATCCCTAAAGGATTAATAAAAGTTATAGAAGATCATGAAAATCACACTTTCATTCCCGAAGATACTATCATAATTAACTTGGGAACCTCAAATCAACCTCAAGAGGTTAAAATTGGGAAACCCTTAACCCCTGAAGAGTAAAAGCACTTTACTTCACTCTTAATGGAATTTGTGGATGTCCTCGGTTGGTCCTATAGAGATATGCAAAGGTAGATCGTAGTGTAGCTTAACACCAAATTCCCCATTACTCGGATGCCAAACCAGTTAATCGAAACTGCGTCGGATGAAGCTAGAATAAGCCCTAAAAATAAAGGAAGAAGTTTAGAAGGAGTTCGATATCGTGTTCATCAAAGTAGTCCACTACCCCTAGTGGATAGCGAACACTCTAAATGTCCTCCGGAAGGATGGAAGGGTGGTAATAAGCAATCAACATCATGGATTTAAATAAGGCTAGTCCAAAAGATAATTCCCTCTCGCCACACATAGATTATTGCTTGATAATACAAATAGTCATGTCCATCTCTCCTTTATGGATGGCTATCTTGGTTACAATCAGATCACAACGGTAGAAGAAGACATGGAAAAGACTACATTTATCACTCAATAGGGCACCTATTCCTATGTGGTGATATCGTTTTAATTGAAAAATATCGGGGCCATTTATTAGAGGACAATTATGATGTTAGTGCATGACATGATCATAAGGAAGCTGAAGCCTATGTAGACAGTATGATCATACCTTAAAAAAATTCTTCGAAAGGCTCGGAAAGTATAACATGCGTCTCAACCCATGGAAATGTGCCTATAAGGTGACATCACGCAAACTACTTGGATACGTACTCAACCCGAGAGGGATCAAAGTTGATATATCCAAGATCAAAGCTATCTAGGAGATGTTGCCACCAAAGACAGAAAAAGAAATTCGAGGATTTCTAGGACGCCTTTGGTATATCAGTCATTTCATATCAAAAATGACTATGGTTGTGAACCTATATTTAAGAAGCTCAAAAAGGTAACAAAGCTCATTTGGAATTAAGAATGTTAAGCAACCTGTGAGAAAGTAAAAGCATACTTAAAATATCCCCTGTCCTAGTCCCACCTCAGCCGAGAGTACCTTTATTGTTATACTTAACAACCATGGAGATTACAATGAGAGCCATGCTAGCTCAACAGGATGATAACGAAGAAAATTTAGCATATTATTTTTAGTACAAAGTTCTTTGAGTATGAAATTCATATTACTCTTTTGGACAAGACATCCTTGGAATTATAGGCCACTAAGAAGCTTAGACACTACATGTTGACCCACTAAGTACAGGTAATAACGCTAATGGATTCGATAAAGGATGTTCTAGAATAACCAACCATTAGTAATATGATTAGCTCGATGTATGGTTATTTTATCAAAATTTAAACTTATGTACATCCCACTTAAGACAATAAAAGGAAGGGCTATTTATGAATTCTTAGTCGACTTGCCATCGAGGAATCAAGACCGAAGAGTTCAACTTCCCATATGAAATACTCGCGTGGACATCTAGACCATGTATTTTGATGGTGCTTCTAACCAGAAGGGTTTTGGAGTTGGAATTCTCTTACTCTCCCCGAAGGAGCATACACTCATATATATGTAGTAAGATTTTAAAGTGACAAACAATTTAGCTGAGTATGAATCTTGTATCACCGGACTACAGGCAGCGATAGAAATCGAGATTAAGAGTATCCGAGTCTATGGTGATTTAAATTTGATCATCAATCAAATATCGCAAAAGTGGAAGGTAAGAAATGAAGCTTTTGCACCTTACTAAACATATTTACTAGAGCTAACAATGCACTTTGACAACATATCGTATATTTATCTTCCAAGGGATGATAATCAATTCTGAATGCTTTGGTGAAACTAGCTTTGATGATCAACATTCTGAGTGGCATTCATTCAATGCTAATATGCATAAAGCGCATAAGTTAGCTTGTCCATATCTACACTCTTGAAATCTTTAGTGCTAACCAAACCAGTTGGTATTTTGACATTTACTGATATTTCATAGCACCGGAGTATTCAAAGGGCTCCACTCCTAGAGCTCAATGAGAAATTCATATGCTAACCTCCTATTATTTCATAGATAAAGAAGTTGTACAAGAAGATTGACATGATGATTAACTTACTTTGCGTCAACTAAAGTGAAGCTAACCAAATAATGATTGAATTCCATGAAGGAAAACCTGGACCCTATATGAATGACATAATGTTGGTCTACAAAGTCTAGAGACCCTTCCTTCCTAACAACTCTAGCGTCACCATGGCTCTTCTCAACATGGGTAACGACATAATTGGAAAAGTGACTCCTAAAGAAATAGGACGTCATAAATTTGTGTTAGTAGCAATCAACTTCTTCACTAAATGGATGGAGGTTGCATCCTATGCCATCATCACACCCAAACATGTGGCTAAGTTTATTACTCATAACAATATCTACCATTATGGAGTCCCACTTAATCTCGTAAGTGACCACGATAGTGATTATAATAAAGAAGTAGCAGACCTACTTGATAGGTATAAAATCTAACATCACAAGTTTTTCCCATAGTGACCTCGGACTAATGGAGTAGTTGAGGTAGCAATTAAAAATATTTTTAGAATCATAAAGAAGATGGTAATGAATTATAAAGATTGACCTGATAAATTATCCTTCTTACAACTCGGAGAAATAATAAATACGGAATTGGAGTTGTAAGTAGAAGATTGAGAATGAATACAATGAATTTTGCTCAAGTATGTGTATTAACAGTTGGTTCAAGCAATCTTCAAGTCTTGGAAGTTGGCTTCTATTTATAGATGACCAAGCAGCTTAGCCATTGTGTCCATCTTCTTACTAGAAGTCCCTTGTGACCGTTGTAATGGATTTTCCGAGTCACTCGGAAAATATCCGTTGAGATATGAACGTTGGGCAACGGCTCTTGACTCCTTTGGAAGTCCCAAAACCACTGGTGGTGTCTTTGAAAGTAAGGTGGAAACCACCGTAGAGCTTAGTGTTGCGGTTTTCCAGCTTTGGAAACGGATAACCCCGACATAGTGTCCGGGGCTAGGTCGAAGGTGGAAAAAGCCTTGTCTGTCTGGTGATTTGATGTTTTGAAGCCGGTTACTTTTGCAATTCAAAAATAGGATAGCCTCGTTTGAACAACCTACAAAAGTAAATCAATTTGGTTCTCAAAGTATAAAATACTTTGGTCCAAGATTAGACACAAATAATAACGTAATTAATATAATTAAGTGACTAATTATCCGAGTCGTAAAAGGAATGGAATTTTCTAAGTCTAATATCCATGAGACTCAAATTCCATCTAAGTCGATCTAAAAGGGAATCAAGTTAGATAAAGAATATCGAGTAAACAAACTTGATCTAGACTAAACAAGTTCAAACAAAGTATGCTAACTTAAAAGAATGAATTAACAAGGTAATTCTTGGAACACGAAGTCGGACCCGAGTTTATGTGCGTGAAATAAAGTGTTTGAACATGCGATATATCCGAGTGTTGAGTGACTCATAACCGAGTGTGAAGTGGCATGTAGAAGTATGCTTTGTGAGTCGATCGAGTCAAGCGTAAACATATATAATAGTTTCTATAACACTCAAAGGAAGTGTTATATCACTCGTAAAAGCTTCTAAGGCACATGAAATGACTTGAAACCAAAACCCTATAAGAGATGAAGTCTTATACCCGATTCCTCGATGGAACTCAGAAAAGTGTAAGTATAAAGTTTGAGTCTTCAATCTCCCCTTTTTGATGAAAGACATTCCATACTTAGACAAAAACTTTGTTAGTGATATAAATCCGATTTTGCAAACTTGCTCGTAAAATAACTTAAGATTTCATAGCCATCGGGGCAAGAAAAAAATAAATCCAGATAGACAACAATTATTAATGAAATGTATTTACTTCATTAATGTCAAAGAAAAATATTTACAGAGGGTGAGAGAGACTCCCCTAAACAAGACAACAAATTTTTTCTATCTATTCTCCCCCTGCCTTTCAGCAAAAAAAACAAAAAAATTAGGAAGAATGCAACGAGAAGTACATATTTGATGTCCTGGACAAAAGAGAAAACATGAAATGCTGTCAATAAAACACTAAGAAATTAAGAAGGGGATGGATCGGTCGGGGTCGAGAGCAAGGACGAGTGGTGCGTCGGCGCCGATAAGATCTCGACGATGTGCTTGAGCGCGGCGGAGGAAGTACAGGAATTTCGGTATCGGCTCGCTCCGAGTGGCCGACCCGTAACTAGGTCGTCCAGAGGCTCGTCCTCTTGGAACTCAATGACTGGAGGGGTATGCTCAGGCTGACCTACTACTGACTCGTCCTTGGTCGGCGAGGTTCTTCGACCCACTCGGATCGCTATCCGAGTGGATCACTTCGGTTGCGCTTCGAGAGCACCCGGACCCTCGCTTCGCTGCTCCTTATCCTTCTTACTCTCCTTGCTCGAAGGATCCGCCTCAGCCCGCAGCTCCTCTCGCTTCTTCTCCTTCTTCTTCTTCCTCTCCTCCGTCTAAGGAGGACTTGGCTGGGCTTGAGGATTCCTCGGAGGTGTCCGAGTTACCCGGATCCCGAGCTACCTTGGATCTTCTCTCCGAAGGAGCTCGAGAAGCTCCCTTTGCTCCTTTACCGAGTCTTCATCTCAAGGAGCACGTCCCGCTGCTCTTGAATTTGAGATTGGGCGGTTTTTTGGTTGATGATCATAGACTGGAAGACAGTCTTGAATGACCGGAGAAGGTCCTTGAGTTCCAAGGACACAGAAGAAATTTTGTCCATGAAAGCGGTGGACAAAATGGAAGAAAGAGTTTTGGAAGCACTCGAGGTGAAGTCGCTACCAGGTGGAGCAAGACGAGACAAAGGCATTTCGATCCGAGTCTAAAGCGGGGAGGGTGGCCTCAGCTTTGAGCTGTGGATCCGGACACCAGGTTTGGTTTCCTCATATCCGTACCCGAGGAGTTCCTTTTTTCGACTACAATGGCAGCCTCGAAACGGCATTCGGATCCGAGGGAAGAGGAACTTTGAACTGTTTGAAAATAAGAGTGAGAAGAGCACCGAAGGGAAGAGGGGTGTTCTTCTTGTTCCGAGTCCGAGATAGCACAGCGGCTATTTGCTCAATGATAGCGAGAAAGAGGTCTACTTCGTAGCCCTCTAGGATATCAAAAAGAGCTTTAAGATGCTTGGAGTTGGGGTTCTCCTTGCTGCAATGCTGTGAGAAGAAGGTTCTCATCAGCAAGAAACACAGAAGACGAGCTTATAACTTTAGTTAGGTCACAAAAAGTTTTTACGTGACCCAGGGAACTCTTTAGCGTACTTTTCAAAGAAGTCATTAGCGACCTCATTGAAAGGTATTGGATTGCTATTTAAGAAAAGGGAAGATACTTTGAACGGACGATGGAGGAGGGAAGTATTCATTCGAACAGTGATGTTCTGAAATCCGGAGGTTAGAATACCCTCGGAGCTGGAAAGATGAGTGTAAAACTCGGAGACGATGAACTCGCTAAAATAAAGAAAGTTGTAGACCCTGGTCGATTGTATGTGAGGCAACCACGAAAATTTTGTGGTTGGGAAGAATTTATCATCCAGTGCAAGGTGCTGGGTGACAAGAGGTTTTGAATTTGAGGGGCCTTCCTGGCTTTTTGTGTAGGGTTTCTTGGTGGCGTAACCAAGAAAATCGGGGTGAGAACCTCGTTTCCGGCATTTTTATGGAGAAAAGAGAGAGTAGATAAGCTTGAGAGAGAGGAGAAGAGAGGATCTCGAAGAGAGTGAAAGAGAGAAAAATAAAGGAGTAGAAGAAAGAGTTTGTGAGCAATAGAGCTTACTAGAGATGTTCGTCATGAAGTTTGAGATCGCTGGGTGTCTCTTTAATCATAGAGCGCTTGTTCACGAGGATTTGATTTCGAGAGAGAGAGTATGCGAAGAGTAAAGCAAAGAAATGAAGGAGAATAGGTGCTATTTATAAGAAAATATCCATCCTTCAGTATCCGTTCGACTCAGCTCGTTCAGCGGTCACCTCGGATCGGTGTGACTGTTCTTTTCCTCAAAGGTTAGAATTCCAGCGGTTTATCTTCCAACGGCTAGTTGTCCGATCACGGCGCGCGAGAGAGAGAGAGAAAACTAAATATTTTGAAAATAAAATTTGAAATTCTCCACTTGTCTAGATATGATTTCGAAGTTTGATGTCCATTTTTCTCAAAGTCTCGAGTCCGACTCAGCTAAGTTTCCGAGTGACTCGAAACTGGAAATAGATAACTATCAACTCAGTATCACTGGATCAACCGAACTAATGGTTATTTTAAAGAATCGTAACCACGTATCACATAATCATGCAATGCGATTTTCACATAGAAAACGCATAATTATGCATTTAACATACCAAGCTCATTCCTAATGAAGCAAAACCGATCCTCACTAAGTGGTTTAGTAAAGATATCAGCTAATTGATGATTGGTAGGAATGAATTCGAGTTCAATATCACCTTTCTCATAATGGTCTCTTAAGAAATGATACCCGACCTCAATGTGTTTCGTCTTTGAGTGCTGAACTGGATTTTTAGTGATGCTGATTGCACTCGATTATCACACTTGATTGGAACAGATTTGAAAGAAAGTCCAAGATCTCTCTAGTATTGCTTTATCCACAAAATCCGAGCACAATATGTTCCAGCTGCAAGTATACTCATCCTCGGCAATTGATAGAGCTACTGAGTTTTGCTTCTTTGAGTGCCAAGATATTAAGGATTGGCCCGAAATTGGCAAGTTCCTTAGGTGCTCTATCCATTAACTTTGTATCCAACGTAATCAGTGAAGGTTTGCTCTGGGAGAGTCCGAGTCACCCTAGAGGGGGTTGAATAGGGTGATAGAAGTTTTTCGTGGAAACTTCCCCTCTTCGTCAAAAATAAGACAGAGACAGATTCCGAGTCTATCAACAGGGTCGAAAAGATTGGACTTAGAAGGCTATCAAGCAGAAAGAGCAAGAGCAAGAAAGCTGTCCGAGTCTAGAATAAACTCGGAATGATAACACTTAGAATTTACGTGGAAACCCTCCCGGGCGTAGAAAACCACGGACCGTGTCAATCCGGACATGAAGTCAAATTCACTATTTTGAGTCCACAAAATACCATGAACCGATCGAACCCGAGTTGTTCCTTTAGACAACTCTATACAAGTTTTTCTAGACTCGAAATTCCCTTATCTCGATCTAGTACTTCCTAGCTGAGATAACCCTTACAGCTAGGGACAACTAAGCCGAGTTAACCCTTACAGCTTAGTCAAGGGACCTTACAAAGAATGTAAGAAAGAGTTTGTAACTAAGTACAAGACCTTACAACTCGTAAAGTAATGAATTACAGAGTGGGAGTTGTAAGTTGAAGATTGGAAGTAAATACAATAACTTTGAGCAAGTATGTGTATTAACAATATGTTCGGCAACCTTCAAGTCTTGTGAAATGGCTTCTATTTATAGATGACCAGGCAGAGTAGCCGTTATCTTCATCTCGCTGACCGAGAGTCCTCTCGTGACCGTTGATAGAAGCTTTCGAGTCACTCGAAAGTGTCCGTTGTAATATGAACGTTGGACAACGGTTTAACTCTCTTGGTAGTCCCAAAACCATTAGCGGTGTCGGGAAAGATAAGGTGGAAACCACCGTTAAGCTTGGCGTTCCAGTTTTCCAGATTTGGAAACAGACATGCCTCGACACAATCTATTGGGACTCGGAGCAGAGAAGGTGAAGAGCCATGTCTGCTGGTGATTTGACGCTCCGAAGCTAGGCTACTTTTGTAGTTTAAAAAGTGTATCCTCGATTGAATAACCTACAAAAGTAAATCAATTTTGGTTCTCAAAGGATAAAATACTTTGGCCCAAGATTAGACACAGATAATAAAATAATTACGATAAATAAACCAACTGATTATCTCGAGTCGAAACGAAATGGAATTTTCTCGAGTCCAATATCCATGGTACTCGGAATACCATCCGACTTAGTCTAAGCGAAGAATCAAGTTCAATAAAGAATATCAAGTGTGAATTAACTTGATATGGACTAAGCATGAAAAAAGCTAAAAATACTAACTATTACAAAATAGGACTTATGACCACAAGTCGATTCTGAGTGAGAAAAGACGAAATACTGGTCTATTCAATCTGCGATAAAACCGAGTGATGCTCGGACTCGTAACAAAGAACCAGCTTTTGAGTCGCTTACGGATAAGCAAGAATTATAATAAGTAAGAGTCTGTATCACTTAGAAAAGATACTATTTTACTCAAATAAGTTTATGAGATACGAGAGAATGCCTTGGAATCAAAACTCTATAGGTATGAGATTGTTATACCCGATTCCATTTATACAACTCAGAAAAGTATTGAGCAGATGTCTAAGTCTTCAATCTCCCCTTTTCGATGAAAGGCATTCCATACTTAAACAGAAACTTTGTTAGAGGAAAAAATTGATTCCGAGTGGTTTGCGCATGAGATGAGATGAGTAAGACATACTCAATGGATTAGAGCAATATTTAATATATCGGAGCAAACAAAAATAAAGTAATTAACATTAACTCGGAAAAGACATGCTAGCAATAATGAACTCGAAGTTAATAATGAAATGCATTAATCCATTAAAATTCAAAAGGGCGGAAAAGCTCCCCTAAACAAGACAACAAGTTTTTCTAACTCTATATCTCTATTTCTCCCCCTTGCCTTTCCGCTCAATGATGGAGTTCTTCTTGGATTGGAGTTGAGCCGGCACAGCGGCCATCCGCTCAATGATGGAGGGAAGAGGTCTACTTCGTATCCCTCAAGGATGTCGAAGAGAGCTTTGAGATGCTTGGAGTTGGGGTTCTCCTTGCTGGAATGTCTGTGAGAAAAAGGTTCTCATCAGCGAAAGCACGAAGACGAAGCTTCGACTTCAACCGAGTCACGTAAAAGTTTTTCCGGGACTCGGGGAACTCTTTAGCGTATTTTTCTAAGAAGTCGTCGGTGACTTCAAGTGAAAGGAATGGGGTTGCTGTTCAAGAAGAAAGAGGAGACCTTGAACAAGCGGTGGAGGAGAGAGGTGTTTAGACGAACAGTGATGTTCCGAACACTAGAGGTTAGAACATTTTCGGAGTGGGTGAGGTGAGTGTAGAACTCATAAACGAGTTCGGGATAGATGAACTCGCTGAAGCACATAAAGTTGTATGCTCCGGTGGTTTGAATGTGGGACAACCAAGAAAATTTGGTTGTGGGAAAGAACTTGTCGTCCAACACAAGGTGCCGGGTGACAATGGATTTGGAAGGGGTGGAGCTTTCGGCTTATTGGTGCGAGGCTTTTTGGAAGATGAGGAGACCCGGAAGTCGGGATGGTTTCCTCTTTTAGGCATATTGAAATAAGGAAGGAAAGATGAAGCTTTTCGAGTAGGAAAGAGAAAGAGATATAGAATAGAAGAAAAGAAAATGTAGAAGAAAGAGATGAGAGCAATCGAAACTTACGAGAGAGGGCTTCTTCGACGCTTGCGTACGATCAAGGATGACTGTTCACGTAGTAATCTTCCGCGAGAGGTTTCGTTTGAGAGAGATGGAGTTTAGAGTACCGAGACGAAGATGAATAGACGCTATTTATAGAAAATAAGCGCGCCCGTCAACTATCCGTTAAGTATAACTCCGTTCGACTCGCTTGTCCATCAGCCACCAAAGACCGGTGTGACGGTTTTCTTCAACGGTTAAGATTCCAACGGTTAGAAATCCACGGCTAATATCTCGATCACAGCGCTCGAGAGAGAGAGAGAAAGATTTTGAAAATATGATCCGAAACTCTCCACTAATCTAGAGATAGTTTCGAAAATTTGAAGTCCAAGTTTCTCTACATCCGAGTTTGACTCGTATAGGTTTCGAGTGACTCGAAACGCGAAATAACTATCAGCCCAAGTATCACCGAATCAACCGAACTAATGGTTATTAACGGTGAAATCACATAACACGTAATTATGCAATGAATAAGAATAGCATATAATTAAGCATTTAACATACCAAGCTCATTCCGAATAAAGCAAAACCGATCTTCACCAAGAGGCTTAGTAAAGATATCAGCTAATTGAAGATTAGTAGGAATGAACTCAAGTTCAATATCACCTTTTTCCGAGTGATCGCGTAGGAAGTGATATCTCGACCTCGATATGCTTTGTTTTCAAATGCCGGACAGGGTTCTTGGTGATGCTAATTGCGCTTTGGTTGTCACACTTGATAGGTACCGATTTGAATGATAGTCCAAGATCTCTCAAGTGTTGCTTTATCCAAAGAATCTGAGCGCAACAAGCTCCAAGCAGCAATATACTCAGCTTCAGCAGCTGATAGAGCTACTCGAGTTCAGCTTCTTTGAGTGCCAAGATATTAGGGATTGACCCGTAAATTGGCAAGCTCCGGATGTGCTCTTTCGATCAACTTTGTATCCTGCGTAGTCTACGTCTCGAGTATCCAAGAAGAGTCGGTTCCGAGTCTCCGGAATACCATAGACCTAAATTCCGAGTGCCCGCAAGATATCTCGAATATTCTCTTCACCGCAAGTGAGATGTGATTCTTTTGGATTAGCTTGAAATCTTGCGCATAGACAAACACTCGAACATTATATCCGGCCTCGCTGGAAGTAAGATATAGTAAAGATCCAATCATACCTCGATAGAGTTTCGATCTATCGCGTTACCTTTCTCGTCCGAGTCAAGCTTTATGCCGCTACTCATGGGTGTAGATGCGTGCTTTGCATCTTGAAGTTTGTATTTCTTCAACAATTCCTTGGTATACTTAGATTGATGAACAAAGATTCCATCCTTGTCTTGTTTGATTTGCAAGCCAAGGAAGAAATTAAGTTCCCCCATCATGCTCATTTGGAATTCTTGACTCATCAACTCGTAAAATTCTCGGCACGTAAAATCATTAGTAGCACCGAAAATAATATCATCAACATAGATTTGAACAATAAGGAAATCTTTTCCCTTGGTCTTTATGAAAAGAGTCTTGTCGATCCGACCTCTTTTAAAATCATTTTGAACCAAGAAGCTACTCGCTCTTTCATACCAAGCTCGAGGTGCTTCGCTTAAGACTATAGAGAGCCTTTTGAAGTTTGAAAACATGATTTGGAAATTCCGAGTTTTCAAAACCAGGAGGTCTGCTCGACATAGACTTCTTCTTCAATAAAACCATTGAGAAAAGCACACTTAACATCCATTTGATATAATTTAATATGCATGCTAGATGCAAATGCCAACAAGTATTCTAATGGCTTCAATTCTCGCTACAGTGCAAAGGTTTCCCCACAATCAATTCCTTCTTCTTGATTATATCCCCGAGCCACAAGTCTAGCCTTATTTCGACTATCACACCCTCCTCATCCAATTTGTTTTTGAAAACCCATTTGGTTCCTATAACTCGGGTGGTCGAAGGTCGGTTGGTCGAGTCCGGACTTGGTTTCTCTCGAATTGATTGAGTTCCTCTTGCATGGCCTCTACCCATTCAGGTTTATTAAGGGCCTCTAGTGCATTTTTGGGTTCAGTTAATGAAATGAATGCAGTGAATGCACATAGATTATGTAGAGAGGAACGAGTTCTTACCCCACTGTTGATATCAAAAATGATGTTTTCTTGAGGATGACTGGAAGTAAATTTGAATACTTTACCAGTTCTTTGATTCACCAGGTTTATGGGTTGAACCACTTAATCTTGTTCCGAGTGATCTTCTTCATTGGCCTGTTCGTTCCGAGTGAGCTCTTGAGTTGTCGCATTCTCGAGTTTCCTCGTTCGAGTGGCCTCAATTTGAGCAAGTTGAGTATGAGTCTTTGTAATCTCGGCTTCATCATCATCTCTACTAAGCTTCAGCTCCGAGTATGATGATTCACTTGGCTTCTCCTGTTCACACTCATCAAACACTACGTGGATGCTTTCTTCCACTTTGTTAGTTCTTTTGTTAAAGACATGATAAGCTTTACTATGAGAAGAGTAACCCGGAAAGGTACCTTCATCCGACCTAGCATCAAACTTGGTCAGGTGATTCTTACCATTATTGTGAATAATACACTTGCAACCGAAGGGCTTAAAGTATGAGATGTTTGGCTTCTTCCCTTTGTAGAGCTCGTAGGGTGTTTTCTTCAGAATGGGTCCGATGAGGCATCTGTTCAAAGTGTAGTTAGTCTGTGTTGACTCGCCTCGACCAAGAAATAGTAGGGCAAATTGTGTTCAATCATCATCGTCCTTGCTATTTCTTCAAGGGTTCTGTTCTTTCTCTCTACTACTCCATTCTCGTTGAGGAGTTCTTGGTGCTGAGAAGTTGTGAGAGATTTCATTCCGATCGCAAAACTCGAGAATTCCGAGTAGTCGAACTCCCTTCCATGGTCGGCTCGAATCTTTTGAATCCGAGTCCGAGACTCAACTTGAATCTTTCTACAGAGCTTGCTGAACTCCTTGAAGGCTTCATTTTTATGCTTGAGAAAACACACCCAGGTAAATCTTGAAAAGTCATCAATAATGACAAAAATGTAGGATTTACATCCGAGGCTCTTTACCGGGATTTCACCACATAGATCCATATGTAGCAGCTTCAAGCACCTTTGATGTCGAAACAGTCTTGAGAGATTTGAATGAGGATCTCGACCTGTTTCCCTTGTACATGCTTCACAAACTTTGTCTTTCTCAAAGATACGCTTAGGTAAACCTTTAACCAAACCATGAGATGCCAGCTTTTTTATAATATGCATGCTAATATGACCTAATCTACGATGCCAAGACCATGAATCATCGTGAAGAGATGATTTTAAGCAGGATAAATTTTGGCTTGGGTCGAAAGAGGAATGATATAAGTGTTACCGGATCTCTTACCCGAGAGTTTTATCTCTTTGGTGGTCTCATCCGAGATGTAGCACTTAGTTTGAGTGAATCTTACCTCCCGACCTTTGTCGCATAGCTAGGAGATGCTAAGCGGATTGTATTTTAGTCCTCCGACAAGGTAGACTGGGCTCACCAGATTGCTTCCATTTCCAATCTTGCCAATACCCACTATCTTGCCTTTCGCTGTCATCTCCAAAAGTCACTTTTCCTCCTTTGTATGATTCTAGCTCGTAAAAGAGTCCTTGGTCACCCGACATGTGTCGTGAACATCCGTTGTCCAGTACCAATGTCCTTTTGATCTTTTCTCGAGTGACCCGCAAAAACAGAGAGAATCTAACCCTTTTCACTTCCTCTAACGAACCCAAGTAACATTCCTTATCGTGGTCCTTTCTCGAGGAAGAAGGTGTTTCGGAACCCAGATTTGAATGACTTTGGGTTTTGTCGATTCTAAGTCTTCCTCTCGGAGAACCGAATCTATGTCTCTTTCTTTTTGAAAACCTTTCCTTTTGAAACGAGAGAGAATGGTTTCTTTTTGTAAATAGTTCTGGGCTTAGTCCTCCTTTCATTTCGTGAATGGGACCGTGCTCGGCTTTCCCGAACTTTACTGTTCGGAATCTTTTTGAACAATTCCGAGTAGGAATTAAATTCTTCCTCTTTGTTGAAACCAAGACCTTCTTTTCGAAAAGAGACACATTGTGATCCTAAGAGCATGTCAAGGTTCTTCCGACCTTGAGTAAACTTTAAAACCAGATCTTGAGACTCAGTGAGCTTCCCTTTTAGTTGCTCATTTTCTTTCCTGAGCAGCTCGGACTCGGTCTCATTAAATTGAACACTAGTCTTGAGTTCTCTCGAATGGGAGTCTCAGGTTTTCTAGTTCAATTTTCAAAGAAGTGCTCTCGGAAGTGATTAACTCAAGTTGTTCTTTGAATTGAGAAGAATCGGAATTGGACTTTTCTTCCAAAGTAAAAATATACTTAGCTAAATCAACTTTGGAGAACTTAAGAAAGTATTCGATTACCTCCCGAGGATTTGTTTCCTCATTGTCCGAGTCCGAGTCCGACTCTGTTCAGCCTTCCGAATCGAAATTGCCATCGGACATTTCGAGTCATCCGAGTCCTCATCATCTTCTGATGAATCCTCATCACTCCATGTTGCCATCATGGATTTCTTCTTCTTTCTGTCCCTTTTCCTTTTTGGACAAGTCCTTGACTATGTGGTCTTTGCTGCCACATTTCGAAACAACCGTAATTCTTAGTCAAAGAAAATTTAGACGGGAAGTAAACTTACCTTTTCTATCTTTCTTATCTTTCTTGTAGAATTCCTCTTTTGGTCTTTTGTCCCATCTTTTGTGCTTCATCATTCTCTTGAAGCCTCTTGCAATGAGTGCCATGGGATCGTCTTCCGAGTCGAAGAGCTCGGATTTGCTTCTTTGGATTCCGAGGCTTTCAGTGCTAAGTTTCTTTTGGTACGCCCTCAGCATCCTCTTCTTCTAGATGTATCTCATGAGTTAGAAGCTTTCCGATGAGCTCGTCTCGGCTTTAAGAGTGAAAGGTTCCGAGCCTCCTCTATGGCAGTCACCTTCGGACCCCATCATCTTTTGAGTAGGCTTCGAGAATTTTCCAGGCACATTTCTTCATGGGAAATTTTCTTTCCCGGAGATTTGAGATTGTTGGTAATCTCAGTGAAGCGAATGAACATCCGAGTAATGTTCTCCTCTGGCTCCATTTTGAAAAGCTCATATTTATGAAGATACTCGACCGATCTTTGCTTGTCTTACCTGACTTGTACCTTCGTAGGTGTTGACTAAAGTATCCCACACCTTTTAGCAGAGTCACAAGCGAGACTCGATTATATTCTTCCGAGCTTATGGCACACATAAGGATGTTCATTGCTTTGAAATTCTTTCCGAACTTCTCTGCTTCTCCTGGTGTGAACTCAGCCTTTGTCTTGGGAAAGATTCTGAATTCATCTGTCTTCATTGGAATGTAGTTTCCTTGTTTTATGATTTCCCATACCTCTTCATCATGATCCATAAGAAAGCATTCCATAAGCTTCTTCCAGTCCCCAAAGTTTGCTACTTTGAATTTTGGTGGCCTCGTTGGAAGATCTTCCTTCGTTGAACTCTTCGGTGTTTTGAGCCATTTGATCTTTAAATCTTTGGATTGTTAGATCCTTTCCGAAAGGCTAGGCTCGATACCAATTGAAGGTTTGCTCGGGAGAGTCCGAGTCACCCTAGAGGGGGTGAATAGGGTGATAGAAGTTTTTCGTGGAAACTTCCCTCTTCTGTCAAAAACAAGACAGAGATAGATTCCGAGTCTATCAACAGGGTCGAAAAGATTGGACTCGAAGGCTATTAAGCGAAAGAGCAAGAGCAAGAAACCGTATGAGTCTAGAACAAACTCGAATGATAACACTTAGAATTTACGTGGAAACCCTCCTGGGGCAGAAAACCACGGACCGTGTCAATCCGGACACGAAGTCAAATTCACTATTTTGAGTCCACAAAATACCGTGAACCGACCGAACCCGAGTTGTTCCCTTAGACAACTCTATACAAGTTTTCCTAGACTCGAAATTCCCTTATCCGATCTAGTACTTCCTAGCTGAGATAACCCTTACAGCTAGGGACAACTAAGCCGAGTTAACCCTTACAGCTTAGTCAAGGGACCTTACAAAGAATGTAAGAAAGAGTTTGTAATCGAGTACAAGACCTTACAACTCGTAAAGTAATGAATTACAGAGTGGGAGTTGTAAGTTGAAGATTGGAAGTAAATACAATAACTTTGAGCAAGTATGTGTATTAACAATATGTTCGGCAACCTTCAAGTCTTGTAAAATGGCTTCTATTTATAGATGACCAGGCAGAGTAGCCGTTATCTTCATCTCGCTGACCGAGAGTCCTCTCGTGACCGTTGATAGAAGCTTTCGAGTCACTCGAAAGTGTCCGTTGTAATATGAACGTTGGACAACGGTTTAACTCTCTTGGAAGTCCCAAAACCATTAGCGGTGTCCGGAAAGATAAGGTGGAAACCACCGTTAAGCTTGGCATTCCAGTTTTCTAGATTTGGAAACAGACATGCCACGACACAATCTACTGGGAGTGGAGCGAGAGAAGGTGAAGAGCCATGTCTCGTTGGTGATTTGACGCTCTAAAGCCGGTTACTTTTGTAGTTTGAAAAGTGTATCCTCGATTGAATAACCTACAAAAGTAAATCAATTTTGGTTCTCAAAGTATAAAATACTTTGGCCCAAGATTAGACACGAGATAATAAAATAATTACGATAAATAAACCAACCGATTATCCGAGTCGAAACGAAATGGAATTTTCCGAGTCCAATATCCATGATACTCGGAATTCCATCCGACTTAGTCTAAGCGAAGAATCAAGTTCAATAAAGAATATCGAGTGTGAATTAACTTGATATAGACTAAGCATGAAACAAGCTAAAAATATCGACTATTACAAAATATGACTTATGACCACAAGTCGGATTCGAGTGAGAAAAGACGAAATACTCGGTCTATTCAATCTACGATAAAGCCGAGTGATCGTTGGACTCGGAACAAAGAACCGGTTTTTGAGTCGCTTACGGATAAGCAAGAATTATAATAAGTAAAAGCTGTATCACTTAGAAAAGATACTATTTTACTCAAATAAGTTTCGAGATACGAGAGAATGCCTTGGAATCAAAACTCTATAGGTATGAGATTGTTACACTCGATTCCATTTATACAACTCGGAAAAGTATTGAGCGAGTGTTTGAGTCTTCAATCAGCATCCGAGTATCCAGTGAGGGTTAGTTTTGAGTCTCTAGAGTACCATAGACCTAAATTCCGAGTCCCCGCAAGATATCTCGAATATTCTCTTCACTGCAGTGAGATGTGATTCTTTTGGATTAGCTTGGAATCTTGCCCATAAGCGAGACACTAAACATTATATCCGGCCTACTGGAAGTAAGATATAGCAAAGATCCAATCATACCTCGATAGAGCTTCGATCTATTGCTTTACCTTTTCATGTGAGTCCAGCTTTATGCTACTCGCTCATAGGTGTTGCTGCATGCCTCGCATCTTGAAGTTTATACTTTTTCAGCAGCTCCTTGGTGTACTTGGATTGATGGACATAGATTCCATCTTTGTCTTGCTTGATTTGTAGACCAAGGAAGAAATTGAGTTCTCCCATCATACTCATTTGAAATTCCTGTCTCATTAACTCGTAAAAATCTCGACACGTAATTTCATTAGTAGCTCCAAAAGTCATCAACATATATCCGAGCGATAAGGAAGTTTTTCCCTTGGATTTTATAAAGAGAGTCTTGTCAATCTGAACTCTTCTAAAATCATTTTGAACTAAGAAATTGCTCAGTCTTTTCATACCAAGCTCTGGGAGCTTGTTTAAGACCATAAAGAGCTTTTTGAAGTTTGAAAACATGATTTGGAAATTTCGAGTTTTCAAATCCAGGGGCTGCTCAACATAGACTTCTTCTTTGATAAAGCCATTAAGAAAAGTGCACTTAACATCCATTTAATACAACTTGATATTCATGCTAGATGCAAATGTTAACAGGATTCTAATTGCTTCAATTCCGCAACAAGTGCGAAGGTTTCCCCACAATCAATCCCTTCTTCCTGATTGTATCCTTGAGCCACAAGTCTAGCCTTGTTTTTTACTACCAACCCACCTTCATCTAGTTTGTTCTTGAAAACCCATTTGGTTCCTATGACTGGGTGGTCGAAGGTCGTTTGGTCGAGTCCGGACTTGGTTTCTTTCGAATTGATTGAGTTCCTCTTGCATGGCCTCTACCCATTCAGGTTCATTTAGGGCCTCTAGTGCATTTTTAGGTTCAGTTAATGAAATGAATGCAGCGATTGCACATAGATTCTGAAGAGAGGAACGAGTTCTTACCCCACTATTGATATCGGATAATATGTTTTCTAGTGGATGACTAGAAGCAGACTTAAATGCTCTAACTGTTCTCCGATTCACCATATCTCGTAGGCTGAATTGGTTGATCTTCGGAGATCCGTTCCGAGTGAATTTGTTCAACAGTTTGTCCTTCATCATTCTCGAGCGGGTTCTTGAGTTGTCTCATTCTCGAGTCACTTCGTTCCGAGTGACTTCATTCCGAGCTGGTTGGGTTTGATTCCTAATAAGCTCGTTTTCATCACAATCAACATTTCTGCTGAGCTTTAGGTCCGAGAATGATGATTCACTTGGCTTTTCCTGTTCAATCTCATCAAACACAACGTGGATGCTTTCTTCCACTTTGTTAGATCTTTTATTGAAAATGCGATAAGCTTTGCTATAAGAAGAATAACCCGCAAAAATACCTTCATCTCGACCGAGCATCAAACTTGTTCAGTGATCCTTACCATTGTTGTGAACAAAACACTTACATCCAAAGGGTTTGAAGTATGAGATATTGGGTTTCTTCCCTTTGTAAAGCTCGTATGGTGTTTTCTTCAGGATAGGTCCGATGAGTCATCTATTCAAGGTGTAGTTTACGGTGTTTACCGCCTCAGCCTGTAAATAGTAGGGTAGATTATGTTCAATTATCATTGTCCTAGCTATTTCTTCAAGAGTTCTGTTCTTTCTCTCCACTACTCCATTTTGTTGGGGAGTTCTTGGTACTGAGAACTTGTAGGAAATACCATTCTTGTCACAAAACTCTACAAATTCCGAGTAGTCTAACTCCCTTCCATGGTCGGCTTGGATTCTCTCGGATCCGAGTCCGAGACTCAACTTGGATTTTTCTGCAGAGCTTGCTGAACTCTTTGAATGCTTCATTTTTGTGCTTAAAAAACACACCCAGGTAAATCGTGAGTAATCATCAACAATAACCAGTACATATGATTTACCTCCAAGACTCTTAACAGGATTTCACCACATAAGTCCATATGTAGCATTTCAAGCACCTTGGATGTGGAAACTGTCTTCAGAGATTTGAAAGATGATCTCGACTTGTTTCCCTTTTGTGCATGCTTCACAAATTTTATCTTTCTTAAAAGCACAATTAGGCAATCCTCTAACTAAACCATGAGATGCCAGTTTCTTAATAGTATGCATGCTAACATGACCTAATCTACGATGCCATGTCCATGAGTCATAAAGAGGTGATGCTTTTAAACAAGATAAATTCCGACTCGGGTCGAAAGAGGAATAATGTAAGTGTTACCCGATCTCTTACCCGAGAGCTTGATCTCCTTGGTAGTGTCATCGAAATATAACAGTTGGTTTGAGTGAATCTTACCTCTTGACCTTTATTACACAATTGAGAGATGATAAGCATGTTGTACTTTAACCCTTTGACAAGGTATTTTGGGCTGACCAGATTGCTTCCTTTTCCAATCTTACCTATCCCAATTATCTTGCATTTGCTGTCATCTCCAAATGTGACTTTTCCTCCTTTGTATTCTTCTAACTCGTAAAATAGTCGTGAATCTCCCGACATATGGCGTGAGCATCCACCGTCAAGGTACCAATGCCCTTTTGATCTTTTCCGAGTGACTCGCAAAACAGAGATAAACTAACCCTTCTCACTTCCTCTAACGAACCCAAGTAACACCCTTTACTATGGTCCTTTTTGAGGAAGAGCATCCACTGTCAAGGTACCAATGCCCTTTTGATCTTTTCCGAGTGACCTGCAAAAAGAGATAAACTAACTCTTCTCACTTCCTCTAACGAACCCAGTAACACCCTTTACTATGGTCATTTTTTGAGGAAGAAGGTTTTTCGGAACCCGATTTGAATAACTTTGGGTTTGGTCCGATTCCGAGTCTTCCATTTAGAGAACTGAGTTTGTGTCTCTTTCTTTTGAAAAGCTTTTCTCTTATAAACCTAGTGGAGATGATTTTCTCCTGTAAGTCGGTCCAGGCTCAGTCCTCCTTTCATTTTTATGAATGGGACCGTGCTTAGCCTTCCTGAACTTTATAGTTCTAGAAACCTTTTGAAAAGCTCCGAGTAGGAATTGGATTCCTCCTATTTCTTAAAACCAAGACCTTCTTTTCTAAAGGAGACACATTGAGATCCCAAGAGCATATCAAGGTTTTTCTAACCTTGAGTAAACTTTAAAATAAGATCTTTAGATTCATTGAGCTTTTGCTTTAGTTGCTCATTTTCTTTTCTAAGTATCTCGGACTCAGTCTCATTGGACTGAGCACTAGTCTTGAGTTCTCCGAGTGTAAGTCTCAGCTTTTCCAACTCATTTTTTAAAGAAATGCTCTCGAAGAAATTGACTCAAGTTGTTCTTTAAAATGAGAAGAGTCGAATTGGACTTCTTTTTCAAAGTGAAAATATATTTAGCTAAATCAACTTTGGAAAATTTGAGAAAGTATTCAATTAGCTCTTAAGGATTTGCTTCCTCATTGTCTAATTGATCCGTGTTCGACTCTGTTTCCACTTCGAATCGAAAGTGCCATCGGACCCTTTGAGTCATCTCGAGTCCTTGTCCTCTTTTGATGAGTCCTCATCACTCCATGTGGCCATCATAGCCTTTTTCTTTCTTCTGTCCCTTTTTCTCTTGGGACAGTCCTTGACTATGTGTTCCTTGCTGCCACATTCAAAACAGACCAGAATTCTTAGTCAAAGATAACTTTGAAGGGGAAGAGTATTTACCTTTTCTATCCTTCTTGTCTTTCTTATAGAACACTTCTCTTGGCTTCTTATCCCATCTCTTGTGCTTCATCATTCTCTTGAAGCCTTTAGCGATAAGTGCCATGGGATCCTCTTCTAAGTCAAAAGAACTCAGATCCGCTTCTCCGGTTTCGAGGCTTTCGGTGCAATGTTCTTTTTGGTGTTGACCTCTGCATCCTCCTCTTCAAGGTGGATCTCATGGGTGAGAAGTTTCCCAATGAGTTCGTCCGGCTTTAGTAGAGACAAGTTCCGAGCCTCTTCAATAGCTCGTCACTTTGGGACCCTATCTTTTCTTGGGTAGGCTTCGAGTATCTTTCTGCACATTTCCTCATGGGAAATCTTTTTACCCAGAGATTTGAGATTGTTGGTAATCTCAGAAAGCGAATTAACATTTGAGTGATGTTTTCTTGTGGCTCCATCTTGAACAGCCCATACTTATGAAGATATTGGCTTATCTTAGCTTGTCCGACCTGGCTTGTGCCTTCATAGGTGTTGACCAACGTGTCCCATACTTCTTTGGTTGCATCACGAGCGGACACTCGGTTGTATTCTTTTGAGCCGATGGCGCACATCGGAATGTTCATTGCCTTGAAGTTCTTTCTGAACTTTCCGCTTCATAAGCGAGTGAACTCGGCCTTTGTCTTGGGTACGAGTCTTGTTTCTTCCGTCTTCATGGGAATGTAGTTGCCTACTTGTATGATGTTCCGGACATCCTCATCGTGATCCAGCAGGAAACATTCCATGAGCTTCTTCCAAGTGCACGAAGTTTGATCCTTTGAACTTTGGTGGTCTCGCTGGAAGACCTTCCTTCATCAAACTCTCCGTTGTTCCGAGCCATTTGATCTTTAAACCTTTGGATGGTTAGATCCTTTCGAAAGGCTAAGCTCGATACCAATTAAAGGTTTGCTCTGGGAGAGGCTAAGTCACCCTAGAGGGGGTGTGAATAGGGTGATGATGAAATTTCCTTGAATTTAAAATAGATATGAATATGAGGTGAGCGAGAGTAAAGCATGAGCTCGGAAAAGTACTAACTCGTAATTCAGTGAAGAGTGAAGAAAATTGATTAAGTAGAGCTTTGAAACAGATCCGAGTCTATAATGCACTCGAAAAGTAATAACTCGTAAAGTACGTGGAAACCCTCCCGGGGCAGAAAACCACGGACCGTGCTAATCCAAGCATGAAGTCAAATCCACTATTTTGAGTCCACAAAATTCAGTAGATTGACTCAACTCGAGTTGCTCCCTTAGACAACTCCGTACAAGTTTTTCCTACACTCGAAATTACCTTATCTCGATCTAGTACTTCCTAACCGAGATCACCATTACAAGTTAAGGACAACTGAGCTGAGTTAACCCTTACAGCTCAGTCAAGGAAACTTACTTAGAGAGTAAGAAAGAGAGTGTTTGTAATCGAGTACAAGACCTTACAACTCGGAGAAATAATAAATACGGAATTGGAGTTGTAAGTAGAAGATTGAGAATAAATACAATGACTTTTGCTCAAGTATGTGTATTAATAGTTAGTTCAGCAATCTTCAAGTCTTGGAAGTTGGCTTCTATTTATATATGACCAAGCAGCTTAGCCGTTGTGTCCATCTTCTAACTAGAAGTCCCTTGTGACCGTTGTAATGGATTTTCCGAGTCACTCGGAAAATATCCGTTGAGATATGAACGTTGGGCAATGGCTCTTGACTCCTTTGGAAGTCCCAAAACCATTGGTGGTGTCTTTGAAAGTAAGGTGGATCCACCAGTAGAGCTTAGTGTTGCGGTTTTCCGGTTTGGAAACGGACAACCCCGATACGATGTCCGGGGCTAGGTCGGAGGTGGAAAAAGCCTTGTCTGCTGGTGATTTGACGTTTTAAAGCCTGGTTACTTTTGCAATTCAAAAATAGGATAGCCACGTTTGAATAACCTACAAAAGTAAATCAATTTGGTTCTCAAAGTATAAAATACTTTGGTCCAAGATTAGACACGAGATAATAATGTAATTAATATAATTAAGTGACTAATTATCCGAGTTAGAAAAGGAATGGAATTTTCGAGTCTAATATCCATGAGACTCAAATCCATCCGAGTCGATCTAAAAGAGAATCAAGTTAGATAAAGAATATCGGAGTAAACAAACTTGATCTAGACTAAACAAGTTCAAACAAAGTATGCTGACTTAGAAGAATGACTTAACAAGGTAATTCTTGGAACACGAAGTCATACCCGAGTTTATGTGCGTGAAATAAAGTGTTTGAACATGCGATATCTCCGAGTGTTGAGTGACTCATAATTGAGTGTGAAGTGGCATGTAGAAGTATGCTTTGTGAGTCGATCGAGTCAAGCGTAAACATATATAATAGTTTTTATAACACTCAAAGGAAATGTTATATCACTCGGAAAAGCTTCTAAGGCACATGGAATGACTTGAAATCAAAACCCTATAAGAGATGAAGTTTTATACCGATTCCTCGATGGAACTCGGAAAAGTGTAAGTATAAAGTCCGAGTCTTCATCAGCCTTCCCGAACTTCACGGTTTTGGAATCGTTTTTAAAAAGCTACGAGTAGAAATTGGATTCATACTCTTTATTAAAACCGAGTCCTTCTTTTCTGAAGGAGACACATTGAGACCCTAAGAGCATGTCATAGTTTTTCCGACCTTGAGTAAATTTCAAAACAAGTTCTTAAGACTCATTAAGCTTTTGCTTAAGATGCTCATTTTCTCTTCCGAGGGACTCGGACTCAGTCTTATTGGAGTTTGCTTAGAGTAAGTCTCGGCTTTTCTAATTCATTTTTCAAAGAAATGCTCTCGAAGTGATAGACTCAAGTTGTTCTTTAAACTGCGAAGAATTAGAATTGGACTTCTCTTCTAAAGTATCGACGTATTTAGCTAAATCAACTTTGGAAAACTTGAGGAAATATTCAATTACCTCCCGAGGATTAGTTTCCTCTTTGTCCGAGTGATCGGAATCTAACTCGGATTCAGCTTACGAGTCCGATAGTGCCATCGGACACTTTGACTCATCCGAGTCTTAATCTTCTTCGGATGAATCTTCATCACTCCATGTGGCCATCATAGCCTTTTTTTTTCTTTTCTGTCCCTTTTTCTTCTTGGACAATCTTTGACCATATGGTCCTTGCTACCACATTCAAAACAGACTGAGTTCTTAGTTAAAGATAATTTTTGAAGGGGAAGAGTGTTTACCTTTTTTATCCTTCTTGTCTTTCTTGTAAAACTCTTCTCTTGGCCTTTTATACAATCTCTTGTGCTTCATCATTCTTTTGAAGCCTCCGGCAATAAGTGCCATGGGATCTTCTTCGAGTCTAATGAACTCGCATTTTCTTCTCTCGCTTTCGAGGCCTTCGAGTGCAATATTCTTTTTGGTGCTGACCTCGGTGTCCTCTTCTTCCAAATGGATCTCATGGGTGAGTAGCTTCCCAATGAGTCCGCGTGGTTTTAATAAGGAGAAGTTCCGAGCTTCCTCAATGGCTGTCACCTTTGGACCCCATCTTCTCTTGGCGAGCTTCTTAGTATCTTTCCGCACATTTCCTCATGGGAAATCTTTCGACCTAGAGATTTGAGATTGTTAGTAATCTCGGTGAAGCGAATGAACATTTGAGTGATATTTTCTTCGGCTCCATCTTGAACAGCTCATACTTGTGAAGATATTGTCTTATCTTCGCTTGTCGAACTTGGCTTGTGCCTTCATATGTGTTGACAAGAGTGTCCCACACTTCTTTGGCTAAATCACAAGCTGATACTCTGTTGTATTCCTCTCGAGCTAATGGCGCACATTAGAATGTTCATGGCCTTGAAGTTCTTTCTAAACTTTTCCGCTTCTTCGATAGTGTACTCGACTTTTACTTTAGGCACGAGTCTTATTTCGTCCGTCTTCATTAGAATGTAGTTGCCTTCTTGTGTGATGTTCCATACATCTTCATCATAATCAAGTAGAAAGCATTCCATGAGCTTCTTCCAAGTGTACAAAATTTAATCCTTTAAACTTTGGTGGTCTGCTAGAAGATCTTCCTTCATCGAACTCTCCATTGTTCTAAGCCATTTGATCTTTAAACCTTTGGATGGTTAGATCCTTTCGAAAGGTTAGGCTCGATACCAATTGAAGGTTTGCTCTTGGAGAGAATTAGTCACCCTAGAGAGGGGTGAATAAGGTGATGAGGAAATTTAAACAATGAATGGAAGAATTAAGTCTAAAACTCGACTTTAATGCAATCCGAGACTAGATTGGACTTAGAAAAGTGATAACTCGAAATTACGTAGAAACCCTCCCGGGTCGGAAAACCACAGCCGGTGCTAATCCAAGTACTAAGTCAAATCTACTATTTTGAATCCACAAAATATAGTAGACAGACTCAACTAGAATTGCTCCCTTAGACAATTCCTTACAAGGTTTTCCTAGACTCGAAATTCCCTTATCTCGATCTAGTACTTCCTAACCGAGGTAACCTTTACGAGATAGGGACAACTAAACTGAGTTAACCGTTATAGCTCAATCAAGGGACCTTACTCGGAAAGTAAGAAGAGAAGTTGTGACTGATTAAAAGACTTTACAACTCGGAAAGATGTTAGGTACGAGTTGGAGTTGTAAGTAGAAGATTGAGTATGAATACAAAGACTTTTGCACAAGTATGTGTATTGACAATGGTTCTAGCAATCTTCAAGTCTTGAGAGTTGGCTTCTATTTATAGATGACCATGCAGATTAGCCGTTGTGACTAGCTTCGATTAGAAGTCCTCTGTGACCATTGTAACGGTTCTTCGAGTCACTCGTAAAAGATCCGTTGAGTTGTGAACGTTGTGCAACGGCTCTTGGCTCCTTTGAATATCCCAATCTACTGGTGGTGTTTGAAAAGTAAGGTGGAAACCACCGTTGAGCTTAGCGTTGAAGATTTCCAGCTTTGGAAACAGACAACCTCGACACGATCTCGGCCCGTGGTCGAAGTAGAAAAAGTCTTGTCTGTTGGTGATTTGACATCTTGAAGCCGGTTACTTTTGTAATTCAAAAGTAGGATATCCTCATTTAAATAACCTACAAAAGTAACTCAATTTGGTTCTCAAAGTATAAAATACTTTGGTCCAAGATTAGACACGAGATAATAATTTAATTAAGATAATTAAGTGCATAATTATGTGAGTTAGAAAGAGATGGAATTTTTCCGAGTCTAATATTCATTATAGTCAAATACCATCCGAGTCTTTCGAAGAAAGATCAAGTTAGATATTGAATATCAAATAAAGAATGCTTGATCCGGACGAGATGAGGTTCAAACAAAACAAGGCGACTAGAAGAGATCAACTAAAGCTGTAATTCATCCGAACTTAATGAAGTCGGATCCGACTTTAAACGTGTTAGAACGAGTGTTTGAACATGCAATAAATCATAGTGTTGTATGAGTGACTCGGAACTACGGATGTAGAAAGATGATTAATGAGTATTCTTTCGAGTCGATCAGAATCAAACAAATGCAATAGCTTGTGTAATACTCGTAAAAGATTCTATACTACTCGGAAAAGTTTCTATATCACTTAGAATGACCCGTAATCAAAACTTATAAGAGATGGAGTTTATACCTGAATCCTTGA
The DNA here is from genome assembly GCA_021018815.1 of Talinum fruticosum. Taxonomy (NCBI): domain Eukaryota; kingdom Viridiplantae; phylum Streptophyta; class Magnoliopsida; order Caryophyllales; family Talinaceae; genus Talinum; species Talinum fruticosum. The sequence continues at coordinate 365,309 of JAITYX010000020.1, forward strand.
CAGTCACTTAGAATGTTACTCATGCAAAGTCCGAGTCTTCACACCACTTGTCTAGGCCAAAGATAATTAAGCATTTAATTATCCTAATTTAATTATTATCTCGTGCTTAACCTTGGACCAAAGTATTTTATACTTTGAGAACCAATGTTGTTTGCTTTTGTAGGTTATTCAAACAAAGCTAATATATCTTTTAAATTTCAAAAGCAACCGGCTTCTAACCGTTAAACGCCAGCGAGACCGTTTTAGCCAATTTTGGACAGGACTCGGACACCGTGTCGTGGCTATTCTGTTTCCAAAGCTGAAAAATCCAACGCTAGGATCAACGGTGGTTTCCGCCTTGCTTTTCGAACAACATCGGTTGATTGGGACACCTTTTTGAGCAAATAGCCGTTGCCCAATGTTTATACCTCAATGGATTTTTTTGAGTGACTCGAAAGGCCTTTTCCAACGGCTAGTGAAGACTTCGATCCGGAAACCGGACACAACGGCTAATCTGCTTGGATATCTATACATAGAAGCCAATTCACAAGACTTGAAGATTGCTTGAAACTATTGATCAATACATTGCCTAATTCTTTTAGTGCAATACTCACTCAAATCTTCTTCTTACAACTCCCAGTTTGTACTTAACATTTTCTAAGTTGTAAAGTCTTGTAATCAATTACATATTTCTCTTACATTCGAGTAAGGTACGCTTGAATGAGCTGTAAGGGTTAACTCGGTTCAATTGTCCCTAGCTTGTAAAGAGGAAGGCTCGATACCAGTACCACAATTATGCAATGTGAGGACTCATCTAAGGAAACCTCTTAAGTCTATATTTATAGTATCAATAGAATTATAAATTTACAATTATATTCCTAGTATATCCTCTATCAGAAACCCGATTGACCCGCCAAATTCCAAATGAATGACCTCCAATCAAACTCTGTGTAGCTCTAAACGACATATTTTGTCCCCAGTGTAATTGGAGTATCTATAGAATAATTCGATGGAAAATTTGCTTTGACAATACTGATGGTATTCTCTTTCAACTGCAAATAAGATACAAAGGTGAACCTAACATACTAGAGGAAGAGGAAATAATGCAACTTTAAAATTAACATATTTAAGCCCTTAATCATAGTTGCAAAAGACAAAACCAAAACACCCCTCACATATTGATTGCATTTTCTTAACAAATTTGTTGGACAAAATGAACACTGGTGAAATGTGTACTAATAAATAAAATGACTAGACTTTGAACTTGATACGCGTTTCCACTTGGCTTAAATATAACCCATATTTAAAATTAACATACTTAAGTCCTTAATTTTAGTTACAAAAGCCAAAACAAAAATTCCCCTCACATATTAATTGCATTTTCTTAACAAATTTATTGGACAAACTAAACACTGGTGAAATGTTTATTAATACATAAAATTGATAGACTTTGAACCCAATAGACATTTTTATTTGACTTAGATATAACCCAACCAAAAACTATAATCAATTGGAATGATCCATTACAATGAACCTCGAGGTTCATCACCCTCCAAGGTAAATGGATATGATTAATTGATTGAATAAAACAGTTCCTGGATAGAGGATAGAAAAGGACAGGGAGAAAAAAAATCAGGAAGTGAGAAATCTGATTTTCTATTCCAAGGATGCATATGGGTCCAACATGTAGTTCTGGCAGCTAACCTCAACCATTCTAATATATACTCTTTTTATTTGCTAAGGACAAGTCACAAAATACACGAAGTAGAAATACTTGTAAGGCCATCGAAGTTCCGCCTTTATACTTGAACAACTAACTTAGTTGTAAGCTAGCTACGAGATAGAAATGTACATCATATGTAGAAGGTGAAAACAAATGGAGAAACAGCCAAAGAAAACACTAAAAATCAACAAAAGCCCGGAGGAGTGGGTCAGAGGTTCTCTCAGTTGGGTGCACATAATTGCTTGGCCTTTCACTTCGTGAAGTTTCAAAATGTTTGTCCAACTTGAATCCACCACATATCTGTTTCTTATATACTTGCACATTTTTCTTCCTTCTTTTTTGTTCTGGTATTTATCCATATTACCTGACAAGGTATTTGGACATTGATTAACCGTATAGTTTTGGGTGAGGCGGGACGGAAATAGATAAAATAACATAGTTCGTAAATTGTAGGGGAATAAATTTTATGCAATTGTATTATAAACAGATGTTGGAAGAGAAATCAATATAATTTTAAAAGAAATTTTTATTGAAATCCACTAAAAAAAGTAAAAAATAGCAAAATACTAACTTTTTCAGTCTTACAAATAGTGGCATATAGCAGCTATTATACCTCTATACGCATGAAATTTTTTTTTTTTTTTTTTTTTGATGTAAGACATTCAAAGTTTTCTAACAAACAATAATAAGTTGCATAAAGGATTTACATTTATGATAATGATAAGAATATTTATGACATTGTCAATATATTAAATATACATTGTGAGCTGGGTCATTCATAAGCCCTAATAAGCTCTGTGAATCAATAAATTCGAGAAAAAAATAGACAATTATCGAACCCAAGGCCCACATAATAAGTCAATATTTCCTAAAATGAATGGGAGTTAGAGTTCCTCCACATGATCGAACGTAGGCAGGAATATTGACGGATGATAACCATGCCAAACCAGCTAATGCTATTTCGGCATTGAATAGACAATCCATTATTCTATAGCAAACAATGTACAAAAATACTTTATTTTTAAGTTGATCATCATCATAATCCCCAAAAAAGAAAAAAATCCAAAGTGGATAAGGAAAAAATCGGCGACAATAGTTTGCTTCCTAAAAGAGCATATGTTATTTTGTCAAGAACTAAAAAACAATATTACCTCCATGCTATAATTACTCTGAACAATATTAAAATAGATTAATAATATTTTCTAAGTTTTATTATCAAACACATATGTATACTTCGAATCATATATCATTGAGCAAAAGACATTTCATGTTTATGTTTATGCATTGTTAAATTTTGAGGACAATATACTTGTATCAATATTCTTAGAGGTAACGTACCAAAATTTAATATGTTTAGACTTAATAAAAAGGTAACATATATTAAAAATTGTTATTACTACTATTATCGTCATTAAAAATTTAATAATTTAATATAAATTTAATAATAATTTATTTTAAAAAGATTTGTATGGCACTTCGCCTAAATGATGGGGCCTAAACTTGGCTGATTTGTTGAGTTTGAGGCCCCTTTCAAAAACCAAGATTTCTTGCTAGATTTATGACCTAATCTTCCTCAAGAGGCAAGCCTCGATCAATTTGTCCAAAGACATTTGCAGTGAAAACAAACAAGTTCATTTCAGTATCAAACATGTAGAAGATAAGGCTTAAAACTAGATATGCTGACAAACTGACAATTCTACGTGGGGCTACCTCAATGAAACGTGTAGTGCAAGCTGTGGCTTTTCATTCTGAACCACATTTTGTGCTTCATCATTCTCATCAATTTTATGTCATATGAGATGGGAAGTAATCCTCATTCAAATTATGAAACTGTCTTTTTCATTCCATCTTATCACCATTTTCAATTTAGATTTTACCAGTCTTAGGTATAAGAAAATTTAAATGCAGATAATTTTCTTTTTAAGTATTACACCCTTAAATATAATCATGATCAGTGTCTTTTAGTTTATGTTTATCATCATTGAGCTATTATAGGTCCATAAAAATGTAAATTTTTTATATTAAAGATCTTCCCCATTCACAAGGCTAAAACTTAAAATCTTGTTTAAGGGAATAAATGTCAAACTATTAGAATCAAAAATTTCGACAAGTGTAAGAATTGCATTAATTTTGGTAGATCATATATATTACATCAATTTATATTTCTAATGCCCTAGCCCAAAGAGAAAAGCGGAGAAGAAAGCTCACATTGCCGTATGACTCAATTGTTAATAAGCATAATTTAACACATCGTCAGGAAGGAGCCAGTCAGTCATTTTCTTCCTAATTAAAACCACAATGAACCATAGGGCTTACCAAAGCCAATTATTACCTTTGCAATCCACATTTTAGGTCGAACAAACTGAAGCTAATTAGCTTTATTTCATTTTAAAAGAGAAGTAAACAAGCAGGTTGATCATACCATGGGATGGGAAACAACCATTTTGCTTCTAATTAATGATTCTTTTGAGGATGATACATTTACATACAGGCGAAAAGCACTTGGGTTACTCTATTTCAAGAAACCACATATTGACATTAGAACAATGAGATCCCACCATCTCACTGCACAGATTGCCTCGAGAAGCAAGTTCAGTGAACAGAAGAACAAACCCAGGTCCAGCTTTAAGTACGCGATTTTCCATAGAGATTAGCATAAACAACCTTAGTCCTATGTACAAGGATCAAACTCAGGAAAATTGCGACAATGCAGAGAGTAGACATGATCATGGAAGTAAGGAAGAAGCATATAGAACCTTCACAATTTGGTGGTTCATTTTGACCAAGCAATCCGCTGGAGACAAACGCAGGATGATGGTGATGTTTTTGTTCAGCTTGCTTCTCTGCTTCATGATCATATATGCTACTCGCTATTAGACCAGAGAACACGAGTGAACCAATAGGGTTTGCCAAAGTAAAAAATTGTACAATGCCCCGAAATTCTTCAAGCCAAATAGTTCGGAAGCACTAGCGGGTACCACAGCCCAGTGGGCACCATACCCAAGACCGATCAACAGGGTTCCTACATACATTGCCCCAGGCCATCCCATGCCGATAAAGAAGTGCCCTGCTGCCATTACAACTTGAGCTACTGCCATTGCTACTGGCCTTGGATAAGCATACTTCCTGATAAAATATATAAAAAGATGGGAGTCCCAAGCAAGGCAAAAGCAATGTGTAATCAAAATGAACTGTGAAATCCTGCACAAGGCTGGGTGTGTGGGGAATGATGGATCAGATGCATGCAGCCTTGCCCCGACAATTGAAATGCAGAGAGGCTGTTTCCATTAAGTCAAGACTATTTCAGAACAAGAGAGGTCGAGGAAAATTAATACTAAGACATTTTGGTCTACTCAACAGCATGAAAATGGACAAGGATAAATTGGGTGAGCAAGCATGCGCCAAGTTATACATACCTGACGACAGTCTCAGATAAGTAACCCCCTCCAATACGACCAAGGAAATTCCATATGCTGATCATGGAAACAAATATATGAGTATTCTGATAGCCTAAAGATTGGCTCATCTGACCCAGATTATCAATCACAGTCAAACCCGATCCAGATGCGAGAACAAAAGGACAAAACATAAGCCAGAAATCTGCCTTAACTAAAGCTTGCAACAAAGTGAAGTCTTCTCCTCTGCGAGGACCCCTTCTCCTTTTAACCCTAACTGCTCCCTCTGCTGCTGCTTGTGCTACCATGGCTTGCAAATGGGCGATCCGTTTTTCCTCTCTGATGCCGGAAGCAAGTTCACCGTCGACTTTTCTTCTTCTAGCTCACTAAAAATGACCTCAGAATCAGATTCTGTTTTCACAGCTTCCTCTTTATCAGGCTCTGAAAGTAGAACTTCCTCTAATGAAGGTCTTGGCTCTTCAGTGAGAGCCATTGAAATTGGAATGCAAATTGGAACAAACAGTATTATGAATAAGAAAACAGTGAATATTATGACAGCAGCGTAACTAATGTCGATTAGGTCTTCAACCAGCATGATCCCCATTAGGTAAGCTGCCAGAACAAGGCAAATACTATAGACAAATGTGAAACTTGCTCCATCAGATGCTCGAAGTTGTCTGTGACCTTTGACAGGTCTTATAATGAACATCAGGGTAATGACTACCATAGACGGTCCAACCGCTATCATGAAGATAAGTGATGCATGGTCAGGATGGTTGAAGATAGTGTAAATCTGGGTCAAAATGGCACCACTTAACCCAGCGAAGCCCTTCAGTATGCCCACTATTGGACCCCGATTTTTGGGAAGTTTTGCACACAGGAGACAAGAGCAGCGGTGTTGAAGTATGTTTCACCATTTGTTCCAATGAAGATAAGAATGCACATCTGCAGAATAAATTCAGAAAATCATATTCATTGGTGGCCTCTAAGAGCAGAAATTAACTTATCATTACCTCATTTGATTTCATCCTGAATCACTTAAGCCGTCAAAATATCAGCAAAAACAGATCTTCATCCCACATAAATGTCTGAGCAGACTCAGCAGCAAGCAAAAATTCAAGCAAGCCATTTTCTCCCAAAATTCTATAAGGTTTTAAGTTAAACTTGATTCAAAATCAATGATTGTTTCAGAAAGAAACATTGTTCCAGAGTTACTCATCTCAGTGATGTTACTTCATAATGGAAGAAGAGAACTAGAAATGCTTAAAAAGTCACCCTAAATGAAGATATCAAGCAGAATTCATGATCAGATCAAACAAAGGAATGCAGTCAACTCAGTATTCAAAATTACAAAACAACATTAAAAAAAACAATTGGTTGGCTCCTATTTTAACAACTCCTATGTGGGTCCTGCTTACATGAGTTTGACAAGATTTAAATATACACAATTTTAGCTTTGCAAACATCTTTACTCATATTTACAACTGTTAGATGGTGTCCCAAAATCTCATATTTTAGGAAAGATTGTTTCTTTATAAAATTGGGTATCCTAAATTTAATTGTATTTTGTTTCCTATTTGTATTAGCTAATTGTTACCTATTAGAATTAGGAGTAAGAGTTTTGGTAGGTTTAGGATATTATGTTGGGTTAGGATTTCTTTCCTATTTAAATGAGGGTTGGCCTTCATTATAAACATCAAGGAGTTATTGCGAGGAGACTGTTGTGAGATTGGGATATCTCGAATTTGGGAAGATCTCTAAGTTTGAAATCGTATTGTACTCTCTCATAATAGTGAAATCATTATACTTGTGTCGTTCGTGGTTTTTCCAGGTTTGGGTTTTCTATGTTAAATTCTTATCTCATTCCTATTTTTCGATTTCCATCTAATTTTTGATATTGTTTTTGTCATCCTAAATCGCTTCCGCATCTTTACTCTAATTTCACATAACAAATGAGGTTTAGAATGGGGCTAATTTCCTAACAGCAACGTACTTACATTAAAAATATTCTGAAAACATTTTTGTTGCAGTGGAAAATATTTTGAAACATACAAGTAATCAAGTAACTAGATATAAAAGAGAAATAATTACAATCATAAAAAACAATTGATAAAAAAACCTACATAAAAGAAAAACAATTGATGTTGACATTCTGTCACCAAAATATTTATTTAGTACAGCTATTAGAAAAGCCCCAATCCCCTAAAGTAAATTTTTTTTGAAAAGAAAACTATTTTAAATTTCCAGCAATGCTATCAACACTACAACTAAGCTAAGCGTTACAAACAGAAAATTTCAATTCACAAAGGCAATAATTCATTCAAATCCGGAAATTAGCAACCTAGGACTCTGAAACTCCTCAAAAGACAAGTGCACATCTTGACTATTTAACCAACTTTTAAAATATAATTAAAACCCCACCTCCTCCTCCCCCAAAAAAAAAAGAAAAAGTAATCAGAAAACAGTTTATAAAATTGAGAAACTTACACACCACAAAGGCAAAGGAGGAGCTCTACCAGTAATGATGAGCCAAACCCAACCATAACCAATAAAATTCTGAAGGGCACCAATAAAAAGGGCAGCCCAGAAAGGCAAAACTTCACAGATATAACCAGTCAAAAAACCAACACTATCCCCTAAATCTTTAGCAACACCAAGCCTTGCAATTTGCCTCTGATTGTAGCTCAGAGAGCTCTTTATCACTGGTGATATGCTCCCGAACATGTACCCTATCCCAGCACATGATTGTATCCAAATTGCTGTCACAAAAACCAGCCATCGATTGATGAAAAACCCCTTGAATCTCTGCACTAAATGATCCATTTTTAGGCTTTTCTCGTCTGGGTATTTTTGAAAGTAGTGTTTTTCTCAGCGGCAAGTTTTTTTCGGAGTGAATTTGGAGCAATTTGATGAAGTTTGTTGGTGGGTTTTTAGAATACTCTCGTGAAACGCGAGGGGAAAGCAAGAATGGAAGGGTGGAACAAGGACAACAGAACGTACATGTAGACAAGTTATTGAGTAGGGCGGGGCGGGGCGGGGCGGGGCGGGGGAAGGCTTGATGACTGGCTCTTCTGTATTTGCAATCAAGACCTGAGTTTTTGTTGTATCGCGTTAGTTTATAGGTCTTGTCGTATTGTGTGCCACATAGTCTTTTGTAAAATTAATTTAGAAAATTTTATGATAGTCTCGCAACAAATTATACCATGTACCATAATCACATGTCAGCATAACATAAATGGGGGAGGGACATGTATGTACTATAGGCGGCATTTTAGAAACAAAAGATAAAAAGAAAATTATTAATTTATGATCAGATTATGAATCTCATGATTACATTATATTTTTAAGTCTCGCGACTATTTAGTTATAATTTCTTTATTTTTTATTTTCATTCTCTAAACATTCCGTCTAATTTTCTTTTTGTCTAATTATCTATTAACATGTGAGTCGGAAGTGTTATATGTCATGCATACTCCTTTACTACGATTTAACAATTAACCTTAGTTAAAAGCACTTGTTCATGATCGTTTATATGGCACTCATCGAGGCTCTTTAGACTTAAGACACAGCCAATCATACACGGGGAACACATTTTGGTTCAATGCATGAACCCATGTGGTATATGCTAGTAGTAAATGCTATATCTTGAAATCATTAAAACTAAGGGGACAATTTGGAAAATAATTTTTAGGCATTAGCCGCTGCTTATTTGTATTAGGGATTTGTTATTAGCTATTTGTAACCGTTTGTTATTAGCTTTTTATAACTCTCTGTATTGATTGCTTTTAAAATAAAGCAGTTTGTGATTAGTTGTTTTCGATAAGGATGATGATACATATCTTGTAGGAAGACATCTTTTAAGTGTCTTACTTCAACCTAAATTAATATGTTATAAGATTTTAAGTTATCAAATTTTCAATAATTACATTTGTAGTATGTTTTGTATGAGACTATCTCACCTAAAAATTATTATGATACGGAAAATTTTATGATGAATTTAAATGCATAAGAGGGTGATCGATAATTCATTTAAGAGTGATCGTAATAAAAGTCACATCTTAATAAATTATTAGTAACACTTCAATTAAGAAGTCACTCTATTATAGGTTATTAGTCATATTAAAACCTTTGAAAAATTACCCCTAACAAAGTCCATCTCACAATAACCTTTACGTGAGACGATCTCATATAAGAATTTACGTTACATTTAGGCCTTGTTTCATTTAAAATTAACATACAGACCTTACATCTCCTCACAGTTTCTTATAGTTCCTTATAGCTACTTACAGACTCCTTATAGCTTTCTATAACTTAATTTACAACTATTTTACATCTACGTGCACCTTCTTAAATTCCTTATAACTACTTACAGACTTCTAGTAGGTTTGCTTACAATTTCTTATAGCCTTACATTTCTTTACGAGTTGAATGGACACAAGGCCTTAATCATGAAGTATAAAGTTTTAGTATCCGTCGGTTTCACCAATAGGAATAAACACTAATCGGATCAACCTATTTGTGAAGATGTGTGATCAAAGTGATTTAAAATTGTGAAAGATTATGCATAAAAATATCACTTTGTAAAAGGATTATTAACATCCGTACCCTCGTACTATGCTTGCAATCATTTTTACGCCCATGTCGTATTGAAAATTATTTTCATACCCCCGACCTTACTTGACATATTAGAGTTGTAGGTAAAGTTGGAATTTTAAGTTGACCGGAGACGTGAAAAGACTAAAATGCCCTCTACACTCTTCCCCCTCTGTTCCTCCCTCTTTCTTACTTTTTCTCTACATCCTCTGTTCTCCCTTCGGACGGTTCCCCTGTTCTCCCTTCGAATGCATCCTCTGCGAAGGCAAGTTCGAGCCCGACACTCTCTCTCCTCTCAACGTCTCGAAAACCTCTCTCCTCCCGTGCAAGTCATAATCTAGTTGATGATCACGTTGATTGGAGAAATAGAACCACATCAACGAGACAACGAAGCTTATAGACCGTCAATGAAGCTGTAAGATATGAGAAAGCACGGTGTCGAGCAACAGTGATTTCATTCTCAAATAAAAATCGGGCGGTGAAAACCACAATCTTAATCAACATGGCAATCTCAAATCCAGACGAAAGACCATCCTAAAGATTAAATGGAATCATAAAAAGAAAAGTACCCAATTCTCGAAGCAAGGATTTTAAGTATTGTGTCCGAAAAACAACTCAAATAAATGACAAAAGCTACTTCCCAAATGTTCCATTTTTTTGTGTTTTTTTGGGGGTTGTCCAACTAGATGTTTGTCCGAATTGTGGAGAGTCTAGGAATAAAGAGAGAGCTTCAGGTCATCATATCAAGGGAGTAAATGAAATTTTAAAATCAAAATTCAAATCCATAATGAAGTTGTCTCTCGGCGGACTATCGAAACATAATATACGAGACCTAGGCCTCGGTTATTATTATGACAAACCAGCCTCCATATCGAATGATACATCAAATACGATTGATTTATCATCACTAAAAAGGGCGAGGATCCGAGGACCATCCAGAAATTTGTCTAAGAAAACCCGGAGGTGGGAGGAGGAAAGAGAAGAGTGAGCGGTGGAGCATGCTCTCGACTTGCGGGGAGGAGAGAAGTTTTCGAGACGTTGAGAGGAGAGAGAGTGCCGGGCTCGAATTTGCCTTCGCAGAGGATGCATTCGAAGGGAGAACAGGGGAACCAATCAAAGGGAGAACAGAGGATGCGAGAGAAGAAAGTAAGAAAGAGGGAGGAACAGAGGGGGAAGAGTGTAGAGGGCATTTTAGTCTTTTCACGTCTCCGGTCAACTTAAAATTCCAACTTTACCTACAACTCTAATATGTCAGTAAGGTCGGGGGTATGAAAATAATTTTCAATACGACATGGACGAGAAAAATGATTGCAAGCATAATACGAGGGGTACGGATGTTAATAATCCCTTTGTAAAAATCATAAGTTGCAACACCATTATGATCTTCAATCATACAATTATGTTTTCAATTTAGCATATGATAATATAGCTTTTAGGTAATTTAATATATTATAATATAACTTTTAAGTTAAGAGAAAACACTTTAGATATGTCTTGTAGCAAAATGCATATTATTTTGCTTTTTGAGAAAAAGTGTAAGAGAAAAAAAGCTAATTTCAAAATGTTTTTAAAAGGAGCTTTTTAAAAAGAAAAATTGAATTACAGAATCCTGAACTTTGGGTCTATTAATGGAAAAATCCTGAACTATTGATTATCTCCGCATCATCCCGAATTTTCACTCTAATATTTTTGGGTAGCCCACCATAGAGTTACGGGCAAAAAGAATTGATGGCGCTATGATGTGGTGGCGGTATTAGTGCATGTGGCTAATGTTGACCCCGATTTTAACTATAATTATTAACATGTTAATTTTCACACCCACTCTCTCTCTCTCTCCTCCCCGTCTCACTTTGCGTTCAAAATTAGTTCACTCTTTCCTTACTCCCATGTATGAAACTTAGAAAAGAACGAATGCCTCAAACTGATTCCTCTTTAACAATGCCTCTATACTTATGTATCTATATTTCTTAACTAGATGAAATAAACTTGAATTCTTCCCTTACCAACTTGTCCTCTCAAATAAAATCAATCTAAATCATATCTGTCCAATTTTGCAATTCCTCCGAAGAATTGAAGAAATCATGAGCCGAAGAAAGAACTTTGGTCACCAACTCCGGGAAGGAGAGGAATTTCGAGTGGCCAATCACGAAGAGAGCAAATGTTATTGGTGAAATGCCTCCATGATTTACCTACGAGTGCATCGGATATTCAAAAAGCCCCCATATAGAGAGAAGAAATTTTTCAAATGTCCATTATGGAAGGTAAATTGATTAAGAAAGTAGGGTTTTAGTTGAAGAGGATGAGGATGAAGATGGAGATGAAGAGCAAAGTAAAAATTTGAAAAAAAAAATTTGACCTGTTACTATAGTTCTTAAACAGAATTGTAATGAAAGGTCATGTTATTACTACGGTTCTATCTAAAAACTATAGTAAAAGGTCCACCTATTACTAGGTTTTTCGATAGAATCGTAATCATAATAGATTAGACATGGCCTTTTTACTACGATTCTGTCTAGGAACCGTAGTAATAGGCCATGTTCGTTTCCTCTCTCTCAACACTTTCCTCTCTCTCCTTTATACCTCTTCCATGCTTCGGTTTTCTAGGCAAGTTGCAAAGGAGATTCTACTTCAAATTCCATTAACCTTCTACTACATTACATAAATTTTGGCTTAACCTCAAATCCTTAAACATTGAATTCCATCAAAACCCAAAATAAAATTCTATTAATCCTCTAATACCAATTTAATGAAGGATTATGTTACCCAATTAGTTAAAATAACAACATCAAGGAGAAAGAACGAAACCCATTGACAAGAAAAAATGTATATCTACTTTCAAAATTGAGAGCTCGATCAACAACAAGACATCAAATTGACAACAAACATCATGAATTTTCAAGTGCGTAGTTGGTTAATGATCAACATTGAAGAGAAGGAACAAAACTTATATAATGGTTTGAGGAAATTGTGGATTCGAGGGAAGCAAAATGAAAAATTCAGATCAAATTACATAAAAATTCCAGCTCGAAAGCCCAAGAAATTGAATTTTACATGCCCATCTATTTTAGATCAACATTTCGAGAGTGGGAGGGGTGAAGCAAGAAGAAAAACTGGAAATAGGGGCATGAGAAATGGAGTTAGAATTGTAGCCTTGTCGACAATGGGGATTTACGAGGAGAAAGAGAGGAGAGAGGGAATAAAATACGGTTAAGTGAGATAGAGTAACTCAACATTAACCCATCTAATGGTTATGTGTATATTAAATAAAACATTGAAGTTATTTGAAAAAGAAATATCATGTGGACAACTTCCACCACGTCATTCAACCACTAAGTCTTATTGCTTGAAACTCGGTGGTGGGATACCCGTAAATATGAGCATCAAAGGTCGTAATGCAACGGGACTAATCAATAGTTTCAGATATTTCCATTAATAGAGCTCAAAGTTAGGGATTATATAATCTGATATTCCTTTTAATAATTAGTATTTTTGACTAAAAAATTAACTCAAAACGTTATTTTACCAAATGCCTAAATTAGCAGTTTGACCATCGCAACATTCAATAAAGGTAATAGTGTTTAGAATTTTACCAAACAATCAAATCCTATTATTTTTTAAACTAGTATTTAGGATAATTTTTTATATTCAAGAAACGTCTCAAAAAAGCCAACAACATTAGTTTTGAACTCAAAAAAGTTGATGTTCATAATTTTCGACCGTAAAGCCCCTTCGATAATATTATTTTTAGCAAATTGTCCATATCATGCATTCATAAACTAATTCAATAATAAAATTTACCGAATACATTTTCCTCCCCAAATATGCCATTGAAAGGTTGAAGGTAGAGAGAAAGAAAGAGAGAGAGAAAGAGAGAAAGAGAGAGAGAGAGAGAGTTTAACGAGGTTGAAATATAAGTTGAAAATTTTAGGAAGGACAGGTGACTAGATCTTCAACCACTCCCAACCAACTCAATTCAAGGAGGCAAAATGGAGAAGAAGAAGGTATGAGGTGCAACCATGGAATACAAGTTGTGCATCTAATGTGCAATAAACTCCCTAACAAAGGAAAGAAGTTCTTCGGCCTCCCTCTATGGAAGGCAAGTGAAAAACTATAATTGCTGGCCTCAATCTAATACCGGTAGATGGTGATGAAGTTAGAGTTTCATTTTTGTTTTTTATAAAAATAAATCAAAATTGTGACTTTTTCAAATGTGATGAAGAGGAAGATGTGAACTTCCTAGAAAAGAACAAGATACTTAAAAACAAGATAGATGAGTTAATAAGGGAGATTCAGAATATGCAATTAGAATTTGGTCATTTTAAAGAAATGAAGGAGGAAAACAACAATACAACAAGAGGTGATGATTTAGCGCTTCAATTGTCAAGATTGAATGTTGAGAACAATGAATTGAGATGCAAGATTGCTTAGAAAAAGTTGAGAAGGTCAAGAGTTGAAGAAGAACTGAAAACATTGAAGGCTAAAATGCAGCCACTCGAAGGTTTCAAGGAACTCGAAGCTAAAAGAATGTGGTTTATTGTGGTTGTTGTTGCGGTGATTGTATGTTTGATGATATTTTAATAAGGGGTTGGTCGGTGATTTTTAGTTTGGTCGAGTGTGGTTGGTGAGTACATTGAAAGATGAAAGACAAGTTTATTATTGTCCGGTGGTGAGCACTTACCGATATGTACTTTTGTTATGTAATGAATTAACATTAAATTTGGCACTAATACGGATATGACTTTTTATTTACAGATCGATTTACGACGGTTAAAAGGACAACTGTCATGAAAAATGAGGTAGTGACATTTTGTAAATAATCGGCCTTATATAACACCTATGACGACGGGTCATTGAAAAAATCATCGTCATAGGTTAAGCAGTCACCTTTTGACTACGGTTCTTTGAAAGAACCGTAGTCATAGGTTACATTTGATGATGGTTTTTCCATTGAACGGTCATCAAATGTTTCTCCAAATAGTATTTAAAAACTCAAGAACCGGTACTTGGTGTTTCCACGCCCTCTTCATCTGCTCTCTACTCTTGGTCTTATTGCTCTCCACAGTTCCTCTCGTGCACTACTACCTCATATCTAGAACTGGTACCTATTGTTTCCACGCCCACTTCAACTAGTAAGCTATCCTCACTATTATAGTTTTCCTCTCGCTCACTATTTCCTTTCGCTCACTCTTTCCTCTCGTCTCTTTTAGGTGTACGTAGTTGTCCTCTTGTTCACTCTCGCCATCAAGCCGTCAAGCCTCTCGCTCACTCTCGTCGTTATTGTCGTTCTTCCACTATGAATCTTTATTCTCTCTTATTTTTCATTTTAAGTTATTTACAAAATTTAGATAGTTGAAAGTTGAATGTATTTGCGGTAATTATGTGAATGTTGAGAATGTGGGTAATGTTTGAGATTTTGAAATGTTGAATCGTTTATTAAGAAATGTGAGTAACATTTGTTAATTTGTTAAGTTGAAAATTCGTGAAATGTTTGAGATTTTAAGAAAAGGGTTTAGGAGTTTAAGATTTGATTAATATGGGGAAATAGAATGATAGTTGAGGATTGTGAATCGAAAGAGTGTGTCCAAATTTGTTTAAGGTTTAGAGAAATAAAAAGATAATTTGGATATAAGGACATCCCCAAAACTTGTCATAAAGATAAATTTGGATCCAAATTTGTTTATTTTGATGGGGTGATGTTGAGGTGAGGTTATTTATCCAATTATCGAAATCGGTATCCAAATTTGGTTAGAGTTTAGAGAAATAGAAATATTTATGGTTAAGGGTGTGGAAAAATAGAAAAATTTGTTGTTTAGGGTTTAGAAAAATGGAAATATATCTAGTTTAGGGTTTAAGGATAAAAGGGAGAAAATATAAAGGTGAAAATGTAAAAAATGGAAAGGTTTTTGGATGTAGGGATCTCTCCAAAAGCTTGTCATAAAGATAAATTTGTTATCAAATTCGTTTATTTTGATGAGTTGATATTAGGGTGGACTAATTTATCCAATTATCTAAATTTTAGGTTTCCTTTTTGATTGTAAGTTTGTTGTATTATACATGATCGTAAACTAGAGTACATGATTTTTTCAAGTTTACGTAATGCATAAGATGATAATGAATATGAATGAAATGTTGAGGTCACCCATTTAATTTGCTTCTACCCCAAGACATAACTAGAAGTGGAATTCGATAACCCTTGTTGCCTTTAGCAATAAGGTCGGGTTCACTAAGCAAGACATAGAGTATATATACAACATGGGTTGGTCCACGAAGAGTGGGAAGAGGACTATAGGGTTCATTGGAGAAAAAGGCGATAAATAGTAGGAAATTATTACTAGTTTTATTATTGTTTGTCACCTTGTAGTTTATCGGATCCGATCTCATTGTTATAGACAACAAGGAGTCACCTTGTAGTTTATCGGATCCGATCTCATTGTTATAGACAACAAGGATTATCGGGACTCCGGTTGTAGTTATATCTTGGGGTCGTTAAAGCGAATTAAAGGATGACCTCAATATTTTATTCATATTAATTGTGTTATGCATTATGTAAAACTTTAAGAAAAAACATGTCTAGTTTATGACAATGTATAATACGTCAAAATTGGAAGCCAAAAGAAAACCATATATTATATTTACATACCTTTTTATATTTAAAAATAAATACATTTAATCACTACAAACAATGGTCCATGTTAGAAATATATACTAAGTAACAACAACCTTTTATTTTCATGTAGTTTGATAAATGGCATGCTTAATTGTGTATAATTGTGTTTATTTTCCTTACCAATGTATGCTTTTCATAAATTATCGTATGCATTTCATAAGTTTAGAGAACCTCGTTCAAAAATCGTGCATAACAAGTTATCCTATATCGTGATACGTACATAAATGTGTGTATAACGCTCAGGATATTAGCTTGATATGTATAGGTTTTTGAATTGTCCATGTTAGACAGTTTGAGAATAATATGATAATAGCTTATGTGGCTATTATAATCTTATAATAAATTTGATAATATATCACGTTGTTCATTTCCCTCTCGTTTTCGAGTGCAATATTATGATGACGATGAGTTTGATGTGTATACATTTATTACTTATGTTACCATACAATTAAATAAAGATATACACATTATCCACTTCGAGATTATATGTTGTACTTGAAGGAATAAGGGGAAATGCTACCGAAATTTTGTCAAATGTATGATAAGATTTTGCTATATGGTCTAGGGTCATTATTCTTGAATGGGTTTAGGACCATCTATCCCTGTTGAAGGATCTTGGGCTCAATTCATATTATTGGTGCGTAATTAAATAATGAAAGTGCATACACTTTTCAAACTATATGTGATGAATTACTTCTTGTATTTATAGCGACTGGAGGAGTATAGAATATTGTGATGGTGTTAAAAAATTTCTAGATATTTTCATCGAACATCCAACCAAATTCGGAGAACAGATCAATATTCTATCCGTGTTTTAGGTGTTTTAACTCCTCAAGATTTCCCCTAAGGTTGTAAAAATCACTTATATCGGCATGAGTTTGACACAACTTATAAGCTTTGAGTATGGCATGGGGAAGAGGAGTTTGTGAATAATGGTGTACGTGAAGATGACGGGTATGATGAAAATGACATCAGTAGTATGTAATTAGAAGATCGACCTAAAGATCCGGTTCGTGGAGTAGAACGTGCATTAGTCGATTAACCACATGTATTGGAACAATTGTTAGCTGATTCGGAGAAGTCTCTTTACCTGGGGTGTGATAAATATACCCATTTATCGGTTGTATTGAAGTTGATAAAGTTGAAAAGTTTCACGAGCTTGCTGAGTGTACTCAAAGATATACTCCCGGAAGGCAATGTCCTTCCCAGCCGTACATATGAGGCAAAGAGGATGTTGTGTCCTATGGGCATGGGGTATAAGAAGATACATGCATGCCCCAACGAGTGCATATTATACCGAAATGAACATGCACATAGACACGAGTATCCTAAATGTGGTGTACCTCGATATAAAATGAAAAACATCGATGGAGAGAGTGTTAAGGGACCTATCGTAAAGATGTTGTGGTACTTGTCAATAATATCGAGCTTAAGCGCTTGTTTTCAAGTGCAACCGATGTCAAGAACTTGACATGGTATGCCGACGGAAGAGTATGTGATGACAAGCTACGTCACCCTGTCAATTTTTCTCAGTGTAAGAAAATCGATTCATTGTTCCTAAAATTTAGTAGAGAGGCACGAAATCTACGCCTGGGCCTATGTATGGACGAAATAAACCCCCATGGTGACCTAAGTAGCAAGCATAGTAGTTGGCCCGTTCTTTTGGTTATCTACAACCTACCATCGTCGTTGTGTATGAAGCGCAAGTATATTATGTTGTCAATTATCATTTTTGGGCCTAAACAGGCAGGAAATGATATAGATGTATATTTGGCACCTCTCGTTGAAGATTTAGAGTTCTTGTGGGATTAAGGTGTATCGGTTTATGATGCATACCGTCAAGAGTAATTTACATTGCGAGCTATGATCTTAACCACAATCAATGACTTCCCGCGTATGGAAACTTTTTTAGATACACCGTCAAAGGCCATAAGGCATGTCCCCATTTGTGCAGAGTGTACTTGCTGCTATCAACTTAAGAACGAAAAAAGACGGCCTATCTCGGACACCGAAAGTTTCTTCCCTTTTCCCATCAATATCGTAAGAAAAAGAAGGCTTTCAATGGTAAAATCGAGATGGATTATGCTCCAACTCCATTAATGGGACTTCAAATTTATGACCAAGTGAAGGATCTTGATGTGGAGTTCGGGAAGCCATATCGTCATCAATCCAAAAACAATGTGTGCAAAAAGAGATCAATATTTTTTAATCTTCCATATTGGAAAGAGTTGTATATGAGACATAGTCTTGATGTAATGCATATAGAGAAAAACATATATGAAAGCCTCATTGGCACTCTTTTGAACATACTAGGGAAGACCAAAGACGAAGAGAAAGCACAACTCGATATGTGTAAAATGGGAATACGGAAGGAATTAGCACCGTAACTAAAGAGGAAGACAACATATTTGCCTCCGACTTCTTAAACATTGAGTAAAAGGGAAAAACAACATTTATGTGAGACCTTGAAGAAACTCAAAGTGCCACAAGGATATTCTTCAAACATCGGTAGACTCATTTCGATGTCCGATTATAGACTAATTGGGATTAAATCTCATGATTGTCATGCTTTGATGCAACAAATAATGTCATTTTCTATCCGATCTGTGATGCCCAAACATGTCGGACAATCGATCACAAGACTTTGCTTCTTCTTCAATGCCATATGTAGCAAAGTTATTGATTTGGAGAAATTGGATGATCTTGAGTGCAGCTTGATCGTTACATTGTGCTAACTTAAGATGCACTTCCACCTTCTTTTTTGATATCATGGTGCACCAAGTTGTCCATTTGGTGAGAGAAGTGCGATTCTCGTGGCCCGATTTTTTACCGATGAATGTAACCTTTTGAATGTTTTATGAAATTTCTCAAAGGGTATGTTAGAAATCGATATCGACCAGAAACGTGCATTGTTGAAGCATACACGGTTGAAGAGTGTGTTCAGTTCTTCCGTGAATACCACCCCTAAATGGAAGTTGTTGGTATTCGAAACATTGATTTATGGGGAAGATTACCGGGCGGGAAACCGTGGCTGACGACTCTAACAATTAGTCGGGACATGAGGAATCAAGCACACCTTTATATTCTTCAAATCAGCGATGAAGTGCAACTATTCATTAATGAGCACAAATTTCTCATAAGGAGACAAGATCGAGGAAAAAATGAGACGTGGGTACTGACCCATCATAATCGCACATTTGTCAACTAGTTTAGAGATAGAGTCATCACTAGCGAATTGGAAAAATCACGAAAATATATCTCACAAACATTAGTAAACTTGGCTAGAGAGCCGCAATTGGAAGTCATATCTTACCATGGGTATGACATCAATGAATACTTTTTCTATACAAAGAGCCAGGATAATAGGTGCACCGTGCAAAATAGTGGGGTCATATTGAAGGCTCATTCACTTAATGTTTCCAGCTCCAAAGACAAACATCCCGTTGTAGCTAAAATGTCATATTACAAATTCATTAAGGAAATATGGGAGCTAGACTATGTTAAACTTTTGTGAGCTCGTTTTCCGGTGCAAATGGGTTAATAATAACAACGGTGTCTAAGTTGATGAGATAGGATTCAGATGGCCAATCTTACAAGAGAAGGGCCTAAAGGGGATCAATTCGTTATGGCATCCCAAGCAAGACAAGTGTTCTACGTTTAGGACCCAGGCTAATGATAAGTGGTCCATTGTTCTTCAAGAGAAGAGGCACATTGCTGGTGGGGATGGTAAAGATGTATGTGAGTTTGTTTAGAAGACCCCACCCTTCTTCTTGAGAATGCCTGTCGAAAATGAGGATGATAATTTTAAATAATTGTATCTAAGGGATGACCATTAAGAGGGAATATATATTGAAGATAAGTCCAAAGGAGTGGAAAAATTGCATAACCCATGTAATTATATTAACTCGGTAAGAACATTATTGTATAATAATTTTATTGATGGATATCCATATTTTTGCTTGTTTCAGCAATCTGTAGCATGCTTTTTCAGTATTTCTAACCTTAACACTTTCTTGTAACGAGATCATCTGTTCAATGAGGATCAAAAGGACTAAAGTTTTTCAAGTATTTCGATAAACAAGTAATTTAACAACCAATGTTAGTTTTGATTTCCTCTCTCATTTATGATCCTTCTATATTTGTTCTGTTTCTTATGGAAAAGTTGTTGCTTTAGGTACCTGAATTTTATCGATCAGCCAAAACTCAAGTATAACTTTTGAAGTAGTTGATTTCAAAAGGTGTATAAATGATGACGACAAGCTTTTTAGGTAAACAATTGATTTATACCTGTTTATGTTTGTTATGTTTCTTGTGGATAAGTTGTTGATTCACGCTTTCCTCGGTTTTATGTTGTCCAGTCTACCACTCGCAAGAACTCCAAGCAATGTATTCATAAAAAGAACATCACTTTGGGACCATGACAAAGGAAACATAGATTGCTGGTGAGATGTCATATTTGTGTATTCCTTTTCAAGTACTTATGCCAAAAACTCCATTTACGCGTCTTGAAACTTTGTGGTATAAATGATTTCGATATTTATGCCAAAAGGTTCATCTCTATTTACTTAAAGTGATGTTTTTAGTAGATTGAGTTATGTGTTTGTCTTTATGACTATATTGCTTGCTTGGAGTTCGTGGAGGTTGCGTGGACAACAAATATGAGGTATATATGTTGTCTAGGGTACCGCTGCAACAACTCCAAGCATGAAATATCATCATAAAGATAATCACATAACTAAATCTACTATAAAAGCATTGCTTTGGGTAAATAGAGATTTTTCTTTTGACATAAACATTGAAATCAGTTTATTCCACAAAATTTCATGACGAGAGATGAAATTTTTGACATAAATACTGAAAAAAAAGTACTCTTTGATTATATTTCACCTCATTGTGACATATTCTTTGTTTATACTCATTGCGAAATATGAAATTATTGTTGAAATTGTTAAAGATGGAAACTATTATGGTTGTATTAATGTGGAAAATTTTATATATTGGAACAATTGATGTTGTTGATGGTTGTTGCATAAGTTGTTGTGGTTGTAATTGTGTATATTCTATTTGTCTAACTTTGTACAAGGGGTACAAAAATAAAAAATTATAAAAAAATCAGACCTATTACTACTTGTTCTTAATGAAGAACCGTAGTAATAGGTCCGAATATAACCTATTACTACGGTTCTTCCTTAAGAACCGTAGTAATAGATCTTAACCTACTATTTTGGCCAAAACAGGGGGATTGGGCTAAGACCTATAACAACGATTTTGTTTCTAGAACCATTGTTGTAGGTTAACCTATTACTACGGTTCTTTTGTAAAAACCATAGTAATAGGATATATAGACTACGGTTCTTCAGGACAACCGTCATCGGAGGCCTTTTTGAACCGTAGTAAAAGATGCCCACCTATAATTACGCCCACATATACGATGCCGGATCATCGTAGTTAAAAGTGGTTCCTATAGTAGTGTGGAGAGAAACTTTGTGTTGCCTCTATTTACATAATTGAAATTGTTATATATCACATTTGTCCAAAATAGGATACATAATAGAATTATTGTTTATCCAAAGCAACTACATGATATGTATCCGTGATAATAATCAACCAAAATACAATACGATCATTGTGTCTAAGATAATCTAAAAGTAGTCACTATGTTGCTTGAGCAAAAATGCAATTGGCATATGTCATCGGTTGAACAATTAGGCTGGTGGTTGTATGGGGCAGCTAGCAACGAGATACTTGGCTAAACATGTGTAGTTGTGCACTTGTAGAGACATGATGTATATAAGACAATAAACAACTATTGAAAAGAATCTTGCTAAAAATGGAGGATAAGATAATTTAAAAAACATAAGAGAGAATCTAGGTGTTTAAAAACACATGCATGTGTTTGACTACTTCTCATACCCATGCCCCCAATTCCTCATCCCCTACCCCTAGTTTCTCTTCCCCTTCATCTACCCCTTGTTGCTTGGCCAGTGGATGCAATCACCTCTTGTCCAACTATAGAGGTGGTAAAAATTGTCTTGGGCTTCCTCTTCTTCGGTTGCTTGGCTCGGTGAATGTCGACACTTGTTGCCCAAATTCAGAGGTGGTTGGATGTGTCATTGGCCTTCCTCTCGCTTTTGCTTTTGGTTGTTGGGTTAGTGAATACAGTTACTTATTGCCTAGCTTTAGATGTATTTGGATGTGTCCTTAGTTTGCTTCGGTTGTTGGGCTAGTGGATGCAGCCACTTGTTGCCCGGCTTCAAAGATGGTTGGATACTTCCTTGATCATTTTCTACCTCTTATTGCTAGTGGTTGTGATGTTGGTGCATTGCTTGTGTGACCTTTATGAAATCACTTTCTTCTGTTGTGTCGAGCTTGGTGGTAGATAATGCAAGTCATTAAAAGTTCATGCCTTATTATCTTGCCATTTTTCTTAGGGTCTTCATGTGGATCTTTCCTCCTGTTTTTCTTAGGCCTTCTAGTGGAAATTTTGATCTTAAGATGGTCTAATGGTAATTGTCTTTTAGGCCAATGTTTCTATCCCACACATGGCATTATTGACCCTTCATATGTCCTCATGTATATTTGCCTCTTGAAGAAAGGATGGACAAAATATTACTGCACACTGTTTCATCCACATTGCACATGTTATGGCATGACAGACAAGGCACTCCAGCTTATATCTCACACTCTACAAGTGCAAGTAGAGTCACCCACATACACACTAACTAGCCAATGATTGACTTCAAACACCTTGTTCCCACTTAGCAAAGGGTGGTAGTTTATGGCTTCTTCTCTTGCAACCTCAAACTTCTTTCTGATTCTTGGGCATATGTCATCACTTGATATCTCCATCATTGTTCTCTTTACAACTATCTTTCGCCACTCTTATATCCTCTAGCATACGTATCAAATGTTTTCCTCTGCGTGCAAAATTCAAGCATTAAAAGTCTTTGCCATATTGTTCACTTTTCGTCACATTTGGAATCTACACTCAAAAAGCTCAACATAAATTCTTTGGATTCTTTGCAATGAAATCTTCTACTACTTAAGGTGATGCAAGTCTCAAATCCTCTAAAGCTATGTTATAGTCTGTCTCATAAGCTTTGGCGGTAGTCCGGAACATAAGTTTCAGTTCTTCTCCTTTGTGAATTTCATTCCAATTGGCATATGTGTCTTGCACAGCTTCTATGCTCACAATTAGGGAGAACATTTGTGACAATACATTCAATGATCTAAGAGAGAATAAGAAAAATTAGAATTGGATTGTAATAGCTAAAGCATTTGTCAAAAATAAAGGTTAGTGGACGTTTACCTTATGTTGATCCGATATGACAATATAGCCACTTGTCATTTGTGCTATGGATGCAACCCTTCAAATTTTCAAGGAACTCACACCAATTATAATTACAACTCCCTAAGAAACTGGAAACATTTGGTTGTTTCCGTTCATTCTAATAACTAATATAATAGTCCCTCCTAGGAAAGTCTTCAAGGATGCAACATCTACACAACACATGCCTACAACCATTGACCATGTCATTATTTCAACCTTCAAAAAAAAAAAAAAACACATCTTTGGAAAACAGGGATTTCTGTTGATATATGTGGATCAAATTGGAGGATAAATGTGGAATTTGTGTTTGAACTCTTCAACTCCTCCAAATAACCGCCAAATCTGTTATAGTGGTCTTTCATAAACTCTTGCAATAATTTATGAGTAGTTTGTTTGATTTTGTAGGCAACCCATTTCTCTATTAACATACTGAAGTCCTTCATAACTTGAGCAACCACCTCTTTTACGGACCAATTTGGGTTCTCCTTCAATCTCATTAAGTAATATTTTGCAATCCATGTTTATTTCAATGGTGGATCCTTTTCTCATATCCCTTGTACACTTATGCTCCTTGTTGACTGTTCTTAAGACATATTTGCCTTTGTTATTATCCCTAGATGTATACAAACAGAACTTGCATTGTTGTTTGTATACTGCAAGCATTCTTCTCCTCACATAGTTAAAAACCTTATGCTTCAAGGTAAATCCATGACCTAATGCATACTTTTTCACGATCTTTTTGAATATTTCTATTGTTCCAAATGTAATATCAATTGCCATTTTAGCTTTCGAAAGTCTCGTATCGGAATCAATCTTACAAGGCTTTATTTTTCTCCTTAGTAGCCTTCTACCCTCTTCATCACTCTCTCTAGTGTTTTTCATTTCTTCTTCCGAGTACTCATATGCACTATGCCACTAACCACCTAATTCTCCCATTCATTCATCACATATGGGCTGCTATTTGTCTTATTTGCATCAACTGTAGGTTTCTTCTTATTCCGCTTGTATTCCTCAACTTTTTTTAAAGGCTAATTCTTACTCCTTATCACTTGTTTGCACATCATCATGATCACTTTCAATTTCCTCATCTATTCTTTCCAAAGCCTCGTCATCATCATCATGATCATCATCATCTGTCTACCCTCAAATGTTTTAGTTAGCTCTAAGTTCCTCATAACCAACTCTTACCATGGTATAGGAGACTTAGGTCTAGGATCTTCCCAATCATACTCGATCGAGGCATTTTTTTTTTTCACTTCTACTAATGTTTGAGGTGGTGAATCTATCTCAACTGTATTCCTTTTTCTTGTTTTTGATTGAGACTTTGTGAGGGCATAATTTTTTTGGTTTAAGAAAATGCAAGGTTTGTAGTCTCTCCCATGATCAGTGTAGCTTTAGAAAGACCACATTCAACAACATTATTTACACTAGGAATAGTTGTAGGCCGTAACTCATACTCATTCACCCTATGCAAAATAGACATATCAACCTTCTCTTCACCTATAATACAACTAATCATTTTCCTAAATTCATCACCAGTCTGCACCCTCCTTAATCCTAAATCCATTGACTCCTCTAGGTACAACATAAAAAAAGTCCACAAACCCTTCATAACCAATATCTTTTGCATATCCTTTCAACTAAAAAAAAAGAGAATTTATCCACATCAACATACTTATTAATGCTTCTCATGCTACCTCCATCATATTTTAATTACCTCGCCTACACAAAAATTCCCCCTTGATGAAGATCGAGGACTATTTTATTGTCTCCAATTATATACGTATAATAAACATAAACATCATGTTAAATCCCCTTTCCAAACCCTAGATTATCTATTATAGGTAGACATAGAAATTCATATCGGATCTCCGGAAAACTCAATCAATTTTTAATAATAAATTCCATCACGTTACCCAAAATTAAGGTCATATTAACAGAGGAAGCAAGGGACTTATTAATGAAATACCTTTTCGAAGCTTGAAGACAACCTCTAGTAAATTTTCACTTCACACTTCCGGAAATCACAAGCTCCGATACCTCTATTGTTTACCTTTCCTTGTCATAATTATAGTGAAATGACCCAATTGTACTCAATTGTGATGGATTTCTTCTTCTACAATGAGAGAGAGAGAGAGAGAGAGAGAGAGAGAGAGAGAGAGAGAGAGAGAGAGAGAGAGAGTTTTTGAGTTCTCTATGCGAGCATTTTTGTTTTTGAAATATGAATGTTTTGAAGCGTAAGTGGAAAGGGAGAGGGAGGGATGGGTAAATTGATTAGGTGTCATTCAAAATTTAAAAGTTTCAAACATAAATCAACCACCACCATCCATGTGTACGCACCACCATCCACGTCACTTTTCTGCCGAGTCAAAGGGTTGTTACTTGATGGTACTTTGCCAATACCCCCAATAGATTATACTATTCACGTCCAAGAAAATAGATTGATTTATTTTCATTCAAAAGCCCCTTAGATTGGTTTATTTTTTTCAATTTTTCTATATTTATTCAAGTCTTTATTGTTTGTATCATAAAAGGGTAAAAATTTTGAGATATGAGATTAGTATTTGGCCAGTAAAACACCATATGCCATTGTTTTTTTTTTTAATAAAAGATTCCCTCTACAAGAAGAAATCGGCTACTACTCAATTGAGTTATTAGTCCTTAATAGTGTATTTCATCGCCATCGTTAACCTAGGGATTTTATAATAGTATGACATCGAGAATGTTAGCAAATGTAAGCACTAGTTTGTGAAGAAATTAATAGTTGTGTATTTCATTATTTTGATATTTAATTTTTATTATTATATATATATAATCAAATGTGTTTATTTATATTGTTATAGTATGTTAAAATTCTATATTAATCGGGTAAGACTCACTTTGAGATACATTTACGAAAAATATCCGAAAACAAACACTTATATTTGAAGGAGTTTAATGCTAATAAAGTAGGAGAGATATGTTTTAACTCTAAAATGTGGTGGGACAAAAATGATGAATTAGCAAGTTATTTTATAGGTTCATATGATTGAGAATTTTTTCGTTAAGTAACTCAAAATTTACATTCTCCTATTAATAATTACTTGGTGTGTTTGTTTTAGTGGAAAATATTTTTCGAAAAATTATCATTTTATTTTCCGACGTTTGGTAGCATAAGTGGTGGATAAATATTTTCTGGAGGGAAATAATTTCCCTCAATCAAGGGAAAATAAATTTCCTTTTATGAGGAAAGAAGTTAATTTTTCTCTATCTCAATCAAGGGAAAATAAAGTTTTATCAATGGGAGTTCAAGTTATAAGCTTCTCTTACTCGTGCCACCATTAGTTTCTTTTTCTAAGTTTTGTCCTTATCTTTTTCCCCTTTTTATTGTAAAGTTCATAGATGAAAAGTTTTATTTACAGTATTTGTTTCTTGTTTTTTAATTTCTATTATTTTATACATGTAAAAGTTTGCTCATAGAGAGATGTAGAAACTTATCAAATTTAGGTGCTCAACATATATATATATATATATATATATATATATATATATTTGGGTTTTGAAGTTGAATTAGTTATTTACATTTTCTTTTCATATTTAGGGGTTTTTATGGTTGGTTTTTGCATTTAAGTAACTATTTTAGAAAATTATTTTTCTTCTACTAAACAAAGGAAAATGTGAGTGGAAAATGGTTTTCCTTAGAAATTCATTTTCGCATGAAAAATAATTTCCTTGGAAAATATTTTTCCTCAACCAAACACACCCTTAGATTGTAGAGCCTCCATATTTAAGGCTAATGTCTATAATTTACAAGAAATATATATTTAATATTTGTAAAAATATATCAACGACTTAAATAATAACACATACCAGATGTAAAGTATGGGATTCACGCTAGTAAATATACTTAAAAGTGTGGACTTTGCTGAAAAATCAACAATTCGTACATCTTTATTGGTGGATTTTGGTTTTATCAATTTTACAATGCGGTTAATAAATATTAATTAAGTTAAATCAATAAATCTTGGACAATTTCAAACTGAAGAACAAATTTGTCAAACCCATTCAATTGAAAATATAAATTAGTCAAAGCAATCAATTAAAAATATTTTCGATTCGGTATTTCCTGGACAGTTCCAGCTCACCCGCCACGTCACCCGCCAATTGTGCCTAGTCAGCCGGGATAAGGGAGGTATCGGCCCAAGCCAACCCTTAACGGGTCAGGTAAAAGGCCAAAGCCCATTAGGGCTATGGTTTCCCTAAACCACGGTAAATTACTATTTTGCCCCTTTAAAATCTCCTATAAATACACATCATTTCCGAATTTCATGGGATATGATGTTCAAATTCCACAAAATCTCATCTTTCTCATAATCTTACCTTCAAACTTCCTAAGCTCTCAACATTTATCAACGTTCATCAACGTTTATTAACACTCATCCCAAGAACTTCCATCTTCGGAAAACTTCTCGACTCCCAAGGAAAACCCCACGCACATCAAGGAAGATCTCCTCGATCCATTCAATCAAATCAAATACTAACTTGACTGTCGGAGGGTCGTTCCTCGGGATCCACCACCCGGGCTTCGCCTTTTGTCGGTTCAAGCTGTCGCCAAGCGAAATTGGATCGGTCGTGCCACGTCCTCGAACCGGAGCGGTAAATCCTTCCTCTCTCCGAATCATCATCCACATCTCAACTCGGTTTTCCCGGAAATAGTTTGGCGTCGTCCGTGGGGAGGAAGGTAGTATATGGTTGCCGGTGGCACTCAATCTCGATCCAAGATGACGCGTGGCACGACTAACCCACCAATCCCTCACCCTCATCGTTCAATGCCTACGAGAGGGCCAATCCCGCGACGCTCCTCAAGCCGAGGATGCGAAATCATCTCGGCGGTCTACGGCAACCGCCACACCCGGCCGGAGGGGTACGTCACCCTAGGGGTCTTCGGAACTTAATAGAGACCCTTAAAACGATTATCGCACAGACAAGTGCAAGAACAGTGCGAGCCACCATGGAACAACGCATGCCAATCATGCCCTTCCACTACGCACCGACTCTTAGGTACGGCACAACCCCACAGGGAGGTCGGCTGTTGGCCACTTCTTGGACGGGATGCCCTCCCATGCAGCCCCAGAACAACCAACTAAGGCACCAACCGCACTTGCTCCTGAGCGGCCAAGTGTCCTCCCGACAAGGCGTCACGAAGAAGGCGATGCCGAGGCAAAGAAAGCTCTTCATAAAGCCAACGAGAATATTGTAACTTCGCACACGGCCTCGACCCCTATGCTACCCACAGCAAGCGTTCGCCTGGTTCGAGGATCATGGCGACGCCCTTGCCCCAAACAAGAAGCGAGGACCCCGGGGAGCGGAAGGTCCACTAGTCCTACACGATCGGCTACACGTAGCCACAATTCTCGGCCGAGCCTACAATGCTCCAAGGCGCGACCAAGAGCGATCGATGCCCGGGAGCGGGAGCGATTAAGAGAAAGGCGTCATGAGCAATCAAATCCGATGGGTCCCGAGAAGTCGGAGAGGACCGGACGCACTCCTCCTCGATCCGAGAGGAGGAAGAGTCCTTCCACGATGGAAGTTCCACACCACCAAACTCGTGCTTGTTCCCGTCTCTAGCTCCGATTCAAGGCCGACCCAAGCATACTTTCAACACTCCCTTTTCGAAGAAGATTATGAATGTTCCCTGAATGAAGAAGATAAAAGTCCCAAACATCGACCCATATAATGGCACAACTAATCCTCGAAGATCACCTGGCGTACTATAAGTCTCATATGTACGTGCGGGACGGGGACGACGCAACCTATTGCCAATTCTTCCCTGCTACACTCGAAGGGATTCGCACGAAATGGTTCAACAATCTTCCTCAAGGAGCATCTCTTCTTTTGAAGAGCTATGCGAGAAGTTCGTTGCACAATTTATCGCGAGTTGCAAGCGAAGAAGACTATCATTCACCTCTCTAAGATTAAGCAAGGGAGAAACGAGACCCTTAAGGACTATGTCCGAAGGTTTCATAGAGAGGTCATCCTTATCTCCGACCTACAAGATGGAGTCGCCTACACTGCCTTCCTTAACGGACTCGAAGCGGAAAATTCAAATTTTCCCTCGCCGAACAAAAGGTGTCCACTTTGGCGTAAGTACTCCGAAAGGCGGCCGACTTTATTCGAGCAACAGAGATCTGCGTAGAGGAAGAAGATGAGGTCGGGAAGAAAGGAGGAGATGGAAAATTTAATCCTCGAAACAAAGTGGACCATCGCTTCAACGCCGACCTCCAAAGTATTCCGATGGAGATCAAAGGGCATCCCATGCTCAAGAAACCACCTACCATGTCCACACTGCGAAAGCGCGAGCTTCCAACAAATATTACGAATTTCGTGAACAAACCGGACACAACACTACGAGTGTCACACATTAAAGAAGGCGCTTAGGGAGTTGGTGGATAACGGGCAAATTGATCGCTTTCTCAAAAAGATACTCATGGAGCACAAGGAGGTTCTTCAAGGTAGGGATATGAGCGTTATGATGATGACGATGCTACTAAGATTGTAGCCACCATCGCTGGGGATTTGCGAGGGGCACGACCCTCTCTTCCTGGAAGGCTCACCTCGGGAGCGCTCAACAAGTCCTAATCATCGGCCAACCTCCACCTGTGAAGGTGCCCACAGTGACCTTCGGAGAACAAGATTTGAAAGGCATGGCCACCCCACATGAGGATCCTTTGATCATCACACTCGAAGATTTTGGACGCCATAGTTCGCAGGGTCCTTATCGACACGGGGAGCTCGGTGGACATCATCACCATGGAATGCCTAAGACAACTGAAGTATGCCCCTCGTAATCTCGTTTCCCTTGTCAATCCCGTCGTCGGATTCGGAGGGCGGACGATACACCCAGTAGGCATGATCCGCCTACCGGTCGGGGTTGGTCGGGGCCGAAACATCGAAGTCAAATTCTTAGTGATCGACATCCCCTCTAACTACAATGTCATCATTGGACGTCCCACCCTCAACCAGATCAAAGCGGTCATTGCTCCATACCTTCTCCTCATGAAGTATGAGCTTGATGATGGATCCGTAGGTGAGATCTATGACCGCACGTAAATGCTATGTAGTAAGCCTTCGACCTTTGATGGAGAAGTAGAAAGAAGAGGGAAGACTCATGATGATCCCAAGGGCCAGAAGCTAAAGACGGAGTCCTAAGCAAAGTCTCCAAGACTATGATGGTGTGCTTCACCACCACGGAAAATCATGTCAAGGTCCGACTTGCGCCTCCCGAAGACATCGAACTCGGGAGATAATGGTGCTGATGTAAATAGTGCAAGCTTATTGTCCGGAGTGGGGGCGTTTCTTTAAAGAGCCACCCGGCCTAAGTCCCAAAGATTTTGTAGAGGAATTACCCACGATTGACGCGACTTTTCCGAAAGCGCTCAACGGGGCACACATTCCTCCCTCCTATACGGACTTCGATCTTTTATTAATACAACAAGCAAGCTTTCTGCATCTTTATCTCTCACACTTTACTTTGAGACGGTCTTGGGGGCATGAATAGGGGCTAATACGAACCCCTAGAGCGCCCAAGCCCTCGGTTCCTTTCGTTGTATTTTCTTAACTTTGTTAAAGTTAGAAGAAAAGGGCTAATATGACCCCTAAGGCAGCTACATTGCTAGTGTCTTTCGTTGCATGTTTTTCATTGTGCCGATTTTGGGGGCAACACCAAGGGGTTAATACAACCCCTAGGATAGCCAAGTTGTAAAACTCAAAGAAGACCCAACTATGATGAAGGCCGATCATGTACCCCAAGCAGTAAGAAAGCAAAAATCGGCAACAATAAAAAGAAGCAACGAGGCAAGTAAGCATTGAGTAAGCATCCAACAAGCATCAAGCAAGGATCAATCGAAGATAAAAGTTCAAGCAAAACGAATCTAAGGTAGCGAGTACCAAGTCATATGGCACGCAGGACGTAAAAAAACTCTTATCCTACGAGGAGCCATGGAAAGGGGGCCAATTCTCGAGCCATCTTTGGCATCCTCGACAACGCCATCATCCTCGGGGATCTCCCCCTCCTCCGGTGCTTCCTTCGCAGGGATGGATACGGCTAGAGAGCTTGATTCCAAAGTGAGACCTTCAAAGCGAGATCCAAGCATAAGACAAGTAAAAGCCAAGCATGAAGAGATCGACTATGGTCTTTAGATGCATACATTTGTCAAAAGAAGGCCTCTTGGACGAAAAAACATTGAGCATACGCGATTCGATAAGCGAAGATCCCATAAGATCACGAGAGGATCTCTAAGAGACATCACTCAAGCCTTAAGTCACCGGAAAAGGCACAAGGTCAACGCCCTTGAAGAACACTTTTGTTTCGCAAGAAACTGCTCCAACGCTATAAGGTTCAATCTACGATTGCTTATCTCCGGATTCTAGCAAAGGCCAATCGGGTGCCTACAATTTTTCTAAAAAATGAAGGGAGCGATGGTTCGCAAATTAAAGACGAAGAAGATTTTTGGCCGTCAAGGCGCACGGTCATAGCCCTGTGCTAAACGTCGTTTGATGACATTAAGCTCGGAGGCAAACGAGAAGCTAACGAGGACCTCCAATGTAAAATTGCGACTTGGGCACAATCAAAGGCACCCTATGAAGGTCTATACTAAAGAGTTGATATATTTAAGCTCAACGTGGAGTCAACACGAGCTCACCTGGAAGGGGGTTTGATTTTCTCGATCATAAAACGGCCAAGATGTTCGACTAACGGAGCCGGGGCCATCACATTTCCTATACGAATTGGGTTGATATTTTCCGTCCGAAGGAGCCTACAATTTCTTCGCTCTAAAATCGAGGTCGGTATTTTTCCGTCCCCTTCGAAAATTTTTGCTCATAAAATTGGTTGGGAATGTTTCCCCCAAAAATATGCCAACTCAAAAAAAAAATGAGTCGGGAGTGAGGGGCTACCCGAGGACTCGACCTCGGGGTCGGTCCCGGGACTCGGCCCCGGGGTCGGTCGCCGGGGGTCCGCGAGAGGGGGCATGAGGGGTCGTCCGCTCCGGAGGGTGGGCTTCCGCGAGGGGTCTGCGAGGGTGGGGGCTGCCCGAGGACTCGGCCTCGGGGGACTGTCCCGGGACTCGGCCTCGGGGTCGGTCCCGAGACTCAACCCCGAGGGTCGGTCACCGGGGAGGGTCCGCGAGAGGGGCCGTGAGGGTTCGTTTGCACCGGAGGGGTGTCGCCGAGGGGTCTACGTGAGGGGTCAATGCAAGGGGTCTACGTGAGGGGTCGGCGTAAGGGGTCGGCATGAGGGGTCGCCGCGAGGGGTCCGCATGAGGGGTCGACGCGAGGGTCCGCGTGAAGGGTCGGCGCGAGGGGTCGGCGTGAGGAGTCGGCGCGAGGGGTCGGCCTGAAGGGTCGGCGCGAAGGGTCGGCGTGAGGGGTCGGCGTGAGGGGTCGGCGCGAGGGGTCGCACGAGGGGTCCGCGTGAGGGGTCCGCGTGAGGGGTCGGCGTGAGGGGTCGATGTGAGGGGTTGGCGCGCGTGAGGGGTCGGCGCGAGGGGTCCGCATGAAGGGTTGGCGCGAGGGTCGGCGTGACGGGTCCGCGCGAGGAGTCCGCGTGAGGGGTCGGCCACGGGGGTCGACCGGGGGATCGTCCGAGCGTGGGGAGTGGCAGGGGGAGCGTGTTGGTGTTTATTCGAGTTAGCGTAATTATTTGGGGTGGAGTCGTAACCTCTTAAAAATTGAAATTTGCGTAACTTCGAAAAATATTTCCGCAACGAAGCATATGATTTCGGAGCCGAAACGTCTCTCGACGTCAAGTAATGACTTAGCCTCCGGGAGCTAATAAGTCGCATTTCCACCTCCACAAGGGGACATCCTTCGAAGTTATGGTAAGTGATAACTTAGCTTCGGGAGCTAAAAATCGTACGCCTAACTTCATAAAAGGAACACCTCTTAGAGGATACACAATCATGCACTTCTAATCCTATGGGAGCTGGAAGGTCGCTTAAAGACCCATGTCGCATGGGCACTCGCACTCCTAACTTAAGGTTAGGGGTCGCGCTCTCCGTGGGATGTCCCCTAGCGAGAATCATACACTTCTAAGCCTACGGCAACTGGAAGGTCGCTTAAAGACCCCTGTCCACATGGGCACTCGCACTCTTAACTTAAGGTTAGGGGTCGCGCTCTCCGTGGGATGTTCTCTAGCGAGAATCATGCACTTCTAAGCCTACGGGAGCTGGAAGGTCGCATAAAGACCCATGTCCACATGGGCACTTGCACTCCTAACTTAAGGTTAGAGGGTCGCGCTCTCCGTGGGATATTCCCTCGCAAGATACTTACATTCATGTACTTTCAAGCCTCCGAGAGCTTAAAGGTCGCGTAAAAGACCCACAACAGACGTTATCGTGGGCAAACTTACTTTCTTCAAATCCGAGGCACATAGGGGCTGGGACGCCTTGAGGATCCTGGAAGGATCATGAGAAGACTCATCCTCCCGCAAGAGCCCCATAAGGACCACGAGAGAACTCATCCTCATTGCAAGATTTCTTTTTAGCCCCAAGGGCTAAGTAAAAATCATTCACCACAAACAAAGCGTCAACAATGGGATAGAAAAGCGAAGGGAATCAAGGCTACCAAAGTAAACTTCATTCGTTCATTCATTCATCGAGGCAAGAGTGCGCAACGCTCCATTACAAGAGAAGCAAAAGCGTCTAAAGTTCAACACACTACACTACAACCCTACGGTTACACTCGCCACGCTACGATTACACGACTCGGATGTAAGGAGAGTCATGGCTACCACCTCACTTCTCCTTTGGAGGGTTCCTCTTCCTCTCCGCCGGAAGGTTCCTCCTCTTCTCCGCCGGAAGGTTCTTCTTTTTCTCCGCAGGAGACTTCTTCCCTTTTCCTTGGGCAAGTCCCTTCGGCCATGATAAGAGGGAGTAAAAGGGCCATCTATTGACTCGCCACTCTCCAAGGGAGGGTCGGACGAGAGCCAACTCTAGGAGTGGTTCCTCCTCCCGTCGCAACGTTCACCGAAGAATTAAGGTTCACCGATTGAAGCTCAACGATACGATCGTGGTTACATTCCACCCAAGCCTCAAGTGTATCCCACTCGGAACGGATCATGGCTTGAAGCAACTTACCATACTCCTCACAATCATTTATCAACCGCAGCCTTCCAAACATCGTTAATGAGAAGCTAGTAGAACGCCTCCGCGACAAAGGATGGTCGGCGATGCTCAATCGTTGTTTGCTCCACATTCCACCTACCCACCTCGGGAGGCATGCAAGCGGAATGTGAGGGGCTAAATGATTCGGGTATTTCCCGGACAGTTCCAGCTCACCCGCCACGTCACCCGCTAATTGTGCCTAGTCAGCCGGATAAGAGAGGTATCGGCCTAAGCCAACCCTTAACGGGCCAGGTAAAAGCCCAAAACCCACTAGGGCTATGGTTTCCCTAAACCACAATAAATTACTATTTTGCCCCTTTAAAATCTCCTATAAATACACATCATTTCCCAACTTCATGGGATATGATGTTCACATTCCACAAAATCTCATCTTTCTCATAATCGTACCTTCAAGCTTCCTAAGCTCTCAACATTCATCAACGTTCATCAACGTTCATCAACACTCATCCCAAGAACTTCCATCTTTGGAAAACTTCTCGACTCCCAAGGAATCCCCATGCACATCGAGGAAGATCTCCTCGATCCATTTAATCAAATCAAATACTAACTTGAGCGTCGGAGGGGCATTCCCGGGATGCACCCCGGGCTTCGCCTTTGCGGGTTCAAGCGGTCGCTATGCAGAATCGGATCGATCGTGCCACGTCATCAAAATCGGAGTGGTAAATCCTTCCTCTCTCCGAATCATTATCCACATCATCAACTCAATTTTCCCGGAAACATTTTCCATCAAATATAAAGTGGGTAGAAAATTGACAGTTACAAGAGGGGAAAAAGTTAATCTAATATAATTAAAAAATTTATCATTTATAAAGATATGGAAAACTAACCCAATATAATTAATTACCACTCTCTTTCTTCATGTATAAAGGGGAACAAAGAAATAAGAGGATTATTTCAACTTAGGAACATAAGCTGATGTATATCAAAGGTTCTCTTTTCTTTTCCTTGTTACTTTACATATATGAGTTTTTGTATTTATCAAATTTTGTTTTTACATGTAGTTTATTTTGAATCCATTTATTTTTTGTTTTTCTAGTCATGTACTCCTAATTTCTTTTCCAATTTTTCTTTCCTTGCTTGAGTTGCTTAAACTTATATTTCTCTATCATTGTTTTTAATGGCGGCTTTTTTAAAAGATTTCTTTACGTATATGTATCTTACTACTAGGAAGCTTGGCAAATTAATTGTTTTAAAATGTTTCTTTTGATTTATTATCATGTATAAAGAAATTATCTGGAGTACCTTCATATTATTTGAAAGCATATATATATATATATATATATATATGTAAATAATTGTTATATGCAATCTAATATTTCAACTTATCTATATATAGGGCATTTTATGAACGAGATCAATATATATGTACAACTAACACC
Source organism: Talinum fruticosum (assembly GCA_021018815.1). Classification (NCBI taxonomy): domain Eukaryota; kingdom Viridiplantae; phylum Streptophyta; class Magnoliopsida; order Caryophyllales; family Talinaceae; genus Talinum; species Talinum fruticosum. The sequence goes on from JAITYX010000020.1 coordinate 401,537, forward strand.
ATTTACAAAAAAACAAAAATCTTAAATGGATTTTTATCTTTTAGTTTTAGTGTTTAGTAAACACTGTTTAGTCTTATGTTGATCAATCTAACAAATTATTGATATACTTCAAGTGATATGTTTTTCCTTTTTATGAAAAATAATATGTTTCATGTAACAAAAAGAAAATCTCAGTAGTCAGTATATTATATTCATTGTCATCTTACTTTAAGAATAAAAGTCAATGATCATCTCAAAAAGAAATAGAGGTTATGACAAATATTATTCATTTCTCCTCTTCGTACCATTCGATTTGTATTTAAAGTTTGTGAATTATTTAATTTTGATTAGGCCATGCTATAATCTTCTCCATCTTTCTTTTTCTTATTTTTTTCTTTTTCATCTCCTTTTTCTAAATTTTGGTGGTAGTTTCTCTCAACTCTTAAATTAATTGAAAAAAAGTGTACCTTATAATTTCTGTTACATATTTGCTCAGTGTAAACGATACATTTTTATTTTCTTTTTTTCCAATTTAAGTAGTAACTGTCCTGGTACCTATGCACATCATTATCTTTCTCATTTTGTTTCATTTTTGGTTGAAACTTTTTCCTATTAGCTCGATTTAACTTATTACCTATAAAAGTAAATGAATCAAGTAAAACTCGTCGAAATATATTATTCTACAACTCAAAAATTAAGTGAATGAGGCTATAAATAACGTATTATTTGGACTTAACACTTTCGTACTAGTATTTGCACTCTAATTGCCAAAAACTAGTTTCTTGCACCTTGGTTGCCATCTTTATTCTGAAGAGCCATTCCTCATCTCTCAGTTCAGCTTCAACATTTCGGGTCTTAGATTTCAATGGTGAAGCTTGAAGCCAAGCCCTATATTGTAAATCCGCTTCCTCTATTTCCTTGCCAACCAACTCGTACTCTTTTGGCATATGACCCAACTTAGCAAAAGTCAGGAAATTTGACATATTTTATTCAAATCCATATCGGTTTATCCCTAGTATTTACATTTACTCCTCCTCAAAGTTATTTAGTCACATCAATCTCCTCTTGAAAAAATAATGCCTTATGAACCCCAAACATATCAGCATCCTGCCAATCAACATACCTCCCTGCATGATTACCCAAAATTTCGCAAAAGCCATGGTTTGTCGTATCCCTAGAACATCATAAGCCTTACCCAAAATTATGTTATTTCAATTCAATTTCAGCCTGGTGTTCAAGGCCAGTCCACTCTTGAACAAGCACGATATTGTCGTCAAATGCCCATAGCTTCCCGTCCGCTTTAGAGAAGAACTGGAAGAGAAAAAGATTATTATCCAATTCTCTTATAACTAGTCCCATCAAGGGTTTTCAGGACTGAAAACACTCTTCATCGCACGGGCATTGACGCTTCCCTCAATCATCATTTTACCAATAAGGATCAATGTTATTGTTAAGTCGGACGATAAATCTGACTCGCTTATTATGTTTATCCGACCCCGTTGAGCTTTAATAAGTTTTGATCTCAAGTCAAATATTCGAGTAACTAGATATATTCCATAAATATCCCCGATATTATTCTTCATGCTTCATATTTATCTGATTTCATGATTAGATATTATTTCCTTATTTAACATGATAATAGATCATTTAATTAAGGAAATATTCTCATTAAACATAAATCTCAAAAATCATGGATATATTGCGAGTATATTATGGTATGAATTTATTGCATGAAATCTAAATCTTTCCACATATTTTATTCTTCTCATTTTCGGAAGGATATCGGTCGGATCATGCCTTTATATGTTTCAAGTAGAAGAAATAGCAACCACGTGATTTAAGCAATGAATGAAGGTTGTTAAGACAGGACAATCATTTAAAAGATACATAATCACTTAAGAGACAAGTCAAACTTGGAAAGTATCTCAAGACTACGAACAGCGAGTCGGATCTCGTCAAGATTGCGTTACCAAGTCGAACAAAGAAGATCATATCCATAATGGTAACTCCAACGGTCTACTCGAATGAAGGGAAAATTATAGAGATACAAGCCAAGATCGTGAATCAACTAAGCAAGAGAGCGTACTTCATATCTTATCTTAACCTCCCGTAATCGTGTTCACTTACTCAAATCATTCTTGTAGCAAAGTGTCTAAAGGTTAGATATTTTGTGAGCTGTAGTACATAGTCTTGGGAAAACTGCTTTGTGAGTTGTAATACTGAGTAAAGTGTGAAGGCCTCGAGCATAAGTGTACACAAAAGGTCGGTAAGTGAGTTAAGAGAAGAACCCATCCGACAGTCAAAACAATAAGAAAAGTAGAAGATAATCGTAAGGTAGGAAATCTTAGGCGGTCACTAACCTAGATATTTGTATTTGGGCCAAGATCATGAACAAACAAACTTGCATTGTCCCATTTATTTTTCTCGTTTGTTTGTTTTTCATATATCCGACCTCTTGGTCGAGTCAAATGCCTCAAAATTTTAAAATACCCTAACTACCCTCCTCCTCTTGGGTATATCGACCCTCAATTGGTACCATAGCAACTTCCACACTCTACAAGAATTAATATTCTTGTGGATCAACGACCATGTCCGAGACAAGACCTTACAACAAACCACCTTTCTTTAATGGGTCAAACTTTGCCTATTAGAAGATGTACCCTAATTACCCCCTCCTCTAGGATATATCTAACCCTCTCGAGACTTTTTAATTGGTACCATAGCAACTTCCACACTCTATAAGAATTAATATTCTTGTTGATCAACGATCATGTCCGAGGCAAGACCTTACAACAAACCACCTTTCTTTAATGGGTCAAACTTTGCCCATTGGAAGAGATCGATGGAGGTCTTCTTAAAAGACCATGATTATGAAATATGGGAGATCGTACAAGAAGGAAACTACATTCCCAAAAAGGACGTTGAAGGAGTCAGCAAGGATAAGCCTAGAGAAGAATTTACACTCGTTGAGAAAACCAAGTACTAAAAAAACTTTCGAGCACTTAATACAATGCTATGCAGCTTGGAACCAGTGAATTCAATAGAATCTCTACCTGTGAAACTGCTAAGGAAATATGGGACACACTATTGATAACCTACAAAGGCACTAGTCAAGTCGGACAATCAAAAATTAGTCGGTATGTTCATAAGTATGAATTATTCAAGATGCTTTGCTAGAAGAAGGAACTAAAGATATGTATATCGGATTCTCCGAGATCTTGAACAACATGAAGCCACTAGGCAAGTACTACTTAGATGAAAAAGTGGTCATAAAGATACTCAAAAGTCTTCCAAAATAGAAATGTGGACTAAAAGTTACAAGCAATTGAGGCAGCTCAAGATTTGAGCAAATTAAAGCTTAATGATCCGATTGGAAAGTCTGCTCAGTCATGAAATCCATCTTCAAGACGAGTCCGATGAACCGATTTAAAGAAAGGTGTTACCCTAAAAACATTGATGAAGAAGGTTCTCTGTCCGACTCTTCCATTGACGGTGAAGATGTGTTAGCACTCATTGCTATTGGTTTCGTAAAAATGTTTTGCAACAACAAGCTTAAAAAGAGATTCAACCGTGAATCTTCATCCAAAAAACATGACAAATATTAGAAAGGTAAGAAAAATTTCTCTAGAAATGAATCGACTCTGGTAATTGTTTTGGTTGAGGTTCCCGGATCGGTTGATTAAAGACTCGCCCAAATCGATAAAGAAGAACAAAGAAAAGAAAAACACTTTTCAAAAGGAAAGAAGGCTATGGTAGCAACACTGGAGTGACTCTAATTCTAGCAAAAGTGAAAGTGAATCCGAGAATGCCAATATGTGTCCGATGGTGAATGATGATATTCCCCATCCGACTCCGAATCGAATTAGATGAAGGACAAATAAAGGAACAAATTGAAGAGGTACTGAAATACATTCACTCTTTTCCTAAAGATCATCTTGCCAAATTTGTTCCGATGATTGAGGACCATTATCATGTTGAGATCAAATATTTGAAAAAGTGTGTAAAAGCTTTGAAAAATGAAAATCTAACCTTGCAAAACTCATGTGAAACTCTTCGATCCGAGGTCAGCGAACATAAGTTAGATTTATATGATCTTAAAATTTAAAAAATAAGATATTCAAGAGAAGTATGAAAAAACACATGAGACGCTTTTAAAACTTATGAAAGGTCAAGATAATCTTAACATGATATTAGGATCTCGGAGCATCTCTAATAAAAAACAAGGTATTGGATTTGATTATGAGAGCAAGAAAACTGCTTACAAAAATCATTTTGAAAAAGAGATGTTCCAAAGACTCAAAGTCACTCCAACTTTAGAAAAAGAATGAGCTACTTTGACTCTTTACCTACTCGAAACCTCGTGGAAAAAAGATAATCCAAGTCCGGGTTCCCAAAGGGACAAAACCCCCAAACGTGGTATCCGACCAAGTCGGACGAGAACCATTTGGTCAAAAGAAACATCAAGGTATGCTTGAAAGCCAAATCTGATCGTTGGTATCTGGATAGTGGATGCTCAAGACACATGTCCGGCGATTCATCTATATTTTCCGAGTTTCACCATAAGAAGTCCGGAAAAGTTGTGTTTGGTGATGATAATCAAGGTCAAGTTGTTGGATACGGAAAAGTTGGTAAAGATACAACCAACGCCATTGAAAAGGTTCACCTGGTTGATGGACTAAAATACAATTTGTTAAGTATCTCTCAACTTTACGATAAAGGTAATGAAGTACTATTTAGTTCCACAAAATGTGATGTCAAAAACACTCAAACAAAGAAGGTAGTACTCTCGGACCTAGATTCAAAAATACCTATGTTATTCCTCTTACTAACATTCCTGTTCAGAATCTGACTTATCTTCAAGCGTCGGACAGCGAATTATGGCTATGGCATAAGAGATTGGGACACACCGGCATGAAGACCATAAACAAACTATCAAAACATGAACTAGTAAGAGGCCTTCCCAAATGCAAATACATCAAATACCATATTTGTGACGCATGCGTGAAAGGTGAACAAGTCAAAGCCTCATTCAAGGCCATCAAGTCGGTTTCTACTTCAAAATCTTTAGATCTTTTGCATATTGACCTTTGTGGTCCAATGCCGATTAAAAGTATCAAAGGTAGTAAGTATGCTTTTGTTATAGTAGATGATTACCCTAGATTTACTTGGGTATACTTTTTGAAAAATAAGAATGATGCTTTTAAAGAATTCACTAAGTTGGCCAAACAGTACAAGTTGAAAAAATACTCTAATTGTGAGAGTCGAAGCAACCATGGAGGAAAAATTCAAGGATGAGTTTGAAAAACTCTATGACAATTTGGGAATACTTCACAATTTCTCGACTCCAAGGACTCCACTCGTAACAACCCGACCTTAAATCACATTATTCATCTTATTAATTATAAGATTTATATGATTGAGCACGTGCACTTCAATTCGATACTTTATATTTAAATCATTTTTTTATATGTTATGCAACTAAGGCGACGAAGTGGCCACGATAAAAATCTCATAACAATAATTATAAATTACGCGTATGTTTAAGAGAGAAAATTTTAAAATTTACATGGGATGGTATACGATTACGAGGTCGCTAATATTATATTTCAAGTGAACAGTTATATTTATAATTTGTAAACATCATCTGGAAAATAAAATAAAATTTAAAAAGTAACAAAAATAATAAATAAATAAGTAAATACATAAAAATAAACATGAAAATAAAACAAAAACAATAACCATAAATTAACCAGATTTTCGAAAGAAAAATCCAGAAATCGAATTATACGGAATGTGAAAAAAAAGAATTTCAAAAATGCGGAGATAAATGTAATCGAGAGATTTCAAGCATCAATTTCCTTTACCTCTGCTTCCCGTCCCTCTGCCCTCCCGTCCTCCCCTGCTTCTTCCTCCTCGTGGGCGCCTTCTTCGACCACCAGCGCGAGCGACGCCGGCGGGAGACCGGCGCCGGCCATCCCTCATCTCTCTCTGTTCCGCTCTCTCCCTCCCTTGCGCCCTCGCTATCTCCCTCTTTCTCTTACCCGTGTTACTGCTCCCCTGCGTCCCGGTTCCTGCCGCGGCCACCTAGCAGCCAACCCCAGCCGCAGCAGCCGCCGGAGTTAGTCGCCGACCTTGCCCGGTGGTCGCCGGTGCAGCCGCCGCGCCCACCACCCCTGCTCGTTCTTCCGAACTCCTCTCCGAATTTGAAGGTAAAACACTAAACCCTAAATTATCAAGTTCCTTATTTATTTAAGTAATTGTAATTGTAAATTGAAGTGTATGATTTAGAAATATGTTGTTCGAGTGAATTTGAGGATTGATTTGGGAGAATTCGGATTGGTATGGATGATGGAGGTGTGGCGGTTGATGGATTGATTTTGTATAAATGTGATTTCTTTTGGGAAATTATAATTTAGAGAATGAGATTAGGGATGTTTTGTTATATAATTGAGTAATTGGATGGATTTTGATATTTTGGGGAATGACTATACTTGAGCAAACGAAGGGCGAGTACATGTAGAAGCTAAACTAGCTAATGTGTAAATGTAGAGGCGTGCAGAAAATTTGGAGCATTAAGTTGCCTAATTGTGATTGTGAATGTGAATTTTGTTGTGAAAATAATGCTCATGACCTTAAGTTGGTACATGTATGAATTTTGAACAATCTGGTTAATTGTGAAGCCTTCCTCTGGAAAGGCATTGATACATTGAATAATCACTTAGCTATGGGTTTGAATTCGATAAATGAGGAATAAAGAAATTACGTTAGGGATAAAGATCGGAAGATAAGTTGAGCCTGGCAAATTAATCGAATTAGTTGCATCAAATAAGAATAATAATAATATTACAACAATGTGGGTAGCAATAATAAGAATTATTAAGAGCATGTTTCACATCTTTTTAATAAATATAATAACGATAAATGATTGATCATACATGTATATATATACACCTTTTCAATTCACGCCAACAAATGAACTGAATTACATAAATAACATTAGTTATTTGATTAGCTTAATCGACTTCTTTAATTAGTAGACGTTGTTGTCCATGATCGAAACGTAACTAACGCAGGTGAAGTTATGTAAGAGAAACGTAGTTTACCTTATTGCATAACAAATATAGAAAATGAAGTAAGTCGTCAATGCTTATACAAATTCAAGTATTAAAACTCAAGAAAAACATTATTAACAATGGAAATCTATTTGAAACAGAATTGAGGCCACTTCGGTTGCTTGGATAGCTGGTAACTTAGATTTTTATAAAAGGGGAGAAACAAACATTCTCGGTTCAGGAACGTTCATTGCTCGTACCCTTTGAAAATTCACATATTTCAGCCAAATCTCAACATTTCTTATATAAATAACTAATAATGAATCATTTGCAAATCAAGTTTTGTCACCTAATTAAGTGGTACCCACTCAATTATCAATTATCGGGGCTTAGGCCCTTCAATTCTACCGCGCGGTTTCAACTCGGGTTCTCGGTCGGCCGGGAGGTGTGCACCTATTCAAAGATCGTATCAATTATCAAGGGGTTCCACTTTCGGATAATAACCGGACAATCAAGTTTTACTCATATTTTCTCCCCCGATTTTAAATTAAAATGAATTGAAATGTGCGCGCTCAATCAATGTGTTTCAAAATTACTTGACTATGCAGGAATGTTCGTGCCGAGTTTCGACTCATTCTTCAAATTATTTTAATGTTTTTGTTTTTAGGAAAAGCATATGTGAACAGTCCTTTGCCTAAGAAGCCTGACGGGAGCAAGACTTAGCCGGATACTTCATTATCATTGTTCTATGATGGGTTAGATGCTCACGAGTGATTCTCATCCTTGTTAATTTTGGGTTTGACCTTGAATTGATCCATTGTAATTAAATATTGCGTATTTCCTATCGCAGATCGTTGTATTGACCGTTAATATCCGTAAATTTGTAGCGAACCGTACTTTGGGATTGGGTTATCGGCATGACACCCCGTGACGTAGCATATAACGTTTCCACGACTTACCGAAGCATAACTAATAGACACGAGGTTATCATGGTATTTTAATTCAGCCTTGTCCTTTTGTTAGGGCGGCGGTAACGCCTTCGATCGTTAACTTCCGCTACGACCTTACCTAATATTCTCGAATTAGGGAATTATTAAGTGATGGGGATTGGGGCGTTACATCCACAACAAAATGGAGTTGTTGAAAGGAAGAACTGCACTTTGGAGGAAATTTCTAGAACTATGATGACCAACAATGACCTTCCCGAATACTTTTGGGCGAAGCGGTCAATACGAGTAACTTACATTCAAAATCGGTGCTTCATCATACCACTCCTAAAGAAAACTCCATATGAACTGTACAAAGGCAAAAAGCCCAACGTATCATACTTCAAGGCATTTGGATGCAAGTGCTTTGTACATGTTGATAATAAAAAAATCGACCAATTTCTAGCCTCGATCGGATGAAGGTATATTTCTTGGATATTCCTCGGTTAGCAAAGCATGTAGAGTTTTTAATAAACACATTAAAACCGTTGAGGAAGGTATTTATGTAGTTTTTGATGAGAATAATGATAGTAAGATTAGCTCTTCTACCTTTAGTGATCTAAAGCTAAGCGAGGACGAAGTTAATGTAGAAATTTCTCAAATTCCTAGCCTAACCATACGGAATCCGAGTTAAACACATGGATAGGCACAAGGTCGGACACGGAAACCGAACTTTAAGAAGACTCGGATGTCAATCGACTCAAGAACAACCTGTCTCCGAGCCACCAAATGTGGATTTGAACATGAATCCAAATCTGGATGCCCATTAAGAAACTGGAAGAGGACTCAAATTCAAACCTCATCATCTAAGAAATAACCTTCTATCCGACATAAAACTCGGGTATACAAACAATGTCGGCTCTCGAAACTTTTGTGCATTTTTCTGTTTTATTCCTCATGAGGAACCCAAAACCCATAAGGATGTATCGGATCACTCGAATTGGATTAATTCCATGCAAGAAGAACTAGCCTAGTTTGAGCGAAACAAAGTATGGACTCTAACTGTCGGACCCAAAAGACATTATGTCATAGGAAACAAATGGGTGTTTAGAAACAAGTTATATGAGTCCAGAAATGTGGTTAGAAACAAGGCTCGGCTAGTGGTCAAAGGCTATAACTAGGAGGAAGGCATAAACTTTGAAGAAACCTCTGCCCCCATAGCTAGATTAGAAGCCATTCACGTACTATTTGCCTTTGCATCTTACACGGGAATGAAATTGTATCAAATGGATGTCAAATATGCCTTTTTGAATGAATTCCTAAATGAAGAAGTGTATGTTGAACAACCCTCGGGTTTGAAAACCCTAATTTTCCAAATCATGTGTTTAAACTTGAAAAAGTGCTTGGTCTTAAACAAGCCTCTAGAGCTTGGTATGAGAGACTAAGTAAATTTTTGCTTGAAAATAATTTTATAAGAGGACAGATTAATAAGACACTCTTCACCAAATCCAAAGGTAAGGATTTTATTATTATGTAAATACATGTTGATGATATACTATTCGGAGCTACTAACGAAAAATTGTGCAACGAATTCTCCGACTTGATGAGAAAAGAATTCGAGATGAGTATGATGGATGAGCTAAACTTCTTTCTTGGCCTACAAATCAAGAAATGTCAAGATGGCATTTTTGTCAACCAAGAAAAGTACGTTAAAGAACTTCTCAAGAAGTACAAGCTTGATAAAGCCAAGCATGCTGCCACCCCGATGGCCACCAGTACCAAATTAGACTCAAATCCGGAAGGTAAGTCGGTCGGTGAAAAGATTTACAGAGGTATGATCGGTTCCCTTCTTTATCCGACCACCGATCGGTCGGATATAATGTTTAGTGTATTTATGTGCTCGTTTTTAGTCATGTGCTAAAGAATCTCATCTTACAGCCTATAAAAAGGATTTTTAGATATTTAGCGAGCACTCGACTCTCGGCTTATGGTACCCTAAGGAGTCGGACTTTGATCCGGCTGGCTATACGGATGTCAATCACACTCGGCAAGGTAGATCGAAAGAGCACCTCTCGTGCATGCCAATTCCTTGGTCGAGTCTCTCATCTCTTGGCATTTCAATAAATAAACTAGGTTGTCTTATCCATGGCTGAAGTGGAATACATAGCCATCGATGCGGTTTGTGCTCAACTCTTGTGGGTCATGCAACAAATGAGAGACATTGCTATAGATTACTCAAAGGTGTCAATTAAATGTGATAATCAAAGCACCATAAGTATCACCAAAAATCCGGTAGAACACTCTAAGACAAAACACATCACGGTCATACATCACTTAATTAGGGATAATGCTCGATAAAGGTGACATAGTTCTTGAGTTTATTCCTCGCTCAATATCGGTTAGTCGATAACTTCACTAAACTTTTAAGTGAAGATTAATTTTGTTTCATTAGAAGAGAACTAGGCATGTTAGATTCCAATAATTGAGTGGGAGACGCTCTCTTAAGTACTAATGTCTTAATCTAAGTATTGCAGGTTTGATCATACCACATCTAACCCTGGTTCATAGACTAGATTGAAGTTCACTACGGAGAAGAGAGGTCGAGCTAACAAGTAGGTCACTCGACTCATTATGTATCCGGAAATTCAATATTCCGTGGTACAAAATATTTCAAGCATAATCAAAGGGCCAATTTTGGAAAATAAACCTCCAATTAATGCATATTTATTTTGTCCAAAATATTTTCCGAAAAGATTTCTCAAAGATTTTTTGAAAGAATATTTTGAAATGTTTCAAAACCTCATTCAAATATTTCCAAATCCAAATTTTCAAAATTTACCTTAATTACTTTCTTTCCCTTAACCGTAGATGGTATTAATTGGCAACCACTCATATCTCCTTCTCTCTACCCTCTCGGCCACCTTCCGAAATTAAACTTCGCACTTCCCTTTTTCACCTTTTTCTGACCCATCTCATCATCTCTCTCTCCTCACGCCTTCTAGCCTCCTCTTCAACCTCACTCTTCTCTCTCTCTCTCCCTTGTACGGTTTTTCCATCCTCGCTCCAATTTCTCGAAACTCGCCTTCAATTTTCTTCGCCATTTGCGAGCAAGTGTTTAGGGTTCTTCATCAAATCATGGGAAAATCGTTCGCCTCTCGCTCTAAGTGCCCAGCTGCTCGGGACACCACCCCACCTCCCAAAAAGCGTACCATGAGCGCCATAAGGATGCCTATGCTGAAATCATCCTCCACTCCCACCACCATCTCCACCGATTCGGATGTGGAGGAAAGTTCTCACCTCCCTCTTGCCGTCATTGACGGCGCATGTGTCACTCCACTCTCATCCTCTTCCCCGCCCATCGAATGGCTCGATGAGACGGGGCTCAAGTGATTTAAATCTGTCTCTAACCGGAAATCCTCCTGTGTTAATTGATTGACTTATCGTTTTTCATCACATCCAGATTTTCTTGGTTTCGAAACTTGAAACCCTCACAAACTATTTCACCGTTTCTGACCCCACCTATACAAGACTTGTTTGCATGCTTATGCCTATCTAACCTCCTCTCGGGTCCGATCTCTCTATAGTTCTCTCCATATAAGATTTTCTTGGTTTCGGAACCATTGTCAAGGGCAAAGCTATTGTTCCGTACTCGCCTTACTCAACTAACTCTTTGATTGTTCTTATTTATTCTTGAACCCTAGCGAATCATCTTTTGATGAAGTATCCTCGGACTTTTTCTCTAAATATTCCCGAATTCATCCTCAAACAAAGCGGAACTACTATACAAATCTGACTAGCGAGGCCGAGTTACGTGTTTCACTCTGTTTAGGACCATTTTTGCACACAAAACTGCTAGAGAGAACCCCAACAACACGAGTCTTGAAAGTGATTTTCGATATTCTTAAGGGCTTTGATGTAGATTTTTCCCTTCGATTCTCAATCACATGGTCAAAGTAGCATCCGACCCCCTGTTAGGCACTTCCCTTTGGAAATCTGCTTACCAAAATCTTCTCTTACTTCCATGTTGCTCTGGAGTATGAGGACTCATATTCTTACCCTCCTAGGATGATAAATCGGCTTACGTTAGATGGATTGGGCTTCGTCTAACTGATTCGGGTTCGTGGGTTCACAATCAAGAACTTCCTCTACCACCCCCTCATCCTCCCTTTGATAAACCGGAGCTTTCTAAGCCATCATCCAAAACCCCGTAGAATAAGATAACTCCGCTCCACACAATGATAAAGTCGTTTGAGGCTGGCGCCGATTTGATGCACACTGCTATGGATACATTGACCAACGAGGTAGCTACCCCGCTCACGTCCAACGTTTTGCTCGACCAAGCGGATTGCCCGTTTGACCCTGGTATGTGACATTCTTCGGACCAAGATTGGGTTCCTTGAAGCTACCGAGAACCAACTCAAGCGTTCTCCTGTTTATGGCCTCTCCACCTCGGCTCCCGCGAACCGGCTATCACTAACCCTACCTCGACGGATGCATCCGACCCTACTCCTATTGCTCCGAGTGTCTCCATCAAAACAATCCCCAGCTAACCCATCTGACCCTGTTCTCTCATCTTAATCATTGTTGTTCTTTGTTGTTGTTCCATCAAACAATTTCGTTTTCAAATAATGGCCTACGGTTTTGTGACTTGTAAGCCCTTGTTTTTGCCAAAAGGTAAGGGGGAGAAATAGATACAATTTGGTTTTGTATTTTGGTGATTTCAACACTTTATATTCTTTTGCTTTCATGAACTAACTATGCAGGAAATGCTAGAAGTCGATTATAATCCGACATATTTACCTTTGCTAAATTTTATCCCCGCATGAATCGTTTTGACTATGCGCTTAAATGCCTATCTGACCTCATGGCCTCGTTAAATGTTCTAATTTTCTTCAGTTAGATAGTGGCTATGTGATGCTTATTTTATTACGAAATCTACCTTCGTGAATTTATGTTTATTGCTTACCCATATCATGTTAAGGGGAAGATTAGTATCCTGTTTAGGGGAGTTATCCCTAAAATCTAAAACCAAATAGTAAATTTATGTCTTTCATCAAAAAAGGGGAGATTGTTACGTCAAACAATAAATCGACTTGCTAATTATGTTTATCTCGACCTCATTGATTTTTAGTAAGCTTTGATCTCAAGACAAATATTCAGTAACTAGATATATTCCATAAATATCGCCTATATTATTCTTCATACTCCATATTTATCCGATTTCATGATTAGATAGTACTTCCTTATTTGGCATTATACTTGATCATTGAATTAAGGAAATATTCCCATTCAATATAAAACCCAAAAAATCACGGATATATTGCGAGTATATTATGGTATAATTTTATTACATAAAATCTAAATCTTTCCACGGATTTTATTATTCTTATTTTCGAAAGGATATCAGTCAGATCATGCCTTTATATGTTACAAGTAGTGTGATTTAAGAAATGAATGGAGGTTGTTAAGGCAATACAATCATTTAAAAGATACATAAGCACTTCAAGAGACAAGCCAAACTTGGAAAGTATCAAGATTCCGAACAGTAGTTAAATCCTATCAAGATTGCGTTATCAAGTCGGATAGAGAAGATCATATCCACAAGAATAACTCCAACGGTCTACTAAATGAAGGGCAAGGTATAAAGATACAAGCCAAGACCGTGAATCAAGTAAGCAAGAGAGCATACTTCATATCTTATCTTAATCTCTTGTAATTGTATTTACTTACTCAAATCATTCTTGTAGCAAAGTGTCTAAGGGTTAGATATTTTGTGAGCTATAGCAAAGAGTCTTGGAAAGACAACTTATTGAGTTGTAACACCGAGTGAAGTATGAGCGATGGGCCTCGAGAGTAAGTGTACTCAAAAGGTCGGTCAGCGAATTAAGTGAAGAACTCATTTGACAGATCGGAGGAATAAGAAAAGTATAAGATAATCCTAAGGTAGGAAACCTTAGTGGGTCACTAACCCGGATATTTGGATCCGGGCCAAGATCGTGAACAAACAAATTTGCATTGTCCCATTCACTTTTCTGTTTGTTTCTTTTTCATATATCTGACCTCTTGGTCAATTTAGACGCCTTAAAATTTTAAAATACACTATTCACCCCCTTTAGAGTATATCCGAACCTCTAGGACTTTTCAGCTATCTCCTCCGCTTTTTCCACCGGTATTTCTTTGTTAAAAGTCGCCACCGTGACTCCTCCGCCATCAAACTTAGTTTCGTCAAATCCGCTGCCCAATTCTCCGCCATGGCTATCTCTTACTTGGTCCACAAGGAAAAAATTTAGGGCAGCTCTAAATGTCATTCCTATCGAAGAAGAGGGCTAACCAGGGGAATCGAGGGCAAATGACATCGTCAAAACACCGGCTTCAATGAGCCAACCACCGCCCCAAGTCAAGGAGGGCATAAAACTCAAATACCGCAACCTAGGGTTCCTCTAGAGAGAGAGGGTTTACGTGGTACATATTGAGTTACTATTTGGATTGATATCATTTTAATTATTTTGTAAATTGTAGACGCAGAAGATATAGTGATGTATCATATGTTGTATTAATTTATGGTTTATATATTTGAGGACAATATGTCGTCTAATTCTGAAGTAAAGACGAAATCCAAGCATATTATACCAATTTGTGTTAAAAAGAAAGCATCCAAATACTAGATAATATGTTTTGAAAAGAAGGCTTATTGGCACCATGGTACGTGAGTTCAATCCTTCCCGATTCAAAGACTATCCTTGGTTAAAACATATGAGGGTTTATTATTTATGGACCCCATAAAAAAATTCCGATTCTGCGACCACTCGGCACTAACAAAGAAAGAAAAACACGTATTCTGAATTAATATGAAGAGAAATGAAATTAATCCATCAAAATATTATTAGATTTTGAGAATATTTTTGAATCTATGTTATGAAGCAAGTGTTGGGATATCTTTATTTGAAAGGATTTTAGGATGATAATGATACAGAATTTTTAGGGTATAGGACAAAAGTAATAAATATTTTTCTTAGACTCCAATACTATGAACTTTAATCCTATTTAACACCAATAGAACACCAACGAGTTAAGAGGTTGTGACACGGTAGAGCGATGACGTGGTGATTTATAGCCAAGCAAGAAGCTGAGAGGAGGGAATAAAACGAGTGAATGGTAGAAAGAGTGATGGGTTGGATGAGTGCTAAAGTTGAAAGTAACAAAGACAGAACCAAGTTCCTTATGCATACAGATCACACCACCATAAGAATCTTGAGGCACCAAAAGGCTAAACTAGATTCGAGATAATCACCACTAGCTAGACCTTTTGACTCAATCGAGCACTACTAAGCATGCCAAGCTTAGATATAGAAATTGAGAATTCAAGAGGAAAGAGCATTCAACAAGCTCGGTTTTCATTCAATCAAAGTTGTCTTTACAAAACCGAATACATGGAATATTTGTAATGCTCAAAGATTAAAGCTAAGCATAATCTAAAGGCTGAGAGTGTATGTACAAGATCAAAGGCCAAGATTACACCATAGCTAGCCCCTTCTCCAAGCTGGTTTTGGGCATGTGGCCGGAAATAAATAGTGATTCTCGGCCATGTATTTGCTTACCCCTTGTGCAAGCTTGATTTTGGTTGGTCCAACACATAATTCCTCCACTAAAGGTAGTGCTCTTGGATTCTCTAGAATCTTCCTTGAGCTACCAATGCATTCCTTCCCTTGGTGACTCAATTCAATGAACCGAGCACAGGATTTTAGGACAATGAAGACAAGCTGGGCAGATTGTGCTTTAAGTGCTTGGTTTTGGGCTTTTAGGCATTTTGGACATCCCTTTGTGGATTATTTTGTTTCAACTCCTAAGCATCAATTATTTATGTACCAAATGTCATGGTAGGACATCTCTCACCGCCCTCCAAGCTCTTGTTCAGCTTGCATTACTCGGAGTAAAATAGTGGACTTTGGTGCCCAAAGTTGATCACCACACAAGTTAATCTCCTCTTGTAGCTTTGCCACTAGTCCATGGCCCTTGGTAGCTTGGGATTCTCCATCACGTGGCATGTGAAGTCGTTGACGTGGATGACAGAATTGAAGATCTCACTTTGACCTTTTTATTTGCATTAATACATAGAAACACCTTTATTCAACCAAGGAAAAAAAGTCCAAAGTCAAATATTCAATCGTGTCGTCCACGTCAACAACTTCACATGTCACATTATCGCTCCGCAAAGTTATAGCCCCTTAACTCGGTGATGTCATATTGGCGTTAAATATGATTAAAGTTTATGCATCTGACATCCTAGAAAAATTTTGTATTATTTTCGTTCAATACCTCCAAAGTTGGTATTATTTTTATCTCCGAAAATCATGTTTTAAAATAATAAAGAATAAATTTATTAATTAAAGATCGCATCTGCGTCTATAATAAATATTACACTCAAGCAAACTCATCACCAAAACAACAAAATAAATCTTTTTATCGACATAAGGGTTGAAACTCTTTTAAACACGAATCTCCTACTTTATTATTACGTTATTTCATAATACAAGATTTTATAAGGAGATCCATAAATTTTGTACAATCTTTCCAAAAAGCTGTATCTACAATATAGTCCAAATTTAAATAATTGATACTTGTTATTGATTGATTTGCAAACTTAAAAATCCAATTCCACACAAGTATAGAATGACATGAAAAATAATTATTCAAAAACGCGTCAAGAGCGAGAGATGAAGAGTCCAGTGGATATTAGAAGAGGGTACCTAGATATTCTTAGGCCCCGTTTGGTATGCAAAATTGGAATGGAATGAAATCAAGGAATGATACCTGAAGGGTTAGGTATGGAACTTGAATATTCTCTTCAAGTGTTTGGTAAAGAACAAGAATGGAATCAAGTTCCAGTTCTTGTTGTTTGGTTGTTAATCATGGGATAAAATTAAAATTATTTTATTTTTTGAATTATTTTATATCATTGTAAATTATTATTATTATTAAATATTATTATTATTTAAATAATAATAGTAGTAGTAGTAATAATAATAATAATAATAATAATAATAATAATAATAATAATAATAATATTATTATTATTATTATTATTATTATTATTATTATTATTATTATTATTATTATTATTATTATTATTATTATCATTTGATTCAATAAAAGTTGAAGCTCGTTAGCATATTTGCTGATATTGAGTCTTATATTTATTTAATTTTTTTAATTAACTATCTTGTAATTTTTTCAATAATTAACAAATTTTATTTATAATTTTTAGTAAACATATTTTCAAACTGTAATGTTCTATCAAACAATATGAAAAAAATATATATATAATAAATAAATAAATAAATAATAAAAAAACAATAACAAAAAAATACCCCAACCTAATAACAAAAATAATAACAATAACCAAAATAACAACAACAACAACAAATGAAGAGAGCATTTATTAGTTAAAAAAGTTAGCTCCTATATATATATATTAAAAAAACCCCAAGGGTGCGATTTCAAAAGTTGCATTCGAACACCGATGATTTCACATTCAATTTATTAGGTTTTACTATTTTAATAATATATTAATGATAATTAGTTTATCAATTTTTTTATTAATGTTTTTTTAATTTTTCTTATTTTCAATACAATTTCAGGGACATTTTAATCTTTTAATCACTAATTAATTTTTAAATTAATTCGATCGTAATGCAAATAAATAAATACCCCCAAAATTGGATGCGCTGTCCTCAAACTTTTGAATCGAGATTAATGGATTCCACTATAACCACGATTTTATATTTGAATCTAGCCCAATTACTTCAAGATAGTAGATGATTATATCTCTAATCTTACATGGATTATATCTCTAATCTTACATGGATGATTAATGGAGTCCACTATAAGCGCTTATTATTTAAGGTGATTTACATTTTTCGTGTTGAACAATTTAAAGATTTGTTTAGTAGCAGTAATTTAAGAAGTAATTAACGATTACAAACAATTAATTAAATCATTTTGCCTCAAAAATCACGTTGTGATCGAGTTTTATAACGCACCTAATAATTCTCCCACAAGCAATACTCACTAGCCCTTTTACATCAAAAAAAAAAAAAAACTCACTATCCCTGTTTGCTTTTGACAGAGTTGACTCCCCTTCCACCAACCATTTCCCTGTACATTCTTGTAGAGCATACACAACCCTTATGATTTAAATAAAAAAATTCCTAAAACAAGATGAACATATTTTAATATTATAATTGCATAATTCCATGATATTATCAAATTCACATTTACGCCACGAAAGTTGAAATCTTAATTAGCTCTTCAACTAACCAGGCCGACTTCTTCTATAAATACCAAACAAAATGCTCAATGTTAGCACATCCCAAAGCTCTCAATATCTCTATCTAGTACTTCACTGCTTGTTTGTACCCAAGTGAAGTACATCTCTTCTTTAGCGTCTCCGTATACAAACTTATCTCCAAGGAAAAACCAAAATCATGGGTGTTCATACATACACAATGGCTGACACCACCAGCCCGGTCGCCCCACACCGGTTGTTCCGAGCTATTGTTGCTGACAGCCACAACTTTGCTAAGAACTTGCCCGAGTTTGTTAAGAATGTCGAGTTCATTCAAGGCGACTCGCTTCTACTGGTTGCATCACCCAAGTCAACTTCCCTGAAGGTTGTATATCTTTACATACACACTTGCTAATACTTTTACGCTAATCTACAATTATATATTTCAAGTGTCTTCTTTGTTGCCGTAGTACTTCTTCGAATTCCAAGTTCTAAATTACTTAATGGTGATAATGAACTTGTAGGGGCGCCGTTCAAGTACGTGAAAAATAGAGTTGAGGAGATCGATTTTGAGAAGCGCTACATCAAGTACACCGGTTTTGAGGGTGACGCTCCGGGTGACAACCTAGAATGCGCTCGTGTAAACAAGTTCAAGGCCTCCGAGGAGGGGAGCAAATACACTATGATGGCTCACTACCACACCAAGGGAGATGTAAAGGAAGAGGATATTAATGCTGCAAAAGAGTCAATTAAGAAGATGTTCAAAGCCGTGGAAGACTATCTCCTTGCCAACCCTCATGTTTATGCTTAAACAGTATGCATAAGACCATGGGCCACTGGAAGCCGTTGAGGTGGAAGACTATCCCTATTTGACGTCTTAGCTGTGTGAGATTAAGTGGAACAAAGAGAAGATAAAATTTGAGTTTGGGTTTTGTTTACGTTTGTTTACGCATCATGTCCGTTAGTGACTCTGCTCGTATTTCATGTTATTCCTCTCTTTTGGGCCCCGTTTTGCATAAAACCATGCAATAAAAGGTAAAAAAAACTTTAAAAGTTTTAGGATATTTAAGAGATGAGAGTGTAAGTGGTCAATTAATAACATAGAATGATGTTTGCTTTAATCCAGTTTTTAGCTATTATTATGGCGTTTGGTTGTATATAATGCAATAGGGGTGTAATGTAATTAATTATCTAATGTAATTAGGTATGCAATGTAATGGGATAACAATTACATTACCATGTTTGGTTATATAAAAAGTGTAATGTAATCACAATTGTAATGGACTATTTCAATGGCAAAAAATAGTAATTAAATTATTGTAGTGGAAATGTTATCTAAATAAAAATTTGAACTACATATTTAGATTTGAGTTTTGCTAAATATTTTATATCAAATAATCAAGTTTTATTTCTTTTATGAAAAATATCAACTATATTATTCTAATGACAATAAATATCGTAATAGAGATAAATGTTATCCACACGAAAACATTTTAAATTTGAAATCATATTTGATAATTTTTTAATCTTTTATATCATATTTCCTAATTTTAAATTTTTTGTGGAAAAAATTTCAACTGGATTATTCTAGTGGCGATAAATGTTTATTGTGGTGAAGATAAATGTTAACCCAAATAACAAAATTGTAAATTCTGAATTTATATTTGAGCTTTTTTAATCTCTTCTATCATATAAATAAGTTTTGAATTTTTTCATTGATAAAAAAATACAAACTGAAATTATTTTATTAACTCTAAATATTTATTGAATTAAAGATAAATGTTAACAAGTAAAAAAATTTTGATCTACAAATTTAATTTAAACTTCTTTTATGTTTTTAATTGAATGGTTAAATTTTGAATCCAAGATATTGAAGTTGAATTTTTCTCTTAATAACCAACCAGTCATATCATACATTAAGATAATAGAAGGAAAAAAAAATTTCTTCTCAAATGGATGAATTTTTGCTTGCCAAAGAGGGGGAGAAAAAGGATATAGAATAGAGAGAGAGAGAGAGAGAGAGAGAGAATTGTTGAAAGTGTGTTAATATTTGATCACAAGAATGGATGGATATAATCATGATTGTTTAGTACATGTGTAAGTAATTGTAATTGCATAGGTAGATATTGATGTGATTACAATGCAATTTTGATTGCATTACAAAGTTGTAACCAAACATATCAATGTAATCAACATTACCAATTTGATTATATTACCATTTTAATTACATCCAACCAAATATGCCCTTAGGGTGCTCAAAATTTTTCTTAGTTTTCTATTTCCATTTCCATATCCACCATGCAATAATAGCAAAGAGTAACATCCATGGAACTTGGTGTATCCACGTTAATAGCAAGCCAAGTTTCTAGGGGAGAGTAAAAAGAGACCTAGATAATGAGGATTCATTAACCTTTTTTATATTCCCTTTGTTTCAAAATATTTGTTGCTTTAGGGTCTGTTCAACTTTACATGAAGAACAAAATCTATTTATATTCATTTCTTATTTAAAAACTCATTTATATTCGTTTTTGTGTGTGTGTTTTTTTATTTATGTTCGTTTATGTTATTTTATGTTCGTTTATGTTCATTTTATGTTTGTTTTTCTTTGTGTGTTTTGTATGTAAGTTCGAACAGACCCTTAAGGTTATGAGGGAATACCAAGGAAACACAAAATTTGTGTTAAAAGACCAAGTTGCCCTAAATTTCATTAAAAATGAAGGAAATCAATAAAAAAAAAGGCAATAAGTATATGGCGAGTGGTCAAAGTACATGGCAGTGGTCAAAGTACTTAGCTAGATGGTCTAAAAAATTAAAAAAGGAAAAAGAATCATATTTAATGATAAATATTACATAATTATCTCATATTTTCTCTCCTTCCATTCTAAGCAATCTCTCTTTCTCCCTCGAGGCTTTTTCTCTCTCTCACTCACTCTCTCTTTCTCTCTCCTCGATGTTCTCTTTCTCTCTACTTTTCCCTTTCTATTTTTCCATATTTCTTTTAAGTTGTGCATCGATTTTGATTTTGAATCGTCAAATTGCTCCATTTCTTCAATTCACATCCAATTTCTTTCGAGTTATCGCATTTTATTTTGATTTCAGCAAATTCAGCTTGATTTATTGTTTCATTTCTCAATTGCGATTGATCCAATGATGGACCCAGCAGTAGGGTCATTGGGGTCGACTAACCCCCTTTTAGACAAAAATAAAATTTTTATATAGCAATTGTTTACGAGATAGAAGCTGGTAGATGGTTTAGTAAGTGTTTTCTAATACAAGCGTGAGGTTAAAGGTTTGAGTTCCACTGATGATATCTTCCCCTTTTTTTCAAAATCTAACTTTAAACGCTCTTTTATTTCAAATCCCTTTCCCCTTCATTATTTTCCTTTTTCTTGACGCTCTCACACACCCACATGTTCTTCGCCCACCACCATGGCTAATGGCCGCTGCCCCTAAACCACCGCAGCCCGCCGCCCTCTCACCCCGCCACTACCGGATCAACCGCCCTCCCAGGCCCGGCCTCTCACGGCTTCTACTCACTCACACACACTCTCTCTCTCTCTCTCTCAGCTATCACTAACACGGCCATCCAGTGGTTGTCGCCCCCACCGAGCACCCACCGCGCCACCGCCTCCTCCGCCCACCATTGCCACTTCTAATGTACCCACATCCGTAAGTTTATTAAGTTCAAAATTTTTCAATTTCATTTGAATTCAATTTATGTGATTTTAGGTCTAATTTCTTTGATTTTAGGAGTAATTTATGTTATTTCATTACAATTACTTCGTTCCATAGATTAATTTTACTATTTTAGGTTTAATTTCTTTGATTATGGATTGTGGATTATGGAATTAGAATATACGAAAAAGGATTATATTGTGTGAAAATTGAAGTTATTCTGTTTGTTTTTCTTTTGTTATTAAATTTTGTTTTTGTAGTTATATTTGTGACTTGTGAGTAAGTTTAATTTTTGGTTTAATTCTTATTATAGATAAAAACGCTTAAATTTTTTAAAAAGATAAGCTACGAGAATCCTCCATTGCTTGAAGTTTTAGATCCGAAAATTTATCATTGAATGAAGATTATGCCAATTAAGAGTGATACATTATTCTATGACCTCCCTTATTTACAAGTTTTCGGTTCCGTTGCTAATTAGTCTTGCGATAGCCTCCTTATAATTGTATTCATTGCCTTTAAACAAAAAAATTAGTTATTGCATTATGTTTTACTCTATTTTGAAATCAAACCCTGGCTAGTTCAACAGATTGTTTTAGAAGAGTATGGTGTTGGGCTGTGGGCATTAATACTACTACTGGAATCGCTTTTAACGACTCGGTCTTTAATGACGGTTATAATGAAAAACTGTTGTAAAAATTAATGTGGTGGCATTTTTGTTTAAAAAAGCAGATTGTTAATGTACATATGACGACGATTCTTTGAATGAAACGTCGTTAAAAGTTGAAAGTTAACTTTTTACAACAGTTTTTCATTACAATGGTTTTTCAAAAACCGTCGTCATAGGTTTATTTAGGATGACAATTCAGCGAAAGAATCGTCGTTAAAAGCTAACTTTCAACTTTTAACGACAGTTCATTCAAAGAACCGTCGTCATAGATGCACGCAAAACCAAACCCTCAGCTGCTTTCACTCTCACTTTCGGTCTCTCCACTTCTCATTTCACTCGGGTCCTGCTGGTGTCCGTGGTATCCGGTTGTTGTCGTCTCTCTTATCTCTGTTGTGTCCTCGCCATCATCGGTGGTTTCCGGCGTGCTCACTCTCTTTGCTCTCATCTCTCTCTGTTGTCTCCACTCTCTGTTCATGCTCTCGTCTCTCGCTGCCCACTCTCGTCGTCGTTGTTGCTGCTCCATCTCCCTCTCTCGCTACCCATTCTCGGCCGATATGTAACTCATGTCTCCCTCTCTTATGTGGCATGCTTTATGAAATGTAGAATTAATGACACAATTATGTGAGCTCCTTCTTATGTCTTCCATGCCCCTTTCCCAGTTTGGTTTGTCCTGTGCTTAGTTTTAGGTTTGGCTTTTGAAGACATTGTGTTGTGTACTTTATGTGTTCTCTTTTTACCTGGCATTATGCATTTGGTGATTTCTTTGCCTTATTTAAGCTACGTTACGTGAATATCGTTGATTTCTTTACCTAGCTTTATGCATTTGATGATTTCTTTTTATCCGGCCTTATGCATATGCTACCATAGGTTATTTTAGCTTGAGGTTTCAATGCAATTAAAACATCTAGCAACCTACTCACAACTTTAATAAAAGTCGTCCTCACACAACTTAATCCAACGAGCATTCCCAGTAAATTTTATTTCCCAGGTCATGCTTATTAGTACCCAACACAAAGTCCATTGCTTTAGAGTCCATATTTGGTTGTTGGTATGCTCCTATAAGGGTTGGAGGATATGCATGCAGTATAATTGCTTATTATTAGATATGTATGCTAAAAATCAAACCAACTTCAAGCATAATTCATACATATCAAGTGTTATATAATTGTTTATTAGATATGCATGCTAAAAATTATTGTACATGTTTATTTATCAAGATGAGTTGTATAATTGCTTGCAGTATAAAATGGATTCTTTCAAAAGTACAAAAAAAAATAAGGCACCGAAAAATGATAAATAAGGAGAAGTTGGTCCGGAGTAGAGACGATCCAACTCTCCTTACACGGGTCGATTCAAGTAAATCCCAAGCTTCATCAACACTTTGTGCACAAAAATCCCAATACTCTAAAAGAGCATGGGTTTCACTATTCACACCCTTATAGACAACATTTAATCCCATTTTTCCAAACAATTATCTGAAAGAGCTAGAAGAGCATTAATTCGATCAAAGTACGGATAGAATAATTCATGCTCATACTGAGGATAATGGTAAGTAGATATGTTTTCAATTTTTTTTTTGAATTTTTGTTTATTTTTTAATTTTTTTGGATTTTTCAATTAAATGGTCTAGAATGCTCAAGTAAGCTCCAATATTGAAATGAAACAACTCCCCAACAACAGCGCCAAAAAACTTGTTGAGAAAATATCGCAAGCGCACGGTATAACCGTAGCTAGGAACCGGCGAGTACGGGTCGTGTCCATGAGAAACTCGCTTTCAAGTACTAAATCTGCTTAAAAACTCTAATCTACGTAAAACTCAATTCAACAATGATTTGGTTTGTGGATTCAACTAATAACAAAATAACTACTAGAAATTAATGGATAACAAGCCTTAGATTGGGATTAATCACACTAATATGCTCGAAATTAAAATCGAATACCGCTTGAAATTTGTCTATGCTAGCGAGTTTAGAAGGGGAGACACTAATTAAACTTATCTTCGCCTACTTTCAAAGGTCAAAGACTAATCTTGCACAATCTAATCACCTATTTTCATGGGATTAATAAAGAGCAAAATCACAACGAATGCATCTCACAAACCCCGATTAAAACCTTAATTATTTTCATATCAAAGTTCTAATCGTTCACAACATCATTCTAGATGAATTTTCATCTTTCGATGTTCACAAAACCCGAATAAAAGCATATGAGTCCTTTTTCGAGGCAATCAACGAAAAAGTGATGAGTGAAGTGAATTCTAACCTAACAAGTATAAAACAATTCAATTGGTACTCAATTCATGATTATCAAGTTATAATAGGGATCAATCCCAACCTAAGTAGAGCAATTAGCCCCTAAAAATGATACTAAACAATTAACAAGATTCAAAGAAAATAGCCATGGAAAAGGGAAGAGAAAGCGTGAAGAAAAGACAGAGAAGAAATTACGATTACCGAATGAAAACTTGATGCGATTCAATAATACCTAAACTTCAAGTAGACAACGAATATTGAAAGTTCTTGAGTTTCCTCTCGAGCTCTCTACCGAAAAACCCTAGCTAAAAGTTAGAATAATGGAAAAGATATCCCAAAAATACAATTAGGAAGCTAAAATATCGCAAAAACGAGTAAGTCGCACGGCCGTGCAAAAGCCACATGGCCTACCGTGCAAGGTTACGCGCAATTTCGCACAATCGTGCAAGTTTCGCACGACGGGGTGTGCGTGACTTCAACTTTCATAACTTCGAGCCCTTCGCCCGATGATCTACATGACTCTGCAGCTTTGCACGGTTGGCCGTGCAACTTCGCTTGATGAGTTCTAGGCTTCTTTCTTGCCTCCTTTTAGGCGTGA
Source organism: Talinum fruticosum (assembly GCA_021018815.1). Taxonomy (NCBI): domain Eukaryota; kingdom Viridiplantae; phylum Streptophyta; class Magnoliopsida; order Caryophyllales; family Talinaceae; genus Talinum; species Talinum fruticosum. The sequence continues at coordinate 426,971 of JAITYX010000020.1, forward strand.
ACCTTCCTCTTCATCGCTTTTCGTCAAATTTGTCTCGAATCTCTCTAATTTAAGCCCAAAAACCTGTAATTAAGAGATTTGCGATCTTAGGTGGCGATAAAGAGGAAATGAACATAATCTAACCCAAAACCTAACAAATATCATTAAAACCACCACATAATTGGGTTAAATAATGCCTTAAAAACCGAAAAATTTGAGGTTTTAACACTGGCCTTATGCATATGTTGCCACACGTTATTTCAGTGTGAGGCTTCAATACAATTAAAACATCTAGCAACCTACTCATAACTTTAATAAAATTCTTCCTTACACAACTTAATCCAACAGCATTCCCCATAAATTTTATTTCCCGAGTCATGCTTATTAGTACCCAACACAAAGTCCATTGCTTTAGAGTCCATATTTGGTTATTGGTATGCTTTTATGGGGGTTGGATGATATGCATGCAGTATAATTGCTTATTATTAGATATGCATGCTAAAAATCAAACCAATTTCAAGCATAATTCATACATATCAAGAGTTATATAATTGCTTATTAGATATGCATGCTAAAAATTACTGTACATGTTTATTTATCAAGATGAGTTGTATAATGGCTTGCAATATAAAATGGATTCTTCCAAAAGTACAAAAAAAAAATAAGGGGCTGAAAAATGATGAATAAAGAGAAGTTGGTCCGGAGTCGAGACGATCCAACTATCCTTACACGGGTCGATTTTGATAGGCACGGAAATGTTGTAGGTAATCATAAAGGTCGCTTTATGAGCTTTGTTTGTGCGGTAACCCGCACGTACGTGAACATTGACTACGAGAAAATGGGCCGAAGTCCCCAAAACCATTAAGGACAACCTTTGGAATGATGTTCGGGTAAATGCACTATATCTCAACTTAATATTGCAAATTATTATAAATGGTTAATATATTATTCACTAATGTATGTCGTTCTTGTATTTTAGAAAATGTTCATCTTGAACATTAATGAATCTGAGATCCCCTTGGTGAAACACAAGACCCTCATGTCAGCGGTAGAAAAGTTTATAGACTTCAAATCTCGCATTGCCAAGGTATGGGTTTATAAAACAAAGCGAGATAAAGGCGAAGGTAGACCCGGGAGGTCTTCAATTTTATCACCGAGGAGGACTGGAGATCGTTTGAAGCATATGTCTCCTCTCCGGAATACAAGGTAATTTATCATCATCATTTATTATCTTTTTTCGATTTAAGTCTTATGCATTGATATTTCGTTGTCATAATTACTTGCGTAAGCGCTAGGTGAAGCCAACCGAAAGAAGATTAGGAACAATGTGTATCCTCATGTGATGTCCCGTGGGGGATACATGAAGTTGGAGGAGAGGTTGTACAAGCAAAATCTTGAACAACTTCAAACCACATCCGAGTGAAGGTTCCATCATAGATACTTCGTAGCTTGCTATCGAGAGGGACGAGTCTGTGGGTCGAAGGAAGAAAGAAGAAAGATAGAACCTTCACTACGATCGAAGTAGAATCTATTGCATAGCGACTCGTGAGTTTTTTACTATTTCCTTTATTTATTTTTAGAACTTATCGGTTTTAATATTTATGAATTATCAAATGATAATTTTTTTCTTCTTACAAGAGTCTTTATCGCAAACATCGACTTCGAAGTCACCGACACCACCGGAAGGAGGGGCAAGCTAGCCTTGGCCCTACAAAGAGATGTTCGAGTCATCGTTGGGAGGGTGGGGATAGTTGAGCACTTTGGGCTAGGAAGAAGCACCCTGTCTCTTCCAGCCAAGCACATATGGAGGCCCAAATGGCCGAAATAAAGGCCCAAGTATAGTCCGAAATGCAACCCCAAATGTCCTAAATGTTGGCTGCACGAGATGGAAGAGATGAGGGCGCAGATGTGGGCAGAGATGCAGGCCTACATACATGCCTAGATGCAAGACCGGATGAAGCGTACTTCACCAACATGGGTATGTCGATGCCTAGCAACTTGGATGATTTATGTCCATTCTCACTCCACACACCGGCGAGTGCAAACTCGAGCTCACCCATTGACCAATTTGAAGTTCTAGCGGAGGTAATTCAAATTTTGCAACCTAATTATATTTACATGCATGTTTATATTTTGATTAATTGGTGTATAATCTTGTTGAATAATTACTTATAGTACGTTTTCGTTGTTTCGGATAAGTGTCATTATTTACATGCATGTTTATATTTTGACTAATTGGTATATAATCTTGTTGAATGAATGGTGTATATTGTGTAGTTGTTGTGGAACTCGGCGTATGGTCATTGAGTAAATTACTTATTTAGTAAGTGTTTGTTGTTTCGGATGAGGGTCATTATCCCGGGAAAATGTTTACTTTTAAGGGGAAACCCTGTCTGTTTATTTTCAAGATTTTTAGATTGTTTAACTTTTATATCAAAGGTTATCCCATGATTGTAATTGTTATGCTTATTCTTATACAGTCGGCGAATTGCAAGCTAGCTTCTCATCATCATCCCCTAGAGCATGTTGTGGCATTAGGTGTTGTTTTCCCGTGGAGGTCGGATACCATCATTCACGGGACACCCCTTGTAGGTGATGAGGTCGGGGTGAGTGTTAAAGAGGTCATGCACGGAAAGGAAAGTGTGGGTTGCCAATCCGGACATCGAACCTCCATACTGTTGACGACTTAGTGAACACTTTTCTTCGTTGGCCCAAGAGTTTGGTCATCCTCTTTACGGTAATTCATTTTTTAAAATATTAGATTTAATTATTGTTAATATCACGTATATATTTTTTTAATTTTTGTATTGATTATTCACTAGGATAAGGGGACAGATCCGAGAGTGAGATTAAGGGCACTCTATCTCCCTTGGTTGGCACAAGCAAACGTTCGGCGGCGCCCGTTCGTCGTCCGAAGAAGTCTCCTCTCGTAACCATTGAGGAGTCTTACACGGATTGGTGTGCTACTCTACAAAGTTGTGTGAAGACTTTGTCGGCAAAGATACCGTTACAAATGAGCGCACCAAGTCACGTGTTTGGGCAACGTGAAGGGGACAATGGGGACATGACCTTCTTTGTCTTCCCGAATGACATACTACAATTTTTGGAGATGCAGGAGGTCCGCACATCCCCTGTTATGATTGGCATTATGTGAGTTACTATATTCATAAGTTTTTTTAACTATTAATTTCTGCATCTAACTACATATAATTAATATGTAAGGTGGTTGCACGAGATTGGAAAGGATTTTGCTCAATTTCTCAACCCTAATTCCATTCAAAGAGTTGGGCAGAAACATAAAGAAGGAGTCGACTATATCTTCGACGTTATGAAACGTAATGCGCATGATAAAATATGTTACTTGGCGTTGTTCATCGAGAAATAAGTGTACAAATAAACTTATTAATTGAAGTTTTTATGGTGTTATACATACTTATATAAATGTGTTATTTGTGGCTGTGTAGCCACCATTGGAAGATTGTCTGCCACATTTCTAAGGGCTAATATCGCGTCATTGGTTTGATCCTCCGGGTCATCCCGTGATAGAAGATATCAAGAACGTACTCGACATATGAGTTCATACTTTAATCATTTTATGTTTTTTTATTAATTAGTATTCGTTTCAATTGTATGTCTAATTTGAATTTTATGTTTCCGATTGAAAAATACTGCTCTATCAGATTATTATTATTATTATAAGGGAGGTTTGAGAGACCGATGAGCGAAACCAAAGCTAATAATTGTCTCCGTAAGGTGAGGTTCTCTTGGTTAGAGTCTACTTTAATTGTTTTTCATTTCATATTACTTGCTAGCTACATAAAGTATTAATTAATTCTCTGTGTTGGGAATCTATTTTATTATTGTAGTACCATAAACAACCAGGGAACGTGGAGTACAACTTCGACATTCTCTAGTACATTGAAGAGATTGTGACCGAACTCGATTTAAATAATTCTAGTCCTATAGAGGTATACCTGCACTTGCATTTGTATTTGATTATGAAAAAATTAATTTTTTAATGTTGTTTTTCATCTTGATTAACACTTGCACTTGACCTAATTAATATGTTTTTACAGACATTGATCACAATATTTCCCAGGAAAGAACCCACACACTCCCTATACGAGATGAAGTTCTCAACAAGTTAAAACAAGGTTGGGCATAATTTGTATATAACCGTATAAAGACATAAGTATATATTTACACTTATTATTCATTATTTGATTGGTCAAGTTTGTGATTTTAATAGTCATACGAGTTATAGGTATATATGTAAATAGGCATATATATTTTTACACTGTTTTTTATATATATCATATACAAATGTGATGAATATGCTATTTTGTATATATTCTAGTCAAGACTGTATTGGATTGTAGTTTGTATATTCTGAAAGAGTTTGTGTAAGGTTGTATATGATTTGTATTGTACGAGAGGGCAAGTAAACACAAGAAAAATTATTTTAAAAAATCGGTTCTATTACTACGGTTTTTAAGGAAAAATCGTCGTAAAAGGTCCGGATTAAGACCTATGGCGAGGGTTCTATAGAAGAACCGTCGGTATAGGTACACCTATGATGACGGTTCTTTTGAAGAACTGTCATCATAGATTGACATATGACTACGGTTTTTCTATAGAATTGTCGTCACGAGACCTTTTTTACTACGATTTTGAACTGTAGTAAAAGATGTTCACCTATAACGACGACCACATGGACGGCGCTCGATAACCGTAATTAAAGGTCATTTTGAATCGTAGTTAAAAGTGGTTCCTGTAGGAGTGTAATTTACATTGTTGTTTTCCGAACTGGAAGCCTTAGCGAGCATCTCTATGAAAGTTTGTGGTTTTTTTAGGGGAGGCGTTGGTTGCGAGTGGGGGACTTCTACTAATAGTTGTCTTCAAGTTCTTTCATTTGTATCTAAAGATTGTACAACTCCCCAATTTGTAAACTATGCATTATTATTTAGTCTTTTCCAACCCCCTCTTCCTCAAAATCTTGGGTTCGCCACTAATATTGATGATACATGATTTGACTTGGTAAGATTTCTTCTAATTTATTCTTTGATTATGATTTTGATCAATGATCGATGTTAAATTTTTATTTTGAGATTATTAAATTTTTTAAAAGGTAAAAAAATTGCATTGTGTTTTTAGATCGAATTTGGGATGTATTGATGAATTTTTTAAAGATAAATTTATCTTCTATACTAATGAATTTGAGTTTTTGAAGTCCGATCTACTCGTATCTATGAAGATGATGTTTACTTTGACGAATTTGTCTTTTATATTGATACTCGCTGAATATAATTCTTTCTTTAAACTCCCAATCCGGATCTTATGATCCTACGATTCTACGATGCGAAAACCCTCCATCATTCCGACTCTCATTAGAAACTTAAATGTATTAGAATCTTACGATTTTAATTTAGTTCAAAAAATTTGTGATAGGATCGTAATACGATTCTACGATCTTACAATCCGATCCATGATTCTAAATAAATTTCATAAATTGCTGAAACCTAATTTTATTTGAGAATTCATCATAATAATGTGCTTTTGAAACAAATTTATTGACAATGTATAGTTCAATTGAATTTATATAAATCTTTATAAATGTTTGCTTGAATTTTTATTCTCATAAAAAATTTTGTAAAAATCTGCATTATTACAAACAAGTAGTAGAATCTTACCATCCTTGATCCAGTTCTACGATTCCGATTCTAACCGCCCCAATCGATTCTAGTTAGGATCCCGATTCAAACAACATTGGTTTACTATATTGATAAATCTATATTTTTACGTCCGATTTTTAGGTCGAATCTTGGTTGTATTGATGAATCTTTTTTAAGATAAATTTGTTTTTCTACATTGATTAATCTGAGTTTTTAAAAGTCCGATTTGCTCTATATTAATGAATATGATGTTTTCTTTGATGAATTTATCTTTTATATTGATATGCATAAATATGATATTTTCTTTGATTAATTTGTCCGCTATATTCATGAATCTATATTTTTACGTTTGATTTTTTAGATCGAATTTGGGTTGTATAGATGAATTTTTTTTTAAGATTAATTTGTCTACTATATTGATGAATTTGAGTATTTTAAAGTTTGATATACTCTGTATTGATGAATATAATGTTTTCTTTGATGAATTTGTCTTTTATATTGATACTTGATAAATATGATGCTTTCTTTGATAAATTTGTCTACTATATTGATGAATCTGTATTTTTTTAAATAGCATAAATTATCAATTGTTGGATATGTCATTTTAAAAAATTATATTGAATACATGTTTTTATGAATATGTTAATTATCTCCGATGAATATTTACTTATCCTTGATGAATTTATCATATGTTAAAGAAAATACTTTAATTCCTAGAAATTTTTTATGAATTTTATTAATTGACCTATAATTAAATTTTTTTTTTTTTGGTAAAAGGTAAGTCAATCACCATAACCGAAATGAGTATTTACATCATACTTGGGCATCCCGAAAGTACAAAATCAGTATAGTCTATTTAGCCATGGTTTGTATACTTGTTTCCTATTGTAAAGAGTATGCTTGAGGCTCCATTTGATTGTCCCTTGTATCCTATCCACGAGTGTTAGTTTTGCCCTAAAAACTTCTTTGGTTTCTCTCTTTCCAAATGTGATATATCACTGCAGCGATCATAAGAGCTATAACCCCCATATTTACATGGGATATCTTCTTTCCTTGTAGCCATTGATTCCAGTCAAGTCGCTAGTCATTAGGCATTTGAAGGGAGGTCGGACTAGTCATAATGCTTTGGGCAACCGACATTGAAGGAAGAGGTGATCGACTGTCTCCTTTTGTTCACAAAAAGAACATTTAGTCTCAATTTCACTATTCCATTGTTGTATTCTCACCCTGGTCCAAATTCTTCTTTTGAAAACTAGCCACATGTAGATGGAGTGCTTTGGAATGATGTGTTTGTGCCACACCAATGTCCACCAGGGAACTTCCAGCCTTGGAGTGTTCATAGCCTTGTAAGCTAGTTGTAAGTTGAATTTACCATTCTTCTCCACAGTCCACCTCTTAGCTTGGTTATCATACCATTTTGGCAAATATTTCCTAAGCTCCATGACTTTCTTGAAGTACCAACTGGAATTTGATTTGCATTGTATCGTTTTTCATTCTTCCCCTTTCGGATATGTATGATGAATCCATTTTATCCATAACGGTTCCGGGTTTTGGCTAATGGCCCAAAGGTGCTTTCCAACTAGGGCTTTGTTCTAATCAACACTTGTTTTTAATAACCAATCCTCCTTCTCTTTTAGGCCTACATATATCATCCCATGCAACTAGAATGTACTTCCTTCTCCCTTCTTGTGTTCTCCATAGATAGTCTCTACATACTTTCTCAATTGTTTTAATAACTTCGGATGGTCGAACAAATATTGAACTCCAATACATATGCATGTTTAGTAGCACTGAATTTATTAATTGCACTCTCCCTGCATAGCTCGGTTCCCTGCACCCCAACCTCGGATTCATGCTTGTAATTTTTGAAGCTAGTAGCCGGGAGTCATCGAGTTCAATTTCCCAGGCTTAAGAGGTACTCCCGGATATCTCATTGGCAATTTCCCTTAGCTAATCCTGTTGTTTCCAATATTTGCTCTTCCGAGTTCAGCATATATCCATGTAGTGTATATCCGAGATTTCCGTAAGTCGGCTATCAGCCCGGACGCCTCTACAAACTCACTCGAAGCCTCCATGATACATGTGATGGATGGGATATCCGCTTACGAGAAAATCAACGAATCATCTGCGAAAATGAGATGGTTTAGTCCAATTTCCTTACATCCCAGGATGAAATTTAAATCTTGGATCGGTTATCTTCTTCTTCAATATTCTAGATATGTATTCCATACCTATCACAAATAGTAGAGGAGATATTGGATCTCCTTATCTCACACCCCTGCCATTATCTGGAAAAACCATGCAATTGACCATTGCAATTAAGTGAGAATGTAGTTGTAGATATGCATTCCGTAGTCCACTTAATCATTTGGCTTGGTAGTCCTACTCCCACCATCATCTCTTTTAGAAAGTCCCGACTTATAGTGTCATAAGCTTTCGTAACATCAATCTTCAATATGCATAGTGGTGACACCTTCCTTCTTCTATAGTGTCTCACCAAGTCTAATCCTATCATAATGTTGTGAAGAATTAGCCTCCGGGATACAAAAGCAGACTTGATTATCCATCACGAGTATCCGGCAAAATAGATTTCAACCTTTCACAAATCATTTTGGATATAATTTTGTATAGGACATTACAATAGGATATAGGTGTATACTTTACTTGCAGTAAGAGGTTGAGGTACTTTGGGCACTAATGCAATTGATGTTGCGCATTAATTTGCTTGAGCAACTTTCCGTGCTTAAAGAAATCCAAGATAGCTTGGCTTATCTCCTATCCTACAATCTTCCATGCACTCTGAAAAAATTTGCTATTAAAACCATCCGGCCCGGGGCTCTTTGTAATGTCTATCTTCCAAAGTGCAGCTTTTACATCATCTCGCAATGAATGGACAATTTCGGATTAATGTGCCTTTTTATGTGAAAATATATGAATTTTATTCATAAACATGTTAATTATTTTTTATGAATATTTACTAATTATTGATAAATTTATGCAGAGAACAAAGCAAAAAAGTTGTCACAAATGTTGGAGAAAAAATTGATGAATATGAAGAAGATGATGGACATTGACAAATGTAAATATTTTTTGAAAATTCATTGAAATTGTTGTAAAACTCATTAGTATTATTATAACATTTACTAGTTTGTATAAATTTGTTTGTAAATTTCTCGATGTACTTCATTATTTATTTGTATACTTTTTACATGAAGTAATAAATATTTCTATTCATAAGAATTTTTGAAAAAATTAGAGTTATATACATTTAATTAAAACATCCATCACATTTATATTAAATTTATCATTATACTTTGATCATAATTTTGAGTCAAATGTAAATAAAAAAGGAAAATTAACTAATTAAACTTTTTAGTTATTTCATGAGTGTTTTTTAAGCAAAAAGTGAAGATATACATGTTTAATTCAAATATTCATAATATTTATATTAAATTCATTAGTATGTATTGATAATATTGAGTAAAGTGCATTGAAAAAATGTAGTTAAATGATTAAACTGTAATGAAAAATTTACTTAAACATAAAAGAAGGTATATATTACAAAATTCATCAAATTGGAAAAAATTCATCACTTTATTGTGAAAATTCATCATATATAAATTTAGTTTCAAAAGTGTATAAGTGGTACTATATTCAACTAGCTAAGAGTGACCACCATACAATTTTCGATATCATGTAAGAAACATGGCATACAATATGGTGAAAATAAGTAAAAAGGATCTTTAATAGTTAAAACCAATTTGGATAGGCTTATGACAGATTGTCAATGGCTTCTTATAAGGAAGTCTTCAAATGATATACGTTGTTCATTGATTTGGTAGTGAAGACTCGGACTCGAATCTAAATCATTATGAGTCCTAAGTGGGTGTTTAGCCTATATTTTAAAACTGTTTTTAAATTCAAAAAACAAAAGTTAGGCCAAACACTAGTTTTTCAAAAAATTAAAACTATTTTTCAAAAAGATTTTGAAAAAAAAACTCCCCAAAAATAGAAACAACAAAGAGTTGTTTCGGTTCTAATTTCGGAAAAACTCCGTAATAACCACCCATAATTCCATTCTCGTCTCTGTCTCTTATATCTTTTTATGTTATTTTAATTTTTCTCTCTCCTTTATCTTTATCTCTCTCCTCTCTCTCTCTTATTTTGTTTTATCTCTATCTTATTTCTATCCTTCAAGAAATCTTGGCCAAACAAATTAATTATTTCAAAAACATTTACATAAAATTTAGGCCAAACACTTGAAATTTTTGTTCAAAAACAATATTCAAAAAATGCTTTTTAAAAACAAAAACAATTTTTTAAAAATTAGGTCAAACATGCTCTAAATGAAGATTCGGGTAAAAACCTCATCCCTCCTAAGTTTTGATTACAAGTCATTCCGAGTGTTATAGAAACTCCTGTACAAGTTTTCATTCGTTTCTAACCGACTCGGAAAACACATTCTTGTTTATCTTCTCACATGGATGTTTCGAGTCACTCGAGACATCACTCAAATGTATCGCATGTTCAAATAATCTCTATAATACTTTTTATCCGAGTTCGACTATATATTTCAACGCAAAATAAATTATAGCGTTAATTCCTCTTTCTAAGTCGGTTTGTATGTTTGAGAGTTATTTGTCCGGATCAAGTCCTTATACTTTGATATTTTCACTCTTTTAACTTGATCTCTCTTAGGATCGACTCGATGGAATTTGAGTATAATGAATATTAGACTCGTAAAATTCCACTCTTCTAGACCTAAGATAATTATGTACTTAATTGTCTTAATTAAATTATTATCTATGCCTAACCTTGTACCAAAGTATTTTATACTTTGAGAACCAAAATAGCTTACTTTTGTAGGTTATCTAAACGAGGTTATCTCATTTTTTAATTACAAAAGTAACCGGCTTTAAGTTGTCAATCACCAGCGAGACAAGGCTTATCTACTTCTTAATAAGGCTCACAAGTCGTGTTAGGGTTGTCTGTTTCCAAAATTGGAAAACTTATACGCTAAGCTTAACGGTAGTTTCCACCTTACTTTTCGGATATCACCCGTTGACTTCAAGCACCTTTAGGAGCCAAGAGCCATTGCACAACGTTCACATCCCAACAGATATTTTCCGAGCTACTTAGAAGAGTCGTTACAACGGCCGGGAAAGACTTCGGACCAAGCAACCGGACACAATAGCTAATCCGCTTGATCATCTATAAATAAAAGTCACTTCACAAGACTAGAAGATTTGCTTGGAACTATTGTTGAAACACATTACTTAAGCAAAAGTCATTGTTTTCATATTCAATCTTCTATTTACCGTTCCCAACTTGTAATTCATATTTTCCGAGTTGTAAAGTCTTGTAATCTATCACATACACTTCTTACTTTTTGAGTAAGGTCCGTTGGATCGAGTCGTAAGGGTTAACTCAACTCGGTTGTCCTTACTTGTAAAGGTTACCTCAATTAGGAAGTATTAGATTAGATAAGGGAACTTCGAGTATAGGAAAACTCTGTAAGAAATTCTCTAAGGGAGCAATTCTAGTTGAGTCGATCCGTTGTATTTTGAGGATTCAAAATAGTGGATTTGACTTGGTGCTTGGATTAACATTGTCCGTGGTTTTCTCGCCCTAGGAGGGTTTCCACGTATCTCCGAGTTTACACTTTTCCGAGTCCAATCTAGACTCGGATTATCTTGTTCTTTCTTTTCAAGCTTAAAGTTTTTAAGTTTGTTAAACTTTCCTCATCATCCTATTCACCCCCTCTAGGGTGACTAAGACTTTACAAGAACAAACCTTCAGGTAGAAATAATTACGAGTATCCTTTATCTCCTTAGGGAATGTATCCTTTGAACTAGTGTAAAAAATTATTGGGAGGTAGCTTACATTTTGTAGAAATTATTCAAATAAAATATTATTATAAAAATGTATTTAAAAGTTGTGTACATAATGTATTTAAAAGTTCTAGAAACCGAAGATTCTTTTCTAGTGATTTTTTAACTTCGAATCATGAGAAAAAGAAGAAAATACCCTTATCTTCTTTATTTTCTCTCTCTATTTCTAATTCTTGATCACTATCTTCTTCCTCCTTCTTGCTCCTCATCCTCTTCTCTTTCTTATTTAAGCGAGAACTCAAACAAGGAGAAGGAGGAAGAAGATAGTGATGAAGAATCATATTGGAGGAGAAAAAATGAAGACAAGGATATTTATGTTTTTCCCTTATAATTCATCATAAGTTAAAAAAATCATTGGAACAAATCTACACAATTTTTACATATATTCTCAAAATAATTCCTGGTACCTCCCAACATTTTTTGGAACTAGTGAAATAAACTGCACTTGAGGAGTCTCTCGCTCAAATTTTGACTAAGTTAGCAAATTGAAATTCAAGGGCTATTAGATCACTTGCTCGCTTTAAAAAAATAATATTAAAAGAAATACTTGAAAAAGTATCTTTCTTCCTAGACACGCACGCACGTCCACACGCCCACATAGATGCTCTCTTTCTCTATGTCTCCCTTCTGTCTCTCATGTGGCAACTCCTCATGACCTCTGCCCATATCATCACATTTGCAACAAGATAGATTCCACTTAATTTTTCCTGAAAACAAGCAAGTAGATTTATAACCCTTAGATTTTAGTTTGTGACTTTGTCAAAATCTTGGGGAGAGATAACAATTTGCAGTTTATTACACCTACTACAGAGGAGCTACTCCCATCCCCTCGTCTATTTTGTCATTTGTATGGATAAACCAAGCCTCATCATTAACGTTCGAGTAGCTAAGGGTAAGGGTAAAGAAGTCTTGTTTCTGCAGGTAATCTCTCACCTTTTTTTGGAGATGACCTCATCATTTTTTGGTGAATCTACAACTACTCAAGCCAAGCGCGTGAAATAATTTCTTCCATGTTTTGGTAAGTCGTCAAGGAAATAGTTTTTCCATGTTTTTGGTAAGTCGTCGAGACAATGGATGAGCTGTGGCTGTCTTCTCTAAAAACACCAATTGCTCTTAATAAATGGTAAGGTTTAAAATAGTTGGTATGCCCTCAATAATCTAGGCAAATACGTTGGTATGCCCTCAATAATCTAGGCAAATACGTTGGTATGCCCTTAATAAATGGTAAGATTTTAAAGTAAAAATTCAAGCCACATTGATGCAATCCACTATATCTTCAGTCTCATGCTATATGTAATACAAACAATGAGGCTATCAAATCAGTTTGTGATGAAGTTGATTGTAAGTTCAGATGTTTTCTTTAGGGAGGGTGCTCCTAAATCGTATGTATTAGAGATAAAATCCCCCGACTGGACAGCGAAAGAAAATAATATAATTGAGATGACAATAAATGATATCAATAATATAAAAGCAAACAAAAATAAAAGTAGAAGACAAGGACTTAATGAGGAAAATACAACTTGGGGAAAAACTATAGGCGGTCACAAACACAATGAAATCCACTATATGAGAGAGAGTACAAAATGATCTCAAGAACCCGAAAGAGATCCACAAAAAGAGGCAACTCTCACACTCAATACTCTCTTGTTACATAAGGAATACGAAACCTAGGATAAATGAGAAACATCTCTCAATTGGTTCTTATTGAAGTGAATTTAGGGAGTAGGGGTTTTTACCGAACCACAAGGATGGAATCGAATTAAATTCAGATTGCTAACACGGCTTGGAGACTCAAAAATCGAAACTAACCTAAACTAACATGAACCAAAAATTAAATAAATAATAATAGACTAATTATCCAAACTCATCAATATAACAGAAATTAAACACGCAAACTTACAATAGAAACTCGATACTAAATGATCAACTCAAGTATTCAATAGAGATTAGAACTGAATTGAAGATCAAAGCGGCAAAGTGCAGAAATTGGATTACCATTATATCTAACAGCAAATTGAACTAACATAATCGAAATTGCAAAACAAAGGAGAAATGATATCAGCAGCTCGAACTATGAATCAATTGGTTCGAATACTCAGATTTGAACCGACAATCTTCAACAAATTCACAAGAATTCAATACCAATAACAATTCCTCAATTCGAATTCAGTCTTCAAGAGAAATCTAACTATTTTAAACTAAAATCTAAAACCGAAAAACTAAGAAAACTAGACTGAAATTTTTGAAACTAAAAACTAAAATTCGAATGAGGACTAAGAACTGAATTTTGGAGAAGGAAAACTTGAAACCTAATCAGGACTTGCGGCTACCGACCTGTCATGCCGACGCCCTCTCGTCCGTCCCTGTCCACCTCCGTCTTCTTCTGCTTTTAAAGTCTTGGTGTCCTCCTCTTCTTTGTGCTCCTGCCCCAATTTGAGTGGTTGAGGTCTCCCTTGTAGGATAGAGTACGGATATAGATGGTGTTGTGACGGGTTTTGGGTCTTGCTGGCACATCCGAAGAAGAGAGGCTTTTAAGTAAGGGAAGGGTTCAATGTGTGGGTCACATGAGTCTCAAGGTGGATGGTTTGGGCTCGGTTCGGGCCAAACGCAAATGGATGATTCAATTCGCCAACTTTCAACTCTTTTTATTGTTTCTCATATTTTTCCACACTTACTACAAAAATAAAATAAAATAAAATAAATTAAGATTCCTAATTTGATAATTATTACAAACAAAATAAAATATAAAAAAGTATTAAAAATACCATTTTTTGGGCTCAACACTTCTCTTGGTGTCCAATGACACATACACAAAAGTTGTCACACACTCTCTCATATTACAAGGTGTACATAAGCTCTCATTTTATAGGGTAAGAACCCTAATAACAACCTCACAACAAAATCTCTTAAACATAATAAAAATTTTATTCCAAATTCTAATAAGTAATTGTTATCTAATACAAATAGAAAATACAATCCTTTCCATATACGAAAAGGTTTAGGATCTTTACAAAGACACACCCACAAAAACTCTATGCCGAAAAACAAATGTCGGACGCTTTGCAAGTTACCATGAATGCCCACTAGAAATTCTGCTGCTATTGATGATACGATCCCCATGGACCGTGGGCCTTGCCACGGGCTCTCGTGAGGGCTTGAATGCTTCATTGAATGCACGAATTTCTTGGACTTCGATATGGGAGCAACAATCTAGTTTGAACTTAATTTTGAGACACGTCCAACAATAAGCTTTTCACAAATTTATGTGAGACCAAGTGATCAACCCCAAATATGTCAGGAGGTTTGGGTATTCATTATGCAAGGCAAATTAATACAACATTCCTCCCTAAACTAGGATAGGGAGTTCTTATTGAAAACGACAAGTTATAGTCTTATGCTTTAAAGGGAAAAATACTACAATAACCAATTAGATGTGGATGTTAGTAGTTTGAAGTAAGTTATACTCCCATATTGATAAATAAAAAGGATATCAAGCATGCTTGTGAGTATGTTAGTTACTCATTTATTTGTTTAAGGTCCGATTTATACAAAAATTAAGAGAAAGTTTAACGTGTTTTTTATTTAAGAACCAATTTATAACATATATTAGTTTAGTTCAGAATAAAATATTGTTAAAATAACTTAAAAGAGACCATGACTAAAGACATTTATTAATAAAAGAACATTTAAAAAAGGGAAAAATTGCATCTCATAATCATAAAAGAAACCACATTTAACGTTTTACAATATATGTCATTTTACAATTCTAATGACATATTAATTACTATTATCAAATTTGTCCTTATTAATGTATTTTGATCTCTCATTTTTTCATTGACTTTTCTCATTTCCTATAAATCATTGGAACAATTTAGTCTTGACAAAAATTTTATTATAAACTAGGGTTATACCCCTTACTATGCAAGGGCATTAATTAAATTTTTAATAATTTTTTAATTTTTTAATTTTATTATTTCTAATTAACTTATAACAATAAAAAATTAATTATAATTTTAAAAAATAGATATTTTTTTAAAAACAATAATAAATTGATATATTAGATTATATAATTTATTATAAATAGTAAATAGATATGTCTCTTTATTTTTTCTATTTTGATTAATATACTTTTTATTCTTAATGTCCACTATATTTAATGTTAATGTGAATAGTCCCAACATTAAATTGAATTAAAATTGCATCCTATACGACATCCTGCGTGGCATCGTACGTGTTGCTCATACATTATTTAAACTCAACTTTTCAATTCAACTTATATATATATATATATATATATATATATATATATATATATATATATATATATATATATATATTGAAGACTCAATTATAATTCTCTATCTCTCTTGGGTTTTGATTTTCATTCATTCCGAGCTTTATAGAACTCATATCGAAGTTTTTATCCTAGTCTTACCTACTCGAAACCAGTCTTTCAGAGCATAACATTCTTAAGTGTGTTTTTAACCCACTCGGACACAATTCAGAATAATCACATGAGTAAATAATTTCTCTAACACTTTTATTTTGAGCACCGACTTTGTATTTCAAGTGAAAATGAATTAAAGCGTTAATTCTAAGTTCTAAGTTAGTTTATTCATGAAAAATTATTTACTTGATCAAGTTCATGTATCCAAATATTTTATTCTCTCTAACTTGATCATTTTAAGGGTTGACTCTAGATGAAATCTGAACTTAATGGATATTAGACTTAGAAAATTCTACTTTTTAGGCCAAAGATAATTAATTGTTTAATTACTCGATTTAATTATTATCTATGCCTAATTGTAGACCAAAGTATTTTTATACTTTGAGTAGCACTTTGATTTGCTTTTGTATGTTGTTTAAAACAAGCCTAATCTACTTTTGAAGTACAAAAGCAACCAGTTTCTAGCGAGTTAAACACCAGCGAGACAAAGATTAACCATTTACGAATATGGCTCGGACATCGTGTCGGGGTTGCTTGTTTACAAAGCTGAAAAACTGCAGCTTTGAGTCTAAAGGTTGTTTCCACCCTGATTTCAATCACCACTAGAGGGTTGGACTACTTTTGGAGCCAAGAATTGTTACTGAACGTTCACATTTCAACGGATCTTTTACGAGTGACTCGGACTAGCCGTTACAACGGCTAATGAAGCTCACCAATCTAGAACAAATCTCAAACGGTCATTTTTCCTTGGTGCTTATAAATAGAAGCCACTCCACAAGACTTGAAGATTGTTAAACATATTGCTTAACACTTCCTTAATACATTCTTATTCAATCTTTAGCTTACAACTCCAACTCTGTATTTTCTTACTCTACGAATTGTAAAGAAAGTCTTGTAGTCACTTACATTTTCTCTTACTTTCTCTAAGTCCCTTGATCGAGTCTGTAAAGGCTAACTCAGCTCGGTTGTCCCTAACAGATGAGGGTTAACTCGGTCGAGAAGTAATAGATCATATAAGGGAACTTCGAGCCTAGGAAAAACTTGTAAAGGAATTGTCTAAGGGAGCAATTCTGGTTAGAGTCGATCCTTTCTAATTGAGGATTCAATTAGTGGATTTAACATGGTGCTTGGATTAGCATAGTTCGTGGTTTTCTCCCCAAGAGGGTTTCAACGTATTTATGAATGTCTAGCTTTATGAGTCTAATCTAGATTCGGAATCCTTTTCCGTTCTAATTACGTGCAAAAAGAGTTTGAGTTTTCTTAAAATATTCCATCACTCTATTCACCCCCTCTAGGGTGACTTAGCTTCTCCAAGAGTAAACCTTTAATTGGTAGTAGAGCCTAGCCTTTCAAGAGGATCTCACAATCCAAAGGTCTAAAGATCAAATGGCTCATGAAGGTTTGCTCGTGGAGAGTCTTGGTCACCTTAGAGGGGGTGAATAGGCTAATGAGGGAATTTTAGCAAAATGGAAGAGTTAAAGTTTAAACTGAATAATTAAAACAGATCCGAGTCTAGATTGGACTGAAAAAGGTATGAACTCGAAATACGTGGAAACCCTCCCGGGACGGAAAACCACGGCCGGTGCTAATACAAGCAGCAAGTCAAATCCACTATTTTGAATCCACAAAATACGAGTGGATCGACTCAACCGAATTGCTCCCTTAAACAATTCCTTGCAGATTTTTCCTAGACTCGAAGTTCCCTTATCTCGATCTAGTACTTCCTAACCGAGGTAACCTTTACAATTAGGGACAACCGAGCTGAGTTAACCCTTACACCTCAGTCAAAGGACCTTACTTAGAAAGTAAGAAAGAGTTTGTGACTCGATTACAAGACTTTACAACTCGGAAAATATGAATGACGAGCTGAGAGTTATAAGTAGAAGATTGAGTATGAATACAAAGACTTTTGCTCAACTAATGTGTATTGACAATAATTCCAGAGAATGTGTTCAGCAATCTTCTAGTCTTGTGAAGTGGCTTCTATTTATAGATAACCAAGCAATTTAGTCGTTGTGACTATCTTCGATTAGAAGTCCTTTGTGACCGTTGTAACAGCTTCTTCCGAGTCGCTCGTAAAAGATCCGTTGAGATGTGAAAGTTGTGCAACGGCTCTTGACTCCTTAGGATTTCCCAATCCACTTGTGGTGTCCGAAAAGTAAGGTGAAAACCACCGTTGAGCTTAGCGTTGAAGATTTCTAGTTTTGGAAACAGACAACCCTAACACGATTGTCCGGGCATTATTCGAAGTAGAAAAGCCTTGTCTGCTGGTGATTGACAACTTGAAGCCGGTTACTTTTGTAATTCAAAAAATAGGATAACCTCGTTTAGATAACCTACAAAAGTAAACAAATTTTGGTTCTCAAAGTATAAAATACTTTGGTCCAAGATTAAGCACGAGATAATAATTTAATTAAGATAATTAAGTGTATAATTATTTGAGACCTAGAGGAGTGGAATTTTCTAAGTCTAATATTCATTATACTTAAATTCTATCCGAGTCGGTCTAAGGAAAGATCAAGTTATAAAGAGAATGTTAGTGTATGAGTACTTGATCTAGGCAAATATATTTCAAACAAACATGCTCGACTTAGAAAGTTGAATTAACACGAGTAATTCACTTTAACTTAGAATATGAAGTCGAGATCTTAGAATAAAAGTGTTAAAGGGATTGTTTGAACATGTAATAGATCTAAGTGGTGTCTGAGTGACTCATCACCATTAGTGTGAATTGATGAACAAAAGTGTGATTTCGAGTCAATCGGAATCGAATGAAAACATATGCAATAGTTTACGTAACACTCGGAATAGTTTCTATAACACTCGGAATGGCTTGTAATCAAAATCTAGAAGGGATGGGGTTTGTACCTGATTCCTTGATAGTACTCAGAATGATATAAATGTAGAGTCCGAGTCTTCAGCTCATAACAATGGAGAGTTCGATGAAAGAAGATCATCTACCGGACCACCTAAGTTCAAGGAGTCGAACTTTGCACACTCGGAAGAAAATGATGGAATGCTTTATAATGGATAATGATGAAGAAGTTTGGAACATCATCAAGAATGGAAACTTCATCCCAATGAAGATGGAAGGTGTAAGATTTGTGATTAAAGAGAAATCGAGTACACCATTGAAGAAATTGAGAAGTTCATAAAGAACTTCAAAGCTATGAACACACTCGATATGTGCTATCAGCTCAAAAGAATACAACAAATTGTCGGCCTATGACACAGCCAAGGAGGTATGGGTTACACTTGTCAACACCTACGAAGGAACCAGATCAAGTAACGCAGGCTAAGATAAGCTAATATCTTCACAAGTATGAGTCGTTCGGAATGGAGCCGAAGAGAACATTTCTCGGATGTATGCTCGGTTTATCGAGATTATTAACAATCTCAAGTCTCTAGGTAGAAAGATCTCTCACGAGGAAATGGTAAGAAAAATTATGAGAAGTCTACCAACGAGAAAATGGGGTCCCAAGATGACATCCATTGAAGAGGCTCGAATCTCTCTCAATCGAAACCAGACGAACTCATTGGGAAGCTACTTACTCATGAGATTCACCGGAAGAAGAGGATGCCGAGGTCGAGCACTAAAAACAACATTGAGCTGAAGGCCTCGGAAAGAAGACGACAAAGTCTAGACTCTTCGACTTAGAAGAGGATCCCATGGCACTCATTGTCGGAGGCTTCAAAAAGATGATGAAGTAAAAAAGGTCAAAGGAAGAGTTCTACAAGAAAGATAAGAAGGAAAAGAAAGGTAAATACTTATCCCCTTCAAAGTTATCTTTAACTAAGAACTATGGTTGCTTTGAATGTGGTAGCAAGGTACATATAGTCAAGGACTTTCCAAAGAGAAAGAAGGACAGAAAGAAGAAAAAGGCTATGATGGTCGCCTGGAGTGATGGTGACTCATTTGAAGAAGATGATTCCGATGACTCGAAGTGTCTTATGGCATTGACGGACTCGAAGTTGAATCTAAGTCGAGACAGTGATAACTCGGATATTGAGGAAACAATTTCTCAAGACGTAATTGAATACTTCCTTAAATTTTCCAAAGCTGATTTTGCAAGATATATCTTTACTTTGGAAAAAAAGTCTAATTCGACTCTAATTTTAAAGAACAACTTGAGTCTCTTACTGCTTGAAAGTAATGTTTTGAAAAATAAGTTAGAAAACTTGAGACAAAATCCGAAAGTACTCGAGACCGAGTGCTCAAGACAATGAGGCCGAGTCCGTGTCACTCGAACAGAGATTAAGCAAGCTGAAAGGAAGCTCAATGAGTCTCAAGAGCTTGTTTTGAAACTTCTCAAGGTCAGAAAAACCTTGATCTTTTACTAGGCTCTCAGTGTGTCTCATTCAGGAAAGAAGGACTTGGTTATAATGCTTGAAGAGGAATCGAATTCCTATTTTAGTATTTTCAAAATTGATTCCGAAGCTGTAAAGTTCGAAAGGTTAAGCATGGTCCCATTCATACAAATGAAAAGAGGACTGAGCCTAGACCAGTTTACAAGAAAAAGCCTTCTCCACCTGTTTACAAAAGAAAGGATTTTCAAAAAAAGAGGCATAGACTCAATATTCTAGAAAGAAGACTCGGAATCGGACCAAACCTAATATCATTCAAATCTGGGTTCCCAAGCGTGCTCTTCGTCATAGAAAGACCACAACAAAACTAATTACTTGGGTTTGTGAGAGGAAGTGAGAAGGGTTATTTTGTTTATGTTTTGCAGGTGATTCGAGAAAAGAAAGGTCACCGGTACTTAGACAGTGGTTGCTGACGCCATATGTCCGGAGATTCAAGACTCTTCTCGAGTTAAAAGATCCGAAAGGAAGAAAAGTCACATTTGGAGATAATAGCAAAGGCAAGATAGTAAGGATTGGCAAGATTGGTCAAGGAAACAACTCATTTAGTCCTTGCTACCTTGTCAAAGGGCTTAAATACAATTTCCTTAGCATTTCACAGCTATGTGACAAAGGTCAAGAGGTAAGGTTCATTCGGACCAACTGCTATATTTTTGATGTAGTCACCAAAGAGACAAAACTCACGGTTCCGAGGTCGGGTAACACTTATACTATTCCTCTTTCATATTCTAGTCGGAATTTATCATGCTTAAAAGCATCTTTGAATGATGATTCATGGACTTGGCATCGTAGAATAGGTCATATTAGCATGCATACTATTAAGAAACTTTCATCTCATGGATTGGTTAGGGGTTTACCT
Organism: Talinum fruticosum; assembly: GCA_021018815.1. Lineage (NCBI taxonomy): Eukaryota > Viridiplantae > Streptophyta > Magnoliopsida > Caryophyllales > Talinaceae > Talinum > Talinum fruticosum. The sequence goes on from JAITYX010000020.1 coordinate 448,181, forward strand.
AACTATGCATTTAAGAAAGATAAAATCGTGAAGCATGCACAAAGGGGAAGCAAGTTAGATCATCTTTCAAACCACTAAAAATTGTCTACATCCAAAGTGCTTAAATTAGTTCATATGGATTTGTGTGGTGAAATTCTCGTGAAAAACTTAGGAGGTAAATCATATGTGCTTGTTATTGTTGCCGATTATTCACGATTTACCTAGGTATGTTTTCCGAAGAACAAGAGTAAAGCCTTCAAAAAGTTCACTAAGATCTGCAGGAAAATTCAAGTGGAGTCTCATACTCAAATCAAAAGGATTCGAACATTTGCATCTAGCATGAACATAAAGCTTTATCAAATGGATGTCAAATGTGCATTTCTCAATGGTTATATTCAAGAAGAAGTTTATGTTGAGCAACCCCTAGATTTGAAAATGCAGAATTTTCAAATCATGTTTTCAAGTTGCAAAAGGCTTTATATTGTCTTAAACAAGCTCCCGGAGCTTGGTATGAAAGATTAAGCAGTTTCTTGGTTGAAAATGATTTCAAAAGAGGTAAGATTGGCAAAAATATTTTCACAAAAACCAAGGGGAATGATATTCGTATCATTCATATATATGTCAATGATATCATTTTTGGAGCTACTAATGAAACTCTATGTGAAGAGTTTTCCGAGTTAATGAGACAGGAGTTCCAAATGAGTATGATGAAAGAACTCAATTCCTTTCTTGGTCCGCAAATCAAACAAGACAAGGATGGCATCTATGTCCATCAATCTAAGTACACTATGTAATTATTGAAGAAATACAAGCTACAAGATGTAAAGCATGTAGCAATACTATGAATAGCGATCGAAATTGGACTTAAACGGGAAAGATAAACCTATAATCGAAACTTTACAGAGGTAATGATTGGATCTCTACTCTATCTCACATCTAGTAGGCCAGATATCATGTTCGAGTGTCCGCCTTTGTACAAGATTTCAAGCTAATCCTAAGGAATCGCATCTCACTGCGGTGAAGAGAATCTTTAGATATCTTACGAGGACTCATAATCTTGGTATATGGTTTTCAAAGGACTCGGAACCGACCCTCACTTGGATACTCGGATGTTGACTATGCTGGATACAAGGTTGATAGAAAGAACACATCAGGAGCATGACAATTTCTAGGTTAATCACTTATCTCCTAGAACTCAAAAAGCGTAACTCGGTTGCTCTATCAACTATTGAGGTCGAGTACATTGCAATCGGAGCTTCTTTGTGCTTAGATTCTCTGGATCAAGTAACACTTGAAGGATCTTGGATTATCATTCACATCTTGAGGTCAGGTATCATTTTCTGAGAGACCATTTTGAAAAAGGTGATATTAAACTTGAATTTATTTCTACGAAATTTCGGTTAGTCGATATTTTCACTAATCCTCTTAGTGAATATCGGTTTGCTTTATTAAGAATGAACTTAGCATGATTAATGCATGATTATGTGATTTATTACTTGAGTTATTTTTCCATGATTAAGTGATATATGCCTTGAGTAGATAACAAATGGATCAGTTGAATCGAGAATGAGACTAAGTTATGAGTTATCGGTTTTCTAAGTGTTCTAAGTCACTCGGAAATCTTACTGAGTCAAACTCAGATTATGAGCAAAATGGACATCAAAATTTTGAGATCATCTCTAGATAAATGGAGAATTTAACAAAAGTTTTCAAAAACTCTTTCTTCTCTTTACGTGTCACGCCAATAGTCAACGAAACTAGTCGTTGGAAGAAAGTCGTTGGAGAAACTAGCCGATTCTTGCGCAGAGCGACTCAATGGTCCGAGAACAGTTGCTTGGTATTCGAGTCGAAAGTTGGTTAGAAGCCTTCTCTTGCTATAAATAGCACCACTTCACTTTCTTTTCTTCACTTTACCAACTATTTGCTTACACTCTTGCTCTCTTTGCTCTCAAAATTATCTCGCTCACTCATGCTTCTCTCTCTCTCGACTTTCAATCTTCTCCATTTTCTACTCTCCCTCTCGCTTTACTCTCTCCATCTCTTATCTCTAAACATTCCTAAGAGAGGAGCTGCTCAAGAAGAAGGTTCGGTCACCACGAAGGCTGGAACCAAGTCTACTCGCACTAAGGCTTCACAAGGAAAAGGCAAAGACCACCGCCTCAAATGCACCAAAACACTTTGTCCCGCAACACTTTATTCTAGACGACAATTTCTTTCCAAAACTTATTTTTCCTGGTTGAAACACATCGCGAAAATTGGTGTGTACTACTATCTCTGTTTCTATGAGTACATCGATCCGGACCTAGTATTTGAGTTTTACACTCACATAAGCGCCTCAAAAGGAGTCATAACTTCTCCGGTCTTAGGCAAGACTGTTCGCATCAATCTTCGCTTACTTCACACAATTTTTTATCTAAAGGCTCTCTTTCTCAACTCCGATCTCGTTACGTTCAATGAAATCGTTGACGATTTCTTTGACAAATACGCTAAAGAGGTTCCTAAGTTCAAAAAGAACTTTTCTATGACTCAAATGAAATCGAAGCTAGGCTTCCTCTCATCACTCGTGTAAAAGAGAACCCTAACTCTAAAGTTATCAAGGTTCTCTACGACATTTTGAGGGCTATGAAGTAGACCTCTTTCCTTTCTTTCTACGAGTAAATGGCAACTCGTGCTTGCTAGCTCTAATAAATCCACTCCATATCCTTTCGGAGCACTTGTAATTGCTTGTTTTCAATCAATTCCAAGTCCCTCATCCTTCTTACCCTAATGCTTCCTTAGAACCTACTGTCTGTCTTGGCGGGGCTAAGCTTACGGGTCTAGGATACCGGGAAGTTAAACCTAGTGTTTGAGTTCATGCGTCCGAGTTACCTCCTCCTCCTCCACCACCTCGGACTCAAACAACTCCGGAGGTACCACTACTACCTGCTGGACCTTCCGTTTCTCAGCCTATCCCCTCTGTTGAGCTACTTGAAAAATTAGCCAACAAGTTTTCCTCTCTCGCTCAAGAGTTGCAAACAACTTTGAGATCTTTCAAGGGCTTCATTTCGACTACGCTTCGATGTAGAAACAAGCTCGAGTCTCAGCTCTAAGAGAACCAAGAACTTATTTTTGAGCTCAAGGACATCATTAGGGAACAACAAGAACAGATCGGACGCCTCCAAGAGAGATGGTCTAAGGCGTCGAGGATTCGAATCCTCCGAAAAATCTAAGGAATCCTCCAGACCTGCTAAGTCTAAATCCGCAAAAGTTGAAGCGGAAGAAGTCAAAGGAGAAGCTGAAGTTGAAGTAGAAGAAGTCAAAGGAGAAGGCTGAAGGAGGAGAAGAAGAAGAAGAAAAAGCAAAAGAGGAAGAAGTTGGTAAGCGTGAGGACTAGGGCAACAAAGAGCCTAAGGTGATCTCCTCATATCACACTGAGAGTGCCTCGGAAGAGGCTGGCGAAGCTGGTCAATCCAAAGCCCCTACCTCAAAATTGCAACTAGCGATAGTCTTTGAGGAAGAAGAAGAAGAAGAGGAAGGTATGTCTTTGGTTCATAGAACTAGGATCTCTCCACTTCCGGACGTACCTATTCTACGGCCTCCTCGCCCAGTTGTTTCAACACAAGCTAACAGGCGTAGGCGCATCACTTGCTTTTCTACCTCACGACAGACTGCCCCTCCCTCTTGATTTCCCAAACTCACATTTCATTTTTTTTTTTTTGTCCAACATCTACTGTAATTACTTGCTCTTTCCTCCCTCCTTTTTGCTATTTTCATTTGAAATGCATAGGGGAGAGAAAAGATAGAAAATTTAGATGTTTGGTTTAGGGGAGTTTTTCCTTTGTTGTTATTTTTCTAAGTTTACTTTGTTTTTACCTTGTTTCTTGTATACATGTTCTTGCAATGAATGAAATTGGCAAATTTCTTTATGAGCATATTTGTTTACGAGTTATATACTTTACTTTGCTTTAATAGCTACGATACATGAGTCTTTAACATCTTTGCTCTAATTAATATCAAGAAACATGTTCTTAGTTATGCTTTGATCTAAGTTGAACTTATATCAATATTTCATGCTCCGATTGATTCTTTCTTGCTTTGATCAATTCTTTATGACAATCTAATTTTACTCCGATCCATTCTATATGAAAAACTTAACTCTTTGAACCGACAAGTTTCTATCTTAAATATAGAATGTCTTTAATCAAAAAGGGAAGATTGAAGATTCGGGTATAATTCTATATCTCTCTTGGGTTTTGATTCTAAGTCATTCGAGCTTTATAGAAACTCATATCTAAGTTTTCATCATGGTCCGACCCACTCGAAACTAGTCTTTTAGCAAAACATTCTTAGCTGTGTTTCTAACCCACTCGGACACAACTCGGAACAATCGCATGAGTAAATAATTTCTCTAACACTTTTATTCTAAGCACTGACTTTGTGTTTCAAGTGAAAATGAATTATAGTGTTAATTCTAAGTTCTAAGTTAGTTTATTCATGGAAAATTATTTGCTTGATCAAGTTCATGTATCCAAATATTTTATTCTCTCTAACTTGATAATTTTAAGGATTGTCTCTAGATGGAATCCGAACTTAATGGATATTAGACTCAGAAAATTGCACTCTTTTAGGCCAAAGATAATTAAGTGCTTAATTACTCCGATTTAATTATTATCTGTGCCTAATTTTGGATCAAAATATTTTTATACTTTGAGTACCAATTTGATTTGCTTTTGTAGGTTGTTTAAAACAAGCCTAATCTATTTTTGAAGTACAAAAGCAATAGGTTTCTAACCGTTAAACACCAATAGACAGAGATTAACCATTTATGGACATGGCTCAAATATCATATTAGGGTTGTTTGTTTCCAAAACTTGAAAACTACAACTTTGAGTCTAACGGTTGTTTCCACCCTAGATTTCAATCACCACCGAGAGGGTTGGACTACTTTTGAAGCCAAGAACCGTTACACAACGTTCACATTTCAACGGATCTTTTTCTTAGTGACTCGAGACTAGCCTTTACAACGGCTAATGAAGCTCACCGAGTCCTGAATAAGTCTCAACGGTCATTTTTCGTTGGTGCTTATAAATAGAAAGCACTCCACACGACTTGAAGATTGTTGAACATATTGCTTAACACTTACTTAGTGCATTCTTATTCAATCTTCAGCTTACAACTCCAACTCTGTATTTTTTTACTCTACGAGTTGTAAAGAAAGTCTTGTAATCACTCACATATTCTTCTCTTACTTTTAAATATTTTCCCATTTAAGCAATTTTCTTTCTTTCTTGGGAATGAAAATGCTTCTTCTTAATGTGGGGCTTCTGCTTGATGGTGATATGAATGCTAATGGGTAGTATTTGTGATTTATTATACTTTATTGCATAAACTAAGTGCTGTAAGTGGAGTGAGACTGTCAAACTAAGCAACAGTGTACCTGAATAAAGCACCTTCGGATTAGCTAATGAAAAGGATTTAGGAAGGATTCAAGTCTTGGGGAGGCCAAAGAGCTTCGTGATTTCTTTCTGTCAGATTTTGAACAACTTGAATATGAAATTCCTATTAGGTGCCAACTTTAGCGTGATCATTATCAACAAAAAAACAACTGGGCAACCTTTTTTTTATATATATTTTTGGGCCACGGGGGTGGGTGCTAAGATGCCTGCTGCCCTATCACTTGAGCATAGAGCTATATATTGGAAAAAGAAAGATGCTTGGTTTTGCATTTGGATCATCTCTTTACTGAAGGAAGAATGCACGCTTAACTAAATTTACAGGCTTTGTATCCTCTGCATGACGATGGAAGAATTTTCGCACAACCACAACATAATTGAATATGTTTAAATTTTTAGTATTGGAGTTTTTGGGATTCTCATGCTTCTGTTAAGCCTCTACATTTTCTGCACATATTAATATTTGAGCATTTGAATAAATATCCCTTATATTGAGTAAATTTTAAGTCCACAAAAGTACATCAATCTCTATCTGCAGTGGCTGATGGGATCCATGACATTTCTTGAAAGTTACGTTGGACCTACTCAGGCCTTGTTTTTGGAAAAATTGGTTGTTTGAGTAGCAGATAGTTGTTTATGTGCCTCATAATCATTTAAGTAGTGTATAAGTGTATGGTTTAGCTGGTAATGGATAGCTGCTTGGTCGAGTGATGCAAAGAAAGGTGTTCGGTGAATTTAATTGATCGGTTAGTTGACTAATATAAAGTCACATAAAAGGATATGGACAATTTGCCAAAACAAAATTAATGAAGGGTTTTTGGAACCAAAGGGAACTACTTTTGTAAGGCCAAAAGTGAACTTAATCAATTACATTACTGGAAACATTAAGCATATGATTAAAATGCTAGTCCACACATTGGTTTACGAACACTAATACTCCCTCCATCCTATAAAAAATGTTCCTTATTCCTTTATGGTATGTCGTAAATCGATGCGTAGTCCTTTTCAGAATTATCCTGATTTTTAATAACAACAAATAGAATGACTTTCTCTCAATTATTGTATTCTGAGTTTACCTCAAAGTAATAAACATTTTTGGTTTTGGTAAGGACCTTAAAAGTCATGAACATTACTTCTTTCAAAATGTATGATTAATGTCCTTTTCACTGCAAAGTCATAAATATTACTTGTAAATGTCTTATCATGTTTTCTCCATGAAGCAGATTACGAGGTGAAATCGTTTAAACCTATATCTGATTGTCTCAGGTTAAGCTGGGTGAACGAATTCCTTTGATGTTGGAGTGATGTCACTGCATTGATACACAATGGCCAGTTGATGAACTCTTAGTGAAATACCAGTATATATCAGATTTCTTTATCTCTCTAGCATACTTTTCCATCCCTTTGGAGCTCATTTATTTTGTACAAAAGTCAGAATTCTTCCCATACAGATGGGTGCTCATGCAATTCGGTGCATTTATTGTTCTATATGGTGCAACACATCTTATAAACTCTTGGATATTCTTTACGCACTCGAAAACAGTTGCTATAGTGATGACTATTGCGAAAATTTCTACTGCCTGTCGTATCATGTGTGACAGCTTTGATGCTTGTCCATATCATTCCCGACTTATTAAGTGTGAAAACAAGGGAAATGTTCTTGAGGAATAGGGCTGAGGAGCTTGACAGAGAGATGGGCCTTATCCTGACCCAGGAAGAAACCGGAAGACATGTAAGAATGTTGACCCATGAGATCATAAGGACCGTTGACAGACACACCATACTCAAAACCACTCTTGTCCCTTGACAGGCACACCATACTCAAAACCACTCTTGTTGAACTTGGTCGGACATTGGACCTGGAGGAATGTGCTTTGTGGATGCCATCACAAATTGGCATGACAATGAGGCTTTCTCACACCCTGAATCATTCGATGGCTGTTGGATCTACTGTTCCAATGAACCTTCCTGTGATTGCTGAAATCTTCAATAGTTCTGGAGTCATAATAATTCCCCACACATGTCCACTAGTAAGGACCAGGGATGATGGAGGAAACTTTGTTGCTTCTGATGTTGTTGTTGTTCGGGTTCCTCTATTACATCATTCAAATTTTCAAATTAACAACTGGCCTGATATCTCCGCTAAAATCTATGCAGTGATGGTGCTGATTTCTCCTGCTGATGGCATAAGGAAGTTTCGCGATCATGAATTGGAACTTGTCGAAGTTGTTGCAGACCAGGTTTGTATTGGTTTCTTCCTAATATTCTATGGCTGCATTACATTGAAAAGCCAAATTTTCTCAGAGAAAGCCTGATATGACTTCTTTATCAAATATCTAGAATCTGTAATTCTAAGTCTTTTCTTATTTGTGAGTGTTGCATTGAAGCTTCCTTTTTAAAAAAAAAAAAAAAAAAATTCTATGTTTGGCGGGGGGAGGGGGATGATTACTTATTCCATCAATCCATTGCAAAGCTGGTGGAGGAATATGTCTTACTTTCACTCAGTAGTTGATACACTTATGAATAAACAATACATATGACTAGATGAATAATGAATGTATTAAGTGAATAAGTCTGCATCTACTTGAGTACAAGGAATGCTCACTCAAAGTTTGTTCTTTCTTGAATGTAGAATATTATTTTTATTTTCCATTTATTGTATTGAACTGGGCATCTTTGTGGTCCACTTTGATTCATCTTTTTCACTATTCAATAGGAAAGGAAATGCAATGATTCTGATTGTAAAGCTAAAATTGCATCAGATACAATCTCTCACATTGCTATGTGATGATCTTGCTTAGTTATGTTAGAAAGGTATGGAGTCTCTTGATACTGTAATGAAGTTAGATGGGTTGATTCTGTTAAAACTTTTAAACCATTGTTTGATAAAGTATTGGGTGCTTGATATTTCTTTTGAGTTTATTTGAAGTAAATTCCATACCAAAAATCTCGTACACACTATGATAAGTTGATTACTTGCAGTAGTGTCATTACACTCTGATTACAACTCTAATCGGTCTTTATCTTAATTCTGAAGTTGAATGTTTCTTGCAGTTCATTCTCTTAAAATACAATAATAGGATCAGTCAAAGGATCTACAAAAAGTTAGGATTGTCTATTTGTCAGGAACTCATGCTTTCTATTGCGTTTTTCTGCTCTTACTTAAATCTCATATCTATATGCCACCCTGTCTTTCTTCTTTCTTTGTTACTGTTTCCTTTATTGTTTGAGGGTGGGGGTCGTGTCTTGCTATTAGTATTTTTTATCAATCAAGAGTTGGATTCAAAAATAAGTTGAGTTTACCACAACTTTGTATATCTAAGATGTTTTTGTCTTCCATTTGGGTTGTATTTCCTTTTTGTTGATCTTGTAAATTTAAATAGAAGCACAGGCTAATTTTTCTTTTATGTCCTTTTCCATAGGTAGTTATTTCTCTTTCCCATGCTGCTATTCTTGAAGAATCCATGAGGACTCATGATCAGCTCATGGAGCAGAATGTTGCTTTGGATTTGGCTTGTTGAAAGGCAGAGATGGAAATTCGTGCTCGCAATGATTTCCTGGCTGTGATGAACCATGAGATGAGGACCCCGATGCATGCTATAATTGCCTTATCATCCCTCCTCCTATGAACCTAATTAACACCTGAACAAAGAGTTATGCTAGAGATTATACTCAAGAGCAGCAATCTTTTGTCTACATTGATCAATGATGTGCTTGATCTTTCTAGACTCGAAGATGGTAGCCTGGAGTTGGATATTGTAGTTTTCAATCTTCATGGGGTTTTCGGGAGGTAACCTGTATATATGATGATATAACCATTGTATTAACTTCTTTTTCCCATCTTGAGGAACATTTAACTAAAAGGAGGGGTAAAATCTGTTTCTGGTATTGCAGGTGATGCACTTGATAAAGCCTATAGCATCTGTAAAGAAGCTGTCATTGACACTAGTTTTAGCTCCAGAGATGTCTGTCTGTGCATTTGGTGAAGAAAAACTGTTAATGCAGACAATTTTGAAAGTTGTTGGGAATGCTTTAAAATTTACAAAGGAGGGTTATGTTTCAGTTAGTGCATCTATTGCTAGACCGGAATCTTTGAGAGATTGGCGAGCTCCTGAATTTTTCCCTGTCTTGAGTGAAAACCAGTTCTACTTGAGAGTTCAGGTACACGATCAACTTCATTTAGCTTTAGACCCTGCATTCTGTTATTTGTCACTGCAATCTTGCACACTTTAGGCATTATATTCTTCATAGTCTAAAGCATTATGTCTCTTCTCTTAATATATGATTGGCTTCAATCCCTCTGTGTAGTTCCCATCCTTTCCCTTGCTCATACGTAATTGAAGTCATTGTCTAATCTGATCAACCGAATATTCTAAATTGTAACTTTTGGTGTAGTTCTAAAAGTACATGAGAGATAGACTCAACTTAAAGGTAATCTGATATGTGATGTGAATCATAGTTATTCTGCTTGTTGCTGATGGTAGCATATTGCGTATTTTTCAGGTTAAAGATTCAGGCTGTGGTATTAGTCCACAGAATATTCCGCAGCTTTTCAATAAATTTAGCCAATTCAAGTGAAATAGCAATGGTGTTGGACTTGGACTTGCTATCTGTAAACGGTATGAATCTGACGTTTTTCTGCTGTTCCTCTTTGCTATTGTTTTCTTTTTTAATTAATTCATTAATTAATTTGGGTGTGGGTAAAGTGGCTCCTTCTTACTCTCCTTCCTAGTGTGACTTCTATGTTAATCCTAGAATGCTAGAAATATCGATCGCCTGTGTATGGGTTGAAGTTGATATGTTCTTTTATTTTGCTCCATCTAAGAAACCCAACCAAAAACAACCTTTCTGACAAAAATGATATCAGTTACCCAAGACTGCATTGTGTTAGGACACTCAGAAATAGGCCAGATTTGGATCGAAAGTGAGGGCCCAGACAAGGAGACAATCACCACATTTATAGTCAAACTCGGAAAATGCAACACTCCAAATGACACGTTAGCTCAACAGGCCACTCTTAGAGGCCATTCTGAGCAGGGGGCTTCTGCGCTTCTCAGCGACAAGCCAATGTTCAAAGATGACCTTGGTATCAACCCAACCTTTGATAGCCACTAAAGAAAGTTCTGAAGATTGAAAGATGCTCTAGCAGCTGCTGCTACCCTTGCCTTCAGTTATGCTCAACAACAGATTACTAAAAGATAGAAGAGAGGTTCACTAACTACAACGATACGATGGAAAGACGGTGTTGGTGTAGAGGGCTCGAGTTGCCTACCTGAAAGTCCTTAACCACTAGGAATTCAGGGGGACTTATCAAGGTGTTTGAAGCTGGGTCTTGTGGGTGTTGTGTGTTTTAGTATACTTGTAACTACACCTTTTAAAGTTTTAAAGCATAGTATAGGGGCTAGGGCAATGGTAATTGGAGCCAATAATGTTGAATCCGCAATGTGATGGAAACACAGCTCTTTTTTTTTTTTGGGGGGGCGCGGGGGAGGGGGTTGGGATGGTTGCAATTTGCAACTCTTTAGCTTGTTTGGTTATTACTATTATTAATATTTGCTAATTCAGCATATCTTCCAAATATTTAGTTTGTTTGGTTGAAAGTATGTATAAAGGGCCATACCCTTCCAAAAAAAAAAGGAAAAAAGGCAAAGAAATTGAAATCCTGACATTTTTATACTAACCATCAAGCACATTGCCTTCTAACTATTTATCACTCCTAAACTCCATCCCATCTCTGTGCGAAAGGGGCCATTATCGATCGGTGCACTTGTCAATAGTAAGCTTTGTACTTATGAGTGTCAATTTCATATATAAAGTGCTTTTATTTAACCTCTTAATGGAATATTACTTTATACTTATGAGTATTGTAATTAAATGGTATGTGTGAAATCATCGTATGGAGATTGACTTTCAAATCACTATTGTTTCCGGAGAAATCCGAGTTGATGAGGTGGATGATGATTCGGAGAGAGGAAGGATTTACCGCTCCGGTTCGAGGGCGTGGCACGAGCGATCCGAGCCGAGTGATGACTCGCTCGAACTTGCAAAGGCGAAGCCCGGGTGGTGGATCCCGGGAACGCCCCTCCGACGCTCAAGTTAGTATCCGATTTGATTGAAAGGATCGAGGAGATCTTCCTCGATATACGTGAGGATTCCTTGGGAGACGAGAAGATTTCCAAAGATGGAAGTTCTCGGGGATGAATGTGTGTCGATGAATGTTGATGAACGTTATGAATGTAGATGAGAGTTAAGAGCTTAGGAGCTTGAGTGATTATCCTCCAAATGGGACTTCTTGCCAAGTGAACATAACATGCCTTGGGGTTGAGGAAAGATGGGTATTTATGGAGGATTTTAAAGGGGTAAACGGTACTTTACCATGGTTTAGGGAAACCCTAACCCTAGTGGGCTTTGGGGCTTTTACTGGCCCGTTAAGGGTTATCTTGGGCCGATTCCTCCTTTATCCAACCGATTAGGCCCGGTCGGCCGGTGACGTGTCGGTTGAGCTGAAGCTGTCCAGGAAATACCCGAATCATTTAGCCCCTCACGTTCGCACTGCATGCCTCCCGAGGTAGGTAGGTGGAATGTGGAGCCCGTTCCGCTATGCCTCGGAGAAAATGATCGTTGGAGCGCTTCCGGTCGGATACGAGAAGTTGTGCCTTCGCTTCAACCGAGATGAGGCCGAGAGAATAGCGATGCGGCGTCACCGACCATCCTTTGTCGCGGAAACGTTCTACCGGCTTCTCATAGATGATGCTTGGAAGATAAGGTTGATAAATGACGGCGAGGAGTATGATAAATTGTTTCAAGCCACAATCCGCCCGAGTGGGACATTCTTGAGGCTTGGGTGGAGCGCAACCATGATCTCTTCGTCAAACTTCGAGCAACGAATCCGAGCTTTTCAACAAGCGATGCGATGGGAGGAGGGGCCGCTCGAGTGTTGGTTCGTCATATGACCCTCCCTTGGAGAGTGATGAGTCCGGGCGGCCCTCCTACTCCTCCTTATCATGGCCGAAGGGACTTTCCCAAGGAGAAGGGAAGCGGCCTCCCGGCAGAGAGGAAGAGGAATCTTCCAGCGGAGAGGAAGGGAATCTTCCGGCGAAGGGGAAGGGGAATCTTCCGGCGGAGAAGAGGAGGAACCTTCCAGCGAGAGAAGAGGGACGATCTTCCAACGGAGAAGAAGAGGAATCTTCCGAAGGGGCGGTGAGATGACATTCGTGGCTGTCTTTTCACCGTGTAGTGTAAGCCGTAGTGCGATATTGTAACCGTGGCGTTGTAACGTAGTGTCTTTAGCTTTCGGACGCTTTGCTTCTCTCGTAATGGCGCGTTACGCGCTCTTGTTGTAATGAATGAATGAATGAAGGGTGCTTTGTTAACTTTGTTTTTCTTTGCCTCCCTATCTTGTCGTTGACGATCCGTTGTGAGAAATGATTTACACGTAGCCCCTCGGGCTTAGAGAGTAATTACCGAGCATCCTTTCGGCTCCCGTAGGCTTGAAAGTGCTCGCGACATGTTAACTTTAAGTTAGGAGTGCGAGTGCCCGTGACGGACCGGGTCTTTGCTTGACCTTTCGATTCCCGAATGTTCGAAAGTGCATGAGTGCCCATGACGGAATGGGTCTTTACGCGACCTTTCGATTCCTGAATGTTCGAAAGTGCGTGAGTACCCATGACGGAATGGGTCTTTGCGCGACCTTTCGATTCTCGAAGGTTCGAAAGTGCGTGAGTGCCCATGACGGAATGGGTCTTTGCGCGACCTTCGATTCCTGAATGTTCGAAAGTGCGTGAGTCTCGCTAGGGAACACCCCACAGAGAACGCGACCCCCAAGCTTACGTTAGGAGTGCGAGTGCCCATGACTGAATGGGTCTTTGCACGACCTTTCAGCTCCCGGAGGCTTAAAAGTGCTTGGGAGATAGCTTCTGAAGGGTACCACCTTAGGGAGGCGAGGGTGCGATTTTCGGCTCCCGAAGGCCGAGTTGTCGTTGAGTGAAAACTGGCTTTGAACCCCTAACAATAGCCCCTTGTGAAGGTAGAGATGCGACTTGTTAGCCCTTAAGGGCTAAGTCGTTGCTTGACAAGCTTTCGAGCCTTGCTCGTTTTGTTTTGCAATCCTTGCAATTTGTGGGATTTTTGTGATGATGATTTGATTTGACTTTTTACTTAGCCCCTTGGGGCTAAAAAGGAGTCTTGCGGGGAGGATGAGTTTTCTTGTGATCCCTCCGGAGCCCTCAAGGCGTCCCAGCCCCTATGTGCCTCGGATTCGAAGGGAGTGAGTTTGCCCATGGTAGCGATGTCATGGGTCTTTTACGGGACCTTTCGGCTCCGGAGGCTTGAAAGTGCTTGAACGTAAGTATCTTGCGAGGGCATATCCCTCGGAAAACGCGACCCCTAACCCGAAGTTAGGAGTGCAAGTGCCCACGCGGACATGGGTCTTTACGTGACCTTCTAGCTCCCGTGGGCTTAGAAGTGCATGATTCTCAAGCGCACCTCCTAACCTTAAGTTAGGAGGACGAGTGCCCATGCGGACATGGGTCTTTACGTGAACTTCTAACTCCCGTAGGCTTAGAAGTGCATGATTCTCGCTAGCGCGACCCCTAACCTTAAGTTAGGAGTGCGAGTGCCCATGCGGACATGGGTCTTTACGCGACCTTCTAGCTCCCGTGGGCTTAGAAGTGCATGATTGTGTGTCCTCCGAGAGGTGTTCCTTTTATGAAGTTAGGCGTACGATTTTTAGCGCCGGAGGCTAAGTTATCGCTCACCATAACTTCGAAGGATGTCCCCTTTGTGGAGGTCAAAATGAGACTTATTAGCTCCCGGAGGCTAAGTCGTTGCTTGACGTCGAGAGACGTTTTGGCTCCGAAATCACATGTTTCGTTGCGGAAATATTTTGAGAAATTAACGCAAATTTCAATCTTGAGGGTTAACGACTCCAACCCAAAAGCTTACGCTACGACTCCAACCCAAAAGCTTACGCTACGACTCCTACCCAAAAGCTTACGCTACGACTCCAACCCAAAAGCTTCCGCTACGACTCCAACCCAAAAGCTTATGCTACGACTCCTACCCAAAAGCTTATGCTACGACTCTAACCCAAAAGCTTACGTTACGACTCCAACCCAAAAGCTTACGCTACGACTCCAACCCAAAAGCTTACGCTACGACTCCAACCCAAAAGCTTACGCTACGACTCCTACCCAAAAGCTTACGCTACGACTCCAACCCAAAAGCTTACGCTACGACTCCAACCCAAAAGCTTATGCTACGACTCCAACCCAAAAGCTTACGCTACGACTCCACCCCAAAACTTACGCTACCTCTCCACATCCCTCGCGGCGACCCCTCACACACACCCTCGCGACGACCCCTCATGCGCACCCCTCGCGGCGACCCCTCACGCGCACCCCTCGCGGCGACCCCTCACGCGCACCCCTCGCGGCGACCCTCACGCACACCCCTCGCGGCGACCCTTCACGCATACCTCACACCGACCCCTCACGCACACCCCTCGCCCCGACCCCGCGCAGACCGCTCGCGCCAATTTTTTTTTTTTTTTTTTGGTTGACATATTTTTTGGGAAACATTCCCAACCAATTTTATGCGCAAAAATTTTCGAAGAGGATGGAAAAATACTGACCTCAATTTTAGAGTGGAGAAATTGTAAGCTCCTTCGGACGGAGAATATCGACCCAATTCGAAATGCGATGGCCCTATCTCCGTTAGTCGAAACATATTAGGCGTTTTATGATCGCGAAAAATCGAGACCCTTCTTCGATGAGCTCGTGTTGACTCCCGTTGAGCTTAAATTGTATCAACTCTTTAGTATGGGCCTTCGTAGGGTGCCTCCGATTGTACCCAAGTCGTAATTTTACGTTGGAGGCCTTCGTTAGCTTCTCGTTTGCCTCCGAGCTTGATGTCGTCAAACGACGTTTAGCGTTGGGCTATAATACCGACTGTACGCCTTGAGGGGCTAAAAACCTTCTTCGTCTTCATTTTGCGAACCATCGCTCCCTTATAATGTTGGAGCAGTTTCTCTCGAACAAAAGTGTTCTTCAAGGGCGTTGACCTTGTGCCTTTTCCAGTGACTTAAGGCTTGAGTGATGTCTCTTAGAGATCCTCTATGATCTTATGGGATCTTCGCTTATCTAGTCGCGTACACTCGTAATTTTTTCGTCCAAGAGGCCTTCTTTTGACGAATGTACGCATTTGAAGACCATAGTCGTTCTCTTCGTGCTTGGCATTTACTTGTGTTATGCTTGGATCTCGCTCCGAAGGTCTTACTTTGGAGTCAAACTTTTTGGCTGTATCGATCCCTTAGGAGGGAGCGCCAAAGGAGGGGAGATCCCCGAGGATGATGGCGTTGGCGACGATGCCAAAGATGGCTCCGAGGATTGGCCCCCTTTCCATGACTCTTCGTGGAATATGAGTGATTTTTGACGTCCTGCATGCCATTATGACTTGATACTCTTTCGTTTTGCTTGAACTTTTATCTTCGACTAATCCTTGCTTTGATGCTTGTTGGATGCTTACTTGCCTTGTTGCTTCTTTTTATTGTTGCCGATTTTTGCTTTCTTGCCTCTTGGGACACATGATCACCCTTCATCATAGTTGGGTCTTCTTTGAGTTTTACAACTTGGCTATCCTAGGGATTGTATTATCCCCGAGTGTTGCCCCCAAAATCGGCACAATGAAAAACATACAACGAAAGAAACTAGCAGCGTAGCTGCCTTAGGGAGTCATATTAGCCCCTACCTTTTCTTCTAACTTTGACAAAGTTAAGAAAATACAAAGAAAGGAACCGAGGGCTGGGACGCTCTAGGGGTTCGTATTAGCCCCTATTCATGCCCCCAAGATCGTCTTAAAGTAAAGTATGAGACGTAAAGATGCAGAAAACTTGCTCATTGTATTGATGAAAGATCAAAGTTCGTACAGAAGGGAGGAATGTGTGCCCCAGTTGAGCGCTTTGGAAAAGTCGCATCAATCATGGGTGATTCCTTTACAAAATCTTTGGGACTTAAGCTGGGTGGGTCTTTAAAGAAAGGCCCCCACGCCGGATAATGAGCTTGAACTATTTACATAAGCACCACTATCTCATGAGCTTGATGTCTTTGGGAGGTGCAAGCCGGACCTTGGCATAATCTTCTGTGGTGGTGAGGCACACCATCATAGTCTCGGAGACTTTGGTTGGGGCTCCGCTTTTAGCTTCTTACCCTTAGGATCATCATGACTCTTCCCCTCCTCTTTCCGCTTCTCCATCAAAGGTCGAAGGCTTACTACATAGCATTCACGTGCGGTCTTTTGGTCTCCATAGGTCTCACCTACGGATCCATCATCAAGCTCATACTTCATGAGGAGAAGGTATGGAGCGATGACCGCTTTGATCCGGTTGAGGGTGGGACGTCCAATGATGACATTGTAGGTAGAGGGGATGTCGACCACTAGGAATTTGACTTCGATGTTTCGGCCCCGACCTTCTCTCCAACCCCGACTGGTAGGCGGATCATGCCTATGGGGTGTATCGTCCGCTCTCCGAATCCGACGATAGGATTGACGAGGGAAACGAGACTTTGAAGGGCATACTTCAGCTGTCTAAGAAATTCCATGGTGATAACGTCTACCGAGCTCCCTGTGTCGATAAGAACCCTGCGGACTATGGCGTCCGAAATCTTCGATGTGATGACCAAAGGATCCTCATGTGGGGCGGCCATGCTTTTCAAGTCTTGTTCGCCGAAGGTCACTATGGGCACCTTCGGAGGTGGAGGTTGGCCGGTGATCGGGACTTGTTGAGCGCTCCCGAGGTGAGCCTTCCAAGAGGAGAGGGTCGTACCCCTGCAAATCCCCGAGCGATAGTGGCTACAATCTTAGTAGCATCGTCATCATCATAGTGCTCATATCCTTGCCTTGAAGAACCTCCTTGTGCTCCATGAGTATCTTTTTTGAGGAAGTGATCAATTTGCCCATTATCCGCCAACTCCCCAAGCGCCTTCTTTAACGCGCGACGATCCGTAGTGTTGTGTCCGGTTTGTTCATGAAATTCGCAATATTTGTTGGAAGCTCGCGCTTTCGCAGGAGTGGACATGGGAGGTGGTTTTTGAGCATGGGGTGCCCTTTGATCTCCATCGAGAATATTCGGGGGTCGGTGTTGAAGCGGTGGTCAACTTCATTTCGAGAATTAAATTTTCCATCTCCCCTTTCTTTCTAACCTCATCTCCTTCCTCCGCACGAGATCTCCGTGGCTCGAATAAAGTCGGCCGCCTTTCGGAGTGCTTCCGCCAAGGTGGACACCTTTTGTTCTTCCGCTTCGAGTCCGTTAAGGAAGACAAGTGTAGGCGACTCCATCTTGCAGGTCGGAGATAAGGACGGCCTCTCCATGAAACCTTCGGACATAGTCTTTAAGGGTCTCGTTTCTCCTTTGCTTAATCTTGGAGAGGTGGATGCTAGTCTTCTTACGCTTGCAACTCGCAATGAATTGTGCGACGAACTTCTCGCATAGCTCTTCAAAGGAAGAGATGCTCCCTTGGGGAAGATTGTTGAACCATTTCTGCGCGACTCCCTTTAGTGTAGCGAGGAAGAATCGGCGAGTAGGTTGCATCGTCCCCGTCCCGAATATACATGTGGGACTTGTAGTATGCCAAGTGATCCTCGGGATCGGTTGTGCCATTGTATGGATCAATGTTTGGAACCTTTATCTTCTTCATTCGGGGAGCATTCATAATCTTCTTCGAAAATGGAGTGTTGAAAGCATTATGGGTTGGCCTTGAATCGGGGCCGAGAGATGGGGACGGCGCGGGTTTGGTGGCGTGGAACTTCCACCGGGGAAGGACTCTTCCTCCTCTCGGATCGAGGGGAGTATGCCTAGTCCTCTCGACTTCTCGGGACCCTTCGGATTTGATCGCTCATGACGCCTTTCTATTGATCGTTCCCGCTCTCGAGCGGCAGACCGTTCTTGGCCGCGCCTTGGGGCATTGCGGGCTCGATGAGAATTGCGGATACGTGTAGGCGATCGTGCGGGACTAGCGGACCTTCTGCTCCCCGGGGTCTTCGCTCCGTGTTTGGGGCAAGGGCACCTCCATGATCGTCGAACCAGGCGAACGCCTGCTGTGGGTAGCATAGGGGGTCGAGGCCGTGTGCGAAGTTGCAATGTTCTTGTTGGCTTTATGGAGAGCTTTCTTTGCGTCGATAATTTCTCGTGCGTCGCTTTCTTCATGACGCCTTGTCGGGAGGGCACTTGGCTGCTCGAGAGCAAGCTCGGTTGGTGCCTCGGTTGGTCGTTACGGGGCTGCGTGGGGGTATCCCGCCCGAGAAGTAGTCAACAGCTGACCTCCCAGGGGTTGTGCCATACCCGGGAGTTGGGGCGTAGTGGAAGGGCATGATTGGCATGCGCTGTTCTATGGTGGCTCGCACTTGCTCTTGCACTTGTTGTGCGACAGATCGTTTTAAGGGTCTCTATTAGGTTACGGAGAGCCCCTAGGGTGACGTACCCCTCCGGCTGGGTGTGGCGGTTGCCGGTGGACCGCTGTGATGATTCCGCATCCTCGGGTTGAGGAGCGTTGCGGGATTGGCCCCGTAGGCATTGA
The DNA here is from genome assembly GCA_021018815.1 of Talinum fruticosum. Taxonomy (NCBI): domain Eukaryota; kingdom Viridiplantae; phylum Streptophyta; class Magnoliopsida; order Caryophyllales; family Talinaceae; genus Talinum; species Talinum fruticosum. Next base: position 467,163 of record JAITYX010000020.1, read on the forward strand.
ACGATGAGGGTGTGGGACTGGTGGGTTGTTCGTGTCGCGAGTCATCTTGGATCGAGACCGAGTGCCACTGGCGACCATATGCTACCTTCCTTCCCACAAACGGCGCCAAATCGTTTCCGGAGAAATCTTAGTTGATGAGGTGGATGATGATTCGAGAGAGGAAGGATTTACCGCTCCGGTTCGAGGACGTTGCACGAGCGATCCGAGCCGAGTGATGACTGTCCGAACTTGCAAAAGGCGAAGCCCGGGTGGTGGATCCCGGGAACGCCCTCCGACGCTCAAGTTAGTATCTGATTTGATTGAAAGGATCGAGGAGATCTTCCTCGATATGCGTGAGGATTCCTTGGGAGACGAGAAGATTTCCAAAGATGGAAGTTCTCGGGGATGAATGTGTGCTCGATGAACGTTGATGAACGTTATGAATGTAGATGAGAGTTGAGAGCTTAGGAGCTTGAGTGATTATCCTCCAAATGGGACTTCTTGCCAAGTGAACATAACATGCCTTGGGGTTGAGGAAAGATGGGTATTTATAGAGGATTTTAAAGGGGTAAAACGGTACTTTACCATGGTTTAGGGAAACCCTAGCCCTAGTGGGCTTTGGGGCTTTACCTGGCCCGTTAAGGGTTATCTTGGGCCGATTCCTCCTTTATCCAACTGATTAGGCCCGGTCGGCGGGTGACGTGTCGGTTGAGTTGAACCTGTCCGGAAATACCCGAATCAACTATCAACACAGATGGTGAGGTTTTCTATTAACAGTGAAGGTGGTGAATAAAAGATTATTCTTGATAAGATTGTTATGATTTTGAAACAAAACATTAATAAATTTTTATTAATTTATTTGAAAGTTGAATTTTGTGTTTATATTTTGGATTTGTAATTGTTACCTTTCTATATTAATTATAAGTAGTACTACAATAGATAGTGATTCCATCCCTATCTTCTAGATGGATTTTCATGGAAGATCCGAATATATTGAGGCATGTACGATTATTACATTTTCCTTCTCAAATATCATATTTTATCTTATTTTTTAAAACAAAAGTAACAAATATCATATTTTATCTTATTTTTTAAAACAAAAGTAAGCTGAAGTTTGTTGTGATTTAAAAAAAGATGGAATGTTTGTTGATCATTTGAATCTTGTCTATGAAAAATGTTTATACTAAAAGCTCTATCTTTTATGGATGAATGTTCACCAATTCCCATTAATGGAGATGAAATACCTAAAAGAAAAATTCTAAAAATTTAAAAATTCTAATAAAACTTGGACATATACCCGATTAAGAGGTTTATGATATGAGTAGGCTAATAATAGTTGGGGGTCTAAGTAAAAGCTGTAAAATACAAAATACTTTCTAATTTGTTGCTTGACGCTACAAGTATGCCCAAATTTGTGAAGATGTGTTAATTCATGTCATGTCACATACTAAATTTATGATCATTCACTACTTAACATCCTCTCTAGAAGAGATATATGAGCCTAATGGGCCCCTCCTCAATTGTCCACTCCATAGTCGTGTTAAGTTGGTAGTGCGCTCTTTTAGCGTGAGTGATTCTAGATAGTTGTTAAAACTAAATATGTTTTTTAATTAGTCTAAAGGAGGTAACATTTCACTTTTCTAATAGCTTTGAATTGGTCTGATTTATATGATTTTTTCTGTTTTATACTTATTTATTATTATGATTTTGTTTTAAATGTACAATTTTTTTTTATGGAAATACTATTATCACTATATTTTTTTTATCGGTAAGTAGGTACATCCGATTAGACCCCTATCTCAAGGAGCCCAAAAGACTTGCCCTATTTGGACCTAGGAAAGTATCTTGTAAAGAAAATTCAGAGGAAAAAAATGATAAGGAAAAAAGTTTAGAGAAACTTTTTTTCCCCTTGTTTGGATCATAGAAAAATACAAGGAAAAAAATTAATTTTTCAACATTTTTTCCATTATTTGGAAATAGAAAAATTGATTGCAAAAAAAAAAAAAAACTAACCTAGTGGGTTTCTAATTTCATTAAACTATAATGATGTAAGTTAGTCATAACTAAACCAATCACTTGTAACATATAATAATCAATAAGAAATTACCATTACGTTGAAAAAAATTATAAACCAAATTTGACAAATAGTTCATAACCATTTTCAACATTGTCTTAAAAAACCAAATTTGATAAGGAGCCCAGAACCGTTTTTAACATTGTCATGAAAAACCAAACGTAAGAACTAAATCCCCAACAATCTCAAAAGTAACACTATACTATCCATCCTCTCTCCAAATATTTTAAAAATCAAACAAAAAATTTACAATCCATGATAGATAAGATGCTAATAAATTAGATAACATCATTGTCGAACTTCACTTTCAACCACTATGCATGATGAGCACTTGGCCAGGTAAGGAAAGCTCGAATTAGGGTCAAAAGAAAGAGGTTAATAGACCTTTATTTGTGATATATTACTCAAATCATCAACCTATTAACCCAAAAGGCATTAGAAACAAAATTATAAATATAATCATGTCACAAACTGGAAGATCTAACCATGAAAGTTGGTTCAAATGAAATAAAACAAATTTAAGATGCATCATATATTCGAACCAACCAACCAACATTACCAAGTCACTAACGTTTTTGTGAAAACAAGCTTATTATTCGAACCAACCAACATTAGTTATTCTATCACCAACAAACCAAAGGCTTCTCTAATCAATAGTAATTATCAATAATTTTCAGCACCAAAAATGACACAGATGATAGAGATAATAAAATCGTCACAAAATACACATTCATCAATATAATTTTCAGCACCAAAAACTACACAAAAGGCAGAGATATTGGAGAGGAGTTCATGAACTTCAAGCACTAAAACAGAAATTGAAATATAAACAAAATCTTCACAAAATACGCATTCATGAACATCCAACACCGAAAAAAGACGAGAAGACAGAGAGCACCTCTAGCACCAAGAAAAGGACAAGAACACAGAGAGATTCATGAACTTGCAACATCGAAAAAAAAAGACAGAAGACAAAGAGATTGCCAAGGAGTTCTCATGAACTTCCAGGCACAAAAAAAAAAAAGACAAGAAGGCAAAGAGATTCATGAACTTCCAATACCGAAAAAAAAGACAGAAGATAGAGAGATTATAGAGGAGTTCCCATACAAAACTCATTACGACAATCTTGTTCATTTTTTTTTGTGTAAGTCTACTAAAAAATTGACGATGAGTATCCCTTCGCTATCCTTTAGAAGTGGTCTATCAACATAACTATTAAGGTATGGAATGGATACTAGGCTAGTTGTTAATGCACCATAAACAACAATGCTAGTTGGAGCCCATTTTCTAAGGTTTTCCCACTCATCTATTTATAGAAACAATCACAATAGAAAAATGTAGACACAATAGTTATTCACACCACATTACCCTAAGACAAATGGAAACATTAGCTGCAAGAGAATGTTCTATCTTATTGCAACTCTAACTCACTAAAACATAATTAACAAGGCGGTTACATTATGATCCTCGCACCATTTCTATCTCGCTAACTAGCACGACATAATTTAATGGTGGCATAAATTAAATGAAAAATTTTAGAACTCTAATGGATTCATTATAACTTTGGTATGTAGGAATATCTCAACAAATAGGGAACCGTAGATGAATGGTAGCGCAAATATCATATAACCAATGTAAAAACAGCCCTATGATGATAAATTTTGACAACAAGAGAAGTTTGATAAGAAAAGGAACTTTAAAAGTGCTTCTTCTTGAAGCAAATTTCTATAGTCTTTTTAACTTTCAGAGATGATATATATCACTACTTATAATATTTATGAAATTATTGAGGGAAAAATAAATGAAAGGAACTGCAAATTTAACACTATTGGTTTGTTAGTTAAGCTACAATACCCATCCCTACTAAAACAACATTGTGTCTTAACATAGGCGAGAATAGGTAGAAACTAAATATAAGTCATCAGGAAAACCTACTACCAACATTAACATAAACCATATTGTCAGCGAGATAACACTACTTACACATGAGAGTATACAATAATCTATAGAAACCTAGGGGAGAGTACCTCCTCGGATTCATCATTGGCATTATCCGTCCGATTAGAAAAACTTCGCCACGGTTTGAAAATTACGTCTTGATCTTTAGTGTTATCCCCAATATGAGGCAATTTTAGATTTAATGCTTTAAATTTCTTCTTATCGATAATTCCTCAAAAGTAGAGCTCTTGAGGGAGGAGTTGGAAGGTAACTTGGGGTGATTCGCACGAGGGAGTGAAGTATTCCTCACTTTGTTTGATGTCATTGATGATTAAACTACGAAAGCATATAAATCATCACCAAAACTATAGCACACAAAAATAATCAAGACAATTACAAATGTAAATTATATTATATAATATATAATTCTTTAAGTAGATCATCAATAGTCATAAATGGACTACATTGTCATTAAAATGAGGAGAGGAGGTGAATGTATCAAACTATAACACACTAGGCAATATGTGCTTTAGTAATCTGCTACAACTAGCAATCAGGACAGGAACATTATATGTATCAAAGTACTGATTTAGTAGTATATGATATATATTTATGCAACTCTTTTTTTTTCCTTTGATATAATATTTATGCAACTCTTCGCTATTGAACTTTTGGTATTTATTTTCTTGTTGGTACCAAGTAAAAAAATAAAAATCAACCAGAGGTGGTGAAGTATTAATATAGGGATAGCCTTCGCAAATGAATTGGGCTTATTTTAGTTGGGGTTACAACATATCAACTTAGGTTTGAGTTATGTTCTAATTGTCTTATTTTGTTTATAAAATACTACCAATTAGATATCACACTTACTTCTCATGTGTTCAATAACTTAACCAGGGGATACAGCTTGTGGGAGACAATGTTGAAAATTACCATCAACTAGAACAAAGACAAACCACAAACTTCAATTTACAATGTGGGAAACTATTGCCTGTTAAACCCATCTACTATCCAATAAAGCTTCACTAAAGATAGCCATTCATCAAAATCATATGCTAGAGCCAAAAACTTCAATTTAGTCGAAAACGGACTAAAGTAAACAAGTTCAGGAACAAGCAAAACTAAAGCAAATGTGTCAACTAGTGCCATAAAAATTCAATTGAGACCAACCTAGATGGATAAATCCACTCAATCACAAACAAACAAAATCAAGTGCCCACAAATTCACATAATTTATCAAAAAGAACCCAAAAATGCTTGAATCTAGATTGAATACTATAACCCTCGTTTTCGACATATGAGAAGGCGAGAGAGAGAAAAAGAGAGAGAGAGCTGCTAGAGGAGAGAGATCGCCATTAAAGAAGAACGCCGACAGAGAAGAGCGTGAGGAGTGTAAGAAGGCAGAGAGCTCGGTTGAGGAGAGCAAAGAGTAAGAGGCAAGGGGCTCCGGGAGGCTTTCCTTAACGCCAACAAAGAAGAATGCCGATAGAGAAGAACGTTGGAGCGAGAAGAGGAAAGTCCGGGAGGTGAGTTGAGTGAAAGCGAGAGGCAAGGGGCTCGGGAGGCCCTCAATCCATTTTCGAGTCGTTTTCCTCATGTTCTAGTAGAGAAAATCTTTTACACTAATTTTCCCAGACCTTTTCCAATAATATTTTCCTATTAACATTTTTTTCCCAAAAAACTATGGTAAGGTACCTCAAGTTCTTGGACAACTACTTTTTATACCTAATGTTTTCAAAAATGATTTTGAAATACCTTAAATTATGGGGTAGAATATAGTTAAGACCCAATTCCGGTCAATAATGTCGAGAAAATCGGGTGTTTAGGCGGAAATTTTAAAAATTACACTTAAAAACCCCAAATTATCCTTAATTTGTTTGACAAAAATTACGCTAAGATACCTTAACTTCTTGTACAACTATTTTTAGACCCAAAGTTCTCAAAAATGATCATCTCTGTCTCTATCTCAATCCCATGGTAATGGCCTCAAAGAGCTCCGACGATCATTATGTTTGCTCCGGTGATCGTTTTCGGTCTGGGAGAGGCGCCAACGGTAGCGAGAGCAACAAAAAGGGGAGGGGAGAGAGGGAGAATAAAGAGGCAAAAACAGAGAGGGAGCGAGTGAGAGTAGTGACAAAGAGAGGAAGAGTGAGAACGGGGAGCATGTAACAACCCAAATTTATTTATTTTTTAAAAATTATTGTTATTATCATTATTATTATTATTATTATTATTATTATTATTATTATTATTATTATTATTATTATTATTATTCATTTAAATCTAGCATTAAACAATGAGTATTAAAATTTAGCACATTATATTTTTAATGGATTATTGCTAAAGTAGTGTCTAGATACATATGGGTAAGCAAAGAGACAAGCATTAGGGTTAAGAAATAATTTTTAGAAATAATTAGGACACTTATTAAAACATTTGAGATACCATAACCTTAGGGTATTCCATTGTTATTTCCCTATAAATACATCCAAAATGTTAGGCAAAATACTCACTCACTCTCACTCATCTTTTCTTATCTCCACTCATCTTTAGTTTTCTCTCCACTCTCATCTTGAGGCAAATTCTTCATTCTTTCTTAGAGTTCATTGAAATTATTTAGAGATTACTTTCCAAGTGCAAATAGCAAGTTACAATGCATGTCAATTCTTTCGTCGAAATTATAGTTTTTAGTTAAAGAGTATGTGTGTGGGGGCAATGATTTTCAAGTATTTTGTGACAAAGGATGCCTGCATTGCCCATTGTTTATTGTGTCATTGTTTGAGTGATCAACTCGGTACGCGAGCTCATCGACTCATCGTTCATAATTGGGTGTGTTGTGCTGAGAGTTTTTCTTCTTATTCTTTTAATGTTTTATTGTTTTCGGGTAAAGTGTGAATGCATTGGGACAATTGGATCATTGGGACGATTACCTAGTTTCATTTTCTAGTTGGAATAAGTCTTCAACTATTTTAGTTATTTATAAATTTAGCATGAAAAGAGTATCTCTAACAAATGTTAGTAATCGATTGAATAAATGATAAAATTTATTTTTATTTTATTAAAAATATAAGCCTTACGTGCCTCTTTTAGACACATGGTATAACACTCTAGCAATTGAATCTTTCTAAATTCTATATGATTTCATGAGTAATTCCTCCAAAAAGTTGGGGTTTTACATAGCGATAGGGACATAGAGAAGAGTGAAGAGGAGACTCGGAATGAGACAGAGGGCGAAAGCTCGAGAGAAACAGAGAGCGAGAGGTCATCGGAGAGACAGAGAAAGACTTAGAGCGAGAGGTCATCGAGAGACAGAGAAAGACTCGGAGCGAGGCCGGAGCGAGAGAGATGATATATATATATATACATAGAGAGAGGAGAGAGAATGTGTATTGTAAACATTTTACACCTCCGTTCATCCTCCAGGTTGGAATTGGGCTTGAATATAGTTTACCCTAGAATTTAAGGTAATTCAAAATTATTTTTGAGAACATTGAGTTTAAAAAATATTTACGCAATAATTTGAGATACCGTAATTTTTTAATTTTTATATCCCTTTTTCTTTACTTGTTTGGAAAAAAAAAGTAGTTTTCTATTTTTTTCTTTTCAAGAACATGTCAAGCCTTCATTATTTCCGCAGCAAAAATTCATCACACGAGGAATTTGTTGTGCCCGGATTGGGGGGCGGTCAACAATAATACATACTATCAGTACATAAACAACAGCTGTAATTCGTACTTCTGAGAACCTTGCCGTTTTTCCTTTTTCTCTCTCCACCAAAAACACCATGACTTTCTCTAAAAGCCAACTATCCAACCGCTCTGTTCTCCCCGTTAATTCTCCCTCAGTTGGCAAGGCTACAGTATCTGTTGATCGAAATCAAAAAGCGAAGATGAGGTAATCAATCTGATCGCATGAGACCCAGAAAACCTTCAATTTATTATGACCCAAGATATCTGCTTTTCTCTGACATTGTAGTTTCTGCTTATGGTTTCTTCGATTATGATTACTTGGGATTGCAAAATTCAATCAGCTGATGTTATATAATTCCCTGATTTTTCCTGTTGGTGAAAGTATAAGTTCTGGGTCTCTCGACTCTGCATTTGGCTCATTGTTTTTGGGTCCAACTGGGGTTATTTGACTTGTTCAAGAGTACATTTTTGTTGATGAGTACTAGTGTTTTTATCTCTCTTAGAATTAGAATGAAAACAGATTAAGAGATCATGCATATACAAATTATACCGTAGTACAGTATGTAGAGACCCAAGACTATGGAATTTGATTGATTATTAGGTATACAACAACATACCAAACAAACTCAGGCACAATGATCAGAACATCCACACATCTAGACAAATAATCTGTGTGTAAATATATAAACACACTTAGTGACACTACAAAATTATAGGAAAAGCTGATTGTAAGGAGATTAATGAGGGACATAACAATTTTGGAGGACCAGATTGGTTTTATGCTAGGAAACATGACAACAAAATGAATCCATCTCGTAGGAACCTTTGTGGAATTTATAGGGTTGGAAAGTATACACATGGTGTTCAGTGACCTGAAGAAAGCATACGATAGAGTACGTAGGAAGGAGTTATAGAGGTATTTAGAGAAGAAGAAAGTGCCAATTGCTTATATTCAGGTTATTGAAGATATGTATAAGAATTGAGAACAAATGTAAGGACATTAATGGGGAACATAGACAACTTCCGTATTAACATTAAATCACAGAGGAGTGGCTATAACCCCAGTCCTTTTACAGTTATTACAAATGAGCTTACTGAAGGTATTCAAGATGAGGTATGTGGTTTATATATTTTGCTAATGATATTGTTATAATTGATGAGGTCAGAGAATGAGTTAACATGAAGTTGTAGAATTAGAGGGTTACTTTGGAGTCTAAGGGTTTTAAGTTAAGCACGTTGAAGATAAATTTCTTAGAATAAAAGTTCATTGAGAGGGAAGGAGGAACACTAGAAGGAATCATCGTTTGCTATATTGCACTAGCAAAGGTCGGGAAGTTTAGATACTTGATCTCATATAAGATAAAGGAAATATCAGTGAGGACATTGATCATTGTATGAGGACGGGAAGACAAAAATGGAGGAGGAGCCTAATGTGAGCAGAAGATTCCTTTATGTCAAAGGAGAAATTTTACTAATGGTGAGAATTATTTTATGGCTTGGCATATTTAAAAAGAAATTCAAGTCAAAAGAATAATGATAGTACAGACGAGTAACTCAATGAGGTGATTAGAGAAAAGGTAGGAATGACACTCATAGAGGATAAGATGAGAGGAACAAGATCCTAATGGTTTGGACATGTCAAGACAAAGGGGTATAAATTAAAGTTAGGAAAAGCTGACCTGTGATGAGGTTAGGTTGGTTTAGGTATGATTTTTAGACCATTTAATTAGATGGCTTGACATGTTTAACCAGCCTAATTAATTGAGTTTGGTTCAAGTCAAGGTTCTCGACATGAAAAAGGACCATTTAACCCCGTTCAATTAAATGGATTAAATGGGTTAGTTAGGTCGACCCTTTCACCTATTTATCATTCACCCATTTACCCCTTAATTTTGAAATTGGGAATTCAAAAATAAAATCAAAATGAAAAATGTGATTTATGGTGTATTGGTGGGAGTTTTGGTGGTTGCTTGATATGTATTCTAAATTTTAATGCTTTATTATTTACAATTCTATACGTTAAATGGGTAAATTGACATGTATTTGACTATTTATCTTAAATGAGTAAAAATGTCATATTTAGGTGAACCCGTTTAAAACAAAATGGGTACACATCAAGATTTTTCAACCCATTTAATAAATGGGTTAGGTTTGATTTAGATTTCAATCCTTTTAAGTTCAACATGAACACAAACACAAACCGAGTTGACGTGTTTTCCAGCTCTATTATAGTTACAACCATAAAGACGTGTGAGAGGATTAATGCTGGACAATGTAAAAGAGATACAAGAGAATGGGTATAAGGTGATAAAACTAGGTTTGGCACACTTGCAACTTATGGAGGGCATACATCAAGATAAAAGTCTACAAAAGTCTAGGATTTACAGTTACAAACCTTTAAAAATCTTGATTTTATGTTCATTTAGCTTCTATACACTTGGCAAATGTTAAAGTGTTGACTTAGGGTGTTACTTTGATTTTATTTGTTTGTCACTTTCCTTCTTTATCTAATGCCTGATCTTTTGATTTCATTTTTATTTGATTCAATTTAGTTTGTTCATTTAATTATTTAATAAAATATTTAATCAATAAAATATGTTTTCAACAAAAAAAGTTCATATTTTGAAATTGACCTCTCTACTTGCCGCACTAAGGCTATTACTAATGTGGGTCCACACACTAGGTGGAGGTGTTGTGAAACATGTAATCAACTCACACAGCTCTACATTTTGGAGTAAAAAATTACAATATAGGATTGAAATGCTAAAAATAACGAAGCTATGTTTTTGACTTGTAAAAATCAATGAATCATAGTAAGTCAAAGCGGTATTATTGAGCTTACTTATTGGGGGCAGAAAAGAATCAAGCCGACTAGTGAGAGCTGGTGATTTAACACGGCTGAAACTCGAAAGGCTTGGTTTTAATAATAGCTTAAGGGGATCGGGGCTTGAGCTCATCGTGGAAATGAGCTGAGCCAAGCTTAGAGAACCGCAACTCATTTGATAAAACTTGTCAAGAGAAAAAAGAATTAACAGGCTTGACATATAATCCGATTTCAGAAAATAAAATTATACGGATTACGCCATGTTTGGTAAACATTTGTTTGGTAAAATTTCATTTATGCCCTTATCTCAAAATTATTTCTTAATTAAATATATATTTTTAATTTATTGGTGATCTCGTTGATCTTTGATTGGAAAAGTATGCTTCTTTAAAGAAATGTCGCTCGGGGATGCTTTTCATTTTGTTAGCTCCCCGCGTCAATATCCCTTTAATCCACGGAAGGCTAGCTAGCTAGTAAATGAATAAAAAAAAAGAAAGATGGAAAAATAGAAAGAAATTGGCTGAACAGGCTTGGCTTGGATGAGCATAGTTCAAATAGCTCATCTAGTGAACTGCACATATAGGTGCTTCAAACATTTGATCGATGGCTGAATGAAGGCCGGTCAAAGCCGAAACATCGAATCTTGTGGGAAGATAATGAGAATAGCTAAGGAGGACACCAATTTCTTTAAACGATAAAAAAAGACATAAGTTCTTGAAAAGAGGTAGCAATTTTCATTTTTTTAAATTTATGTCATATTTACAATGTAATTTAACCTAGAAAACCTTATTTTCTTAATTTTTCCACATAATTTCTATCCATTATTTATCTTATTTTCTTTTCAATTTGTATATATTTATAAGATATGTTTTTTTGATAATGAATTGAAATTGATATGAGTTTCAAATGATTTGATCTTCATTATATTCAATTCAAACAAAACATATAATTTACCACTAATTTGCATTAATTCAAAGCTCATATACAAAATTACTTGTATTTTTTTATCAATTCAAAGCTCATTTATGAAAAACTGGCGGTAAGGGGTGGATAGAAATTTGATGTGGAGAGTCTCATGGAAGCGTCTACCACAAAGGCCAATTGGCAATAAGGGTTTATTCATGGCAAGGGTTGTAATCTTCTTGAAATTTAAAACCTATAAGTAATTCCCCAAAACAACTCTTCTTAAAAGGCTATTGGGAGCAACTATTTGAAAAAGAGTTGTTTGAGGCCAAATAGCTCTCTACCAAATGCTAGGATAAAACAGCTAAACCCTCTGAAACAGCTAATTTTTGCCAAACAGCCATTGTAACCAAACAGGACTTATACAGGTAGGAAACTATTTTGATCACTGAATTGCCACCTTTGTCTATTCTACATCCTAACATCACACTATTGCTATGTACTCACTGCTAGTGTACTATACCTACTTTTCCTTTTTTTTTCTTTCATCTCAAATGCCTACCACTTTAATCTTCTCAATATTCGAATTCAGTTTGATTTTCCATATGAATAATTCAAACTACTGCAAAATGAGAAACATAGGCTCGTGGGCTTAGGCGAGCCTGACCCTAAATTTTACAACTATGCAACCTTCCTAATACCTAACTAGAAGAGGATAAGATGTTTGAGAGAATAGGAAAATAAATAATTTCTTTACAAAATATAATCTTAAAAATAATAAAAAGCATTTAGAATTCATGTATGGTTACGTGGGTTTATTTTAGGGGTGTAAAATACTAGAGATGTTATAAAAGAACGCACGCTCCCGGCATAGGATCCTTGCCATTCTTATTGTTGTATCATAAAAAAGAAAAGGACAACTGAGGATACTCTTGACTCTGGATTATGCTGTGACTTCATCCAACTTTGGCATAAAGAACACAAATTTTGGAACTAGTAAAATTAGAGGACCTCTATGAGAGGATGACACAAACACTGCTCTTGAAGGTTGATTCTAATGCGATGAAACAACAAATCGAATTACTTATTTCATTTTTCTTTTGTCATGTCTGATTTACACACAATTTACTCTTAGCACTTCCTTTTGTAAGACCAAAAGACATAATTTCTGTGATTCTATTGTGTCAATGCATTGTACTTCTTAAAGTTTCATTTTATTCCTTATATGATTTCCCTAACTATTTCCCTTCTTAGAATTCTGCAATTAGGGAATTGCATGTTTAAGTCATATCAGTACAATGTATGTCAAACTACCAGGAGCAATCTGAGTTGTATTCTTTGCATCAAGCTCATAATACATTCCTCTTGAACAAAATCTACAATTCAAGCGTCGTTGCCGGATGCCATACCTATTTAGTGTTTCTTGTTTCTATTTTCCTTCAAAAACTTACCTAATTAGTGCTTGATCCACTAAGGAAATATAACAGGTGGGGTTAGGCCAAAAACGTTGATAAGTTTCAAGAAGTACTAGAGAATTCGTGGTAATATAAATATAATCAGTGTATGAGAGTGCGAAGTCATGTTATTGCTACTACATATATAGTTTGTGTGTGTTCTTGGATATGAAATCTTGCTGAAAACAAGTTCTCAACTTTAGTTACGAGGACCAACTTGTTTTTCTTGTTTGTAAGTATGATATCTTCCTTCCGCTATTAGCATTCTTTGTTAGAAACATACATTCTTTCTTATTTTCTTGATCAATTGGCCCATAAAGTTGTACATGGTTAATGAGGAATAATTCATGTTGCCATCCTCCATTTTGTGCAAAGAATCCCTTTCTAAGTACTGCAAGGAAGTCATTTTTCGTTTTGAAGGATTTCAATTATTAAGGCATAATGAAGAATCTAGTGAGCAACTTATAATATTTTTCTAACCAATACTGCTGAAAACAAAGTTACATTAACATTATATACCATTTTGTAAGTTGATTGAAATGGACTTATAGACTATAGTGATGCTTTCTCTTGGTATGATTTTGGCATTTTAAACTATGGTGTACTTCAGGCCAAGTAAGGGGGTGTAGTACATTATTATTCATATATAATTTCACCTTATCCTCTTACTTTTCTCTTATTTTTCTTTCTCGCTTGTTTTTCTGGTCTTAGGATCAGACTATCATTACCGCACAATTTTTTAGTGGCATGGGAGTTATGCGCACTGATGTGCTGGCAGCCCCACATTTTTAATTTAAATGAAAGGATTCATATTATTTTGAAAAATATCAGCTATTACAAGCCAAAACAGGACTAGACATAATTTGTAACCCTCTTTTCTGAAAGTGAGATACAATTACTTGTTGTGATGCGCTTTTGTATGCAATGCCTAGTTCTTTTGACTAACTAGTACGTCCTCTCACTTTACTGAATTTTTACTATATATATAGTATATGTTTTCACCCTTTCAGTTAGCTAGTCTGTGGTAAATTAGCAATCAATGTGAACAAGTTCACAAAATTAGTTTTCCTAAATGCTATTTTAGATATTCAGAAAATGTACTGTGAAGGACAATGCTCAATCAAAAGGAAAGAAAACAACCATTTTTTGATGGAGATGCTTCCTCAGAATCCTCACGTTATGGTCTCTAGTCCTCCCTTTCAAGGCTTTTGCATAACTGGTGTCTAAGGTTTCGTACCGAGCAGAACATTTATTTCTAGATTTTGTGCAGACAAATCATACATGAATCTTTAGGCTGCAGCATGTCATTTTTGGTCGTTACCCCTTTTTTTTAGTGTTCACATCCCCTTGATGTCCTATTATTATTCTTCTTGATTACTTATCACAAGTTAAAATGATCAACATCTTTTATAGTTGAGAAGTTGTTCACTTGCAATAAGAGGTCAATGATGAAGTCAACCATCTCTAGAAAAATCATTTTAGAAACTAAATGTGAAAGCCTTGGAAAACAGTAATTGCCTGCTGAATACGAGAATGAAACAAATATACTTATAGTTAAATCTAAAATCTAGCCCAGATTTCTCTGACATAGAAAAAATTAGACCAACATGAATTGTTGATTTGGCTTGTATAAGTCTGCTGTTACCAAAACAAGCTTTCTAAATAGACTATAATAGAAGATCCTAGCTTGGTGATGGATGTTTACATGTGAAAAACATCCCCCTTTTGTTTCATTTATCCATCAGCAAATCTTTCCAGATACACTCTCTCTTACCTCATTATAGTTGCTCATCAAATTCGAGCATTTTATACCACAAACGAATTAATTACCAAAAAGACTTGAGCCCATCACAAGCACATGCTGGAGCCCTCAGGATCAATCTCTTTCTATGCTTCGATTAGTCCTGGTGGAGGAATGGTGGTTGAGAACTGAATACTTCATGGTTTTATAGATATATGTACAACTTACCAATTACATCTAAGATAGAGGATCCTGCCCAAGATATGATATCAAATCCAGATAGATATAGCAGCCCTCACAGTCCAAAAAATACAGGAGCATAATTTATCCCTAATTACATGAAAGGGATTTTCATCCACTTAAAAGCCCCGTATTTCTTGTGATAGCGAGGCTCATTGGCCAAGGATCTAGTCATCTAGTGACATTGTGCGAGCTGCTAGAAAATATTTTGTCAGAGAGACAATTTGCTTTCTGCAGGCTTATGAGTCCAACCATATTTCTCTCTTGAGACTAGCTAACTAGTGACATTTCAAGCTTCCTTCTTGATCACTATGGCACTTGAGCTAATAGGGGAGAGCAAATTCTAATGCCTCATTTCAAGTTCCTTGAGATTCAGCTGAATGAATTGAAGTCTATGTTAATGATTCTCTGAACTTTAAAGATCTGAACCTTGCAAGTTTAGTTAAATATAAATGTATGACAGTTCCTTCATCCGACTAGCCTCAGTCAGATGAATTCCTGAATACATAATTCATAAAGTAGTAATGTGCACTAGAAACTGCATCTCCTGTCATTGATGTACTCTGTAACCTCGTCGCATCAAGCTTTTAAATATGGTGCTTGTCATGTTCTTCTGAAAAGAGATGCTTCATTATTTTTTAAGTCATTTACAGGCCTTTCAAGGATCTACGTTTATTCCTTAATGCCATGAGTCTATTTGACCATCTTGTGCTGCAACTTACTGACCTAATGACCTTATGCTCTATATTAGTAATCATTGTAAAAGGGCTCCATATATGATTTTGGATCTTGAACTCCCCCTCCCCCGACATCAACAGCAGCGCTGCTGTAAGCTGTTATTATCGTGATCACCTTGTTAAAAGCTGACATGTGTGCATCTATTTTACTATTGCTCAGGTTTAAAAGTTACTTTGCCCATCTTCGGCAATGGAGTGCTGCTACTTCAGTGAGATATGGTCAGCTGATGAGTCCCAGGTGACCTTACAGAATATTTCAGATGCAGTCACAGCTATGGCATATTTTTCAGTTCCCCTGCAGCTTATCTATTTCATCCGGATATCAACAATTTTCCCTGACAGATGGCAGTTCTTGTACTTTGGAACTGTTACCTTTCTCTGTGGGGCAACATTCTTGGCAAACTTGTGGACGTCGCAGAAATCAAAAACTGCTGCTTTGGTTATAGTGGCTGTGAAATTGTCTACTGCTGGGATATCATGGTTGACAGCTGTGATTATGGTTCATGTCATACCATATCTGTTAAGTCTGCAGAAAAGAGAAATTTTTCTTAGGAATAGGGTTGAAGTACTCTGCAGGCAGTTGAGTGTAATCCTTTGTGAAGAAGAGTCAAGGAGATTAATATTCAAACTGATACGTGAGATCCGAAGCACCCTTGATGGACAAAGCATTGCTAAATCAACTGTCGTTGGGCTTGGCCGAATTTTCGACCTAGAGGAATGTGCATTGTGGTTTCCTACCCAAACTAACAGGAGTCTGCAGCTTTCTTACACTCTTAGTGACTCAATCCCAGTCGGTTCTACAATACCATTAAAACTTTCTGTGGTGAATGATATCCTTAACAATATTGGAGCCGTGAGAATTTCTCCTACCTGTCCGTTGGTAAGGACTTTTGCATGGAGATCCCATCCTCCTGAGGTTGTTGCCATTCGAGTGCCTCTTCTAAATGTTCTGTGTACCAAACCTGATGCTGTGCTTGACACTTCTTCTGTAAGCTATGCTGTGATGGTTCTCGTTCTCCCTTCTGACAACATCAGAAAGTTCCGTGCAAATGAGCTGGAACTTGTGGAGGCTGTTGCACAAGAGGTTCTGATTATTAACTAATCTCCTTTACTCTCTCCTTTTTCTTTTTTTTTGCTTATATATGTGTGTGGATCTGTGTGTGCGCCGGGGGAATGAGACACCAAGGGGATGTCGCCCACGTACAAAAGGAGGCAATCACAGAATAACAACATGCTTTCAAGCTCTCTAGAAAAATCATATCAACAAAATCTAAAAAGGTTATCTTTGTACCATGAACAAGAACTTGACTTCAAGTATTCAACTATCTCAAGAAATAAAATCATGAATAGACCTAGCGTTGCCTAAAAATCTGGCAATTCCTCTCCTTTCAAGTGCTCCACCAAATAGCCAATGGTATCAACTTCCACACTCCTACGAACCCAACTCTTCTTAGCCTTCTTGTCCTAGCCATCAAAACTCCTAGGAACCCAACAGTAAAGTCTGATGTTGCACCCAACTAATTCCCATCAATGATAAAGATAAATACCATAATGCGGAGACCCACCAACAATGGAGAAAGAGGTATGTCACCTACTCGCAGACTAATCCACTTTCAGGGTGCCGAAATATTGCTGTGTGAGAAACTTTTGGCATTGGCTTTATAGTTTGTAGATAATGAACTTTTTACCCCATTTTCAAAGGAATAACCATCATAATCTAGGGTGTAGTGGAAGCACTCTTACCCTTTAATACTACGTAAATTTTACTTATCCATACCCTAGTGTACATGGGGCTCCAAAGTATTGGTTTGGTCTGGTTTCATAGCTGGCTCTGTCTTATGCATGCAACTATAGATATATTATGATTAGTAAACTATTATTAGTAGTTGGAATAGGAAAAAAGGGGTTTTTGGAATTTTTGCACTCCTGAATAAGAATTTTGAAGTTACACCAAAAGCATGCAATTTGACGTGTTGATCAATAAAAGTAATGGTGATGACAATGAGTAGCAGGTACTTTAAATCATCGTATGTGAAAAAGATATATTTTATAAGGTCTTTCTTCGAAATGCGGTTTTGGTCACGATACAGCAATGAATGGCCACATTCTGAATCCACACCTGAGTCCTGGCCATTATTATTTCCATGATGAATTATACAGAGTACCAGGAAGAAGGAATTTCTTTTCAAAACCACATTCATTCAACATTCAATTTTTCATTTGCCAGGCCTTTTTTAGCGAAAAACCTGGGGACCTCCTTCACCACCCCCATGGGGATGGTTTACAGGGTTCATAACTACTCCTCTTACTACAGGGCGCTTACCTAGCCAGCGCTTAAATCCGTCTCTATCCAAACTTTTCTGGTTAACTCCAACATTCCCCACTTGTCTGACTGTTGCTGAGCAGTTTTTGGATATCAAGCGGACCTCCCATAAGGTAATTTTAATGTGGCGATTTCCCTCTTTTGCAATCAGTTTCGCTTCTTTAGTGGGGCGGGGCTGATGAGTGATACGAACAAATGGGTTCCCTTTAGTTGGCTTTTGTACCATCCCCCAAGTTCATTTGTGGCCTGTCAAGGTAGAGCTATGAAGATTGATTGGGCTTTTCCATATGTTGTCTTATCTATGAGGATGAATTTCCTTCAGCAAATACAGGCAACAACACCTTGATGTGTTTCATGTGTCCCATTATTGATTCCCTTGCCATAATGATATTAGTTCCTTTTTTCTCTCTGTTGCTGATCTTCTTTTTTGTATCCCCTCCTTTCCCTGCAAGGTTGTTTAGCTTCTCTTAATGCAAGGGTTGGCTTGTGCCAAAAGCAGAGGGTAGAAGGGTCAGTTTGTTGATAGAGCTTGTCTTAGGTGAGACTATCTTGCCATAAAAGTTGCGAGACAGATCTTGTCATTTTTCTCAACAAGCTGAGTGAGATACATTTGGGGACTCTTCACCAGATTTGGTTACATGGGGTCTCAACTGTAAAATGGTTTTACTGTCAAATCTTATTATTTGAAACTTCTATCTTATATTCTTCCGCCATTCAGTCTAGTTCCTGGAAGATTATGTGGAAGCTTTTGGCTCCTTAAATGGTGGCATTTTTTTGTCTGGGAAGCATTTTATGGGAGTATTTTACATGTGAGTTAGCCTTTAGTTGCTTAGCAGTAGGGGTGTTCATATTCCGGTCTGGACGAGAAACCCAAAAATCCTGGACCAGATTCCCGAACCCAAACCGGACCTAATGTAATTGGTCTGGTCTTCAGGTCTAAAAATTGTGAATTTGGGTTTCAGTCTAGTCTAGTCTAAATGTGAAAAACCCAAACCCAGACTGGAAACCCAATTAGATATATAATATATACTAGAAGTCTAAACTTTTGTTTTAAAAAAAAAAAACTTCGATAGAAAAATAGAGGTTATTTTCTTATGTTAATATCACTAAAAGGGAACTCTTTATGTAACTTAACCTTATTATAATTAACTTAAACTTTTTTGTCACTTTCTTATACTTTATCTCCTAATGTCTCTAATCAAAATCAAAGGTTATGATTCCAACAATTTCAAAGGTAGACAATAGAGCTCTCCCTCAAAACTATGGAACTAAAAGACAACATAAACCAACAGCATCTCTTAACACGAGAATTTATTCACCTTTCAGTTATGAAAACTAAATAAATAAGGTTTCTTATAAACGAATCGGTCCAAACCAGTCTGTTCCGGTCTGGTCGAAGGTCTAATCGGGTTAGTTTGGATTTGGACCGGGTGTTCCCGGTCCAGTCTTTGGTCCAGAGTTTTGAAGTTTTGGGTTTAGGTCCTGTCCAGTCCTGTCCGATTTTGACCCAATGAAGGTTAAGACCTTGTGGAATAGATGCTCAGTGGCAAAGAGCATGTGGAATGGCTTGATCACTTAATGCCGCATTGTCATTTTGCAAGGGCCCTTTGTCACTTAGCCTTTAGTTGCTTAGGAGTTTCTTGGGCTGCTTCTAACTTTGTGAGGTACCATCCTTCAGCTTGTGGGGTGCCTTTGGTAGGAAAGCTAAAGAGAAGAATTCCAGGTTAATGGTACATGCGACTTTTTGGAGTATTTGGCGTGAGAGAAACAAAAGAGTCTTCAAGGTAGTGGAGACACCTCTTCAATGTATTAAAGATAATCTGATCAAGACTTTTTTCTGATGGTGGGAATTTTTTCCAATCTTCGTAATGTCGTAGATTGTGTGGATAGGTTCTATTTTGGATGCACATTGTCCTTTTGTAGGATGCTTGCTATGAATCCAACCTTTTCCTCATACCTTATTAATATATTATCGTTTCCTTATCCCCAAAAAGCAAAGAAAAGTTCGTGAGACAGATTGATAAATTACAAGAACACAATCAAAAAGCAAATTCTCATGAAAATAACTCATGAAACCATCGTCAACTTTAGCATCATTGACATTGACAATATAATAGGCTTCATTTCTCTCTCTCTCTCTCTCTCTGTCTCCAGCCCCTCTCCCTCCCTCCCTCCCTTTTCTGCTTCTGAGGGACAAGTTGCTTAATTGATGTAAACTGCAGTTGCAATATACGGATTTGTTGTGTTCAGATACTTTCAATTCAAACACTTCACGTTGTCAGAAAATGCACATTCATGTCCAGTCCACATGTTTGAGTGCATTTTGTTGTTTGCATTTCTGGGTAGATAAGAAGTCTTGGCTCAACTGCGCACTGTTTCTTTGCATTTCTTTGTATGCATCTATGCTGTTATGATCAGATTATTGCTTTTCGTAGCTCCAAAGCTTTCTCTGAGCAAGCAATTATCATCAGTTGTCTTTTCATCGTCTTTATGGAGTCATTAGGTTTGAGTGTCACTGATTCAAAATGTAGCTTGAACTTTTTCTACTTTTGTACCACTATTGTGATTTGGCCAAAATTTGGGGGGGTCCAGGCAAACAGTTGAACTTTTCATCGTAGTGGCATAAAATAAACCAAAAACGTTTAGAGACATTTTGAAGAAAAAAATAAAAATTTAGTGGCACTGGGACCTAATGGTCCCAATTTCCTGCTTTGTGCTTTACTGCAGAAGAATCTGAATTGATTGATATCATAGTTATTAAACTCCCGATCCAAATCTTACGATTCTAAGATCCGAAAACCCTCCATCGATCCAACTCCCATTTAGAATCTTACGTTCCTAATTTAGTTAAAAAATCTATGGTAGGGTCATAATACAATTCTATAATCCTATCCACGATTTTAAATAAATTTCATAAATTGCTAACGCATAATTTTATTCGAGAATTCATCATAATTGTATGCTTTTGAAATAAAATCTTTGACAAAGTATAGTTAAATTGGGTTTCTATAAATTTATATAAATGCTTGCTAAGATTTTTATTCTTATAAAAGAAATTTCACTATTACAAACAAATACTAGAATCTTACGATCCTCTATCCGATTCTACGATTCCGATTCTAACTACCCCCGATCAACTAAGATCCCGATTTTAACAACCTTGATTGATATTAGATTGCTAGAAACCTAGAAGACCAAAGTCTAGCTCCCCCACCCTCAAAATCCTCCCTCTCCTACATATTTTGACATCCCAGGATGATGTTCTATTTTTTATCTAACTGAGAATTACACACAGCCTTCATTTTTCATCGAGTTCTTTTTGTTAGGAGCTATTATTCAAAAGCGTGCAGCTAGTGGAACAATTTGTGATAGAGAATGTGTAAAATAAGTGAGAACAGTGCACATAGTTGGCCACATTAATACAGGAAAAGCAAAATTTCCACTATCCCAAAATGAAAAGTCTTGATGAAGTTGTCTTTAAGTGCTACAGCGAAGTACATAGTCTCTTGTATGGTGCTAACTGTGAGTCCATTCCTTATTATTTTCCTTATCAAAAAATAAAAAAATGATAACAGCTACCACTGCATGTAATACTTTTGTTGCACAATAGATAGGACAATTTGTGACTGGTTAGAATGCATTTATGGACTAGCTATGATTTAGGCCCTGGTCCAGCTCCTTACAACTTCTTACAATTTTTTATAACCAACTTTACAACTATCTTACAACTTCTTATACCTCCTTACAGTTACTTAGAGCTCCTTACAACTGGTACAGTTTTGTTTACAGCATCGTAAAGCCTTACAACTCCTTACAACTAAATGGAACAGGGCCTTACACGCAATGCGTGCAAGAGTAAATTAATTCAATATATAAATTGTGTCGGACAAATAAAATATATTAATTGTCTTGAAATACATTGGAAAACGAAAAGAACAAAAAATAATAACAGTATTTTCGAAGTGACTTTTTCTTATTTAATGACTTTTAAACTTGACCCAATAACCATATTTCGTGATGATTTAATGAAAAATTATGCATGGAACTATAAAAGCGAATTTCTTTGATAAAAAAATGTAATAACCTAGAATGTGAATTTTTTTAAGCATAGAATTAAAATTTTCACTACACCAAAAAAACAAAAATCAAAAGTTTCTTAACATAACTAATAGAAACTCACATGAAGTGATCTTAGAGGAAAGAGAATGTGAATTGCAATATCATGATTTACAAAGGGGTAATTTGATGACATGGGTGATTTGCAGATATTGATTGAAAATTAAAACCAACTATGATAAATGTTTTTTGTTTGGGGAGGACTTTTTTTCCATTTTTTTCTTTGCTCGCTTGTTAACTACAAAAGTTTATCAAATGACATATATCCCAAATTTTAGTATAAGTGGAGGGTATTTTAGGCAAAACAAAAGTTATACGACCATAAAAGTGTGTTGGCTTTATATATAACATAGATTGATATTATTATAACATAAATTTTTTTTGCTCTTTTTGTTAAATTTTTTGATTGCATAATTGTTGGCCTTTTTGTCAAATTTGATAAATTATATTTTTTAATTTTTTTGAGATAGATATTATTGTGAGCTGATTTTTCTCCAAAAACATTATCAACAAAACATATGAATTTCGAGTTGAATAAAAATTAAATCGATTAACAAAAAAGTATATTTTTTAAATATTCATTATTGACCAAATATTTGTCGTTGTAAAATATATAATGAAAAATATCACTAATAGCATCTTAAAAATTTTATAATAGCTCATAATAGCTCGTATATTATAACTCGTATATTATAATGAAAAATATCACTAACAGCATCTTAAAAATTTTATAATAGCTCATAATAGCTCGTATATTATAACTCGTATATTATAATGAAAAATATCACTAACAGACATCTTAAAAATTTTATAATAGCTCATAATAGCTCGTATATTATAACAGCTCATAGCGAGTTCATAACAACTCAGTTGAACTCATTACAGTCATAGTAACTATAACAACTAATTTTAACAACCAAAACGAACAAACGCTAAGTAAAAAATATCAATATTAGTATCAATAACTTGTGAAAAATGAAATATACTCAAGTTTTCTTATTCTTTTTATAATTTGAGGTGTATGTATATTGGCAGTTAAAGGAAATAAATTTTTTTATCAAAAGGAAATCATTTTGAGAGGTATAGTTGATGGAGGTTTAAGGTTGAGATTAAAGGTGGGAGTGGAAATGTGTGTTATGGTTTTTTGTTTAAAAAAATTATTGATGGAGAGAGAGAGAGAGAGATCAGTTACTACATGTAAATTGATATCCAATTTTTATTGCTCTTCTCTTTCCATTAGATACATATCGTTGCAAATTGTAATTAAGAAGGGATAAAAAGGGCATAACGAAAAGTTATACAGCCATAAGAGAGTCTTGACTTTATATATAACATACTTGTATTGAAAAATAAAAAACTGATAACGGACTGCGTATAATATTTTCATTGCACAATAGACAAGGACAAGTAAGCTAGGCTGCTGTGACTGGTTAGTATGCATTTACATTGGATATTGTTACTGCATTGTTTGGCCCAGCCATTTTGCTTCATTCATATTTAAGTTTGCTATCAGTTCATCCAATTCGTCTGTCAAGAAAATACAACTAGCATTAATTGGGCAAATTTCAGTGTGGATTGAGTCAATAGGTTATATCTCAATCAGTTTGCCGTGTTTCTTGTTTATTTTATGTTGTCTTAGTTTGCTAATGTGGTACTGATAACTTTTCCTAGAGCAGGGATTCTTGCAAAAATGACTTGACTATTTCCTGCTTTTACAACAGGCCCTTAAACTAACTAAACTTCCCTGATGGGTGCATGGATGGATTTATAATGTTGGTCCCTTGATTTCAGTTTGTCCTGTTACATGACATAGCTGTGTCGCTCTCGTATACTGACATTTTACAGCTGACAGTATTGAACAGTTTGACATGATATGCTAGAAGCAGTCTAGCCTTCCATATTCCACGTACTTTAGTTCTCTCTCTCTAACACTCTATTCTCCAGGTACTGTGGCTTTTCTTCTTATTAGCCTATTAGTTTTGCTGATTCTAAAACCTGAAATTTGACAAGGGACTCTGTTTCTCATGTTCCCTTTCGACTGCAGGTAGCTACTGCCCTAGCTCATGCCTCAGCTTTCACAGAATCAACAATGGCTTGTGATCACTTGATGAAGCAGAATTCATCTCTAGAGTTGGAGGTTCAGAGTATCGAGATGGCTTTCCATGCATCCAGTGGTCTGGTGTCTGGGATACTCCGCCAGATGTCAACACCGCTTCACGCCTTGACTGCTTTCTCATCACTTCTGCTGGAAACTAGTCTGACACCACAACAGAGGGCAATGGTTGAAGCAGTAGTCAAAAGTAGCACTCGTCTGGAAACACAGATGAAAAATCAGAGAGGGCTCTCTATACTTGAAGATGGCACCCTTGAGTTTAAGACTAAAGTTTTCAATGTTTCTGTTGCCTTCAAGCAGGTAGAAATTATTCCCTCTATTCCATTTATGTGACTGTTTTGTGATCTGTGACCTGCAACCGACCAATATTTTGGGTAAGCTGTGGAGTGGTCTATATTTGAATTACGGAGGGGCTATTTTTTTGTAGGGTTTGTATTTGATCGGCATTAGCTGCTTACTCCACAAAAAGAAGAGGACAGAAGTGAGACATTTTACTCTAGTCCACTTTAATTCAAATTTGAAGACATAGCCCAATAGCAACTTTTTTAATTGTCGAAGAAGTGGACAGTGTTTGTAACTAGATGTGGAACCGCTCTGATCCATACCCGACCCAAAACATGCTCAGCCAAAAGTGAACCAGAAACCCAAATTGGCCTGACCTAAACCGAACCTGAACTGAAATTTCCGACAAATTTATTTCATTTTACAAGATAAGCTCATTGGACAAAACTTTGGTTGACTTTAGTCAACCGGACCTGAACCGAACAGACCTGAAATGGCGTTGCCCGAAACATGACTCGATCCAAAGGTAACCTGACCCATGCCGAACCGAATTACCTGTATGTCAGGTCTATTTGTATCTTTTGACTCACATTCACAAAAATGACCAGCACATAAATGCAAAGCACCCAGATACAGAGGTTGAAATTGTATAAACTTTAGGTTTCACATTCCTCAGGTTATTTTACAGTTAATGAGAAAACTAAAAGCTCTGCACAACCCGGATGCCCACAATTCACCATCCGCTGAATATCATCTCAGGCCCAAAATTTAACTTAGATTAAATGGTCTAACTAGTGAGCCTAATTCCTATACCTGTTCTGGTACCTGAGCAATCCACGTACCTTTGAGTGTGGAAATGTTGTTGAAGCCGAAAACTTCTGTTTGACTGAAATGTACTTTATCCTTTTGTTGCAGGTTATTAACTTCATAAAGCCAACAGCTGCAGTGAAGAAGTTGTCCCTATCACTTGTTTTAGCCCCTGATTTTCCTGTCTATGCTGTTGGTGATCAGGAAAAGCTGATGCAAGTTGTTCTTAATGTTGTTGGTAACGCTGTAAAGTTCACAGAGAAGGGTTGTGTTTCAGTTTTAGCATCTGTTGCCCACCCTGAGTCTTACAGAGATTGGCGTCCTTTCAAATTATTTCTGGTCTCAAGTGAAGATCATTTTTACTTGAAAGTGCAGGTACGTTCTTTTTGAAAAATCGTGCTTAATTTGGTTTTAACATACATGGCACCTCTCTTTTTGCTGCAGTTTCATGCTTTAAAAAGGCATGTTAAGACATCTCAAGTTTTTGTTTTGATATTTGGGTTTTCCCTGCATAACCAAATTTTAAGTTATTCTTGCACATTTAATCTTTGTTGGGTTTAGTTAGGTTTATACTACTTCCTTGACAACAGTACTAACATATCTAAGCTGCAGGTGGACGATTTTGGTCACGGGATCAGCCCACAAAAAATCAGAAAGGTTTTCAATCGATTCAAAGATCCTGAAATAGCTTCAAATCAAAGTATTAATAGTGGACTCGGGCTTGCCATTAGTAAGCGGTATGATATTAAGCCCAATCGTGTTAATTATATTTTCTCGTTTTCTGCCTACTTAGAATGTCGCCTTACCCAATTACCATAGCACAATATCCAGATAACTCTTGCAACTGCCTTTGCGATTGCGGAGTCCCAGATTAGACTTCGGTGGAAGTTACCCCATATTTCATATGTAGCCTGCTGTTTCTGTGAATTTTTCACTTTACAAGTCCAACCTCAAACTACAACTTGTGCAATTTATATATGGAAGTACACTTTGTATCATTCCTTTATAATCCTTTTAGAGAATTAGGGGTTTCTGAACATTTCTAAAAGTCAAAATATGAGCAAGAAAATTTATGATATGTTATTACTTGGTCAATGTAGCTACCCAAGTATGTATTATCTTGCAGTAATGGACTACGACTATGAAAATGGTTAAGTAATGGCCTGTAATGGTTTGCAATGTGATTCTAAAATCTAGATTATACGACAGCCTTCAAGGTGGTGATGTCCCCGTGCACCTCAGTGCTGGTAGAAGTAATTGACAATTCGCCACTGAGTTCTTCCTGTTTATTTAACTCATTCGTCAATCATGATTTCAGATTACTCGATCTCATGGGAGGCCGCATTTGGGTGGAGAGTGATGGCTTAGGCATGGGTTGCACAGCAACATTCATTCTTAAACTTGGAACTTTTCGTGGAACTTCAGCAACATGACCGAGGAAGTTGGACAAACTGCAAGTGCTCAAGAAGTGAGATTTTCGGTGGGTTAGAGAGCATCATTCGAACTCAGTTCCATTGGGTGCAACATAAGCTTTAGAAGCCAAACCACAATCTTTTTATTTCAGGTTTTCAGCACTTCAGACTGAAAATTGAATCAAACACTGGTTTTCTTTTCAGAATAATGAATGCTTCAAACTCTTATGATTTTAAGGAATGCCCTTGTTCCCCTCTCCCCGTTTGTATTGTAAGAACATGAATACATTGATGCAATGCTTGAATGATGACCGATTTTGTTGTGTTCTGAGTATGATCTTCACCATGGGTTTGAATATGGTTTACGTCACTGGTCACTGATGAACTTAGACAAGAACATGAAACATAGTGATCTGATGCTTGGATGGCGACCAAGTTTCTTATTCTCTAACCGAGTATGATCTCACCATCGGTTTCAGACTCAGTATAGTTGACGAATGCCCTACTTCAGAAACAATGAATGATCTTTTGTTGAAAATTAGCAAGAGACACATATATACGGCATGGATTTTTTGCCTCTATAATAGGCTATGGATTTTTGACACTCCTTTCTGCTCTACACTCCAGCGATTTCCTAGAATTTGGCCATATTCATGTCAGAATCCTGTCGTCGGCACACTTTTATCTCTCTACAATCGAGCTGTGTTGTTATTAACCATATCCATGCCGAAGTGTTAAATACGAAAATAGATTTAGATGTCAAGTCTTGGCAATTTTCTGGAAATTGTTTCTCTTTTAATTTTACATTAAGCTCTTGTTTGATAAAATTAATTATTTTAATAATGAATAGCTATTTGAATAATGAATAATTGTTGTAATCTAAATGTCTCTTAATAGGTGTTTAACTAGATGTTTGGATTGGATATAAGATATTCTGTTAGATTAGCTGATGAACATTCAATAATAAAAAAGGATATGACTTTTTGTTCGGGTGATTATTCTAATCATTACTATCATCAATAATGAAAAAGGATATGACTTTTTGTTTGGGTGATTATTCTAATCATCACTATCATTCTTGTTATTCCTACGACCATCACTATTTTACTACTAGTAATTATTATTTGATTACAAAAAATCTACTGCTGCTAATTATTTATTTATTTATTATTATTATTATTATTATTATTATTATTATTATTATTATGTGAGCGCCATCTATACAAGGTTTTCAATCCGTGGTAGACGCTATACATGTCTTATGTCTTAATTTCTCATAATCAAAATTGTCCAAAATTCTTTTAATTTTTTCATTACATGTTGAATGTTTTTCATATTTAACTTCTAATTAATGTGCCGTACATAACCAATACAATTCAATTATATCATAGCATATCATATCATATATAAGCACCCCCTTTTATAGGTAATGCACCTAATAATAGGTAAGCACTTTAGATCCGAACCGTTAGATCTTCATCCAAGGATCGACATTATTTTGCTATCATTAACAATTTAAAAAAAAAACATTAAAAAATTTTTAGAGGCAGTTCACCTCTTCCAGCCATCGACATTTCTCACCTCCATCTAGACTCGGCAAAGCCGACCGAACCGAACGGGTCAACCCGAACGACCCGAAACCCAAATCGAACCGACATCCGAAACAGTTGAACCGATTTTGACCCAAAAACCAAAATGAACCGACCCGAACTGAATCGACCCGAAATGAACCGAACCGAAACCGACCCGAACCGAAACCGACCCGAATGCAAAATGACCCGAACCGAAGCCGAACCGAATCGGATCCGAATCGATTTAACTCGAATAAAAGTGACCCAACCCACATTTTTTTGTTGGGTCTCTCGGGATGGACTTTTGTGCCTATAGTGGTACAATTTTGAATCGATTTTGATGCAAAAAGTGACCCGATTACGACTAGATCCGAAATGAACCCGAATCGAACCCGAACGAGATTGACCCAAGTTGAACCGAACCGAAGTTGACCCGAACCGAAACCGAACGAACCCGAACGAGATCAACCCGAAGTTTACCCGAACCGAAGTTGACCCGAACCCGAAATCGAACCGGACCGAACAAGATCGACTCGAAATTAACTCGAACCGAACTAACCCGAACAGAACCCGAACCGAATGACCCGATTGCCAGGTATGCTCCATCCCTCTCTCTCTACCTCTCGGTTCCCTCCCTCTCTCTCGCCGACAACCGGTTCTCCCTCGCCGGCACCCACTTCGTTCGCCGGCAACTTGCCTCCACTCGCCGGCCACCTCGTCCCCCAACTCCGACGAATTTTTCGAACACCCTCTCACACACTCGGGAAAGGTCGCAGACACCCTCTTCTCTCTCCGGACGTGCTTGCGATTCTCGTTCCTCCTATCTCTCTCGTTCCTCGGCTCCGGCACCGGAACTGTTCCCCTTCTCTCGTCACTGGTAGCCCCTTGTCACTCTCCTCCGACAATAATTGTTCAGCGATTCTGCATTTGAATGGAAGCCGAAATTAGGTTTTTTTCCCTAGTTGCACAATTTCGCTGAGGTAATTTTTTCTCTCTCATCTTCAATCACAATTGTTCAATTAATAACCTTAAAAACAATAATCATATAATTTTATTGATTAGGATTCAATTGATCTCACATAGTAAGGTTGGGTGTAGAGCTCTTTTCCGAGTGATTCAATCGGTTTATTGATTGGAGCAAAAACCTCTTGCCATACATGTATTTATAATTGGTTGTATTTCATTGTTAGATTGCCACTACTTTAGTTGTTCTTATGCTCATTTGTAATGATGTGCCTGTTTGTAAGAAGTCCGTTCGTTCGGGAATAATACCGATTTATGCCTTTCGGTGGTTGTATTTCTTGCCTATGAACTCGGTTGTAGTGGATTGTAGTGGATTGCAGCGGATTTCCATTACTCTAGTTATTCTTATAATGTTTCAACTTGTCCTGTCTCATGCCCTTATGTGGATTATACATTTCAATTGAGTTGATAGGTTGGTCATTCCATTGGTCGATTCACTCGAGTTCATAGGTCGGCGGAATTGACTTAAAACCGACAAGCTCTAAACCCAGACAGGCTAAGCCAAATTGAACCATGCCATTAGTGATATTTCCTCGAATAGTATTGATTGTATTTTCTCGCCGACAATATTGAATGCTACAACAAATTTGAACATGCCCAAGTGTAGGAATGATTCAAATAGCCAATTTTCAAAGTTCATCTAGTTTTGTTTTTTTAATGATAAGTAACTATGTTGCCATCCATGTAATGTTATAGGTGTGTGGGTTAAAATGGTCTCATGATGACTGGGAACTTGCATATGGGGGCAATGACAATCGGATACTTCTAATTCAATTAGTTATCGAGCTAAAGCTCAATAATAACTTCTTGTTTAGATGGAATACCTTGTGAAAGCCATTACTAAGCTGTGAAATTCATGTACAAAAACCAGCTCTTGGTGTGGAACCAACTTTCTCGAGTAGCCCATTCTCAAGGTGCTCTTTCTACTGTTACATTATTATTCTTTTTTACTCTCAACGTTCTTAGAAACCAACGTTCTCAGTAGCCAATTTCGTGATTTACTTGCATTATCTATTGTGGGGTTTGTATGTTGTATCTTATGTCTTCTACCTAAGTTTTGATTTCAGGCATTGCTCATTTTGTTTTAGTCTATTAACTCAAATGTAGAGCGACGTGTGACAATGTACGGAAATGTGGGTTCGAATCCCACATAGGCTTGTTAATTGTTATGATCCAATCATTGGCTTGTAATAGTATGCAGGATTCATCCACAATGGCCCAAAACCAAAAACAAGTATTCATGCACAATGAGATTCTTCTTTTAAGTGGTTCTTTATTTCATGACATTTTTCTTCGGTTTTTGTCTTTTCCTTTAAAACCTCAAGACTTTTGTTTTCCTACTAGCCACATGATACACTTGATCATAAAACTATTTCACAAGAATCAAATAACTAGTAAGACATCTTAGACACCCAATTGAACACTTGAACTTTAACTAAGGTAATCTATTTATAAATAGCCTATGTGGGAATTGAACTCACATCTTTCATGTCATTGCACGATGCTCTTTCATTTGAGCTAATAGGCTCATAACAATGATCAATCAATCATCCTTTGATTTTTAAAACATAGAACAAGTTTTCAGAATCAATTCCTTACACCATGAACCACAACTTATTGTTTTAAGTACTACATATGCATATATAATTGATGTTCAAAAATTTCCTCTTCAAAAGAGGGGAGCTAAGTAGAATGCGAACCTTATTTAAGAACAAACTCCAAAGTCATGAGCTGAGTACTTAAAAAATAAGTTGTGGCTTGTGGTGCAAGGAGTTGATTATGAAAACTTGTACTTGTGCATTTTGAATAGAGACTAAGTATTCTATGCATTTTGAACATAGGCAAAACTTGTGCATCCAAAATGCATTTTGAACATACTAATTACTTTATGCATTTCAGGAAGCATTTTGAACAAATAGAAGCCCCAACAAAAATTTACCAGCAATCATCCAAAACCACAATCAATTGAGTCAAAATCTTGTGCATACAAAATGTACCAAATGAGCTCAATTTCAGAAAGCTTTAAAAACAAAACAATAGAAGGTAACCGATAGCTACAAGTTATTTAGCTCAACTGCTCTAAGTTCTCAAAAATTAAAGTTTCTCAAAGCTCTATAAACAAGATAATAGAAGAAAGCTTTCATCCAAAACCACAATCAATTGAGTCAAAATCAGCAATTGAGAAAGCTATTCGCAAAGAAATCCGAAATTTGCAATTTTTTTGAACTCGAATAGCAATTCGCAATTGAGCAAGAAATTCACCAACAATAAAAGACAACTTCGAATATTCAAGTCCTCAACTGAATTGAGAAAGGAATTCGTAAAGAAAA
The DNA here is from genome assembly GCA_021018815.1 of Talinum fruticosum. Lineage (NCBI taxonomy): Eukaryota > Viridiplantae > Streptophyta > Magnoliopsida > Caryophyllales > Talinaceae > Talinum > Talinum fruticosum. The sequence goes on from JAITYX010000020.1 coordinate 498,719, forward strand.
AGAAATTACCTAATTAGAATATGAATTCGCAATTTTTTGAAAACCTAATTTCACCCGAAAAAAGATGAAGGGGAAGGCTGGACCATGGAGACAGAGCGGCGAGGCGGCTGCCGGAGACACGTTAGCGGATTTTGGCAATAGGGGAAAGCTTCCGGTGAGGTTGTTGCAAAGGGATGACCGAGAGTAAGAGAGATGAAGCTAGGGCGAGCTTTATTTAAGAGAGACAAACAGAGAGAAATGCCGACGACAACGAAGGCAGCAAGCGACAGAGGAAGCCGACAACGGGATGGTTGAGTAGGTCAACAACAGAGAGGCACTTGCCGTTGACTGGTAAAGGCACCAACAAATGAGAGAGGAAGGCGAAAGGGGAGAACTTGAGAGAGACAAGGAGCAAGAAGCGAAGAGGAGTTCGGGAAGGAAGGAAGCAAATGTTTGGGCAAGAAACCAATCACTCCCGAAATTTTTTATTTTCTTTTTTTGTTGCTTAAAAACGCGATTTTAGTTTCAACCGTTGGATTAAAAATGGACAATCGAGATGTTTGGTGCTTACCTATTAAGGGGTGCTTACTTCAAGTAAGCACCCCTCTTTAGGTACACTCCACTCATTAGGTAAGCACTTTTAATCCTAACCATTCAATCTTAATCTAATGGTTGTAAGTAAAAGGTATTTTTATAATTTTAAGAAAACAAAAATCAAAAAAATTAAGGGGAAGGGGCTAGTTGTCTCGACATTTCCAAATCTTTCAAACCTCGCTTCCTCTCTTCTGTCTCCTTCGCTGGAATTCGCCAGCTAGCCAACGGTAGCCACCCGTCGCCAAGCATGTCACCTTCGAGACGTTCGCCATCGGCCGCTATCTCGCCTAGCAAGACTGTCTCCGACATTCGCCCATCTCGCTCCTTCCTCTCTCTCTCTCTCTTGCTTCCTCTCTTCTCTCCCCTCACTGGAATTCGCCCAGCCAATTGCGGTAGCCACCAGACGACACCACCCTGTCGCCGTCGGTCTCCCACTCGCCAGCCGCCAGCCTCCCTCGGCATCGGCCCATCGTTGCTCCCTCTCTCTCGGTCGTACCTGCTCTCTCGGTCGTACATCCTCTTTCTCTTGCTCTCTCTCGTCGCCGATGGTACCCGTGGCCCCTCTCTCCAGGTTGGCCGCATATATGTTGCCGGTTGCTCAGCCACCGTCTCTCGATTAAAGCCTCCATCACCTACGAACCACTCCACGGTAAAAGCTTTCCTTTTCGAGTGAAATTAGGGTTTTTAAAATTGCGAATTCGAGTTCTAATTAGGTAATTTCTTGGTCTTTTCGAATTTCCTGCTCAATTTAGCGGAGTATTTGAATACTCGAGCTCTCTTCTATTATTTGCGAATTGTGAACTCCAATTTTGTTTATGTAAGTATGAGCTTTCTCCATTTTTTACGGAAATTATCAATTTTCCTTCATTGATGCCGGTTTTCTTATTCTCGGTTCATGTGTACTCAACTCTATGGAATTAGGCTCAAATTTTTCTCATTGCTAAATTTTTGTCTTTGTGTACGCTTTATAACTATACACATATCCGTTAGTGGCTTCCGTTTTTATTTCACAAAGTGTCTATATATATACCAAGTTTGAGATGTGGGAAATTCTTGGTCGCAGGAAAATTTGCTAGTAGTATCCGTGGCATCATGGAATGAGTGTAATATCTTGTGATTGGGGAAGAGTTTGCAGATTGCTTAAATTACATTACATTATGCAAACTGGAAATGGGTAGAAAATGTGTCATTGGGGACTAAAGTTTTTGGCTCTAAACCATTCCCATCAAAGTTCATGTTTGAAGTGCCTCTTGCTGTCCTCATTGTCCCGACATATGGCTCATAGAGAACCTTGTGCTATATACAATCAGCAAACCGCTTACTTGCTCCTTGGTCCTCTCTTAAATTGTTAATTGGAAGCCCTTCGAAACGGAGAGATTTCCACGAAGGATGCTCACCGCCTCACTGGTTTGTCTATTGAAGTGTCGGGACATTTCTTCGGTTGTGTGTGGCTGATTATTTCTTGGATGGACAATGAATCGGGACAACAATGAATTGATTACAGATTACAAAATTCTCTTCATGTATCTAGGTCGAGTGCATCCACCAATCAAAATGGCTTTGATGATTAAAATGTGGTTTCAATGGAGTGGAACAGACTGCAAGTTGCACGATACTTGGATGCATAGTATGACTTGCAGACCTAAACGAGTGACATGATATCATTAATATGAAAGTCTTACACAAGTTGCACAATACATATGTCTAGCAAACAACCACCCCTATCCCCCGAACCCCAACCAAAAAAGGGTGCATTTTGCCTATTGCTTAGCTAACTCGGAACTTAGAAGTTATCTTATAACTTGGTGAAACAAAAGCCTATTAGCTCAATACGGGAGAGCATTTGTGCAATGACACAAATGATGTGTGTTCGAATCCCACATAAGTTGTCTTTATATTATTCTTAACTTTTGAATGTCGCAGGGCTATTTGAAGCTTCACATGTGTTTGCTAATAATATTTCTAACAAAGGAACTGTAGTACATGTGTTACTTGGTAAATTGAATTTTTATTTGGCTGATGAGTATCATGAAGGCATGAAGGAATGTCTGTTTGGTGTTGAAATGAACTCCGGATGTTCGCTGCATGTAGCAAAAGTTGGTCTAGACTTGGAGAAGAAAGATGTGGATTATGTACGGTTTATTGTAGTATCGGGGAAAATGATAGGCACGATAAGCTAAATGTAGAGTTTAGAATGTGTGGAGATTCGCACGGAAGATCATCTAGAGTCTATGTACTGAGCTAAGAACACATAACTTCTAAACGAGCGTAAATGAAGCTTAAACCAAAACATCCCATAACAAGGCAAAAGTAGTATTTCATTTCTTACGAAGGATCTTAGAAACTTGCAGCCTATATGGGATTCGAACCCACATCATTTGTGTAAGTACACAAATGCTCTACCATTTGAGCTAATAGGCTATACGTAATTTATCTATTACCTAAAGCTCTAATTAAGTTTTAAACATGACATAAACTAAGGGGCTATATGTAACCACGTAACCTAAATTCGCAAATTGAAGAATAATACAGTTCAAATTGACAAAGTAATTTCGCCAATTTCACCAAACATTTCAAGGGAGTTTCAATCAAACCACACCGACTTAATTCATGCCATAAAACTACAAGCAAACGCATGAATTCAGTCAAACCACGAATTCTCAAATTGAAGAACAATTTAGAACCTAAATTCTCACAATTGGAAAAACAATTTGTAATTCGATCAAACAGGGATATTAGGACAATCCCTTTGCAAGATCGCTGAAATAGAGCACAGAAAAATCATAATGGTGGCAACATGTTAATTGAACTCCCTACACAATATAGTTCCACAATCCCCCTCTCTCTTGAGATGAACATCAACAACGCTCATTCCATAACCCCTAAAGCAAATAAAAGACCCACCAACACACAAAGAGGATATGGGTATTAACTATTATCAACACCTAGTTTTGGTAAACTACCGTAAAGTGTGAATAAAAACTCAGAATTACACCAAATACATCGGTGGCAATGTAAGGACATTAAAAGGTGGAATCTAAAATTATCAATTGAAGGTTTGCTCAAGGAGAGTCTGAGTCACCCTAGAGGGGGTGAATAGGGTGATAGAAAATTCTTTCGAAAATACACACTTTTGCGCGAAAAGTGACAAAGACAGAATCCGAGTCTAATAACGAGTCGAAAAGATTGGACTCGTAAAGCAATGAATCGGAAGAAGCAAGAGCACTAAGGCTGTCTCGAGTCTAGAATGAACTCGAAAAGAGAACACAGAGATTTTACGTGGAAACCCTCCCGGGGCAGAAAACCACGGCCCGTGTCAATCCAGGACACGAAGTCAAATCCACTATTTTGAGTCCACAAAATACCGTGAACTTGACGGAACCCGGGTTGCTCCCTTAGACAACTCTACACAAATTTTCCTAGACTCGAAGTTACCTTATCCGATCTAGTACTTCCTAGCTGAGATAACCCTTACAGCTAGGGACAACTAAGCTGAGTTAACCTTTACAGCTTAGTCAAGGGACCTTACAAAGAATGTAAGAAGAGTTTGTAACAAAGTACAAGACCTTACAACTCGAAAGTAATGAATTACAGAGTGGGAGTTGTAAGTTGAAGATTGAAAGTAAATACAATAACTTTGTTCAAGTAAGTGTATTGACAATGTATTCGGCAACCTTCAAGTCTTGTGAAGTGGCTTCTTTTATAGAAGACCATGCAGAGTAGCCGTTATCTTCATCTCGCTGACCAAGAGTCCTACGTGACCGTTGAGAAAGACTTTCCGAGTCACTCGGAAAGTATCCGTTGAAATATGAACGTTGGACAACGGTTTAACTCTCTTGGAAGTCCCAAAACCATCGGTTGTGTCTTGAAAAATGTGGTGAAAACCACCGTTAAGCTTGACGTTCCAGTTTTCCGGATATGGAAGCGGACGGCTTCGACACAATCTTCCGAGACTAAAGCGAGGAAGGTGAAAAGCCATATCTCGCTGGTGATTTGACGTTCGAAGCCGGCTACTTTTGTAGTTTGAAAAGATATCTTCGATTGAATAACCTACAAAAGTAAAACACCTTTGGTTCTCAAAGTATAAAATACTTTGGTCCAAGGTTAGACACGAGATAATAAAATAATCATGATAATTGACCAACAGATTATCCGAGTCGAAAAGAAATGGAATTTTCCGAGTCTAATATCCATGATACTCGAATTCCATATGACTTAGTCTTAAGTAAAGAAACACGTTCTATAGCGAATATCGAGTGAGAAAGAACTTGATATAGACTAAGCATGAAACGAACTATGAATGCTGACTATGCAAGCAATAGAGTAAATAACCACAAGTCGGATTCTGAGTGAGAAACAGTGAAATACTCGGTATATTCAAAATGTGATTAATCCGAGTGAGAATGGACTCGGAATAAAGAACCGGTTTTCGAGGCGCTTAACCGAAAAGCGATGAAAGAGATATGTGAAGGCCGAATCGCATAGAAAAGATACTTATTTAACTCGAGTAAGTTTCTAAGACATAGAGAATGCCTTGGAATCAAAACTCTATATAAATGACATCGTTATACCCGATTCCTTTTGCATGACTCGGAAAGATATAGAGCAGGTGTCCGAGTCTTCAAACATTGCCAATATATCACATTTCATTGGTGTTTGTGTTTGTGTGCTAATTTTTGGGGTTGTAAATTATGCTTATCTATGTTGTAGTGTGGGTTCTTAAGTCCTTCATTTCAATTAATTGAAGGGCAATTGTTAATGGGTACGAAGAATTGCTTACCTATATGATGTTCTTTTCGCTGTTTGAGTAGAAAGGTAGTTGAATTTCACACGAATACCATATGTTTTCTCATTGTTTCATATTCTTGTTTCGATGTGAATGATGTTTGTTTGAGCTTTTATATCGTGGTTTTGTGATGATATCTTATTTCGATGTGTTATGATAGATTTGATAATGACCATCAATCTATCATTTATCGTATTGTTCTATGGTTTATATATCTAATGGATATAGTATTCTCTTTTATACTGAGTATTTTCGGCTTTCATATTTTGCTCTACTTATGCTTGCTGCTTGTCATTATAAGGCATTGTTTGACCATTTTGCATCCTTTTTGCTTGTTTAAACAGAAATGCCATGTGAAGAACAAGGATATTAGAAAGTTTCATGATGGTATTTACGTGAATGAGAAGGGAAGGATCCAAGAAGAGGAGCAAAAAATGTTTGAGTGGGTAGTAGAATAATGGATTCGTGGATTTTGTCGGGTTTTTCATTTATGTCTTGCTATTTAAAGTCGAAGGTTTTGAGCTCAACTTGTGCTAGATTGCTCTGATAATTTATCGGATAGAATAATTTGTACTTGTTTAAGGCCTCTTTGGCGTCACGTGGGATTGTGGTTTTTGATTGTTCGAAGCAAAATCAATTTTATAGGGAAATACAGTTTTGTAGTTAGAGGATAGAAATTTCTTGTGGAATTGAATACATTTCCCAAATCTTTGCCTCTGTTTCTTGTCAAATTGCCCCTAGGGAGTCGGGTTAACGTCTTCGAGTGTAAAATTAGCTGTCTTGGTATGACTTGATCTTGTTTTCATTCAATTACCTATCTCTTCCACACTCGTAAATGTCTAGCTATCCATTTAAAAGAAATGAGGAAATTTAAAGTTCTTGCTCATTGTAAATGTCTAGCTATTCATTTAAAAGAAATTAGGAGAGGATTATATAAATAGGTAAGAGTCGGTAAATCTCCGGCACATTTTTGGAAAGAATGCATCTTCACTACTTGGATTTTGATTTGTTTGTTGTGGTGTGTGAGACGAGGTTGAGATACGGAGCCTAGCTTTCTCATCTAATGCTTGGTGGTTAGCAGCATCAAGTGATTGGGGAACTATCCATGTGTTTGGCCTTAAGCTCGATTCAGAATCACCTAGAAACAATGGGGATATGGTTAAGCATGCTTGTTTAAAGATTTGTTGATCGTATTTCCTTTTCATTTTTTTTTTTTGGGTTTTTAGGTTTGTAACTGAATAGCGGGATAAATTTTCCAAAAAAAAAAAAAATGTGTGATAAAGGCACCTGAGTTTGCTGAGCTTTCTACTTTGTCAATCTACAAGTTCGAAATTGCGCCAAAATTACATAGAACTTCTTTCACAGCCAAAAGACTCCATTCATATCTCATTTTGCTATCAAAGTTGTATGGCATAAATCTTTTTGTTTCTTGGATTATATTAAACCTGAGTTATGCAAGTAAAAATGAGTCGTGTAGACAAATTGAGGTTTTTAAGCATATTAGCTCAAGTGGCGAGCATTTGTGTACTTACACAAAAGATGTGAATTCAAATCTCACATAGGCTACATGAATTATAATAGGGTTTTAGGAAAAAACTTCGAATGACAAATGTTGTACAATTTTACAATTTCCGGCTATATTGAGCTTTTTGAATATGTTTGAGGTCATTTTGAGCTAATTGAATTTGTTTCCTGGATGTAAATGCTCTCCAAATGCGTTAAAGACAGCCTATGTGGGATTGAAACCCACATGGTTTGTGCCATTGCACAAATGCTCTCCCGTATTAAGCTAATAGGCTTTTGTTTGACCATTGCAGCTCATTGCCGGAGGATGAATGGTTTGTAGACCTAAATGTTAGACCTAAATGTTCTTTTTCTTTTTAGAGCTAATAGACCTAAATGTTAGAGCTAATAGACAATTTTCGGCTATATTAGACCGAAATGTTCTTTTTCTTTTTTTTTCGCCTTTCACTCCTCCGAACCTACTTACGAGCTCATTGCCATAGGATGAATGGTTTGTAGGAGTGCTCGGATTAAACTACCCTTAAACTCTCTAGAATTGTCAAAAATGCCACTAATTTAATCGATGGTAATCGTCTCGCCACTAAGCTAGTAATTAAGTAAAAAAATGCCCTTGAAGGTTAAAGTGACCTGCTGAGGTCTGGTAAAAACCCGAGCAACTGGTTGAGAAAACTAATTATTATTTTTTTATTGAACTATTAAGAGTATTAAATATATTGCAACGAATTCCCTCCAATTCGGTGTTTATTTGCAACTTCCACCCTCAAATTGAAAAGTTAGGGTTTGAGGAAGAAAACCACAGAACACGAAATTGAGTGAAATTGGGTACATTGGGAGAGGAATTAGGGTTTGTGTCACAAAATCAAAGAAGAATCGAAGGAAAATAGCTGTAATCATGTCTCAATATGACGGTCGTGGCCCCAACAAAGCGTGTGAGAGTTGCCCCTGTTTCTCGGATGTTGAAAGCTCCTGTAGTTGTGGCAAAAGATGTGAAATTTAAATAAGCATGACGATGAAGAATCTTGGTAGGAGGTTTGCAAGGTGCTCAAGGTGTGGCGCGCTTGGAGATTGTGGATACTTTAGGTGGGTGGACGAATCTTTATGTGAAAGGGTGAAGTTGATGGTGGTTGAACTAATATCGAAAAATGATGCATTGACTGCAGAGAAAGAGAAGTTGGAGATTGTTTAGAGAATCAAAGAAGTTGATGAAGAAAGTTTGAAGGTTGTAAAGAGAAGTATAGAAGGATGAAGATGGTAGTCGAAGGCATCAAAAGAGGGAGAAAATTGTAATGTGGGGCATAATTTTCATAATTGTAATGTTTGCATTTGGTAAGGGTTTGGGGGTGGAGTTGTAGCTCTGAATGTGAAGGGTGAATGAATTATGAGTGATGTGTTCTGTTGTTACCTTCTGTTGTTCAATTATGCATTATGTTGTAGCCTAAATGAATTATAAATGAATGATGAAGCTGTTTTTACATTTGTGAAATTGCCTCCCCTTTGTGTTTTATGTTTTTATACATGTTAAGATATAATTGTCTCCATTTTGGGTACATGATCGAAGATATTAATGTGTTTAAATATACAACAATTGGCTTAATTTTGGGTTGGCATTATTGTTTGCTAACTTGGAAACAATTGACTTAATTTAGAAACCGACTTTCATATATTGAGATATGTAATGGGTACAAAATGTCCAAATGTCCAACTTAGACACAATTAACATCGTTGTTTGCTAAAAAACAATAAAAACAAGAACAAAGTTGAAATTGACAATTACATAAGTATGTCAAAAAATTACCACAAAATACATATTTCCTAACATTGGAGCCTAATTGTTTCATAAGAAAAAGAAAACAAAAGTTGCTTGGTGAAGCACATCATTCATCCAAGCACCACATATGTCCGAGTTGGGTTTGCACATTTCCGATTCGGTTTGACCTCCTAGTTGGTTCTTGGATGTGGTGCTACTGGTGCAGAGGACAAATTATTTCTTGAAGAAGATGGAGTAGAAGAAGATGGGGCAGAGGTAGTTTTGGGTAGCCTAACTCTTACATGAAAGTTCTTAGGAATGGGTGGTTCGAGTCATTTCGGTTTGGGAGGGTTGAGAAGGATTTTCTCGAGGATGGCTGAGGTTGTTGCTTGGGGGATGCATCACATTTCCTCCTTTTATGCATAGCTTTTTGAGAAGTCTGCCTCCTTTTGTGAACATTTTCAATGTCGGTGTGGGATGCCTCAGGTTGGGGTGGCTCATATTGACCTGCTTCAATGTGGGGTGGCTCGGTTTGGCCTGGTTGGGGTGCCCGAGGTTGACCTGCATATACAAAGTTAGAATTGATCCCATACAAAGTTGAGAAATAAAGAGGTGAGGAGGCCGACTCGCTTCAATCTGGGATGGGTCAGGTTGTGTAAGCCGAGAAATGATCCCCTTAGGTTGGGCAGGCTGAGTAGGCCTTCTTCTCACCTAAACACATATCACAACAATAAATACCATATCACCTAACACAACCTCAAGCACTTAATACAGCTTTAGGTACACAACCTCAATCACTTAACATAACCTCGGTCACTTAATACAGCCACACAAACATAACCTCGGTCACTTAACACAGCCTCGGTCACTTAATACAGCCACACAAACACAAACTCAATCACTCAACACAGCCACACAAACAAGCGAGGCAAATAGCACAAAGAAACAAACAAAATAAAAAAAAAAGAGGTCGAAACTGCAAAAACACAAACAAGTAGGCATAGAGAAAACCTTGAGCTTGGATACTCTTTGTGTGCATGTGGACTCGTTGTGCCCTGCTTGACCACAATTAGAACAATGAATTCTCTACCCATCTTTGCTGACCTTGCCTTTCTTACCCCCTTCCTTTGCTCCCAAGCTTAAGGTCTTCTTCCGAATTGTGAAGTCCCTTTCCTCTTTGGCTTAAAAAGTAGAGCAGCTTATTAGTTCACCACTGGCGCCTTCCCACATATCTTCTCCTTTGATGGGCATAAGAGTGTGTGAGTATGCGATCTTCAAATATTCAGTAGAGTAGCAGTCATGCACAAACTTGACAGGGTCTAGCCTCTCTTCTCTCATCACTGTAATGGAGTATGCACAAGGGAGTCCACTAATCTCCCATGACCTACAACTACAACTTCTATCATTCAAGTTGACCACATACTCTTCTCGTGCCATGACAAACACTATAAAACCCATTTCCTCCCCTGATTGCCTCCCAAAACCTTGAGTTGTCCTTCCTCTTTTATAACTTCTCTAGTATCCTAGGAGCAACAACATCGAAATGTGTTCTGTCCATTCTTTCTTCTCTCGCAATTCTCTTCATGATTGCTTTATAAACGAGTCTTCAACATTGACACAATATGCATGTATCTAGCATTGATAATGAATCTATTAAAGATTTCAGCCATATTGTTGTCCACCGATTCACACTTGGTATATGTTTTGAAGTATACCCTGCAGAAATGCTTTGGACCCTTTTTCTCTATAAATTGCCAAGCAGTTGCATCAAGGTCTTGTATCTCTTTGATGTATCTCTTCAACTGCATTTCATGAGTTGACTTTGTAATTTTCCGAACACCTCCCTATACTTGCTCACCTCTCCAAGTGTTCCTCAAATTTACATAAACATGCCTAGCACATAGCCTCGTGCTCAGCCTCGAGCATCTGATTCAAGAGTGCATCAATTTGCCCCTATTGCATCACACAAAAAGTTAGAAAATATAATTAAATAATTAAATTAAACAACAAAATTTTAATAATGGCATACCTTCTATTGGTCGGAGATAATAGTCCATCCACATCCATTTCTAATTTCTATATCGAGTCACCAATTTCTCAACAAACCGACCTCAACTTTCCTTGCTTTCACTTTGTGCAAAACCCCGTGCCACAAGATACATTTGATCATTAGCATCCCCGCCAATTGCACGGAAGAGCCGACCATCCCATGGACCCTTCAAGAAACAGACCATCAAGAGACAACACCCTCCTACAACCATCCAAGAAGCCCCTTTTCAGAGGCCCTAGGCATATGCATAAGAACCTAAATATATACTGCCCTTTCCGATCCTTCGAGGTTCTTATTCTTAAAGAAGTCCCTAGGTTTTGTTTGTATACCTCCCAAGCATAATCCCCGAGCTGCCCAAACCGACTCTTATAATCACCCACAATTGATCGTAAAGCTATTCTCTTAGCTCTAGAACACATAGATAAAGTGGCATTATAGTTAAGCTCATCCTTAACTATGCCTTGAAGATCTCTTGCGATCAATGCGAGCGAGTCTTCTAAATGTTTCTTTATAATATTCAGCTAACCAATCAACAAACATGTGCCTCTTGCCTTCCTCAAAACTAAAAGGCGGACATGTGTGCTTTTTATCCAAAATCTTTATCTGCCATGCCAATTCCTTCCCAACCTATGATCCCCATAGCCTCCACTCACGACTTTCACCCAAACAACACACCTGATACCTCACTTTATCACTCTTCTTTAGTTGAAGGTGATACCATTTAACAATCCTATAATTCTCAACTGCCTTCACTAAACCATCCTTATTGGGAAATTTAAGCCCAACCTTAAGCTCAGTTAAAGAACTACCCTTATGTCTTGGGTATTTGACACTCTTCTTCCTTTTTGATTCATTCTCATGTTCACTTTCACTACTTGGACTCTTTGCATTGTCGAATCATGATAATTTTTCTCACCTACTCCTTCCTCATCAATTTCAGCATCACTGCGACCACTGTCTCTCAGCAGACTAATTCCTCTTTTATTTTCTTTTTCTTTTCCCTAACCTCTCTTAATTCATTGTCCTCAACATCTGAATTATCAACATCATCATCCTCCGACCACGGATCATCATCATCATCCGACCTCGCTTCATCATCCGACCCTACTCCCCATTACTCTCCTCGTTCACTGTCTTCACCTCCATTTATTGCATCATCATTGTGGTCAACATACAAGCACATAAACTCATTTTTCTTGCACATATCACTCAGCTCCCTTATATCATCATCGCTTTCTAATGCTACTAAACTATCCTCAAAAGCTAATCCAGGCTTGCGAAGTAAATTGTTTTTATTCTATCTTCATTATAACCTAAGCTTACCACATTCTCTTTGACATCCCCAACACTCAATAAGTCAGGATCACATTGTATCTCATCCATCTCATGCTCACTATATATCAAGTGTGGAACTCTTTGAAATCCCCCCAAATGGAAAATACGCAGCTTACAAATTCCCTCACCACTCATTCTGAAAATTACAAAATTAATCAAGTAAAAAATAATGACAAACATTCATACCAAATCAACTTCATGCCCAAACAGAGCATTACCCATCCCCCTCAAAATACTAACTTTTAAAAATGTCACAATTTTAAACTACTATTTCAGAACTAATTCACTTAGTATCAACATTATACAAGGTAATTGTAACACCAACATCTCATAATTCAACACTAACTTGTCATAATTTAAAAAAAAACCCTAAAAACTTACCTGGCCTATTGGTTGATCGCAGTTCCTCTCGTATCCCCTTCCCTTGTCTCGCAGTTGATCGTCTCAACCTTTTCCTCGCTTCCAAGCGGTTTCAAAATCATTTAGGGTTTGAATTTCCAATTACAAGCAAGATAGAGAGATTGTGAGTGATAATGGCGAGAGGAGAGAGAGAGAGAGAGATAGACGATGACAGAGCAGACGAGTGAGAGGGAAGAGAGATGTTCTTCAATGGTTGTGATCGGTTTCATTCAAAACGAGGGAAGAGAGAGAGCGAGGTAGTTCAATTGTATTAAACAGTTAACATTCGTGGGTTGTGACCGGTTGCTTGGGTTTTTACCGGTCTCAAGCAGGTCACTTTAACCTTCAGGGGCATTTTTTTACTTAATTACTAGTTTAGTGGTAGACGATTACCATCAATTAAATTAGTGACACTTTTGTCAATTCTAGAGAGTTTAAGGGTAGTTTAATCCGAGCACTCGGTTTGTAGAGTTAGCTCGGATAGCGATAAAGATGTTAACGAAAAGGCCAACTTTGGAAATATGGAGCCCGAATTTGATGTTAGGCCTACGAGTAATCACATACGAAAGACCAATGCAGTAAGCTTTTTTCTCATAGCATTGACCGGGGCGGATCCACCCTTTGACGACTGTGTGCCGGGCACTCGGGAGCCACAAAAGAAATTTAAAAGTTTATATAAATATATATATGAATCTTTTTAAAATGGGACTCCCATTAAAATCAATTAATATGTATAAAAATTAGTAGAGTTACAAAAAATGGACATAAGTATATAAAAATTCTTGATGCAGTTGAAATGGGTGAGAAGTTCATCCATCGAGCATTTCGAAGAAAATTCAGCCTTTTTGTGAGCATAAATGCCAAATATCCGTAGCTTTTATTTTGGGGGGGTTGTATAAACAGCCATTAATTTTGTGACGTTTGTTAGGATATTACGGAGTAATTGTTTCATATTAATTTGTATTTTTGGTTTGGAATTCATCATACATATGACTTGACTCCATTCTCGCAATAAACACGAGTGCAAGGAATATTCATAACCGACAGCACCTTAGTCTCAACTCATATTCGAGATGTTTGCATGCTATTTTGTTTAACTTGTTTTGCCATGCTATAGAACAATCTCTAAATCTAACTATCACGTCTAAATTAGTGTGTTCTCAAAATCACACTCCACACCACCACCACAGTAGACTTATCATCTTAAATTCACAACAAGTACAACACTCTTATCCAACAAAATAATAAAAGGAAGCTTTCATCTAACAAAACATCTCAATTTCACAAAACAAAGCACTTATCCAACAAATTCACAAATGTACCAAATCAGCTGAACCGACAACTACAAGTACCCAACAAAACAATAGAAGAAAACTCAATTTCGAAACCTCTATAAACAAAAAAGACGCGACCCGAATTCGCAAAGACAAATTTCGAAAGCGATTCGCAAATAATAGAAGAGAGCTTGGAGTATTCAAGTCCTCGACTGAATTGATCAAGAAATTCACAAAGATAAAGAAAATATCTAATTTGAACCTGAATTATCAATTTTGAAAACCCTAATTTCGCTTGAAAAGAAGAGCTTTGACCGTGGAGTGCCTGGCGATGATGGATCTTTGATCGAGACACGGTGGCTGAGTAATCGAAAACACGGATGCTGCTGCCCGAAGAGAAGGGCCATGGGTATCGCCAGCGATGAGGCAAAGCGAGAGAGAGAGAGAGGAGGTATGACCGAGAGACAAGTGGGCGGGAAGTGATATGGGTAAACCGGAGACAGGCGATTAGCGGCTTCCGACGACAGAGCTAGCGGCGGCGGCCGCGGAGGCAGAGTTGGGCATGGATGGCCGAGAGTGAGAGAGGAGAACAAGCAAATTGGGAAATTGGAAAATGACGAGGGTCGCTGCTGATCCCTCCCCTTAATTTTTTTTATTTTTTTAATAATTAAATGTCTTTTAATTTAAGCTATTAAATCAAGATTCAATGGTGAAGATTAGAAGTGCTTACCTATTGTTTGGTGCTTACCTATATGAGAGTACTTACTTGAACCCTTCCTTATATATATATATATATATGGGAAGGGTTCAAGTAAACACCCTCTTTAGGTACAATCCACTCATTAGGTAAGCACCTTAGATCTCGGACCGTTCAATATTAATCTAACGTGCTGTAAGTAAAAGATTCCTTTCTCAATTTTCAAAAAAAGGAAAATATTTTTTTGTTTCTGGGGGTGATTTGCATCGACATTTCAAACCCTCTAATGCCTCGCTTCCTCTCGCTATCTCTCTCTACCTCTCACCGATGAGCGACCTACTACCATCGCCAGCTGCTTCTTCTCTTTGCGTACCGTCGATCCCTCTCTCTACTTGCTTTTCTCATCCCCCTAAACCCATCGCTCCTCTTTCACAATATCTCTCTAGCGAATCTAAACGGGTAAATTTTCAAACGGTGTTCATTTTTTATGTTTATTTGTGCCAATTTGGGGATGCTAATGTGGGCATGGTCAATCTCCTACAACAATTGGCCACTCAATGCTTCCCAGGTAAAATCTCCTTCTTCAAAACCCCGGTAATTGAGTGTCTACCCTCTCCTCCCTATCTCGTATTAAATTCGAATATTGTTCTCAAATATCATAACAAGTTCCAAAAATTAGGGTTTGGGAAAATTCTCATGTTCATCTCCCTTTCGACCCGGTGTTTCTTTTTGCTTTTGGATTTTTAGGTTTGTGATAGAAATATCTAGATAAATTTTGAATAAAATGTGTTATAAAGGAATTCGGTTTGTTGATTCCGGGCTCAATTTGGAATTTTTGTGGATGATGCCAATGAAATATGATATATTGGCGATGTTGATAATTTTAGATTCCACCTTTTAATGTCCTTACATTGCCACCGATGTATTTGGTGTAATTCTGATTTTTTATTCACACTTGACGGCAATTTACCAAAAGCGAGTGTTGATAATAGTTAATACCCATATCCTTTTTGTGTGTTGGTGGGTCTTTTATTTGCTTTAGGGGTTGTGGAATAAGTGTTGTTGATGTTCATCTTGAGGGGGCGATTGTGGAACTATATTATGTTGGGAGTTCAATTAACATGCTGCAACCGTTCCGATTTCTCTTTGCTCTAGTTCAACGATCTTGCTAAGGGATTGTCCTAATAACCCTGTGTGACTCGAATTACAAATTTTTCTTCTCT
Organism: Talinum fruticosum; assembly: GCA_021018815.1. Lineage (NCBI taxonomy): Eukaryota > Viridiplantae > Streptophyta > Magnoliopsida > Caryophyllales > Talinaceae > Talinum > Talinum fruticosum. The sequence goes on from JAITYX010000020.1 coordinate 514,327, forward strand.
TTGAGAATTTAGGTTCTAAATTGTTCTTCAATTTGAGAATTCATGCATTTGACTCGTAGTTTTGTGGCATGAATTAACTCATTATGTGGTTTGATTGAAATTCCCCTTGAAATGTCCGGTGAAATTAGTGAAATTACTTTGTGAAATTTGAACCGTATTGTTTTTCAATATGCGAATTCAGGTTTTGTGGTTACGTATAGCCCCTTATTTTATGCCGTGTCTAAAGCTTGATTGGAGCTTTAGGTAATAGAGTAAGTTACGTATAGCCTTTTAGCTCAAATGGTAGAGCATTTGTGTACTTACATAAATGATGTGGGTTCGAATCCCATACAGCTGCAAGTTTCTAAGATCCTTCGTAAGAAATGAAATACTACTTTTGCCTTGCTATGGGATGTTTTGGTTTAAGCTTCATTTACACTCGTTTAGAAGTCATGTGTTCTTAGCTCAGTACATAGACTCTAGATGATCTTCCGTGCGAATCTCCACACATTCTAAACTCTACATTTAGCTTATCGTGCCTATCATTTTCCCCGATGCTACAATAAACCGTACATAATCCACATCTTTCTTCTCCAAGTCTAGACCAACTTTTGCTACATGCAGCGAACATCCGGAGTTCATTTCAACACCAAACAAACATTCCTTCATGCCTTCATGATACTCATCAGCCAAATAAAAATTCAATTTACCAAGTAACACATGTACTACAGTTCCTTTGTTAGAAATATTATTAGCAAACACATGTGAAGCTGCAAATAGCCCTCGCAACATTCAAAAGTTAAGAATAATATAAAGACAACTTATGTGGGATTATGTGGGATTCGAACACACATCATTTGTGTCATTGCACAAATGCTCTCCCGTATTGAGCTAATAGGCTTTTGTTTCACCAAGTTATAAGATAACTTCTAAGTTCCGAGTTAGCTAAGCAATAGGCAAAATGCACCCTTTTTTGGTTGGGGTTCGGGGATAGGGGTGGTTGTTTGCTAGACATATGTATTGTGCAACTTGTGTAAGACTTTCATATTAATGATATCATGTCACCGTTTAGGTCTGCAAGTCATACTATGCATCCATGTATCGTGCAACTTGCAGGTCGTTCCACTCCATTGAAACCACATTTTAATCATCAAAGCCATTTTGATTGGTGGATGCACTCGACCTGGATACATGAAGAGAATTTATAATGTGTAATCAATTCATTGTTGTCTTGATTATTATCCATTCAAGAAATAATCAGCCACACACAATTGAAGAAACGTCCCGACACTTCAATAGACAAACTAGTGAAGCGGTGAGCATCCTTCGTGGAAATCTCTCCGTTTCGAAGGGCTTCCAATTAACAATTTAAGAGAGGACCAAGGAGCAAGTAAGCGGTTTGCTGATTGTATATAGCATAAGATTCTCTATGAGCCATATGTCGGGGCAATAAGAACAACAAGAGGCACTTCAAACATGAAATTTGATGGGAATGGTTTAGAGCCAAGAACTTAAGTCCCCATTGACACATTTTCTACCCATTTCCAGCTTGCATAATGTAATTTAAGCAATCTGCAAACTCTTTCCCAATCACCAGATATTACACTCATTCCATTGATGCCGCAGATACTACTAACAAATTTCCCGCAATGAAGAATTTCCCACATCTCAAACTTCGTATATATACGGACACTTCGTGAAGTAAAACCGAAGCCACTAACAAATATGAGTATAGTTATAAAGCGTACACAAAGACAAAAATTTAGTAATGAGCAAAAATTTGATGGGAATGAGGATCCTATTTCGAACCCTTCGGTATGCTAAACGATCCAAGCCAAGTCGATTCAAAACAGTTTGCACATAATCATTCATCACGTCTAATTCAAACAACTTTCTCAAATTGGTTTAACACAATGGAAGGCATAACACCACATGCCATCCTTTCAAATTTAGTTTCTCAATAAGATTTGCTTCTTTTAAAACATAATCACGTTTGAAAGGCGAGTTAATAAGAAGTTGCATTCAAGGATTATTTTGCGTAAAATACAAAACTCCTTTCAAAACCACTTTTGAATATCATTTAACACAATCACTTGCACAAATAGCCACAATTCAACACAGATAGTCATTCTCAACTCCTTTCCGACTAGACCTTTCTAAATTTACCAATTTAGTAAAATTAATTCCTTTTCTCGAGCCACAATAACCACAAGTAGCTACCATTAATCTCACATGTCCCAACTTCTCACAATTTACCATCTTTGCTTCGAGTGTTCTCCGGTTATGCCTCCACATTACTAATCAAACTCTTCTTACCCATACTTAGCCGGATAGTTCTCATTCTTACTTCACTACTAAAATTCCTCTAACTCCATTCATCTCCAAGTGTAATTTGCTCTGAAGGATCTAGATATATTCTAAACTCAATTTAACCTAACATCACCCGCTCCATTCATCTTCAAGTGTAATTTGTTCTCAAGAATTTAGATATATTCTAAACTTAATTTAACCTAACATCATCAGCTCCATTCATTTCCAAGTGTAACTTGCTCTTAAGGATTTAGATATATTCTAAACTCAATTTAGCCTAACATCACCCGCTTTTCACATCCATGCTTCGATTGTGCCCGAATCAAGATAAACTCATACTCCCCTTTATACTCCAAATCATTGTCTCCAAATATCAATAATTGTCTTCCAACGTAGAGAATTCAAGAAGTCCTTAAGGGTTCAACTAAAACATTAATTCATAATTTATGCTCAAATCACAATACTAGAAACACTCGGATTTTGTGACCGCCAAAATCCGGTCACAAAATGGCAAATTACCGATTTTGATCACAAATTATGACCGACTTTATGACCGCTCTATATTTCACATTGATTTTGCGACCGTTATTTCGGTGTGAAATTATGACCGCTTTGTGACCGATTTTTCGACTAAATACGTTTGTGACTCGATTTTGTGACCGTTATTCTTTAGAAATTTTATGACCGATTTTGTGACCATTATATAATTGTGACTCGCTTTTGTGACTAACTTAGTTTTGAAGTTGTGGTACTTTGTGACCGCTTTTATGACTAATTTAGTTTTAAAATTATGTTTATTTGTGACCTCTTTTGTGACGGATTCTGTTTTATTCTTAAACACTTTCGTGACTGATTTTGTGACCGATTCTATTTTGTACTTAACTTTTTGTGACCGCTTTTGTGACCGATTTTGAGAAAATTAAACACATATTGTGCTTGGTTTTGTGACTACTTTTTGCCATAAAAACCCTTACATACAATCAAGCGGCAAGTCTATGTAATATAAAATCATCTATACTAAATGTTTATACATAATCAATGTCCATAGTCCGGATGTAGAGGGGTCGTGGGGACCCTAAAACAACAGCTTGATGCAAATGAATGAATCAAAGTAGGCAGATTTGTGTATTCATTCGAGTGACATTGAAACAAGCAAAATTCTACACAACTCGAATTACCAATGAGCATGGAGAGAGGCATAACTACTAGTGCCTTTAGACCCAAAAGGGGTTCGGATCACATTTAACACCATTAGTCGACGCTAGGCAACCAAGCAAATAACTTCGATAAGTTAAAAATAGCCAAGGAACAACGAGATAAACTTGTTAAATTGCATATCACTTGAATTGAGTAGCAAACAAGTATGATGTTTGCCTTGAAATGGCTCAGTAGTGAAAAGTTAAACCGATAACAAAAAGCAACTCTAACTCTGTCTTGACAAACTAGTATTAGTACTTCGAGTACTTGTTCTCGCTATGCGGTTCAATTAGCATCCTCCGATCCGGTGCAACATTGCATCTATCTCATCACCATTTTCCATCTCCAGCTATAATAAGGATAACAAAAGGAATGAACACATTATCACAAAGTTCTAACAAGGATGGAAGTTACACATGCTTAATTCACAACTCAAGCTACAATTAGAACGCAGGGATTGCTGCATCCAAATTATGCAGGCCTTTTTCAGAAAGTCCCACTTTCCCACCCGAACATTGCCATTTAGCGACCAGGAAGCTATGCTCATTTATTCGAAGTTTCCAACTCAGTCCAAACCATTTACATGGTATTAAAAGATAACTATCAAAACAAAATGACATAAAATTAAACCACTAATAGATAAAATTGTAGAAGATGCAATCCCAAGTTAATTTAATAATGTGCAGTTTCATGAAAGTTAAACTGTAGGGGACATTAATCTACTTAATTTAGATTCGTGTTGTTTACATTAAGGTATGGTTCACAACTTGTTGCTTCTTTCGGGGATTTCATTTCCAAGAGATAAGGTGATTTGACCCTTGCTTTGCATCTTTTTGTGCTTTAGATTAGATAAGAGGCTGTGTTTGTGGTTAGGGGTTGGAGCTCATATGAGGTATGGTTGTTTCGGTTGGGGTCTACGTTGGATTAGTTTTCGGTTGATCGGAATAGGTTGGTGAATCTTGTCGATTGGGTTTCGGTTCAATTGATTTTTGGTCTATTCTTGTTACCGACTAAGCCTCTTATAAAGGATCTATATAACATTATCAGATTTATAGAACCTAAATTCAACCGACTTCAGTCTTATATAGCATTATCGATTTATAGAACCTAAATTCAACTGACTTCAGTCTTATTTGTATCTAAACTAGCTTTTGTTTCAATTTGGAAGTGACAATTTTGGCTAGTTTTTCGGATCGAATTGTGAAGGAGTATAGTAGAATATCATTTTGAAGTATTATGTACTTAACTATTTGTTAGTTTTAGGATCAGGTTGTCTGTATTTAGTCTTTCATACCTTGTCTAGGTTGGACTCCTGTAACATGATTTGAATACTCGTACTATAACCCGATCCAACTACATTAACCCTTGTATCTTGGATTAAACTATTGGATGAATAGACTTTGCATGAATGACTTGTGAAACGTGAGAGTGAAGTCTTGGCTTTTCGCTCCGTGAAGGGATTCAAGCACAAATACAAGCACAATCTCATCCCCTTTGTACACAGACATAATTAGACAGACATAAGTTAAATTAATGGAAAGATGAAGGCAATTTGCAGCTTTAAGATTCTAATTGCTATCTTTTAGTTAGCTAAGTACTAAAGAGTATTCCTTTCAAAAAAAAAAAAGTACTAAAGAGTATAATAGTATGAATGTCAAGGCAGGACCATTGGTCCAATTTAGATGGTTTAGTAGCATTTGTCAGCCACCAAAATGATTCCAATGCAATGAACATAGCTGCTCATACATCAACCAAAACCAAAGGCCCAAAGGGGTTATTCACAAAAAGTCCCTATCAAATAAAGCTGAATGCATGTTCGTCACCTAGCACCAATCCTCTAATACGGAACAAGAGAGAGGAACAAAATGGGGCTGAGCGAAAAGATTTTATGATATCGCACGACTTTTGAGCTCAACAACAAGCTTCAAATTATCACCGAAAGCCTTCGATTTGTGCTTAACCAACTTGGCCAAAATTAATGATAAGCATCATACATATGAAACAAATTTCAAAGTGGTGTTTCAGGAAATTTCGAGTGTCGTGGAAATAATCTAAGATCAGATTACTCAATGCAAACAGAAAACACATGCGGAAAAATCTAAAAAGTGGAACAAGTTGGAGAGGTTCAAACCTGTACCTTGATTTTACCGGAGAGCTTGTGACTTGTGATACAGAGAGGTTTAGGGTTTTAGGAGAGAGAGAAAGATCTGATAAATGAGGGAGGGGAGGGATGGAGGTAACTACCGCTGGAGGAGTCGCCTGCCGTGGAGTCTCCTTACGCCGGTGGAGTCTCCGGCCATGCTGCCCTTGAAGGTCGATCGTGAGAAAAATTTCAATTCGGATCGAGATTGAATAGGGAGGGAGAGAGGAGGACACACCTGCCATTGGAGTTGCCGGCAACCGCGGAATCTTCGACCACTATGGAGTCGCCGGCCGCCGTAAGCGTCGCCGGGCACAATGACGCCTCAAGGTGAGAGCGAGTGAGAGAAAGACAGATGGAGCACGAGAGATGGTGTGGGGGACACAGTTGCCACTATCGTCGCCACCGGCCACGATAGCTCCAGCCGCTGCGGTGTCCCCGGCCAGAATCGAGCCCCGACGGTGAGAGCGAGTGAGAGAGAGCGATGGAGGACGAGAGGCTGCGAGGGTTTGTAAGTTTGGTGTGAAAGCTTTGTAATTCAATAATAGGTAATAAAGTAGCTTAACCAATTTCGTGACCATAATTAAATTATTTTATGGTAATAAAATTAGTGACAAAACTTTAAAATTTTAATGTTGTGACTGATTTTAAATTGGTCATAAAGTAGTCATAAAATGTGACCTAATTTCTCACTACTAATAATTTGGTCATAAATTGTGACCACTTATAAGTGATCACAAATTGTGACTGTTTTTATTCGGTTACAAAATTGCGGTCACAAAATCCAAGTATTTCTAGTAGCGTAATGTGCTCATCCCCGACCGATCGAAATCTCGATATTACTCACTAGACCTAAGCAACCTAACTTCATCTCAATTCCTAGGCTTCCAATTCAGGCTTAAACAACTACCAAGTCCCTTCAAGGCTCCTAATCTCAACTTTTAACAACTATTAAATTTATTTAATAACATAATATTCAATATTCGCAACAAAATTCAGCTTGAGTTCGAAATTACTATAAATTTAGAGTAAGACTACCCACCTCGAATTACGGATCGAAGGTTTGTTGAATTTCATATTGGCCAAGGTTGGTTTCCTCTTTTCCTTCCTCTTCTCTACCGCCAGCCCGGCCTAGCCCCGGTTTCACCGTCTTCCTCCGTGCTCGACGCCGTCGCCGGCCGCGGTTTCCGTGCTCACCGGCTGTCTCTTTCGGCCCTCGGGTTCGCTTCTCCTCTCCTGGTCTCGATTTTGCCCTCCTTCGGGCCTTGGCTATTCCCCGCGTTCACGACCACCTCTCCTCCATTCGCCGTTCAGCATGTTGGCCTCCGGCCACTTTTCCTTGCTCTCGCACTCGCTCGCTCTCTCACTCTCGCTCTGTCTCCCTCGCCCGATTCCCTCTCTCGTTTTCCCCGCTTCGTTCGGTCCCCCTTCTTTCCTTTTTTCCTCTACTTCTTTCTTTCCTTTTTCGATGGCCTCATCAAGTACTGCCAACACATGCTACTTACACTAATCCCTTCGGCTCTAATTATCCTATACCCAGCTCCCTTCTCTTTTTTTTTTGGGGATTATCTCAAGGTAAAAAAATCAAAATAATAAATCATAAGTTGCCTCGGGTTTTAATTACGGGTCCGGGAAGGAAATCGGGAGGAGGTAATATAATAAGCTAATTTTATAAAAGCACGTAAGACTAAGAACTCGTACTAAATAAAATAATTTACGCGTCGATTACTTAATTTAATTAACCTACTTAAAATTCCAGGTCTCATAGTAAACCACTTTGGTTCTCAAAGTATAAAATACTTTGGTCTAAGATTAGGCATAGATAATAATTAAATTAGAATAATTAAGTGATTAATTATCTTAGGCCTAGAAGACTCGGAATTTTTTGAGTCTCATATTCAATATACTCAAATTCCATCGAGTCAATCCTAGAGATGATCAAATAAAAAATAATAGAAAATCGAGTATAACAACTTGATCTCGGACAAATAATTTTCAACGAGATAAACTAAGAGTAAGGAATTAACACAGTAATTCTCTATGCATTGAAATATGCAGTCAAGTACTCGGAATAAAAGTGTTAGAGAAATTATTTGAGCATGCGATATCTCCGAGTGATGTCCGAGTGAGTTAGAAACATCGGTGTAGAAGATATATAATAATATGCTTTACGAGTCAATCGAAATGAACGAAAACTTATACACGAGTTTCTATAATGCTTAGAATGACTTGGAATCAAAATTTAAGAGAAGATCTATACTTGAGTTCTTTTTGTGTAATACTCATAATGACTTAGAGTTAGAATCCGAGTCTTCAATGCGATAAGCTATGACAATCTCTAATGAAAGTACTCGTTTAGCTAGTTTTGTAGGCTTTAGATCCAAGGGCAAGGGCTACCGTTTGTGAGTCGAGTCTCCATGATTACATGGTCCGTACCCAGCATTCTTGCAATCTTCATCCAAAGAGCACAAGATTTTGTCACCTTTGCACGCCATGACCCTCTTTCCAAAGTATCGCCACAATATTCTCCCTATCGTCTCGAATAATTGTACTTAACAGTGGTGGAGACACTCATATGCTATGGGTGTCCTAGGACACCCATAGCCAAATTTAAAAATTTTATAAAATTGTTACCCTCTTTCCAAAGTACTTGCCACAAGATTCTCCCTTTTGTCTCGAATAATTGTACTCAATAGTGGTGCGAGACACTCATTTGCTATGGGTGTCCCAGGACACCCATAGAAAAAAAAGTTTAAAATTTATATTTTAAAAAATTTATAAAATTGTTAAAGGGGACACACATAAAAATAATAATATTATAAAATTTAAGAATATTAAAAAAGGGACACCGTTAAATATATTTGCTAACTCTGCCACCGGTACTCAAACTTCTTGAGAGGCGTGATGAGAGAGATGCATCCACATTAATTTTTTGAAGACCAACTAGAGGGGCTTTCCAAAGCTTATTGGTACGCTTAACAGCCCCGAGCTTCTTCCGATTTCTCTCTATACCTTGTAGTAAGGCTAGCCACAAGTCGGTAGCTTGTGTAATCATCCTATCAATATCCCATCTTTTTTGCTTAAAAGCCCACTTGTTTCTAGCCAGCTAAATTTAGTGGAACAAGTTGAGGAAGAGGCCCTGTCTGTCTTCATCCATCTTGTTGTGCATGTCCAAGTACCAGTTGCCTCAATCAATAGAAGCTCTATTCATTGAATCCAATCGTATGGGAGATTTCGCCCAAAATTCGCATGCCACCGGCAATCTAGGAATAAGTGGGTTTGAGTTTCATAGTCCTCCCTATAGGCAATCTAGGAATAAGTGGGAAATCTAGGAAGGCAACTAAAAAGAAAAACACTAAGATTGAGGTTTTTTAGACTGGCTCGAAAATGCAATTAATGGACCGACCTAAAAGAGGAAGGCAATTTTGGATTTTTGGCTAAAATGCACAAATTGGACCGATGGAAGACGGTTTATTATTGTATTTTATTTTGCATCTATGAAAGGGTTATTCAGGATACCCAACTTAATCTAAAGGCTCATAAGAAAAAGGTTAAATACTGAAAACAACTACACTCATTTCAAGCATGCAAATGAAGAGAAAGGTACCACTTAGACAACCAAGGATTTATGGTAAAAAGAGGGATGATTCTAGGTCCGATACATGGTAGCTCATAGTCAATAGTTCGACCTCTCTAAAAATATTTTTCACTTAAGGGTAAAACCTATGGTCGAAATTAAAAGCAACTATGTCCAAGGTCGCCTAAATGCAAAACACAATAACAAAACTCACAAGTCAAATTTTCAAGTCTTACCCTCTTAATAAGTGATAGATCCCTAATGGAGTCGCTATCGTAGGAACCAGCGAGTCCCTCGCATCCCCGTAGGGGGTGGCAGTACCGGACCGGAGTTTCTCCACGAAGTGTCGGCTCTTTTGGTTTTTATTACGATGATTTTTGAGAGTAGGGTGTGTTTCTTATTAAGATTGTCGATTTTCTTAATCGACTTTTAAAAAATTTAAGTGAAATGGTGATTGGCGATTTTATTTTAAAAATTAGTTTTTAAAAAATCTCGGGATATTATTTCATAGTTTAAGAAAATAGAAAAATAAGAAATTCATTTTCTGCTACAAGGCTTTTGGGTCAAAAAGGTACGGTGAACCCGTTTGCATCAACAGCCCGGCCCGGTTATCAACCGATGCCGCCAAGAGCCAACGCTAACTAATAACTCTGTGCCAGCTGTGGGGCCGAGAGTGAGAAATCGGTCTCGGTCCTATAGTCCCCGCTGTCGAAAAGAACTTGAATTTTTTCATTTTTAAACCGGAAATGTCGAGAAGCAATTAGGAGAAATAAAAGAAAGAAAGCGAGAGTCACTTATCAATTTTAGAAAGTAAAAAACAACAAAAATAAAAAATACTCTTCCAATCTTAGTATGGAAAAACTAAGCTTGAAAGAGGTCTAAAAAAAAGTGATTCTATCGGTCTAAAATTGAGTTCGATGTTTGGGGGTGAAAGTACGAAATGAAGAGATAAGCTCTCCATTTCGCCAATCAATAGACAACCTTTACTAGTTTAAGTTTGAGTTTAAAAACGTGTTTATCGGTCAAGCATACACCATGTTAAGTGCAGAAATTAAATTAACCAAAGCATACTAAGAAAGCGATAAATAGTAACTAGGAAAGCGAGTAAAGGAAAGCGACAAATAAAAATTACAGATGGGCGAGAGAGGAATTTAATAGCGATTACATCTTTGATCCACAATACGGAAAGTATTAAAAAGTATAATAAATAAAAACCGTTAGAAAAACAAAAAGCTGATTTGGTGCCCTCGGGTTGTCCCACTTGTTGAGCTTGGACGACGAACTGAATAGTGAGCTCAAAAATAAGGACAAAGAAGGCTATTTTGTGGATTTTGAGAGGTGAGATAGAGTACGACAAGTATGGAAAAAATAGAGAGAATATAAGATGGAAGAAAGGAATGTAAGTATCTTCAGCTTAGGGAAGTTCAATAGCATAAAATGTTGCGAGTCCTTAGTTGAAAATCTAGTTGCCAAAAATGAGGGATTAAGCCTTCTATTTATAGAAGGAAATTAGGTCATAAGATGACCTAAAATTGTATTTCAGCTCGTCCAAAGTAGCTGAACCGTGCCTGGTTTACCAGCGAGGATCATGGGAGGAATCGGATAAAATCCTACTTGGACCGAAAATCCCATGAGGGAAGGCGAGATACACGGCTTCGGTCTCAAATGGTGTCGTATGGGCGGTTTTGGGTTTCGTGCCTTGGTTGGGTGCTAGGGACCAAATGTTACGTTTAGCAATTTGAGCCTAAAAATGTAGTGCTCGGTAAAAAACGGTGTCCTACGAACATCTTGGGTTTTGTGCTAGGAATAAAACGCAACATTTTGGCAAATTAAGCTTGAAAACGCTGCACCGACCTTGACGACATCATACGGACGCTCGAGTCCCGTGTCACACTAGGACGCTTGGAGTAAAATACTGTGTTTGATGCTCTGGTTTGATTGTAACGCAACGCTGGTTTGGCTTTCCTGATTGGGAGTTTGAACCAGGCTTCGCTCAACCGAAATAAAATGGATTTGTTTCCGACCTAAGTAAAAAGGCTAATTTTTTAGTGCTAATGGGCGCTTTGTAGTTTATAGCTTCAGCCATGCCAATCGAGACTCCTACCATGATCCGAGTTCACCAACATGACTAGGATTTCTTTACTCGGGCCAACAAAATAAATAACGGAAATAAAAGAAATAGGGGCGACATATTTTCGGTGTCTACGGACTTATGACAATCGTTCCTATAAAGAACTCTTGTTAATAACTCGAGTCATCAATACCTATGATAACAGTTCCAATAAAGAACTATACTCATAGGAAAAAAAGTGTCTTTTAACAATGGTTCTTACTCGAAACTATTGTTAAAATTTAGTTCCTTTTCATAGATTAAAAATGTCACCACCTCATTTTTGACAATGATTTTCTTTACCTAAAAAGCTGTTGTCATAGTCCTTTTAAGTCCTTTTAACAACGGTTCCTAAAAGAACCATTGTTATAGTCGTTTTAACAACGGTTCTTTGATGATAATCGTTGTCATAGGTCGAAAGTAATTTTTTAGCCTACCCGATTCGTAGGTAAACCCGAAACTACCTAAATAGCCTAGTTACACTTTTTTTGCCACCGCCTTATTTTTAGGGTTTTTTCATAACATATAAATTAAGGATGTTGGTATCATTTCCACTGCCTCACTTTTTTCTCTGTTATCTTTAAAGTGAAAATGAGTGCTAACGCCCTCCCGAGTAATGCCTCCAAGTGGATGGTTGCCTGTCGAGAAAAGTTTCTCCTCGTTGGCCGAGAAAAGTAGATCCTCGCCCACCGAGGAAAGTATCTCCTTGCCTCCCGAGAAATCCCCGCCTCTTGAGAAATTCCTGCCTTAAGAGAAAAGTAAGGGGAGCGGTTCCGGTACCCTGTCCCAAAAATGAAAACCTAAACCTGAACCTATTTGACCGAGTTCTTGAATTTTAGGAGTCCGAAGCGGAACTGTTTATCCGGTTCCTGAATTTCAAGAACCTAAACCTCGAACCGTAGGGTCCGGTTGCAATTCCAGGATACCTTGTCCATACCATTGTTTTTATAAAAAAAAAAAAAAAAGTGAAGGTACTTACTAGTATTACTTAGGATTTTTTAATTAATTGTGGGTTGGGTCTCATATTAAAAACAAAAAAGTTAAAATCACCCGGATCTTATGTTAAAAGCGAAAACTAAACGAGGTTAAAATCTAGAATATTGTTAACAGTTCTAAGTACCCACGGTTCTAGGAACTCGAACCTGTCTTAATGGTTCTAGGTCCCGATTCCAAGGTTTGATTATTGGAATCGGAACCTCTTTGACATGTTCCTAAATTTGAGGAACCTTACCCATAACCGGTCAAACAATTCCGGTTACGGAACCTTACCCATTTGACCGGTTTCGGTTAAATTCCAGGGTACTTGTGAGATGTGGTCATCCCTAAAAAAGTATCTTCCCGCTTGCACGTAAAAACCGGGCAGCGAGATGGCAAATGCATGCACTCCCTTTCGCAAAGAAAAAGTGATGCTTTGATGTATTTAGATGCTTTGATGTATTTAAATGTTTCTATTCACTTTAGTTATATGTTTTAATATGTCTAGTACACTTCGATTGCAAAGGAGCAAGCTTTGACAGGGAGTATTCCACGAAGAAGTTGAGATGACTGCAGAATGTTTGAAGAAGATTGAGTTATCGAAGCTTAACTAAAATCTTCTTCAATCATTCGAGAGTCATGTCTACTTTTTCTTTGGTACACTTCCATGTCAAGGGTTGCTCTTCCGCAAACGAAGTGTTCACCTATAACAACGGTTCCTTTGAATGAAACAAAGTCATAGGATAAAAGGTTGGGACATTAGATCTATAACAATGGTTCCTATGAAGAACCATAATCAATATCTTGACCTATGACAACAATTCCTATAAAGAAGCTGCAGATCATAGGTCGGAGGTGACTTTAACAATGGTTCTTTCTAAAACCGTTGTCAAAGGTCGATTACTTTTTACAGATTATTACAAAAATGCCACCACCTCATTTTTGACAATGGTTTTCTTTATAACCGTTGTTAAAGGCGCATTATTAAAAGTCATTTTTGTATTAGTGTTTAGTGCATCATTTGAATTGTTTCGGCCGGTTCGTGGTTGGATCGGTTGAACTGGTCGGTCCGGTCCGGTTCTAGTACGCTTAGTTGTGAGTTATGGAATTGAATTAAACTATTTTTGTATCTTAAGTTTTAATTTGTAATTTGTAATCTTTCTCTCATTAAATAAAAATTTGTAGGAGCGCTTCTTCTCCCCTTCCTTAACATTTGTACGATCTATCGCATCACGTCTTTCATCTAAATTCAAAAAGCTATAGGGAAAGAAAATGTAACTTAATCATGAAACACACATTCAAGCCAATGATTGTCGAGTAATTAAAGGAAAAAGAGAAGGATCAAGAGAAATTGTAGTCCATTGTAGAAAATACCCCTAAATTTGCAATTAAAAAGCGAAATAGAGAGAACAAGAAAAATGTTATGAATTAGAAGTGAAAATATCATATATTAAGATAATACAAGAAAGAAAATTAAGTTTCTTCTCAAATGGATGAGTTTTTGCTTGCCAAGGAGGAGCGAGAAAAAGAGTATGGGATAGAGAGAGAGAATTATTATACGTGTATTAAAATTTGATCACAAGGATGGATGTAATCATGATTGTTTAGTGAATGTTTAAGTAATTGTAATTGCATAGGTAGATGTTAATATGATTACAATGCAATTTTGATTGCATTACAAAGTTGTATCCTAACATAGTAATATAACGACCATTACTAATTTGATTACATTACCACTTTGATTATATCGAACCAAATATGCCCTAGGTTTATAATCTATGAACAAAGAGAAAGGAATATGGCAAAAATGATTTTGGAGTTATTTTTTGCTTGGTTATTTGTCGCAAATTCTCTTTTAATGTTCAAGCCATTTGTTTTAGCCTATTTATCCCTTTACATGACTTCTTGATTAACTCCATGTACAACCCATTTTGTTGTTATTTGTCCCAAAGTCTCTCTCTCCTTCTCCGATTCTTCCCTCTTCATTTTCTCTTTATTTTTGAATTAATTATTACATTATTAGATGATGACTCAAAATCAAGTTCAAGCCCAAGTCTATCTTTACTTTCACTCAGCATTAATTTTCTAGCATCACGACCCAAAAAGACATGAGGAATGATCATTTTACACCGCCGGAGAAGCGAAGGACAAGCAACACCTGACACAAGCTGGTCGTGCCCTTTCATCTACTCGCTTAATTTCGTCCGTTTTCCTCCATTTCTTGTATTGAAGGCTCGGTTTTATGGCTATGTAATTGCAGTGGGAGTTAAAGGTAAGTTTATGGTGTTTTCTTTTCTTATGTAAAGGAGGGCTTATGTACATCTTGAGAGGTTGGAAAAAGGGAGTGTAACAAGGGGTAGTGAGAGAATCACCCGAGGTGGGAGCCCTTGTAGGTGTCCCATGACTAGCCTAGCTAGATGATAAGTGTCTCATTGTATACCTAGCTAGATGTTAAATCTCATCAAAGAGTGACTTTGAATTAGAGAGAATTCTAATTAAGGAGAGCCAATTAGAGAGCATCCAATTGACTAGTGCTATTGTAAAGACAAGTGGTGTGAGATTAGGATATCTCGGATTTGGGAAGCTCTCAAGATTTGAAATCATTGTTGTACTCTCCCAAAATTGTGAATTTCTTTGTACTCATACCATCTATGGTTTTTCCTTAGTTGGCTTTTCCATGTTAAATCCTTGTCTCATTTATATTTATCGATTTCTATTGAATTCTTGATATTGTTTCGATCATCCTAAATAGCTTCCGCATCTCTAATTCATTAGTTCAGATTCTTCATAAGAAGAAACACTCGAAGCTTTTCCATAGTGGAGTCAACAACTACCATGATTCTTGAAGAAAATTTGAAGATTTTACTCTGGATCCGTTGTGGAAGGCATAGTAGGAGAAAAGATGTGAATCCAACCACCTCTTTGGCAAGAAACTCAATAAGATTAGGGAAGTAATAAGCCAAATTGAACTATCTTTAGTAAGTGTCTATTCTTGCAATTCTAAAATTAATAATAGTAATCAAAGTCTTCTGGTCAAAATTCACAAAGAGGAATACAATATTCTTACGAGATAATGGAGGAGGTATTTTCTTCATTTGGGGGATTTGGAAAATGTCACAATATTCTTGTCGTGGCATGAATATCATTCAAGAATCTGCTATCAACATAGTGGTGCAGCTAATTTTTTTAAACTTAGGGTGTGTTCAAAATGACTGTTAAAATCGACTATTATAGCTGAAATGAGCTTGATTAGCTATTATAATTGTTATGAACTAAAGTTATTAAGCTGTTATAAGTCAAATAAGCCGACATGGTTAGTTGTTATATATGAAATAAGCTAAAATGATTAGCCGTTATAGTTGAAATGAGTTAAAAGCTCATATAAATGCTAATTTATATGTTATTTCGAATAGGCTCTTAGTTCACTAAAGGATTGGTATATTTATGATGAATGTTGTATATTGGAGATCACTCCAGAGAATTCCATTAATCTTGAGACGTAAACTTTTGGCTCTAAAATGTTTTCACAGATCATAACGAAGCCAATTTGGGGGTCACAATGATACAAGACAAAGTCGAAACAATAATTTCCGAAGTCGGTATTAAAGTGTTGTAATCAATGAATTCAATTGTTTAGACAAGGGATCCTTAAAGACATATGAAATGATGGCATGTTGGTAACTCAAATTGCTAGGGACAAATTTTTGGAGTCGGAGGAGTTATTTTTCGATGCCCGATCCTATTTGATGAAATGTCCTCAAGTGCCCAACTTGAGAAAGTAAATAAATTAGGGGTGGACAATGAAGAACTTCGACTAGCCGAATATGTAACAAATAATATGAGTTGGACTATCATGCTAAGTTGCTTTAGGATTATTGCCTTGACTAGGGCTGGCAAAAAATTTGTACCCATTTAAAACCCGCAAAATTCACCCTATTTAAAATCCGAATGGGTGGTAAAATTTTAAAAAAATGGGTATGAGGTGAGTATGGTAAAAATGGGTATGAGGCGGGTATGGGTATGAGTTTAGGCTTCACCCGCCATAGAGAGCTCAGTCTTTCAACCAAGAAATTGCTCGGTCTTTCATACCATGCTCTGGGAGCTTGTTTAAGACCATAGAGAGCTTTTTGCAATTTGAAAACATGATTTGGAAATTACGAGTTTTCAAATCCAGGGGTTGCTCAACATAGACTTCCTCTTCAATGAAACCATTGAGAAAAGCACATTTAACATCCATTTGATATAACTTGATATTCATGCTAGATGCAAATGCCAACAAGATTCTAATAGCTTTCATTCAGCTACGAGTGCAAAGGTTTCCCTACAATCAATCCCTTCTTCTTGATTGTAACCTTGAGCCACAAGTCTAGCCTTATTTCGACTACCAACCCACCTTCATCCAGCTTGTTCTTGAAAACCCATTTGGTTCTTATGACTGGGTGGTCATAAGGTCATTTGGTCGAGTCCGGACTTGGTTTCTTTCGAATTGATTGAGTTCCTCTTGCATGGCCTCTACCCATTCAGGTGTATTAAGGGCCTCTAGTGCATTTTTGGGTTCTGTTAATGAAATGAATGCAGTGAATGCACATAGATTTTGAAGAGAGGAACGAGTTCTTACCCCATTGTTGATGTCGGATATGATGTTTTCTAGTGGGTGACTAGAAGCATACTTGAAAGCTTTACCTATTCTTTGATTCACCAGATTTGTAGGTTGAGTTGGTTGATCTTCAGTAGTATGTTCTGAGTGAGCTTGTCATCATATTGACCTTCAACATTCTAAGCTGGCTTTTGAGTCGTCTCATTACGAGTCCGAGTGACTTCATTCCGAGTTACATGGATTTGATTCTTGATGAGCTCATTTTCATCAAGATCATCATTTCTCCTGAGCATCAAGTCCGAGAATGTTGACTCACTTGGTTTTTCCTGTTTAATCTCATCAAACACAACATGGATGCTTTCTTCCACTTTGTTAGTTCTTTTATTGAAATATGATATGCTTTGCTATGAGATGAATAACCAAGAAAAATACCTTCGTCCGACCGAGCATCAAACTTGGTCAAGTGATCCTTACCATTGTTGTGAACGAAGCACTTACATCTAAAGGGTTTGAAGTATGAAATGTTGGGTTTCTTCCCTTTGTAGAGATTGTATGGAGTTTTCTTCGGGATAGGTCTAATGAGGCATCTGTTCAACGTGTAGTTTGCGGTGTTGATCGCCTCAGCCTAGAAATAGTAGGGTAGATTGTGTTCAATCATCATTGTCCTTGCTATTTCTTCAAGAGTTCTATTCTTTCTCTCCACCACTCCATTTTGTTGAGGAGCTCTTAGTGCTGAGAAGTTGTAGGAGATGCCATTCTTATCACAAAACTCAGTAAATTCGAGTAGTCGAACTCCCTTCCATGGTCGGTTCGAATTCTCTCGGATCTGAGTCCGAGACTCAACTTGGATTTTCCTGTAGAGCTTGCTGAACTCTTTGAAAGCTTCATTTTTATGCTTAAGAAAACACACCCAGGTAAATCGTGAGTAGTCATCAATATTAACAAGCACATATGATTTACCTCCGAGACTCTTAACGAGATTTTGACCACATAAATCCATATGCAACAATTCAAGCACCTTGGATGTGGAAACAGTTTTCAGAGATTTGAAAGATGATCTGACTTGTTTCCCTTTTGTGCATGCTTCATAGATTTTGTCTTTCTTAAATGCACAATTAGGAAATCCTCCGACTAAACCATGAGATGCAAGTTTCTTAATGGTATGCATGCTAACATGACCTAGTCTACGATGCCATGTCCATGAATCATCATGAAGAGATGCTTTTAAACATGATAAATTTTGACTCGGGTCAGAATGAGGAATAGTATAGGTGTTATCCGATCTCTTACCCGAGAGCTTGATTTCCTTGGTAGCATCATCGAGAGATATAGCAGTTGGTCCGAGTGAATCTTACCTCTTGACCTTTGTCACACGATTGAGAGATGCTAAGTAGATTGTACTTTAACCCTTTAACAAGATATACTGGGTGACTAGATTACTTCCTTTTCCAATCTTGTCTATCCCAATTATCTTGCCCTTGCTGTAATCTCGAAACATGACTTTTCCTCCCGTGTATTCTTCTAACTTAGAAAAGAGTCTTGAATCTCCTGACATGTGGCGTGAGTATCCACTATCTACGTACCAATGCTCTTTTGTTCTTTTCCGAGCTACCTGCAAGTCAGAAACAAGCTAACCTTTCTCACTTCCTCTGATGAACCTAGTAAATCCCTTTACTGTGGTCCTTTTATGAGGAAGTAGACTCTTGGGAACCCAGATTTGAATAACTTTGGGTTTGGTCCGATTCTGAGTCTTTCTTTTAGAGAACTGAGTCCGTGTCTCTTTCTTTTGAAAAGCTTTTCTTTTATAAACCGGTGGAGAAGGTTTTCTCCTGTAAGCTAGTCCGGGCTCGAGTCCTCCTTTCATTCTTATGAATGGGACTGTCTAGCCTTCCCGAATTTCACGGTTCTGGAATCCTTTTTGAAAAGTTCTGAGTAGGAGTTGGATTCCTCCTCTTTGTTAAAACCAAAAACTTCTTTTCGAAGGAGACACATTGAGATCTTAAGAACATATCAAGGTTTTTTTTATCTTGAGTGAATTTTAAAACAAGCTCTTGAGACTCGTTGAGCTTTTGCTTTAGTTGCTCATTTTCTCTTATGAGTGACTCGGACTCGGTCTCATTGGATTGAGCACTAGCCTTGAGTTCTCTTAGAGTAAGTCTCGGTTTTCTAATTCATTTTTCAACGAGATGCTCTCGAAGTGATTGACTCAAGTTGTTCTTTAAAATGAGAGGAGTCGAATTGGACTTTTCTTCCAAAGTAAAAATGTATTTAGCTGAATCAACTTTGGAAAACTTGAGAAAGTAATCAATTACCTCTTGAGGATTTGTTTCCTTACCGTCCGATTGATCCGAGTCCGACTCTATTTCCACTTCGAGTTAGAGAGTGCCATCGGACATTTTGAGTCATGTGAGTCCTCATCATCTTCCGATGAGTCTTCATCGCTCCATATGGCCATCATAGCCTTTTTTTTCTTTCTGCCTCTCTCTCTCTTGGGACAGTCCTTGACTATGTGTTCCTTGCTTGCCACATTCAAAACAGTCGAGTTCTTAGTCAGAGATAACTTTGAAGGGGAAGAGTGCTTACCTTTTCCATCCTTCTTGTCTTTCTTATAAAACTCTTCTCTTGGCTTCTTATCCCATCTCTGGCGTTTCATCATTTTCTTGAAGCCTCTAACGATGAGTGCCATGGCATCCTCTTCGAGTCCGATGAACTCGGATTTGTTTCTCCGGTTTCGAGGCTTTCGGGCAATGTTCTTTTTGGTGCCGACCTCTGCATCCTCCTCTTCGCAGATGGATCTCGTTGGTGAGTAGCTTCCCAATGAGTTCGTTTGGCTTGAGTTGGGACAGGTTCCGAGCCTCTTCGATGGCTGTCACCTTGGGACCGCATCTTCTTGTGGGTAGGCTTCGAGTATCTTTCTGCACATTTCCTCGTGGGAAATCTTTCTACCCAGAGATTTGAGATTATTAGTAATCTCGGTGAAGTGGATGAACATCCGAGTAATGTTCTCTTCTAGCTCCATCTTGAACAGCTCGTACTTATGAAGATATTGGCTTATCTCTCGCTTGCGTGACTTTGCTTGGTGCCTTCGTAAGTGTTGACTAGTGTGTCCCACACTTCTTTGGCTGTGTCACGAGCGGACACCCGGTTGTACTCTTCTAAGCCGATAGCGCACATCGAGTGTTCATCGCCTTGAAGTTCTTTTGAACTTCTCTACTTCATCAGCGGTGAACTCGGCCTTTGTCTTGGGCACGAGTCTTGTTTCTTCCGTCTTCATGGGCATGTAGTTGCCAACTTGTATGATGTTCCGGACATCCTCATCGTGATCTAGCAGGAAACATTCCATGAGCTTCTTCCGAGTGCACGAAGTTGGATCCTTT
The DNA here is from genome assembly GCA_021018815.1 of Talinum fruticosum. Lineage (NCBI taxonomy): Eukaryota > Viridiplantae > Streptophyta > Magnoliopsida > Caryophyllales > Talinaceae > Talinum > Talinum fruticosum. Next base: position 534,589 of record JAITYX010000020.1, read on the forward strand.
GAACTTTGGTGGTCTGTTGGAAGATCTTCTTTCATCGAACTCTCCATTGTTCCGAGCCATTTGATCTTTAAACCTTTGGATCTTTAGATCCTTTCGAAAGGCTCGGCTACGATACCAATTGGCAGAGAAGGCCATCGGACATTTTGAGTCATTTGAGTCTTCATCATCTTCCGATGAGTCTTCATCACTCCATGTGGCCATCATAGCCTTTTTCTTCTTTCTGTCCCTCTTTCTCTTGGGACGAGTCCTTGACTATGTGTTCCTTATCGCCACATTCAAAACAATCGAGTTCTTAGTCGAGATAACTTTGAAGGGGAAGAGTGCTTACCTTTTCTATCCTTCTTGTCTTTCTTATAAAACTCTTCTCTTGGCTTCTTATCCCATCCCTTGTGCTTTATAAATTTCTTGAAGCCTCTAGCGATGAGTGCCATGACATCCTTTTCCGAGTCCGATGAACTCGGATTTGTTTCTCTAGTTTCGATGCTTTCAGTGGCAATATTCTTTTTGGTGCCGACCTCTCGCATTCTCCTCTTCCGGATGGATCTCGTGGGTGAGTAGCTTCCCAATGAGTTCGTTTGGCTTGAGTTGGGACAGGTTCCGAGCCTCTTCGATGGCCGTCACCTTGGGACCCCATCTTCTCTTGGGTAGGCTTCGAGTATCTTTACGCACATTTCCTCGTGGGAAATCTTTCTACCCGGAGATTTGAGATTATTAGTAATCTCGGTGAAGTGGATGAACATCCGAGTAATGTTCTCTTCGGCTCCATCTTGCACAGCTCGTACTTATGAAGATATTGGCTTATCTTTGCTTGCGTGACTTTGCTGGTGCCTTCGTAAGTGTTGACTAGTGTGTCCCACACTTCTTTGGCCGTGTCACGTGCGGACACCCGGTTGTACTCTTCCGAGTTGATGGCGCACATCGGAATGTTCATCGCCTTAAAGTTCTTTCTTAACATCTCGGCTTCATCAGCGGTGAACTCGACCTTTGTCTTGGGCACGAGTCTTGTTTCTTCCGTCTTCATGGGCATGTAGTTGCCTAATTATATGATGTTCCGGACATCCTCATCGTGATCTAGCAGGAAACATTTCATGAGCTTTTTCCGAGTGCACGAAGTTGGATCCTTTGAACTTTCACGGTCCGTTGGAAGATCTTCTTCATCGAACTCTCCATTGTTCCGAGCCATTTGATCTTTAAACCTTTGGATGGTTAGATCCTTTCGAAAGGCTTAGCTCGATACCAATTGCGAGAGAATGCCATCGGACATTTTGAGTCGAGAGTGCCATCGGACATTTTGAGTCATGTGAGTCCTCATCATCTTCTGATGAGTCTTCATCACTCCATGTGGCCATCATAGCCTTTTTCTTCTTTCTGTCCCTCTTTCCCTTGGGACAGTCGTTCACTATGTGTTCCTTGCTCCCACATTCAAAACAAGTCAAAGTTCTTAGTCGGAGATAACTTTGAAGGGGAAAAGTTCTTACCTTTTCTATCCTTCTTGTCTTTCTTATAAAACTCTTCTCTTGGCTTCTTATCCCATCTCTTGTGCTTCATCATTTTCTTGAAGCCTCTAGTGATGAGTGCCATGGCATCCCCTTCCGAGTCCGATGAACTCGGATTTGTTTCGTGGTTTCTCGGGCTTTCAGGGCAATGTTCTTTTTGGTGCCGACCTCTGCATCCTCCTCTTGCAGATGGATCTCGTTGGTGAGTAGCTTCCCAATGAGTTCGTTTGGCTTGAGTTGGGACAGGTTCCGAGCCTCTTCGATGGCTGTCACCTTGGGACCGCATCTTCTCGTGGGTAGGCTTCGAGTATCTTTCCGCACATTTCCTCGTGGGAAATCTTTCTACCCGGAGATTTGAGATTATTAGTAATCTCGGTGAAGTGGATGAACATCCGAGTAATGTTCTCTTCTAGCTCCATCTTGAACAGCTCGTACTTATGAAGATATTGGCTTATCTCTCGCTTGCGTGACTTTGCTTGGTGCCTTCGTAAGTGTTGACTAGTGTGTCCCACACTTCTTTGGTCGTGTCACGAGCGGACACCCGGTTGTACTCTTCTAAGCCGATAGCGCACATCGAGTGTTCATCGCCTTGAAGTTCTTTTTGAACTTCTCTACTTCATCGGCGGTGAACTCAGCCTTTGTCTTGGGCACGAGTCTTGTTTCTTCCGTCTTCATGGGCATGTAGTTGCCAACTTGTATGATGTTCCGGACATCCTCATCGTGATCTAGCAGGAAACATTCCATGAGCTTCTTCCGAGTGCACGAAGTTGGATCCTTTGAACTTTGGTGGTCTGTTGGAAGATCTTCTTTCATCGAACTCTCCATTGTTCTCGAGCCATTTGATCTTTAAACCTTTGGATCTTTAGATCCTTTCGAAAGGCTCAGCTACGATACCAATTGGCGAGAAGGCCATCGGACATTTTGAGTCATTTGAGTCTTCATCATCTTCTGATGAGTCTTCATCACTCCATGTGGCCATCATAGCCTTTTTCTTCTTTCTCGTCCCTCTTTCTCTTGGGACAGTCCTTGACTATGTGTTCCTTATCGCCACATTCAAAACAATCGAGTTCTTAGTCGGAGATAACTTTGAAGGGGAAGAGTGCTTACCTTTTCTATCCTTCTTGTCTTTCTTATAAAACTCTTCTCTTGGCTTCTTATCCCATCCCTTGTGCTTTATAAATTTCTTGAAGCCTCTAGCGATGAGTGCCATGACATCCTTTTCCGAGTCCGATGAACTCGGATTTGTTTCTCTAGTTTCGATGCTTTCGGGGCAATATTCTTTTTGGTGCCGACCTCTGCATTCTCCTCTTCCGGATGGATCTCGTGGGTGAGTAGCTTCCCAATGAGTTCGTTTGGCTTGAGTTGGGACAGGTTACGAGCCTCTTCGATGGCCGTCACCTTGGGACCCCATCTTCTCTTGGGTAGGCTTCGAGTATCTTTCGCACATTTCCTCGTGGGAAATCTTTCTACCTGAGATTTGAGATTATTAGTAATCTCGGTGAAGTGGATGAACATCCGAGTAATGTTCTCTTCGGCTCCATCTTGCACGGCTCGTACTTATGAAGATATTGGCTTATCTTTGCTTGCGTGACTTTGCTTGGTGCCTTCGTAAGTGTTGACTAGTGTGTCCCACACTTCTTTGGTCGTGTCACGAGCGGACACCCGGTTGTACTCTTACGAGTTGATGGCGCACATCAGAATGTTCATCGCCTTAAAGTTCTTTCTTAACATCTCGGCTTCATCGCGGTGAACTCGACCTTTGTCTTGGGCACGAGTCTTGTTTCTTCCGTCTTCATGGGCATGTAGTTGCCTAATTATATGATGTTCCGGACATCCTCATCGTGATCTAGCAGGAAACATTTCATGAGCTTTTTCCAAGTGCACGAAGTTGGATCCTTTGAACTTTCACGGTCTCGTTGGAAGATCTTCTTCATCGAACTCTCCATTGTTCCGAGCCATTTGATCTTTAAACCTTTGGATGGTTAGATCCTTTCGAAAGGCTTAGCTCGATACCAATTGGCGAGAGAATGCCATCGGACATTTTGAGTCGAGAGTGCCATCGGACATTTTGAGTCATGTGAGTCCTCATCATCTTCGATGAGTCTTCATCACTCCATGTGGCCATCATAGCCTTTTTCTTCTTTCTGTCCCTCTTTCCCTTGGGACAGTCGTTCACTATGTGTTCCTTGCTCCCACATTCAAAGCAGATCAAAGTTCTTAGTCGGAGATAACTTTGAAGGGGAAAAGTTCTTACCTTTTCTATCCTTCTTGTCTTTCTTATAAAACTCTTCTCTTGGCTTCTTATCCCATCTCTTGTGCTTCATCATTTTCTTGAAGCCTCTAGTGATGAGTGCCATGGCATCCCCTTCGAGTCCGATGAACTCGGATTTGTTTCGTGGTTTCTCGGGCTTTTAGGGCAATGTTCTTTTTGGTGCTGACCTCTGCATCCTCCTCTTCCAAATTGATCTCGTGGGTAAGTAGCTTCTCAATGAGTTCGTTTGGCTTGAGTTGGGACAAGTTCCGAGCCTCTTCGATGGTCTGTCACATTGAGACCGCATCTTCTCTTGGGTAGGCTTCGAGTATCTTTCTGCACATTCTTTGTGGGAACTCTTTCTACCTAGAGATTTGAGATTATTAGTAATATCGGTGAAGCGGATGAACATCCGAGCAATGTTCTCTTCCGGCTCCATCTTGAACAGCTTGTACTTGTGAAGATATTGGCTTATCTTTACTTGCCCGACTTTGTTGGTGCCTTCGTAAGTGTTGACTAGTGTGTTCCACACTTCTTTGGCTGTGTCACAGTGCGGACACCCGGTTGTACTCTTCGAGCCGATGGCGCACATCGGAATGTTCATCGCCTTGAAGTTCTTTCGAACTTCTCGCTTCATCAGCGAGTGAACTCGGCCTTTGTCTTGGGCACGAGTCTTGTTTCTTCCTTCTTCATGGGCATGTAGTTGCCTACTTATATGATGTTCCGGACATCATCATCGTGATCTAGCGAGAAACATTCCATGAGCTTCTTCCGAGTGCTTGAAGTTGGATCATTTGAACTTTGGTGGTCTCGCTGGAAGATCTTCCCGCATCGAACTCCGAGTAGAAGTCTTAACAGTTGGTTCAAGCAATCGTCAAGTCTTGAGAGTTGGCTTCTATTTATAGATGTCCATGCAGATTAGCCGTTGTGACCATCTTCCGAGTAGAAGTTCTTTGTGACCGTTGCAATGGTTTTTCCGTGTCACTCGGAAAATATCTATTGAGGTGTGAACGTTGGGCAATGGTTCTTGATTCCTTCGAAAGTCCCAATCCACTGGTGGTATCCGAAAAGTAGGGTGGAAACCACCATTGAGCTTAGAGTTGCAGATTTCCAGTTTAGGAAACAGACAACCCCGACATAGTGTCCGAGCCTTGGTCGAGGTGGAAAAAGCCTTGTCTGCTGGTGATTTGACATTTTGAAGCCGGTTACTTTTGTGATTCAAAAATAGGATAGCCTCATTTGAATAACCTACAAAAGTAAATCAATTTGGTTCTCAAAGTATAAAATACTTTGGTCCAAGATTAGACACGGATAATAAGTTAATTAAGATAATTAAGTGCATAATTATCTCGAGTCGAAAGAAATGGAATTTTCCGAGTCTAATATCCATGATATTTAAATTCCATCCGAGTCAGTCTAGAGGCAAATCAAGTTAGATAAAGAATAGCAGAGTAATCGGACTTGATCTAGACTAAACAAAGTTCAAACAAAACATGCTGACTTAGAGATGAAATATCACGGTAATTCTTAGAACACCAAGTCGGACTCGAGTTTATGCACATAGTAACAAGTGTTTGAACATGCGATATATCCGAGTGTTGTCTAAGTGACTCGAAATTGTGTGTGAAGTGGCATGCAAGAGTATGCTTTTTGAGTCGATCGGAATCAAGTGAGAATATATGCGATAGATTCCGTAACACTCGGAGAAGGTGCTATATAACTCGGAAAAGCCTTTAAAGCAAAAAGAATGACTTTTAATCAAAACCTTATGAGAGATGAAGTCTTATACCTGATTCCTTGATGGAACTCAGAATGATATATATGTAAGGTCCGAGTCTTCACAAACATCACTCAGATTTATTGCATGTTCAAATAATCTCTCTAACACTTCATATCCGAGTTCGATCGCATATCTTGAAGTAAAGTGAATTACAACGGCAATTCAACTTTCTAAGTCATCATGTTTGTTTGAGAATTATTTGTCTAGATCAAGTACCTATACTCGATATCTTTCACTCTTATAACTTGATCTTTCTTAAGATCGACTCGATGGAATTTGAGTATAATGAATATTAGACTCGAAAATTCCACTCTTGTAGACTCGAGATAATTATCCACTTAATTATCTTAATTAAATTATTATCTATGCCTAATCTTGGACCAAAGTATTTTATACTTTGGGAACCAAAATTGTTTACTTTTGTAGGTTATCTAAACGAGGTTATCTCATTTTTTGAATTACAAAAGTAACCTGGCTTCAAGTCGTCAATCACCAGCGAGACAAGGCTTTTCTACTTCGAACAAGGCTCGGACGCCGTGTCGTGGTTGTCTGTTTCCAAAACTGGAAAACTTCAATGCTAAGCTCAACGGTGGTTTCCACCCTACTTTTCGGACAACACCAGTTGATTGGAGCACCCCTTATGAGTCAAGAGCCGTTGCACAACGTTCACATCTCAACGGATCTTTTCGATCACTCGAAGAACCGTTACAACGGTCACAAAGGACTTCGTTCGAAAATTAGTCACAATGGCTAATCCGCTTGGTCATCTATAAATAGAAGCCAACTCTCAAGACTTGAAGATTGTTGGAGTCATTGTCAATACACATTACTTAAGCAAAAGTCATTATATTCATACTCAATCTTCTATTTACAACTCTCGGCTTCTAATTCATACTTTCGAGTTGCAAAGTCTTGTAATCAGTAACATACTCTTTCTTACTTTCTCGAGTAAGGTCCCTTGACTAAGCTGTAAGGGTTAACTCAGCTCGGTTTTCACTAGCTATAAAGGTTACCTCGGTTAGGAAGTAATAGATCGGATAAGAGAATTTCGAGTCTAGGAAAACTCTATATGGAACTCGTTTAAGGGAGCAATTCTGGTTGAGTCGGTTTGTTGTATTTTGTGGATTCAAAATAGTGGATTTGATTTGGTGCTTGGACTAGCATTGGCCAAGGTTTTCCGGCCCAGGAGGGTTTCCACGTATATATGAGTTTACACGTTTCTAAGTCCAATCTAGACTCGGATTGTCTTGATTACTCTTTTCAAGCTTAAATCTTCTAAGTATTTTAAAATTCCCTCATCACCCTATTCACTCCCCTCTAGGGTGACTAAGACTCTCCAAGAGCAAACCTTCACACTCCATTCTTTAAGAGCTCCTCGACAACCTTGTGCCTAAGGTGAATATGCCTTCCCTTCCGTTGAAAGCTTTATTCCTAGCCATTGCCATAATCGCTTATTTGTCACAATGCAAAGCAATAGAACGAGCTGGCTTCCCCACAAAGAGATATCTACTAATAGGTTTCTCAGCCAATCAGCTTCGGGACTCGTCATGTCAAGGCAATAAGCTCAAATGCCATAGTAGACATGGTAGTATAAGATTTGTCCTCATACATGCTAGGGTAAATACATAACCGAGTAGTTGAGTTGATCTCATCATTATGAAACACCTAATTAGCATCACTATATCCTTCTAGCACAATAGGAATTTTACTAAAAATAAACACAAATCAATAGTACCTTTTAAGTACTTAAAGTAATCTTCTCAAAGCATTCCAATGATCACACTTGGGATTATGAGTATATCTGCTAAGTCTAGTAACAACATCTATAATGTTAGGCCTAGTGTAATTCATGAGAAACATCATACTATCGATAAGTTTAACATATTCACATTGACACACAGGAACAACTTTATACTTCTTTAAATGCGTACTAGCATCATAAGGTGTTCTTATAGGTTCCACATCAAACTTTCTAAGTATTTTCTTAATGTAGCAAGACTGGTTTAAAATTATTCCCTCCGGAGTTTATTTTTTAACTTTTGAAGACTCGGACTTTACTCCGCACATTTCTGAGTTCTATCAAGGGAATCAGGTATAAGACCTTCTCACTCATAGAGTTTTGATTCCAAGTCATTCTCTGTACCTTAGAAACTTTTCCGAGTGATATAGTATTTCCTCTAACCGATATAGCAATTATTTCATGTACTTTTGGCTTGTCTCTGTGTGACTCGGAAAACATATATGCACTCAAGTTGCTTCACTCGGTTCCGAGTCTCTCATCACTTAGAATTATCGCATGTTCGGATGACTAGTATTCGCATAATCGCACTCGAGTCCGACTTCATGTTACGGGTTTTAGTCTCGTTATAGTCAATGCTTCTAGTTTGAACCATGCTCGGTCTAGATCAAGTTTGTTCACTCGATAGTCTTTTATTTAACTTGATTCTCGCTCGGACTAACTCGGATGGAATTTTGAGTTTCATGGATATTAGACTCGGAAAATTCCATTCCGTTTCCGACTCGGATAATTAGTTAGTTAATTATATTAATTATATTATTATCTCGTGTCTAATCTTGGACCAAAGTATTTTATACTTTGAGAACCAATTTGATTTACTTTTGTAGGTTATTCAAACGAGGATACACCTTTTGAAATACAAAAGTAACCGACTTCAAAACGTCAAATCACCAGACAGACAAGGCTTTTTCCACCTCCGACCTAGCCCCGTAAGATCGTGTCGTGGCTGCTCTGTTTCCAAACCGGAAAACCGCAAGACCAAGCTAAACGGTGGTTTCCACCTTATCTTTCAAGACACCACCAAGTGGTTTTGGGACTTCTAAAAAGTCAAGAACCGTTGCCCAAAGTTCATATCTCAACGGATACTTTCCGAGTGACTCGAAGATCCTTGACAACGGTCACAAAGGTCTTTCGATCGGAAGATGGAGATAACGGCTATGCTGCCTGGTCATCTATATATAGAAGCCAACTCTCAAGACTTGAAGATTGCCGAACATTATTGTTAATACACTTACTTAATCAATAGTCATTGTATTCATTCTCAATCTTCTTCTTACAACTCCCACTCTGTAATTCATTATATTCCGAGTTGTAAGATCTTTTACTCGATTACAAACACTCTCTTTCTTACTCTCTAAGTAAGGTCCCTTGACTGAGTCGTAAAGGTTAACTCAGCTTAGTTGTCCCTAGCTATAAGGGTTATCTCGGCTAGTAAGTACTAGATCGGATAAAGGAATTTCTGAGTCTAGGAAAAACTTGTAAAGAGTTGTCTAAGGGAGCAACTCGGGTTCAATCAGTATACTCGTATTTTGTGGACTTAAAATAGTGGATTTGACTTCGTGCTTGGACTAGCACGAGTCCGTGGTTTTCTGCCCCAGGAGGGTTTCCACGTACTTCTCGTGTCTTCACTTTCGAGTACATTCTAGACTCGGACAGCACTCAAAGTTTCGGTTCTATCTCGCTTCTTTACTTCTCACCGCAATTCGAGTTCATACTTTTCGACCCCATTATAGACTCGGAATCGCTTCATGTCTGTCCCTTGCTCAAAAGAGGTTGATTTTCAGAAAAATCTTCCACCACCCTATTCACCCCCTCTAGGGTGACTTTCTCCCCGAGCAAACCTTCAACTTTGACTCCTAAAATCACATTAGCCTTACCCGAATCTTTCAATTCAAATTTAGAACTTAGAAAAGTTTTAACTTCATTTATGACATTCGTGTTTGTGCTAAAAATAAGCATATCATCCATATATAAGAAAATTATTACACATCTATTAAAATCATGCATATAATATACGCGAGTATCGGCTTCATCTGCAATAAATCCAAAAGCATTGTTTGGGAGGCTATTTTAATCTAGATAGTGACTTGACAAATTTACAAACTTTGTTTTCTTGACCTTGCACAACAAAACCTTCAGGTTGTTTCATGTATATTTCCTCATCTAAATCTACATTTAGAAAACCAGTGTAACATCCATTGATGCACATATAAATCATTAATTGAAACAATTACAATTAGATCTCTAATAATGGCAATCTTAGTTACAAGTGAATAAGTATATAAATAATCAATCTTCTTTTTCTGATTATAACCCTTAACCGCCATTCTACCTTTATATTTGTCAATTAATCCATCAACTTTGAGTTTCCTTTTAAACACCTATACAACCAAGAGGTTCATAGCCTCTCGGTAGGTCACTTAAGATCCATGTTCTATTACAGGATAGACTCAAGTTCATTGTTAGTGACTTCTTTCCAAAAGATTACATCAACATATTTCATTGCTTCATCATAGGTTTTAGGGTATTCTTCAATGATATACACGGATACAATTTCATTACATAACATGTCTTGCTCGGTTAAGAAGGTAGTAATAAAATTAAGACTAAAGGATAATTCTTTTCTAAGTCTTTTTCTCCTTTTAGCTTCAATGTCATGTTCAATAGATTGAGGAGTAGAAGAAGCAATACAAGAAGATGATACAGATAAATCATGACATGCACCCTTTAATAGAAAAACATGTTCAAAAACTCAACATCTCTAGCTTCCATGATATTACCATTCATATAGGATCCATTGACACCTTTGGTAACAAATATGTATGCATGATATTCATAAGTATATTCAATGAATAATGCATCAACAATTTTTGGTTTAATTTTATTTTTTAAAAATCGGATAATCCTACTTTAGCAAGACACCCCCATACTTTTTAAAATTTCAAGTTAGGTGCGTAACCTTTCCAAAGTTCATATGGGGTCATGTCTAGTTTCTTATAAGGTACACGATTAAGTACATGTGAAGTAGATAGGATAACTTTCCCCATATATTATCAGGTAAACCGAAACCGATTAACATAGCATTCATCATATTTTTTAAGGTTCTATTTTTTCTTTCAACTACACCATTTTGTTGGGGTTCATAAGGAGTTGTTCAATCGTCATGTGCCTCACAAAATGTTTTAAGAGATATAGGATCAAATTCTCCTCATATATCACTTCTTAATCTTTTAATTTTTCTATCAAGTTGGTTCTCAACCTCATCTTTATACTTTAGAAACATCTCTTCGACCTTATCTTTATTATTTAAGAGATACCCATGGTAAACTAAGAATAGTCATCTATAAAGGTGATATGGTATCTCTCACCACCTTTACTCATGTGGTTTTTAAAATCTCCTCAGTCACTGTGGATTAATTCATGAAGTTTAGTTTGACTCTTAATTGATTTGTGACGTTTCTTACGAAATTTGGCTTCAACAAAAGTTTCACATTTAGTGAATTCATTATTGGCCGATTAAGAATCAAGTTTCATTATTTTTATCTTTTAATAGAAGCCACATTCACATGTCATAATCTTGCATGCCATAAATCCAGAGACTCCACAACATAAGCAGAAGAAGATCTAAAATTTTCATTCACTTTTTTCACAAACAACATCAAGATTAATAAGACAAGAATGGTTATAAAACCCTTTCCCCACAAATTTTCCATTTCTAGTAATAATAATTCGATTCCTTCAAGACTAATTTATGACCAATGTTATAGAGCATGTTATTAGAAATGAGATTTGTGCACATGTCATACACATAAAGAACATTAGTAAGGATAAGGATTTTTCTAGAAGTGAGTTTAACGAAATCTTCCCTTTCCTTTGAACCGAGATAATAACAACATCACCCATGAAGATGTTTTCGTCATTGATCTTTTCAAAAGATTGTAAAAGACTCTAGTTGGTGCAGTTGTGTTTGGTGGCTCTAGTGTCAAACACCCATTCAACATATTATCAGCAAGGTTGGCCTCCGACACCATGCCTATGATGATATCAGGCTCAACAAGGTTGACTTGGACTTTTTCTAGCTTTTGCGAGTCCTTAGCCTTGTGACCTGGCTTGTCACACTCGTGACATTTCCCCAAAACTTGTACATTTCCCCAAAGACTAATTTTAAAAGGGCTTGGTTGAGGATGTTTGCCTTTGTCCTTAAATCTATCATTATAAGAAGGTTTTGGTTCAATTAGATTACCCTTAAATGAATTAGAGTAGTTGAGAATTCCTTTGTCCTCGTGAAGATTCTCTTTCTCAATTTTCATATGTCCAACTAATTCTTCTAAGGTCAAATCGGTGTCCTTATGCATAACTTGGTTCATATATTCTTTTCATGAAGATGAAAACTTATTTACCATAATAGCAAAAGTTACATCACAAATTTCCGGGCATTCGAAGCAATAAAAGCACATAATCGTGAATCCGGTCAATTATAGGTTTGTCATCCTCAACTTGGAAATTAAGCCACTTTCTAACAACGTATCTCTTAGATCGAACATCATCATTACAGTATTTCTTTTCACAATCGGACAATATATCATGAGCGAGAATCAATCTTCATATAGATGTTAACCAAAACATTGTTCATGTAATGACATAGCATGTCTTTACAGATTCTATCATCCTTTGGTAATTTCTCATTATACTCGGTTATGAAATTAACATGAATTCCTTCAACAAATTTCCTTCTATCATCCCGAACACGAGGAACATCAATTTTTTCAAGATAAAATATCATCCTTATAACCTAATGTTTATAATTCTTTCGATCAAGAGGTTCAATTTTAGTCATATCAAGGATGGTGAACTTGCTCATTGCCATGATTGGATAAAATCACTTTCAGATTGTTCGAAATAATGAGAACAATTATAACATGTAAGGAAATATCTTACTTGAATCGAGAGAAGAAAAAAGAGGCAGATAAAACCGAAGCACTCGTGGCATGGAGTAAACCATTGTCCCGAAAGTCATTTTGCTTGAGCAGGGGACTCTCGATGGTGATCGGTTCTCAAGTGTGCACTCTCGATTACCCGGATGGAGTTAAGCGACCATGTCAAAACTAGTTTAAGAGAGAAGAGAGAAGAGAGAAGAGAGAAGAGAAGTATATCAAGCCAACTCGTGGTTTCTTCTTCAAAGACACTTGGAGAACCCTAGGTATATAAAGTGGGAAAATCCACTCAAAACTTTCTATGTGGGACAAAATGTTCTTTCTCCAACCAAAGTCTCCAAAAAGAGTTCAAACACTTTAAAACTTTTCCAACAATTCTATCTCACTACATTGGCTCTTTAAGAGTTATATGGCTGAGTATGGGCGAGAAAGAGTTGGTTAATAATATGGAGACGTAATATGATAATTTCAGGAAAAGATGGCAATTTGTGAAGAGTTGGGACATTTGGGTTAAGTTGTCACTATTTGTGGTTATTGTGGCTTAGAGGAGTTTTAGTTCCCGAGTTTGTTGTGCTTGAAAATGAATTGAGTTAAGGAAAAACAAACGTTGGAGTATAAAAAGGAGAGGAAATTTGGAGTATCAAGGGAGTATGTATCTATATTGATTGATTGTGGCTTTGAAAACGAAGTGAGACGAGAATTACGTATATAGGAATAAGAGATTCTTGCTTGAGTAGAATGTGGATGAATATGAGTACATGCTAAATACTTGGGTGAATCCTTGAGTTAATATGGTAGCTTGGAGTGCTAAATCTTAATATAAGAGATGCTTGACGTGTGAAGTAACTTGATCCTAAATAACTCTCAAAAGTTAGCACCACCTGTGTCCGCGTTCCCGAAAGGCTCCCTCTCTTTCAAGAGGATTCGTGGCATATGTTATACTAAAGAGTTCAAATGTTTGCGCAAAGCAATACTTAAGTATAATTCTTGATAAGTGCTTTTCAAACTTGAAATATGTTATAAAGAAGTGAAACTGATTTGAGAAAGTGAATTTATAAGGGTGGCACGTGATGTCATGCCATCTATGGCCTTAAACCGATTTGGGATTATGGTTTAAAACCAAATTTGATGAATGATTGTGATCACTTTGGTTTTGAACAGATTTTGGGCTAAGGATTGTTTAGACCAGAGGAAAGAGGTGGTCGTGCGTAGCAGACCATGGGGTCTTTGCGTATCGGGACACCCGCCAACATAAGAGGTTAATTCTTTCCTGACGAGGAAAGCAGAGCCTTCCAAGAGTTTGACTACGAGATAGGTCCCGTGAGCTCGAGTCAAGGGGTCGCGCCCCAAAGAAACCGTCCGGTGCTAGTTCAAGTCTAAAACCCTAGAAAGATATTCAGTTTCTAATCGAAGTATTTGAAAGAAAGTGTAGGTGGTTGCACCACCTTGTTTAAAGTTGATTCAGTTCTAAGAGAGTTGTTAATGATTGCAAATCATGCTGTTGAATGATTGAAATGTTATGATCTTTAAGCTGCAAGGGAATTCAAGAGATTTCATTAGAAAGGATCTAGAATTGTGTTACGTTATTTTACTTTTACCAATTTGATTATTATCGGTAGTATATGTAAAGAACTTTCCGTTTTAAGAGTGTAAGACTTTCCATTAAGAGAATGGGTGCTCACCCCTGCATATCCCCTCCCCAATTGCGGATACTCTCTTAGGTGGTGTACCTCGTACTTAGCATATTCTGTACTCTCGTGTGCTGATTGTTATTTGTTGTTTGCTCGTTTGTTGTTTGTTGTTTGTCGTTTGTCGTTTGTCTGTTTGCTTGATGACATTTCGAATGGCATAAGTTGCTGACATGCATCCCATATATTTCTAAGTATTGTAGCTTGTAACTAAAGTTCATAAGTTTGTATTAGCTGTATCATGAGCCATTAGATTATTTTAAGTCTTAATGCATATTGGTTAGACTACGACGTGTGGCCGTTGAGTTGTGAACTCCGAGCGTGTGACTCGTTCAATTATATTGTGATTTTTATGCAGGTTTTTAAGACTTTAAGCCTAGGGGATAGGCCATATTACAAATTGGAACTCTGCCGAAATTGTTTTAAAAATTTCAAACTAAAATGGAAATTTCCTTTATTACCTTTAAATTGGAATTTAGAAAACCAAATCGACACCTTAAGTAGCCTTAGGAGTTCCTTTTGATGAACTTTGGTAATGTAATACTCCTAGCTAGGGTGGGTTTCGGGGTGTTACAGGTTTTCAGCTCTAGCACGGTCGCGTCATGCATGCACTATCGTTCCACCTCAATACTTACGAATTCCCAAGCCTATACACCTAAAAAATAAAAGTATAATTAGATGTATTTTGAGCCATATCCAATACAATACGTAGAGTGAAACAATTGAATTAAACAAACCCTCAATGGGTGAAGCTAAACCATACTTTGCTTTGTAGATTTTTGAAATGAGTAGATTATTGTGAAGCTAAACCATACTTGCGAATATATAATCACGATCTTGCATATGATCTCGAACTCAAGACCGGCAAGTAGCAAGCACGACATCTAATAAATTTGACAAATTTAATTAACGGCTTTAAGTTGAACACACATAAATAGCGGTCTGCATGCTTAATTACCTTGCTATTTATAACTAAAGAAATTATTACTTATATGATAGACGTAATCTAGTAACTAAAATTTAGATCTAGGTTATTCGAGTTTGATCCCCTCTCATCGCCACTACCTTGGTGGCTTATCTCAAAAATAAAAATATTGATCAATAAATAAGGCCTACATTCTATGTATGTTCCAAGGTTAAAAGATTATGTTTCAAAGTTTGATTAGAAATGAAAAAAATTAATGAAAAAAAGAGAGAGGAAAAGAAAAATAATTAATAAGGATAATGTTGATAAAACAATCATTTATACATTATTGAAATTATAAAATAATAAATATTATGAAACAAAATAATTAATTAAAATTACAAGTATTATAACGTGAATAAGTTAAAGAAAATTACACCTTTCTATATATTCCAGTGATATCTTTTCATATACACCGACCTTTTAAAACAGCCCCTCACAAGGGGCAACCCCTAACCAAAAAAAAAAAAGGAAAAAAAAAAGAAAAAGATCGCACTAAGGACATGAAAATTTCGGTTGAACTCATGTGAGGTGCTGCAAACCCTCGTGAATTCATGTTTGATTTCCTTCATGTTAAAGCCAAAGTATATATTCAAAATTTTCACATCAAATGTTATTTTTAGTGTTTTAGTTACTGTAGATTTTTAAATGTTTTTGATAGTATATATTTTTCAAAAGAGAGAAAGATTAGACTCACAAAACTTTCTTATTTTTCCGTTCGTTTAATCATTTGTTGACATATGGCGAGGAACGGATACTCTCGGATGAGTTAGTTTTTAAAAAGGTTATGGTAGGTTTAAATGACATTTTTGTGATTAATATGTTTAAATTAAGGATAAAATGACATCTTTTGAGTCATAATTTTTCAAATAGGAAAGAAATTTTAAAATGAAGCTATTATTGAAGATATGTATGTGAGTTATATTTATATTGACGTTTATATCTCCTTTTATACATGCTTACACGTTAAAAATATACTTAGTTAATCTGATGTTGTAAACAAATAAAAATTAGATCAGAACCACAATAAGAGTAAAGAAATTAATCGATTTTGAGACAATTTAAGTGGGTGTTTGGCCTAATGTAATTATTAATTTTTAGATTTTAAAAACAGAAATTAAATCGAATACTACTTTCTTAAAAATTGAAAAGTGTTTTTGAAAAACCATTCTTCAAATAAATGCCTTTAGAAATAGAAACAATCAAATGTTGTTTTTGTTTCTTATAATTTGATTAGTTGAGGCCTTTTTATCTCTCCATTTCTCTCTCTTCCTCTATGATTGCTAACTATGCACTTGCTCTTTTTTCAAATAAATAATTTAAGATACAAAATAGAAGAACAAACAATGGAATCGTTGATCATGTAGAATTAAGCATACTACACAGTTAGGTTTGAAGTTTTTGCGAAACACTTGATCTAGCAGAAAATGAAGCTAAAGATTTGACCGAACATTGACCATTCAATGCAAGTTAACTATATTAGGCATACGGAGATTGAGTTTGCCATGCCAATCCACCTTCTTCAATGCCTTCCTCTACTACAATTTCCCCATTAAAACCAACTTATTTTCTAAAACTTAAGTTCTAACTAATCTACTTGTCTAATAATAAATTGTAACTGATTTAGCTATTTAATTTCTAATAGTTTCTTCTAATTACTTATTATATATAAGGACACATGTCTTTTTAATTATCATAAGTAATTATATTAGCATTCAATATAATCATTCAGAATAATTGGCAGCACCAATTAATACTCGTCAACTCTTACTCATATTTTCCGGTTAACTTCTTTAACCTTTGTTGAATACATGACAAAACATTACATGTAGCCGTAAATCCAATTAAAGGAAGGAAGAAAGATGGGCAAGTTGCATTAACTTACACTGTCAGTCAATAAACAACACAACAATCATACGTAACGGATCGCAATAGCTTGATTCCCTCACCCTCACTTTTATGTTTTCCTACACCACTTTTCTTGCTCTTGAATCATCGTCTCCCTTTTTTCCCCTTTAGTCTTTCTTAATCAATCATCAGTGCTATTCTGACTTCATAAACTCCACCACCAACCCACTCACGTAACTCACTCTAATTCGCACACCCTCCTTGATCATTTGATCTAGCTCGTACCTTCGACGGAGTGAGAGAATGGCGGACTGGGGGCCGGTGTTCGTGGCAGTGGTGCTCTTCATAATACTAACTCCAGGGCTGCTCATTCAGATCCCTGGCCGGAACAGAGTGGTGGAGTTCAGCAACTTCCAGACCAGTGGGCCTTCCATCTTGGTTCATGCCCTTCTTTACTTTGCCTTCATTTGCATCTTCTTGTTGGCCATTGGCATCCATGTCTACATCGGTTAATTAACTCTTCACCCCCCTGATTTTGCAAAATCTTCACTGATGATTTTAATGTACTTTGTGAAAGAATGGTACACAACTTCGCTAATGGGACAGGTTAATTTTTTATTTATTCTTTTTGGTTTGGAGGGGGATCTTATTGGGTAATTGTTTTTCCATAAATGTCTAATTTTTCATGTTTTTTAGTCCCTTCTTTTGGTAACTTTTGGTAATTGTGGATAGGTTTGTTCTTGTCTAATGTTCCTTCATGATATATTCAATTCTTCTTAGATGTTTCTTTTCTCTCTCTCTTTTACATATATATATATATATATATATATATATATATATATATATATATATATATATATATATATAATTAATGTATTTAACTAGAGGAGAGGGATAGGATAAGAGTGAGAGGATTAAATATAGACCATTGGATTAAAATGAGTCGCTTAACTTAATCTACCAAATGAAAAACTCTAATTAGTTCCTCCTCTACTATGTCACCCTAAAACCACCACACCCCATTACTTTCTTTACTTTTCCGGCCAAAGCCGCTAGAATTTATGAAAACTCTACCCCTAATGCATCGGGGCATGTTGAAACCTAAATGGAAAATTCATATCTTGCACCCACAAATGATAGAAAATACTTTGTTTTAATCTTAACCCTTAGATTTTAAATGAATGGTTGAGATTTAATCCTCTCACTCTTATTATATCCCCTCCTCTCATTTGATACCATTACTATATATATATATATATATATATATATATATATATATATATATATATATATATATATAGAGCAGAGAGATATGGTGAGAAACGAGAGAAGTGAATATTAGCCATTATATCTAAATTAAAGGTCTAGATTTAATTTTAATAAGAAAACCCTAATTAGTTTTTCATTCCTTTCTCCCACCTGAAACCACCACAACCAACCATGACCCACCGGCTTTCTTTACTTTTTCGGTGGTAAAACTGCTGGAATTTATAAAAAGCCTATCCCAAATGCACCTAATTTAAGGCATATTGAACCCCAAATCGAAAATTCATATCTTAAACCCACAAAATGGTAAAAAATAAGATGGGTGTTGTTTGTAATACCTAATTTTGGGGTTGGGCAACGGTTGTCGAGGAAAGAAAAGTCAAGGAAGGAAAACCTATGCAATAATTTTATAGAAAATAACTTTGTTTTAATCTTCACCCTTACATTTAAAGTAAATAGTTGAGATTTAATCCTCTCACTCTTACTCTATCCCCTCATCTCATGTAATACAACCCCTATATATATTTAGAATTAAAATTCCCCCATCCTATATTTTAAGTTACCTCATAAAAATGACAAATTATCTAGAATATTACCTAAAAGAATATAAATGACAACAAAATTTAAAGTAACTAATTTTAAATATTTTATAGGTTGATTTTAACATATTTTGAATGTAAGATAATTTCAACACCTTACCCTCATGAACCCGCTTTTAAGATCAATTGAGAAAAACTTAAAGATAAATTACAAACTGTAGACATGTAAAACGTGTCATCCTTATCTCCTTTATTTCTATAATTTATTTTGTTGCCCCGAAAATGAAATCGCAAGTCTTGTTTGTGAATTTGGATCACGAATGGTACTTGATTGGTGTGACGAAGTCGATAAACCACAAAAATCATTTAGCACCAAATAAAATAACCTTTTGCTTTCAGTTGGTCAAAAAATCCTTTTTCTTTCAAACGGTCCAAGCCCGGGTCAAACCTCCGTAGTCAACGAAAGTCCGCGCCACGTACGGGGATATTCAATGCTCAAAACGTCATGTTTAATCACCAGCCTCCAACCCGGATACGGAGCTGAAGACATCAAAATCACGTCGTGTGGGCGGCGCCGCGTTTCATGGTTAGAATCACCAAGTCGCTAAATTTTGCTTCAAAAATTCCAACCGAGACACGAAGCTTATTTTCTCAAAACGACGTCGCTTATGTCCGGCGCCGCGCACCGAGCCCAACCACACCACAAACGCTATGTTTTGCTCGGAGTCTTGCTGCAACACGGAAGAAGCTCAAAGACCGTATGGTTTAGGTTCAGCGTCACACACCACGGCATGGATCCCGGGATCCTGTTTAGTCCTGTTTTTTGGTTCGATTTTTTATGATTTTCTTCAGCAGGTTCATGCTCATTTTAGACGGCTGCTTAAACCTTAACCCTAGGTTATTTGTGACCTAACGTTTCCCTATAAATAGAGAGCTTAGGCTCTTATTTCTATAACGACTCATTCCTTAGTATTATGCTATCGAAGCTAAACCAAGAATTATGATCTCTTGGTTTCTTTTCAGCCTATTCCCATTCTACTCCCTACTTTCCACACATCTTTCTACCCATCTTCACAAAAATTTCATAAAAAGCCACTTTCGATTCACCACCGTCCCACTTTCGGATCCAATTCGAGATCTAAATCAAGCAAATGGGACAACTTGAGGATGCTATTTCGCTTCACCACGGTTTATTTATTGATTTTATTGTTTATTGTTTTGGTATTGTGGAGAAAGAATGTAATCGCATTTAATTCCTCCCCGCCCGATGTAACTTTTTTTTTCACTTTTTTTTTCTTTCTTTATCGCTTTCGTTTATAGCTTTTCATATCTGCTTTCACAACTTTCATTAGCATGCTTTGATTACCTTTAATTTCGTATCTAATTATGTTGTGTGCCTATTTTTAAAATGCGTAATTTAAACTCACTTCTTAAATTAGTAAAGGCCGTCTTTTGACGGTTGGAACGGAAGAGCTTATCCTTACGTTTCGTATCTTCGCCTCCGAATTTGGATTCTCGGTTCTAGACCAATGGAGTCAATTTTTAACCTCTTCCAAGCTTAATTTTTTCATACTAAGAGTGGAAGAGTTTTTATTATTTTATTTTTGTTAGTTTTTACTCTTAAAACTAACTGCCGACTCCCTTTTTCCGATTTATTTCCCTTAATATACTTCTCAGCTTTTCTAACCGAAAAAAAAAAAAAGTTTTCTGAATCTACTAGTCGGGCCGGAGGCCAAGACTCGATAACCTCAGCCACGGTCCGTGGCCGGTGCTGCCCATGAAACGGTAATTCTTTATATTTTTGGTTTGTAAAAGAATGGTACACAACTTTGGTAATGGGACAGAGTTAATTTTTTATTTTTTTGGTTTGGAGGAGGGGATCTTGGGTAATTCTTTTTCCATAAATGTCTAATTTTTCGTGGAAGTTTATTTTGTTTAGTCCCTTCTTTTGGTACTTGTGGATAGGTTTGTTGTTGTCTAATGTACCTTCATGATATATTCAATTCTTCTTAAATGTTTCATACATATATATATATATATATATATATATATATATATATATATATATATATATATATATATATATATATAGGGAGGGTTCAAGTGAGCCCTCCCTTTAGGTGAGCTCACCTATTAGGTGAGCACTTTTAATCTCAACCATTGAATTTTAATTCAATGATCGAGATTAAAAGGGGAAATTTTCATTTTTAAAAAAAAAAATTTTTTTTTCCTGGGAGGGGGAGGACTGGAAAATCATCGTCATTTTCCATCCTCTCCAGCCCTCCCAAGCACTCTCTCTCTCGTAACTCTCGCTCTCGCTCTCCGGGTTGTAGAAAAGAGTCCCGCCGGCGTCTACCTCCGCCGGCAGCCTCTGTCGCCCGAATCCTCGACATTGCCTCTCCGACCGGTAGCCTATCTCTCGCTGCCCTCCCAAGCGCTCTCTCTCTTTCTCTAACTCTCGCTCTCGCTCTCGGGTTGCAAACAATAGTCCCGCCGGGGTCTTCCTCCGGCCGGTAGCCTCTGTCGCCTGAATCCCCGACATTCCCTCTCCCTCTCGCTCGGTTCATCTCGTTCTTCAGCATCGTCCGTCGTCCAGCTCCATAATCAACCATGGAATCAAACGTCGAAGTTGTTGGCTGCCCGGACGCAGCCTCGGCCAGCCCCAACAAGCTGCCTTCCTACCTCGGTCAGCCTCCGTCCTCCCCGGCGTCCCGCTCCACCGTCGGAACCGTAAATGGTAATTGTTAATCTAAGTTTTGATGAATTTTGATTAATTAATATTTATGTGCAATTTGTCAACCAAAATAGCTATCACCATCTCCAACTTCCTCATCTACATTAACCCCAAAACAGTTCAAAATCTTAGTGCTTGTTTGGAGGAACTTCTTGAGGTAAAATCGAAAGCAAGAGTAGGAAGCCGGATTACCCCATATCGGTGGAGTCCAATGAGAAGTACAGCTTCGACAAGTGTTTGCCTTGTAAATTCCAGTAATCATATGATAAATTAGACATTGTGAGTAAACTTGTTGTAATAATTGATTCAGATGAGATCATTAGGCTTACTTGTTCATAGATCAAGATTTGTTGCAAGAGATTGGACTATAAGGTCAAATAACCCCCAATAAGTATCACCCACACTAGTTGAAAAACAAGTTGTACAGCTTAGTAAACATGTATACTGAATCAACAGTCTCTTTTAGTCAATTTGAAACTCGGAGATTGTAGAATAAAAGTGGAATGCTCATGTGTAGGTTGTGTTCTTCAACTAAGCTAAACTATCATTAGCTAATATTTGTGCGCAATATGCTGAAATTTCTCTTTGTTGCTAATCCAAGGTTCATTGCCCATTTTGTAAATTTTGAAATCTGATGAGTACTTAATTATATGCAGGGAAGATACTCAAGATGAGCTTCAAACACCTCAAAAGTTCAAAAGTCCTACACATATTGCAAAGGAGTGGATACCTTGTTGTGAAGAGGAGTTCAAACCAAAAGAGGGATTAGAGTTTGCTAACATCGAAGAATGTGAGAAATTCTATAAATCTTATGCTCATCATGTTGGTTTTAGTGTACGTAAATCAAGATCTAAGAAGACTAAGGAAGGTGTCCACTCACATCAGTATTTTATTTGCTCTAAACAAGGATTTAGGCAAACATCAACGAATGTGAACCCTAATCGGAAAGTGAAGTTGACTAGAGAGGTTGTAATGCAATGATTGGTTTCAAAAAACAATTACTGGTGCATATGTAATTTTCAGATTTCATGAAGGTCATACACATTTACTTGCAACTCCTAAGAAGCATCATATGCTAAAGTCTAATAGAGTTGTAAATAGTGTGCATAGGACTTTATTCAAGTCGCTTACTCGTGCTAATATTGGACCTTCTAAAGCTCATCACATCATTAAAGAGCAAGTTGGTAGCTTTGAAAATGTTGGATGTAGTAAACAAGACTTGAAAAACTTTCAAAGAGACTTGAAAGCATTTATCAAAGATTCCGATGCTCAAATGTTTATTGAGAATTTTAAGAGGAAGCAGGAGGTTCATCCATCATTTTATTTTGCCTACGAGTTGGATGTTGATGGTACACTTAAACATGTGTTTTGGGCAGATGCCATTGCAAGACTTAATTATTCATTATATGGTGATGTGGTCTCTTTTGATACAACATATGATACTAATAGATACAAAATGATATTTGCCCCTTTCACTGGGTTGGATAATCATAGGTTGTGTGTTACATTTGGGGCTGCATTCTTGGGGGATGAGAAAGCGGAATCATTTATGTGGTTGTTTGACAAGTTTTTAGATGCAATGGGGGTCGGATACCTGTTTGTCTTATTACGGATCAAGATCCCGCAATGAAAGTAGCAATAAAAGAAAATTTTCCAATGACTCGTCCATCGATTTTGCATCCGGCATATTATGAGAAAACTATCTAAGAAGGTGGGATGTTCTTTGAATAGTAACAGTGACTTTCTTACACGATTCAAATCATGTGTCTACAATTCGGAGACTCCTATAGAATTTGAACAAGGGTGGCAAACAGTTATCCGAGATTTTGATTTGCATAATAATTCATGGTTGTCGCATTTGTATCATATTCGAGATATGTGGATACCTGCCTATTTTAGGGGTTTGTTTTTGGGTGAAGTATTGAGAACCACATCAAGATTTGAAAGTGAAAATCGATTCTTTAGTAATTTCACAAATCCACATTTAAGTTTGATTGAGTTTTGGATTCGATTTGAAAGTGCAAGTGGAGTTGCAAAGGCATAATCAGCTTGCAAGTGGATAATGAAACATCTTCTTCTGTACTCGTGTTAAAGACAACTAAAGATTTAGAGAGGCATGCAGGTGAAATCTAGACCTATGCTAATTTTTATAAGTTTCAGGATGAGTTTTGGAATGCTTTTATGGATTGTGAGGTTGAGGATAAGCAACCAATAGAGGAGGGGTTATTAATTAGTGTGTTGGATAATAGCCGAAATAGGACTACAAAAAGGCAAGTCGTATATAACCCTTCTACTCATGTGGCACATTGCTCATGCAAAATGTTTGAATGTGAAGGTATTCCTTGTTGCCATATATTGTGTATTTTGAAGGGAAAGGTTTTACGAGAATTGCCATCATATTATGTTTTGAATAGATGGACTAAAATGGCGGCAAATAAGCCAATTTTTGATGTGAATGGCACTATTTTAGAAGGACGTTCACAAATGGAACTCCATGACAAGTTAATTTCAAGAAATTGGGTTGACTTTTTAGATTGTATGCAACTCGCCGGAAGAGACACGGAAATCCTCAACCTTGTTGGCAAAAGAATTCAATGTATTTTAAAAGAAGTGAAGGAGTTGAAGGGAACTACAAGTGAGAGCAAAATAAGTGAGTTGGAGTCATTTATTGGATCAAGTGCTCCCGATCAAATCGACATTCTCCCACCTAAGCAATGCAATACGAAAGGAAGTGGTAAACGAATTAAAGGTGGAAAAGAGAAAGCAATGGAGCAACAAGCCAAGAGGTTAAGACTTTGTAAAGCTTGTGGACAACAAGCCTACCATGATAACCGAAATTGTCCTTCAAAGAACTTATAAAGGTAAAAATTTCTTATATTATTTGTAATTGGATTAGCTTTGTCATGGTCTAATTGTAGTATTTTATTTTTGTTTTTTTATATTTTAGGTGGAAGATGTTGGATAATGCGTGGAAGTGGAATTTTCAAGTGAGAACATGCTTTGAAGATGTTGGACAAAACGTGGAAGTGCATCTTTCAAGTGGGAACAAGCTTATGTGCACATTTTACATTTGATGTAATGTTGTTGTTGTTTTGTAGCAGGAACATGCTTGTCTTAGGTTTTGAAACATTTTCGTAAAAGGTTGATGTCTTTCTAATTGACTTGGTTGGTGATAATTAATGGAAGAGGTTGAAGTCTTTGTTATTGAATTTTCCTTGTACCTCTCAAGTTTATTTGGATTTGTATGCATATGGGAACCATGTCTTCCAAGACCGAACTTGCTAGCAACTGCACTTATTCGATCAATTGGAGGGCATATCCATCATAAGATGTGTAAAATATAATTAAAAACTACCTCAAATATTACATACCAATAAATGGAAAAAATCTGAAAAATAAAAAATTCTGCTGAAAATTAGGAACTCATTATGCTAAAATCGAAACTCTTGCTTTTACTACTCTTTCCTCTATGGTATAACCTTTTAACTTCATTTTTAGGTGTGTATGTAGCCCTGGCTGCTCAAAAATAAACTTCTTTCAACTTTTACGCGCATGTCTTGCTAGCAACGGCACTTGTTCTATCCTAGACTGAACTTGCTAGCAACCGCACTTATTCGATCAATTGGAGGGCATATCCATCATAAGATGTGTAAAATATAACTAAAAACTACCTCAAATATTACATACCAATAAATGAAAAAATATCCGAAAAATAAAAATTCTCGCTGAAAATTAGGAACTCATTATGCTAAAATCGAAACTCTTGCTTTTACTACTCTTTCCTCTATGGTATAACCTTTTAACTTCATTTTTAGGTGTGTATGTAGCCTTGGCTGCTCAAAAATAAACTTCTTTCAACTTTTACACGCATGTCTTGCTAGCAACGGCACTTGTTCTATCCTAGACCGAACTTGCTAGCAACCGCACTTATTCGATCAATTGGAGGGCATATCCATCATAAGATGTGTAAAATATAACTAAAAACTACCTCAAATATTACATACCAACAAATGGAAAAAATATCTAAAAAATAAAAAATTCTCGCTGAAAATTAGGAACTCATTATGCTAAAATCGAAACTCTTGCTTTTACTACTCTTTCCTCTATGGTATAACCTTCTAACTTCATTTTTAGGTGTGTATGTAGCCCTGGCTGCTCAAAAATAAACTTCTTTCAACTTTTATGCGCATGTCTTGCTAGCAACGACACTTGTTCTATTCTAGACCGAACTTGCTAGCAACCGCACTTATTCGGTCAACTTTTAAGCATGTTTTAGTTTTGTTTTCAGCCTATGTGGGATTTGAACCCACATCTTTTGTGTAATAACACAAATGCTCTACCAATTGAGCTAATAGGCGTCCAAGGTTTCATAGACATGTGTGTTAAATGTAAAGCAAGAGAGTTGCAACAATCGTTTTGACTTTTGTGTTAAATGAAAAAGCAAGTAGTGTTTATCCATTCTCACCGTGGCACAAACTCGAAATTGTCTAAGTTGACAGACATATGAAGAATACCGTATCAAAAGAACCCACTTAATAAGAAGAAGCAAACAAGGGCTATAGTGTTCATCCATTCTCACCGTGGCACGAGACAGTTATAATTGTGCCAACAAGCACAAATTCAAGCAAGCAACAATTAATTGACATACCTGCATAACATATTGACCAAGCATATGTTCCTGTTATAGTGGAGCTCTATCCTGATGCCAGCAAGGCTATTGCAAATATTTTTGAACTCCGGTTACCTAAAACATTCTGCAAATAAGAACATATTACTAGAGTCAATAGCCATGCAAGATCGAAACAAGGAAGCCATCATTCCATGATGTGACTAACACAAATCCCTGAAGTTGGAGTGCTTTTAAATGAAAAAGAAATAGGGGTTTTGATCCGATCAATTTTTTCAAGATACTAATTTCTCCTTAGCTCATGTCCATACGTGTTTGGATCCTGCAGTGGCCATGGTCCGCCCCAAAAACCTGATTGACCGACATAGCCATCATACCAACTAACCACACCTACTAAACTATTGACAACAGGATATTGTAGTAAAAGCATCATAGGAAAACTAAAATATAACCAAAAAAAGAGGGAAATAGAACACTAATGATTTCCAATGATTTTCTGTTCAGCCTCCTAATAATCACATTCTTGAAAGAAATCTAAGCATTCAGAAAATTCAATGAACAAGACACTAGGTCTAGCTGATATCATTCTATCCACTAATATCAAGACTTTGGAAAGTAAATTAGGTAAAATGTGAAGCTTCCTTGTCAAATATGCCTTAATCCATTAACCGAGCATATGCTAAGTGAGAATCCATTACAAAACCAGGCACGATGCAGTCTCCAAGCCAGGCAACAAAGGATCAGCAAATTCACATAGGATAGCCGGATTTACATCGGTTGATGTTTACTACTTATAAGATGTAAGACCAAGAGAAATGTAAATTTCGTAAAGCAACCTCCATTTTTGCAAGCGAAGTTCAAATGATTTCGAACAAAGCACACCAAATTTACAACAATTTCAGGTCCAACTCCATTCAATCAACCATTACAAAACCAATTTCAGTTAATTTTAACCCCAAAACATTGTTACAAACCAACATTAATCAACCCGTAAAATACACAAGAAAAAAAAAGTGGATATGTAACACCCCTAGACCCACCCTAGGAGTATTACATGCCGGGGTTCCCCGATAGGAACCCCTAAGGCTGCTTAAGATCTCAACTTGGGGTTAATAACCCTTTCTTGGATTGGCGGAAGCGTAATTCTAGGTTTTCAAAGGTTTTTCTGGAAATTTCGGCAGAATTTCCTCCGTAAACTGGCTAAACCCATAGGCTTAAAGCCCTAACCCCGCACGAAACACAATCTTAAACTCAACGAGCCACACACTCGGAGAAACAAAACACAACTCAACGAGCCACACGCTCGGAGTATTCACATAGGGATTTACATTCAAGGTCAAACTTAAATTCGGATACAACAGTCTTTACAAGCATAAAAACAAAAAGTACAAAATAAGTCCGGAGAGGTCCTATCCGATGGTTCGCTTCTTCTAATAGCCAAAAGCAACTCCGAGGAGTCTTAACTTCGTACCTGAAATGTTGGTGATGTCATGAGCTCACTAGCCCGATGAATAACCCAAACCCAACCCCGGTTTCACTTTGCACATTAATTCATTAACAAACACACGTAAGTTCATAACTCATTCATAACATGCGATTCGGATCAAATAAGCTTAAGACATGCGAGATTCTAAACTTACCAACTTACCGAGAAGTGCAATGACATCATTTATTCATGAATTCAATCAAACATACTTCATTCATCTTTCTACGCAAGTAAGTCATAGAATCATTCATCATGCACCTAAATCAATTCATCAAGTAAGTTATTCATCAAGTAAATCATTCACCATGCAAGGCATTCATCACATAAATCATATCTTAGTTCTTATCGCACACATTTCTTATGAAATCAAGATTCGTTCATCTCTTCATTCTTCTTCTTAAGTTCAATCATGCATTTTATAAATCATCGATTCGTTCTTTCTTGTTCGATATGCACGATCATTTGATTCTTCAAAGCATAATTCTTTTAAGTCTTTTTAGTTTCGAATGGAAAGAAGATTTATGCACTCGCTCTAAAGACCTAGTTCTTGGAGCCAAAATAATTCGTGGGCTCGGTTCACGGAGGTGAATAATTCGTGGCCTCGAGGCAAATTAATTCGTGGCCTCGAGGCAGCCTCCCTTCCCCGAAGGACGCGTCATCGTCAATAATTTGTAGAAGCAAAATAATTCGTGGCTTCGGGTTGACAGACACTTCTATGGCCATAGCTTCAGAGGGTTCTTTAATTCGTGGGGTCTTAGATCAATAACACAATCCTTTCTCCCTTCTTTAGTTCTTTATGTTTCTTATCTTCTTATTACTTATTCAAGAGATGCACTTAATTCATATGATTCATGCTCAACACGTTCATGCGTAACTTCTTCAAAACAAGCAATTCACATAAGCAAGTTCCAACTCCAACACAATCCATTCATTTCACATACGCATGCTTATGCCATTCATAATCAACGTAATTCAAGATAAACACACAATCACATAAGCATACCACTTATGATTTCTAATCGACGAACTTATCGTTTTCATGCTTGCGTAATATCGCGTAGAAGTGGTTAATGGTTCTACAAATTTCCTTAATCCATGAATATCTTTTAATCTAGCCACATAACTTCTTAAATTTCAGCTCTTGATTCAGTTACTCACTTAGATGCGATTTAGCCCAAAACAGAACATTTTCACTTAATATTGCATATCTCCCAATCTACTCATCCAATGCATACGAAATTTTACAGGAAATTCTCATAAATCATCAGGAAGCTGCAGTAAAAGTTTCAGGAGTTTCGGCTACACATGAATTCACGAAATTCGGACAGACATGCTTATTCACTGAAAAATCGCACACGAGTCATGAAGTTAACTTCCGATTTCTCTCCCTAATTCTGTTCAAGCTAATCCCGTTCAGTTCTCACTAATCATGCTCAATCGTATTTAAACATCATAGATTCGTAACTAGATAAACATCACACAACATGCTCTTTGATTCATGAGTTGCTAGTTTAGTGAATTTAGGCCTCTAACTTCTTCAATTAACTTAGGGTTTCTAATTTCATGCATCAATTTCGAGTTTAAGCCACCTAATTCATTTTATTTCAAAGGATGAATTCAGACTACTCACCTTAAATTCTTAGAGGTTCTAAGAATTCGGTTTTGGAAGGTTTCGAATTGGTTTTAGCTTCTTGTTCGCCTTTCGATTCCTAGTCTAGCTCCCGCTCCCTCAACCCTTCTTCTTCCCCGACCCTTTGCTTCTTCCTCTCGCTGCCTCGGTCCCGGTCTCTAACTTCCCCTGTTTCGGTCCGATTCTGGT
Organism: Talinum fruticosum; assembly: GCA_021018815.1. Taxonomy (NCBI): domain Eukaryota; kingdom Viridiplantae; phylum Streptophyta; class Magnoliopsida; order Caryophyllales; family Talinaceae; genus Talinum; species Talinum fruticosum. Next base: position 563,819 of record JAITYX010000020.1, read on the forward strand.
CCTCTTCGTCCCCCTCCTCACGAGCCGTCGGCCGCTGTTCCGTGCTCACCGACCACCTTCCTCGACCCTCGCGTTCGCTGGCCGCGGAACCCCTTCGGTCCCCTCTTTCGCTCGGCCTCTCTACTCTTCCCTTTCTTCGTTCGCTCGGCCTCCCGAGCTCTCGCTTCCCTTGCCCACCGGCAGCGGCGCCGTCGCCGTTCGAGCGCTCACCGGCCACCGGCCCTCACGCTCTCTCCCGCTCTCGCTTTGTTCCGCTTCTACTTGTCTCTCGCTTCTGCTTCTTCTTTCTTTCGTTCCCCTTTTCTTTTCTCCTTCGTCCGGCGCCCATCCTCGGGCTCGCCGTGCCCGTCGGCTGCCGATTTCCGGCGTTGCCCTCACTCCCACTCGCTCTCCTTCTCTCTCAATGCGTCCTCCCTCTCTTGCTTTCCCCGTCTCTCGCTTCTTTCGTTTTTCTCTCGCTCCTCTTCCTCCCGTTCTTTTCTTTAGTCTCAGCCTCACTCTCTCTCCTCTTCTCCTAATCACACCTAATGGGCTTGTTGCCTAATTCCAATTGGACCCCCTCTAATTCTATGCTTCTTTTTTGCCAACAAATGCCACTAATCTCCATTCTCATTTCCTTTTTCTTTGTATTCTAATTGGGCCCACACTAGCTTCACAAAGGCCCAAGTTAGCTAGCCCACGCTCGGTTTCGGTTCTCGGCTTCTAATTCCGACTCGAAAAATTCTAATAATTCACTACCGTGCAAGCACCGAAATCTCGGGGTCTCACAGGATACCCGCAATTTTGTCTTCCCCAATTCGATTTTGAGAGCCACCAAAGTGAGAGAGAGAGAGCAAGCTCGGGTATTGGATGCCGGCGGTCAGCAACGAGAGAAAGAGAGCGAGGTCGGGGTATTGGACGCCGACGGTGAGCAACGAGAGAGAGCGAGGTCCGGTATTGGCGCCGGCGGTGAGCGACGACAGAGAGAGAGCGAGGGGGCTCGGGGGTTAGCGACGACAGAGAGAGAGGGAGGGGGTCGGCGACTATTGAGAAATCACGCCGACGTCAGCAACGAGAGAGAGAGGGATGGGACTCGGGGTCGGCGACCGGAGCAGCGAGAGATAGCGCGATGGCGTTCAACCGAAGCAGCGAGAGAGAGGAAGGAGGGCAGCGAGAGATAGGCTACCGGTCGAAGAGGCAATGTCGTGGATTCAGGCGACAGAGGCTGCCGGCCGGAGGTAGACGCCGACGGGACTCTTTTCTGCAACCCGGAGAGCGAGAGTTGAGAGAGAGAGAGTGCTTGGGAGGGCTGGAGAGGATGGAAAATGACGATGATTTTCCAGTCCTCCCCTCCCAGGAAAAAAAATTTTTTTTTTTAAAAATGAAAATTTCCTCTTTTAATCTCAGCCATTGAATTAAAATTCAATGGTTGAGATTATAAGTGCTCACCTAATGGGTGAGCTCACCTAAAGGGAGGGCTCACTTGAACCCTCCCTATATATATACCAGCTTAAGACAGGGTCGGACTAGGAGTTAGGGAAGCAGCTCGAGGACTGGGTATGGTTAAGTAGTGGGGAAGGCAAAGTGACAAATTAATTTAACAAACCGATTTGCAAAACGAAAGATTGAAACTTCAAATGGAAATAACTAAATAGAGAAGATTGAAGTAACAAAGATGTTGAATTACACTTACTTTGATTGATTGAAATGAAAACTTGATACAAGAGATTGGATAGTAGGCTCTCAAGAGAGAGGGGTATTGAGGGGATGTGTACTGAATTGAGAGTTGTGTGATGAGTTGTGTTGGAAGTAAGTGATGAGTAAGTTGTAATGGGCAAGTGGTGATGGAAGTAAGTGATTGTAAGTGATTAGTGATTTTGTGTAGTAAGTTGTGCTTGAATGAACTAAAGGAGTGCCTATTTATAGAATACAATCATGAATAAGTGCCGAACATTTGGACGGTTGAGGATGAATCAAAATCTTGAAAATATCTTTCGACAATGATGAATTATTGGAGCAAGATTGAATGGACCAAAAGTATGAATAGTAGTATCCTTTTGAACAAGTAGTGTCATTTTGAACAGTAGTGACTTTTGAACAAGTAAGTCTTCTTTGAACAGTGAGTGAACAATTCTTGCCAACAACTTTAATATCCATTTCTTTGAATAGTGCTATCCGTCATTATAAGTGAACAAGTAATGTCCACTTCCTTCCCGGGAAAAGAGAAGTGAAATTGTTACTACCAATTCCTTATTACACTAGAAGCACTCCTCCGGATCTTCAACTAGAATCAATAAAATCAGTCATTACGAAGCTTTTGACGGTACTTCTATCTATAAATGGAACATAGATGGAAAATCCGAAGATAAAGCATTAATTGTTCTCCATACGATGATGATAGCATATGCCGCCTATACATCAAAAGGTGCCAACAACTTTAATGTCCACGTCTTTTAATAGTAAGTCTCCTTTGAATAGTGCTATCCGTCATTATAAGTGAACAAGTAATGTCCACTTCCTTCCTGGGGAAAAGAGAAGTGAAATTGTTTCACTTAGAAAACCCGCATAAAATTCGTTAGGAATTTTTTTTTTTTTGAATACCCTATAAGGGTTAAATACTATATGGATCCCGGGCGCAAATGTGAGACCCGGAATTTTGAGTAGATTAATTTTATAGTTAAATTAAGCTAGGTATTTTTACGTAATTTATTTTATGTGCTTGTTATGTGCTTGTGTGTTTATATAACTTAATTAATAAAGGTAATTGCTCGTTCGTCGCTATTAAAGATAGAAACCCAGGCGGACTTATGCTATATATATATATATATGAAGTTTAATTGTGGGGAGGATTAGTGTGCTGCAGCAGGCGCTGGCATCACCCGATGGTAACTACCGAAAAGAAAGAAGAAGGGGGACCGATCAAAAGCAGCAGCGAGAAAGAGAGAGAGAGAGACAGAGAGACAGAGGCCGAGCGAGGAAGTTAGAGCGAGAGACCGAGAAGGCGAGCGAGAGTGAAGGCGAGGAAGAGAGGCCGGAGGCCGGCGGGCTCCACGACAAGCGGAGGTGAAGCGGCCGGCGAGCGCAGAGAACGGCCAGGCCCGAAGGAGGGCGAAACCGAGGCCAAGATAAAGGAAGCGAATGCGAGGGCCGAGGGAGGCAGCCAATGAGCGCGGGACCACGACCGGCGACGGTGTCAGGCGCAGAGGAGGGCGGCGGAAACCGAGGCTAGCAGTAGGGGAAAAAGGAACGAAAGGAGGAACGGAACCGGGGAGCTCGAATCTTAGCAAACCACAAACCTTCAATCCCTAAATCGAGGTGGGTAGTCTTATACTCTAAACTATTAGTAATTTCGAAACCCAAATGAGTTTGTTATGATTATTGAATGTCTATGTGATAGAACGAAGTTAGGAAATTGTTAGAACCGAATCAGGTTATGAGTAAATCGAATGGAATTCTTGAGTCTAAATCGAAACTGGAAGGAGCTTAGTAATTAGTTAGGGCTGAGATGAGATGTCTGAAAATATTAGGCCGAGTAGGTATAAATAATATGGTGACGATCTCAAATGGCACTTAAGGACAAGAAGTGGTAAATTGGCAAGTAAATTGCGAATTGATGTTTTGGTTTAGAATTCCCAAGTTCTTGCACTGGAAGATAATGATGCATATTGGGAAACGATGATTTGAGTATAAAGGAGGGACAGGACTTCATCTTGAGTGATGCATAATTGAGGTAGAGAAATAGCGAGTTGGGAATTCTAAGGTTAAAATGAGTTTAGAACGTATCTCGGTCTTTGGGATGAAATCAAATTTGAAGTTAAGCACAGCGAAAGGGACTTAAGCGATAAAGTGAGAGCAAGAGTCATGTGGCTGAATACGGGCAAAAGAAGTTGAGTTATAAAGTAGAAACGTAAAATGAGTAAGTGAGGCAAAAGACAATGAATTGTGATGAAATTGAAACGTTAACTTAAGTGATATCTCGCTTGTGGTTATTGTGGCTCGGAAAATGGAATTAATCGTACTAAATTGATGAATTGGGAAAGGCATAGTTGGAGAAGAGCCGAGGATGATTGCTTGCATTGAATGGTGACTATTTGTGCTATGTGATTGCTTTACGCGTTGTTCAAAAGTAGTTTGAAAGGAGTTTTGTAATTTACGTGTATTGACCCTCGAATGCAACTTCTTGTGAAATGTTTTCCAAACGTGATTCTGTTCTAAAGAAGCAAATCCGATTTGAGAAAGTGAATTTATAAGGGTGACACGTGGTGTCATGCCTTCCTTGATACTAAATTGATTGAGAAAGTCTGTAAAGTGAACGTGATGAATGATTATGTGCAAATTGTTTTGAATCGACCGGCTACGGATCGTTTAGCATACCGAAGGGTTCGAACCGGGAACGCCCAGCTAGAGACTTCGAGGGAAGGGTTCTAACAGGGGTCCTGCAGAGGCAGGATGCCCGCTCTAAGACTTCCTAGAAGATAGGTCCCGGAGCCTTTTTGTCGGGGTCGCGCCCTAAATTAAAGAAGTGCTAGTTCGAGTCCTCGAAGGCCTAGAATGTTGATTCAATCCCAAAAAGAATTGTTCATGAATGTGAAATCGTGCTTTTAAATGATTAAAAGAGTTCCGATCTTTCCATTATAAGAGATTTCATTGAAAGTATATAGATTTGTATTACATTATTATGCTTTCGCAGATTTCATTACTATGATATTATGTATAAAGAATTTTCATTTTAAGGGTGTAAGACTCCGGTGAGCCCGTGGTTTATTGCTCACCCCCACAAATCCCCCTCTTCCCTCCCGATTGCAGGTACCCCCGAGGCGAATGGTTGGAATGCTTGTCTTTGGTGGCGGTTATGGCTGCAGATCAAGTCTATGTGTTTCATGTTTAGTATATTGTATCCGTTCAGCTACTTATGTAAATAGACAGTAATGTATAGTAAGCCTAATGTATGTATGGAGACCGAACTAGTAGCTCTAACAAGCCGTAGATTTCCTTTCTCCGGCAATTTTGATCTCAAGTGGTTGTAAATCTAATTTTTGCTGAGTTCATGACTTGGGTTGTAAACTAGTTCGAAATGTGAAGTTTAGTGGTTGTGAATATACTCCGGCGTGTGGCCATTGAGCTGTGTACTCCGAGCATGTGGCTCGTTGAGTTTTATTGTGACGTTTATGCAGGGTTTAAGGCTTTTAGCCTATGGGTTGAGCCATAGTTCAAACATAACTTTGCCAAAATTTTTAGGAAACTTCTAACCCTTGGGGAGAATTTCATTTCTTACCCTTAAGTTGGATTAAGATAGCTAAGTCAACACCTGAGTGAGCCTTGGGAGTTCCTTTGAGGAACTCGGCGGTGTAATACTCCTAGTGTGGGTTTTAGGGTGTTACAGAGAAAGCCCATCAAAAGGATCATAATCTGATTGAATAGATGTTGAAGAATCGGATGAATTTATGCTTGTCTTCGGGAGTAATTGCTGTTGCTCGCTTCTTGAATAGCTTGATTTCTTGCTTGAGTAATTGAATTTCTTTGTCTTGAACTTTCTCTTTTCTTTTTGAATTCTTTTCATGCTTTTGTGGAGTAGCAGGAGCTTGTTGAGTTGATGGAGCCGACTTAATTCCGAGGGCAGCTTGGATATTGAACTTGTCCCACCATTTGATTTTGAACTCTCTAACTAATGAATATGATGCTAGGAGCTTGTAATATTGAGTAGTAGAAAATGACCAACATAGAATCCAAGGAAACCCATATTTTTTATAGAATGATATTTCCTTGAGATCCGGACTCGATAATTGAAGTGTTTGAATAGCTGCTGTAGTGGTTTTTGACCTCTTCCGGCCATATGTCTTGAGTAGAGCCCATGGTCATCCACCATTCATAGAACCAAATGGGAAATTGAGTTTGTGTTCTTGTATCGAAACTAATGAACCATGAATGATTAAATGGTCTATATAAAAATGTGTAATACCAAGATTTTTCATAATCTACGTAATTGTAGCCTCGGTAAATTGAATGGTTCGGAAAATTGCTTGATTGTATATCTACAAGAAAAATCTTTCCCAGTAAGTACTTTGAGAATTGGATCTTTACCTGTGACTTCTCTTAATTTATTGAATATTCTTTGAGAAAATAAATTTGGTAATCCGGAAATAAATTTTTCTTTCCAATAAGGTTAACGACAATCTTGTCTTTTTAATAGGTATGTGAAATAAGTTTCTTTATACCAATTGTAATCTTCTAGAGTAGGACATCTTAAATTTATTAGTAAAATTTCTTGACCACTTAACATATCATTTAGAATACCTAAAAGATTGACAACTATTCTATGAACTAAAGTATAAACAGACTTCTTTATGAGTTTTGATACTTAGACGTTCTTCGTCTTTCATGTAATTATCCCATCAAGATTTTAATGATCCTGTGAAATCTAAAATTAGTAAATCAAAAACTTGAGTTTCTGGAGCACCTTTGGATGTATAGGCAGCATATGCTATCATCATCCTATGGAGAACAATTAATGCTTCATGTTCGGATTTTCCATCTATGTTCCATTCATAGATAGAAGTACCGTCAAAAGCTTCAGTAACGACTCGATTTTTTTTATTCTAGTTGAAGATATGGAGGAGTGCTTCTAGAATAATAAGGAATTTCTTTCTTGTTAAAGATTTTATTGATATCTTGATCTTCTTGGGAAATATCTACAATATTAATAGAATTACTTGAACTAGTCTGCTTGTTTTAATTTTTCATCTATCTTTTTAATTAATGGGCTATCTGGAATTTCTAAATTTTTGTTCTTATTGAATTTAATTAAAGGAGATGATATATCATCTAGGAATCTTGTCTTTATTGATTCTCTATTTAAATCTAAATTTTCTAATTTTTTGGATAATAAGTCAATATCTTTTGTTTTTTTTTGAATATTGCTTCTATTTGAGTAGAAACCATATTAACTTATTGAGATACTGTATGTAAGACTTGATTAGTATAATTGTTTTGATGATAAACTTTTTAATATCTTCTAAAGCTACTTGAGAATCATCTGGATCGTTTCTTCCTATTTTGAATGGAGTAGCATGAATATGACCTTGATCCGTACAGATTAATATTTCTTGTAAAGGAGGAGTTATAGAATGAAATATGTTTCCATTTAATAACGTCCATTTTTTACGAAGATTTTGATTAGTATTAATTTCTTTAATACCGAGAGGATCTGGTAAATTGTTTTTAGAAGCAAATATGGTCCACCAGGTAAAGAATAGAATATTACATTCAATTCTTTCCATTAATTAATTCCATTCTTGTCTTATGAACGCTTGGCCTTTTAAATCAAAATGAGATAAAAACCAGTCTTTTTTATCTTTATTTTCATTTGAATTAAAATCTTCTCTTAAATCTTCTTTATTGATTTCAAAGGGCTTTGTAATGACATTAATCGAAGAGTAGGTAGGAGGTTGCATAGTTGAATGAGTAGGAGAACCTATTGATGAATTATCTTCGTCAATTGGTTCTCGCTATAGGGGCTTTGTAATAGATTTTTGAAGAAGAAAAATCTTCTACTTGATTATCTTTTAATAATCATAATTAATAGACTTTGAAGGCATTGAAAAAGAAGATTGAGGAAGATCTCTTTTTTAGAGAGTCTTGAAGAAAAGGTTCTTTCATTAATAGAATTAAATCTTATTAATATTCTACCATTTGGTTCTTCAATTAATTGTTGTATATTCTTTCGAGCAATATTCCTAAGAGGCTTAATATTTTGAATAATAAATTCTTAAGGAATAGTTATCTCATTCCATTTTAATAATTTAGGAGTAAAAGTTGAAATATTTTCAGACTCTATTCTTAATAAAATTGTCTCATCAAGAGAAGGCTTTAGTAAACATCTTGGATTAAGTTGAGAAGATAGTAGCTTGAAATAAACTCTGTAAGTAATAGCGAAATTTCTTGAAAGTTCTCTAAATAGTACTTTTGAATCATTTTGTAAATGAATATCTAAAATTAATGTATCCATGATCCAGGGATCATTTAGATCTACTGAATAATTTGGACAACAATTGAAATAAATAGGACCATTACATATATTAGTTTGAATCATAGCCAGTAATGAATCTTTGTAACGAATTAATCTATTGTCTCTAAGACGCATAAATATAAGACAATCTAATCCTAATCTTGTTAAAGGTTTGAGAGCTATTTGAATCATTCCAAAATGAATATATCTCGTATTTTTCTTTATATTTTTTGATAGAGATATTTGAAAGTAACTTAAGAGTTTGGAATTCTTCATCTAAACTAAATGTTTCTTCATGATCTTTTATTGAGTAAGCAGTATTGAAATCAAACTTTCCTATTTGATAAATTGTTTCTATCTTTTGTTTTGGAATAGACCAATTTGAGAAATCAACTTGACAACTAACTTCCTTGCTATTGACCACACTAGTACTCTTACTACTACCTAGACTTAGACGATCTTTAACCCGAGAGGCCATCCGAGTTACGCTTGAATACTTAGTTCAGGATTATGCACATACTATAGGGACCACCTCGCAAGGCTGACCAATGGATAACACGGGGCTGACCAATGGTTGACCAACGCTAGCTATGGCATAAACCAACCAAATAAACAAACTTGGCTCGATACCGCTTAAGACAGGATCGGACTAGAGCTAGGGAAGCAGCTCGGGGACCGGGGTACGGTTGAATAGTGGGGAAGCTAGTGATAAATTAATTTAAAAAATTGATTTGCAAAATGAAAAATTGAAACTTTAAATGGAAATAGCTAAATAGAACTTGATTGAAATAGCAAAGATGTTGAAACAAAACTTACTTTGATTGATTGAATCAAAACTTGATACAAGAGTTTGGATAGTAGGCTCTCAAGAGAGAGGTTGGAGATACAAAGGGGTACTGAGGGGATGTGTAGTGAATTGAGAGTTGTGTTATGAGTTGTGTTGGAAGTAAGTGATGAGTGATTAGTGATTGATTTAAGCTAAAGGAGTGCCTATTTATAGAATACAATCATGAATAAGTAAATGACACTTGGACGGTTGAGGATGCTTGACAATCTTGAAAATATCTTCCGACAATGTTGAATTATTGAAGCAAGTATGGACCAAAAGTATGAATAGTAGTTTCCTTTTGAACAAGTAGCGACCTTTTGAACAATGAGCGACCTTTTGAACAAGTAGTGACCTTTTGAACAAGTAGTGTCCTTTTGAATAGTAAGTCTTCTTTGAACAAGTGAGTGAACAGTTCTTGCCAACAACTTTAATGTCCACGTCTTTGAATAGTAAATCTTCTTTGAATAGTGCTATCCGTCATTATAAGTGAACAAGTAAATTCCACTTCCTTCCCGGGAAAAGAGAAGTGAAATTGTTAAATTTCACTTAGAAAAACTCGCATAAAATTCGTTAGAATTTTTTTTTTTTTTTGCATACCCTATAAAGGTTAAATACTATATGGATCCTGGGCGCAAGACCCATCAAAAGGATCATAATCAGATTGAATAGATGTTGAAGAATCGGATGAATTTGTGCTTGTCTTCGGGAGTAATTGTTGTTGTCGCTTCTTGAGTAGCTTGATTTCTTGTTTGAGTAATTTAATTTCTTCGTCTTGAACTTTCTCTTTTCCTTTTGAATTCTTTTCTTGCTTTTGTGGAGTAGCAGGAGCTTGTTGAGTTGATGGAGCTGACTTAATTCCGAGGGCAGCTTGGATATTGAACTTGTCCCACCATTTGATTTTGAACTCTCTAACTAATGAATATGATGCTGGGAGCTTGTAATGTTGAGCAATAGAAAATGACCAACATAGAATCCACGGAAACCCATATTTTTTATGGAATGATATTTCCTTGAGATCCGGACTGATAATTGAAATGTTTGAATAGTCAGTTGTAGTGTTTTTTGACCTCTTCCGGCCATATATCTTGAGTTGAGCCCATGGTCATCCACCATTCGTAGAACCAAATGGGAAATTGAGTTTGTGTTCTTGTATCGAAACTAATGAACATGAATGATTGAATGGTTTATATAAAAATGTGTAGCACCAAGCTTTTTCATAATCTGCGTAATTGTAGCCTCGGTAAATTGAATGGTTCAGAAAATTGCTTGATTGTATATCTACTAGAAAAATCTTTCCCAAGTAAGTACTTTTAGAATTCTAAGTTTCGAGTAGGCTATTTGATTAGGATTAGTGCGATCTCGGAATATGCTGAATTTTCTGCAGATTTTGAATCTACCGTAATAAATTCGTAAAAAGTTTTGGTTTTGAGAGGGTTATCATTAATGAAGTAGCATTCAGGTATGAATACATTTTTGACAAATTCATTGAGTAGGGAGAGGGATTGAGGTTATCTAAACTTTGTATAGATAACATATTCTTTATTGGGTTTTGTAAAATATTCGCAATAAAAGGAGGAATTAAATATTGAGGGTTTTTGAAATTTTGTAGAAGCTTGAGCGTAGGTCAAGGGAGGAAATTCTTGATTGGATAAGGCTTGAAATGAATTGGATACAAGGATTGAGTATTGAGAATGGGTTGGTGTAATTGTCTTAACAACATAATGCCTGGGAGTTTGAATGATTCTTTCTTTCTATTCATCCCGATTCATATTGAGAGTTGAAAAGAAGAAATCTTTGTCAAAAATAATATTAATTTGAGAAAGTATAGAATGCTTTTTAAAAGATAATTCTTTTTGAAATTATTGAAGATATAAATTTGAAAGAAATGTGCTTATCAAGAATTTTTGTATGAATACCAAATTGATAGACTTGAAAAGGATAAATTTGAGTAATAAAAGGGGTACCTAAAATGACTTCTTAACCTATGTCTCTAACAAGGACAAAAGTATTCTTGAAACAATAACCTTGATTGCAGATATAAGCATTTGATAATTTATATTTAATTTGTAGTGTTGTTCCATTAGCACTATGTAGACGTTCTTTAGTTTTTTCATAATACTTGGATGGAATTAATCCTTCTTTAATACAATTTTGATCTGCACTACTGTTAAGTAGAGCAATAGTATTGAATTCAAAGTTATCATTAATCTTTAGGGTAATATAAATATACCATTTTTGATAATTAATATGATTAATTGTGGATATAAATTGTTGATTACTTGGAATGTCTTCATTAATATTTGAAGAACTTGATTTATTCTCAATTAATGATACTCTAGTTTCTAACTCTAAATCTTTAGTTTGAAGAAAACATAAATTTTGATTAATTTCTTTAATTTGTTCTTTAAGATTATTAACTTCCATTTTTAAGTCTTGAATATTAACTACCTTTAAAATATTTTGAGTATCATATTTCTCAAATATTTTATTAATATTGAAATTAGGAGGAGTAACTTTTAATAAATCTTCTTTTATTAAAATACTTTTGAGTTTCTCTAAATATTCCTTTCTTAGATCCGAATCTTGAATTTGTTCAATTAAATCTAATAAAATTTCTTTTTCATTTTTAGTAGCATTAATCATATTGATACATTTGTAACAAATTCTAGTTGTTTCATTTCCTGATGAATAATCACTTCAATTACTTTCTGATTCGTAAAGACCATTGTCTTTAGAATCGGATGAATTTTATGGAGTATCTTTGAGTTCAAATAAAGAAATAATTTTTTCTTGAATTTCTAGATTATCACCACAAATTTCATTTAATTTTTCTTTAACTTTGCAATCTTTTGCATAATGACCTTGTTTGTTACATTTAAAACAAGTAACCTTATTAGTAGTTTTCTTTTTTGAAGTACTTTTCTTCGGAGTTGTATTTGCTTTATTGTTAGTAGTTTGATTAAATTGTTTCTTTTTATTAAAGATTTTATTGATATTATTTATTTCTTGATCTACTGGAGAAATATCTAAAACATTAACGAATTACTTGAACTAGCTGCTTGTTTTAATTTATCATCTATTTTTTTAATTAATGGGTTATCTGGAATTTCTAAATTTTTATTCTGATTGAATTTAATGAGAGGGGATGAAATATCCTCTAGGAATCCTGGTTTCATTGATTCTCTATTTAAATCTAAATTTTCTAATTTTTTTATAATAAGTCAATATCTTCCTTTTTAGATATTGCTTCTATTTGAGTAGAAATCATATTAACTTGTTGAGAAACTATATGTAAGACTTGATTAGTATAATTATTTTGATGATAAACTTTTTAATATCTTCTAAAGCTACTTGAGAATCATCTGGATCGTTTCTTCCTATTTTGAATGGAGCAAGCAGGAATATGACCTTGATTTGTAGGGATCAAAATATCTTGTAAAGGAGGAGTTATTGATGTAAATATATTTCCATTTAATAAAGTCCATTTCTTATTAAGATTTTGATTAGTATTAATTTCCTTTATACTATGAGGATCCGGTAGATTATTTTCGAAGCAAACATGGTCCACCATGTAAAGAATAAAATATTGCATGCAATTCTTTCCATTAATGAATACCATTCTTGCCTTATGAATGCTTGAGCTTTTAAATCAAAATGGGATAAAAACCATTCTTTTTATCTTTATTTTCATTTGAATTAAAATCTTCTCTTAAATATTCTTTATTAATTTCAAAGGGTTTTGTAAGGACATTAATAGAAGAATATGTAGGAGGTTGCATAGTTGAATGAGTAGGAGAATCTATTGATGAATTGTCTTCGTCAATTGGTTCTGCTATAGATGCTTTGTGATAGATTTTTGAAGAAGAGGAATCTTCTTCTTGATTATCTTTTAAGTAATCATAATTAGTAGACCTTGAAGTCATTGAAAAAGAGGATTGAGGAAGATCTCTTTTTCTGAAAGTCTTGAAGAAGGAGTTCTTTCATTAATAGAATTAAATCTTATTAATATTCATCATGCTCCTCAATTACTTGTTTTATATTCTTTTGAGCAATATTCCTAAGAGGCTTAATATTTTGAATAATAAATTCTTGAGGAATAGTTATCTCATTCCATTTTAATAATTTAGGAGTAAAAGTTGAAATATTTTCAGATTCTATTTTTAATAAATTTGTCTCATCAAGAGAAGACTTTAGTAAACATCTTGATTAAGTTGAGAAGATAGTAGTTTGAAATAAACTCTGTAAGTAATAGCGAAATTTCTTGAAAGTTCTCTAAATAGTACTTTTGAATCATTTTGTAAATGAATATCTAAAATTAATGTATCTATGATCCAAGGATCATTTAGATTGGACAACAATTGAAAGAAATAGGACCATTACATATATTAGTTTGAATCATAGCTAGTAATGAATCTTTGTAGCGAATTAATCTATTATCTCTAAGAGTCATGAATATAAGACAATCTAATCCTAATCTTGTTAAAGGTTTGAGAGCTATTTGAATCATACCAAAATGAATATATCCGAACTTTTCTTTATATTAATTTTTTAATAGAGATATTTGAAAGTAACTTAAGAGTTTGGAATTCATTATCTAAACTAAATGTTTCTTTATGATCTTTTATTGAGTAAGCGATGATTGAAATCAAACTTTTCTATTTGATAAATTGTTTCTATCTTTTGTTTTGGAATAGACCAATTTGAGAAATCAACTTGACAACTAACTTCCTTGCTATTGACCATACTAGTATTCTTACTACTACCTAGACTTAGACGATCTCTAACCCAAGAGGCCATCCGAGTTACGCTTGAATACTTAGTTCGGGATTATGCACATACTATCGGGACCACCCACATCGGGACCACCTCACACGGCTGACCAACGGATAACACGGGGCTGACCAACGGCTGACCAACGCTAGCTATGGCGTAACACCAACCAAATAAACAAACTTGGCTCGATACTAGTTAAGCCAGGATCGGACTAGGAGCTAAGGAAGGAGCTCGGGACTGGATATGGTTGAGTAGCGGGAAGGCAGAGTGACAAATTAATTTAACAAATTGATTTTCAAAACAAAAGATGAAAACCGTAAATTGAAATAGATAAATAAAACTTGATTGAAGATAAAGAAGATGAAATAATAAAGATGTTGAAACAAACTTACATTGATTAATTGAATCAAAATGAAACTTGTACAAGAGATTTGATAGAAGGCTCTCAAGAGAGAGGTTGGAGATACAATCATTTACTTCCAACACAACTCATCACACAACTCTCAATTCACTACACATCCCCTCGATACCCCTTTGTATCTCTAACCTCTCTCTTAAGAGCCTACTATCCAATCTCTTGTATCAAGTTTTCATTTCAATCAATCAAACTAAGTTTAATTCAACATCTTTGTTACTTTAATCTTCTTTATTTAGTTATTTCCATTTGAAGTTTCAATCTTTCAATTTAGAAATCAGTTTGTTAAATTAATTTGTACTCTGCCTCCCCGCTATTCAACCATACCCGGTCCCCGAGCTACTTCCCTAGCTCCTAGTCCGATACTGTCTTAACTGGTATCGAGCCAAGTTTGTTTATTTGGTTGGTGTTACGCCATAGCTAGCATTGGCCAGCCCCGTGTTATCCGTTGGTCAGCCGTGTGAGGTGGTCCCGGTGTGGGTAGTCCTGGTGGTCCCGATAGTATGTGCACAATCCCGAATTAAGTATTCAAGCGTAACTCGGATGGCCTCTTGGGTTAGAGATCGTCTAAGTCTAGGTAGTAGTAAGAGTACTAGTGTGGTCAATAGTAAGGAAGTTAGTTGTCAAGTTGATTTCTCAAATTGGTCTATTCCAAAACAAAAGATAGAAACAATTTATCAAATAGGAAAGTTTGATTTCAATACTTGCTTACTCAATAAAAGATCATGAAGAAACTTTTAGTTTAGATGAAGAATTCCAAACTCTCAAGTTACTTTTAAACATCTCTATTAAAAAATATAAAGAAAAATACAGATATATATTCATTTTGGTATGATTCAAATAACTCTCAAACCTTTACAAGATTAGGATTAGATTGTCCTATATTCATGGCTCTTAGAGACAATAGATTAATTCGTTACAAAGATTCATTATTAGCTATGATTCAAACTAATATATGTAATGGTCCTATTTATTTCAACTGCTGTCCAAATTATTCAATAGATCTAAACTATCCCTGGATCATGGATACATTAATTTTAGATATTCATTTACAAAATGATTCAAAAGTACTATTTAAAGAACTTTCAAGAAATTTCGCTATTACTTACAGAGTTTATTTCAAACTATTATCTTCTCAACTTAATCCAAGATGTTTACTAAAACCTTCTCTTGATGAGACAATTTTATTAAAGATAGAGTCTGAAAATATTTCAACTTTTACTCCTAAATTATTAAAATGGAATGAGATAACTATTCCTCAAAAATTTATTATTCAAAATATTAAGCCTCCTAGAAATATTGCTCAAAAAATATACAACAATTAATTAAAGAACCATATGGTAGAGTATTAATAAGATTTAATTCTATTAATGAAAGAACTCCTTCTTCAAGACTTTCGAGAAAAAGAGATCTTCCTTGATCCTCTTTTTCAATGCCTTCAAGGTCTACTAATTATGATTACTTAAAAACTAATCAAGAAGAAGATTCATCTTTCTCAAATATCTATTACAAAGCACCTATAGCGGAACCAATTGACGAAGATAATTCATCAATAGGGTCTCCTACTCATTCAACTATGAAACCTCCTACCTACTCTTCTATTAATGTTATTACAAAACCCTTTGAAATTAATAAAAATATTTAAGAGAAGATTTTAATTCAAAGAGAATAAAGATAAAAAGAATGGTTTTTATCTCATTTTGATTTAAAAGCTCAAGCATTCATAAGGCAAGAATGGTATTCATTAATGGAAAGAATTGAATGTAATATTCTATTCTTTACATAGTGGACCATATTTGCTTATGAAAATAATTTACCAGATCCTCTTGATATTAAAGAAATTAATACTAATCAAAATCTTAGTAAGAAATGGACGTTATTAAATGGAAATATATTCCATTCTATAACTCCTCATCTACGAGAAATATTAATCTCTACAGATCAACGTAATATTCATGCTACTCCTTTCAAAATAGGAAGAAACGATCCGGATGATTCTCAAGTAGCTTTAGAAGATATTAAAAAAGTTTATCATCAAAATAATTATACTAATCAAGTCTTACATACAGTATCTCAACAAGTTAATATGGTTTCTACTCAAATAGAGGAAATATCTAAAATGGAAGATATTGACTTATTATCCAAAAATTAGAAAATTTAGATTTAAATAGAGAGTCAACAAAGCCAGGATTCCTAGATGATATTTCATCTCCTCTCATTAAATTCAATAAGAATAAAAATTTAGAAATTCCAGATAGCCCATTAATTAAAAAGATAGATGAAAAATTAAAACAAGCAGCTAGGTCAAATAATTCTGTTAATAAAAAGAAACAATTTAATCAAACTAATAACAATAAAGCAAATACAGACCTATAAGAAAAGTTTTCCAAAAATAAAACTACTAATAAAGTTATTTGTTTCAAATGCGGCAAACAAGGTCATTATGCAAAAGATTGCAAAGTTAAAGAAAAATTAAATGAAATATGTGGTGATAATCAAGAAATTCAAGAAAAGATTATTTCTTTATTTGAACTCAAAGATACTCCAGTTCATTCTAAAACGCGTCGTCCGATTCGAAGACAATGGTCTTTATGAATTAGAAAGTAATTCAAGTGATTATTCATCAGGAAATGAATCAACTAGAATTTATTACAAATATATCAATATGATTACTGCTACTAAAAGAGAAAAAGAATTTTTATTAGATTTAATCGAACAAATTAAAGATTCAGAATTAAGAAAGAAATATTTAGAGAAACTCAAAAGTATTTTAATAAAAGAAGATTTATTAAAAGCTACTCCTCCTAATTTCAATATTAATAAAATATTTAAGAAATATGATGCTCCAAATATTTTAAAGGTAGTTAATATTCAAGACTTAAAAATGGAAGTCAATAATCTCAAAGAACAAATTAAAGAGATTAATCAAAATTTATGTTTTCTTCAAACCAAAGATTTAGGATTAGAAACAAGAATATCATTAATTGAGAATAAATCAAGTTCTTCAAATGGTAATGAAGACACTCCAAGTTCTTCTAACAGTCAACAATTTATTTCCACAATTAATCATATCAATTATCAAAAATGGTATATTTATATTACTCTAAAGATTAATGATGACTTTTAACTCAATACTATTGCTCTACTTGACAAGTGGTGCAGATCAAAATTGTATTAAAGAAAAATTAATTCCATCCAAGTTTTATGAAAAGACTAAAGAACGTCTATATAATGCTAATGGAACAGACACTACAAATTAAATATAAATTATCAAATGCTTATATCTCGCAATCAAGGTTATTGTTTCAAGAATACTTTTATCCTTGTTAGAGACATAGGTCAAGAAGTCATTTTAGGTACCTCCTTCATTACTCAAATTTATCCTTTCAAAGTCGATCAATTTGGTATTCATACTGAAATTCTAGGAAAGAATATTTCTTTCAAATTTATTTCCCTATCCGTACAAAAGATCTATCTTTACTTCAAGAATCCACTGTAATTAAACAAATAAATTTTATTGTAAGCAAAAAACAGCAAATTAGTTTTTTACAAAAAGAAATTACCTATAAAAAAATTGAAGAAAAATTACAACCTTCTATTCAAAACAAAATAAAAGAATTACAAAATTTATTCCATAATGAAGTTTGTTCCGATTTTCCCAATGCCTTGTGGGAAAGAAAAAGCATGTTGTCACACTCCCTTATGAAAAGGATTTTTCAGAAAGAAATATCCTTACTAAAGCTCGACCTATTCAAATGAACAAAGAACTTTTAGAATTCCGCAAAAGGAGATTCAATCACGCTTGGATAAAAAAATTAATAAGATCCTCTAAATCTCCTTGGAGCTGTGTAGCCTTCTATGTCAATAACCACGCAGAGAAAGAACGAGGAGTTCCTCGCCTTGTTATTAATTATAAACCATTAAATAAAGTTTTACAATGGATTACATATCCCATTCCTAATAAACGAGATTTACTTAATAGACTATATGAAGCAAAAGTATTTTCAAAATTTAATATGAAAAGTGATCAAGATCGTTATAAAACGGCTTTTACCGTCCCCTTTGGGCATTATGAATGGAATGTAATGCCTTTTGGACTTAAGAATGCTCCATCGAATTTCAACATATTATGAATGATATTTTTAATCCTTACACTCAATTTGCAATAGTTTATATTGATGATGTTTTAGTCTATTCAAATAGTATTGAGCAACATTTCAAACATTTACAAAATTTTTTGCATGTAATAAAGAAAAATGGTCTTGTTGTTTCTGCATCAAAAATGAAATTGTTTCAAATAAAAATAAGATTTTTAGGGCATGATATTTATCAAGGAACTTTAAAACCAATTACAAGAGCCATTGAATTTACGGATAAATTTCTAGACGAAATAAAAAATAAAACTCAATTACAAAGGTTTTTAGGATGTCTCAATTATGTGTCCGATTTCTTTCCAAGATTAAGACAAACCTGTCAACCTCTTTACAAGAGATTAAGTAATAACCCGCCACCATGGTCGGATGAACGTACTCAAGTCGTCCGCCTTCTTAAACAAAAGGTCAAGTGTTTACCATGTCTAGGTATTCCACATTCCAATGCAGTCATGGTAGTTGAAACAGACGCATCAGATTTAGGGTACAGTGGTATACTAAAACAAAAGATGTCTATGACCTCAAAACAGACTCAACTAGTTAGATATCATTCAGGAATTTGGAATAAAATTCAAAAGAATTATTCAACTATAAAAAAGAAATTTTATCAATCATTTTATATGTTTCAAAATTTCAAGATGATTTATTTAATAAAAATTCCTTCTTCGTATTGATTGCAAATCAGCAAAAGAAATCATTACTAAAGATGTTCAAAATCTTGTTTCCAAACAAATATTTGCTCGTTGGCAAGCAATTTTATCTTATTTTGATTTTGATATAGAATTTATAAAAGGAGAAAACAATTCCCTACCTGATTTCTTAACAAGAGAATTCCTCCAAGGATCCTCTAACTCTCAAAATTAATTTAGCCAGTTCACGCCACCTGGCAAATACAAATATCATTCTCAATTACTCAACATTACAAACCCCCAGACATCATATTCATTAGTCAAGTAAATACAAGATTAAATGGTGGGATAAGTTTAATATCCAATCGCCTTGGGTATTAAGTCAGCCATCTCCATTCAACAAGCTCCCGCTACCTCACAAAATCAAAGATGAAGAGATTCAATTGCCCAAGCAAGAGATCAAGTTACTCAAGAAGCGACAACAACACTTACTCCGGAAGATAAGCACAAATTCATCCGCTTCCTCAACATCTATTCAATCAAATTATGATCCTTTTGATGGGCCTTGCGCCCAAGATCCATATAATATTTAACCCTTACAGGGTATTCAAAAAAAAAAAAAAAGTTTCTCACGATTTTTATGCAAGTTTTTCAAAGTGAAATTTTACAATTTCACTTCTCTTTTCCCGGGAAGGAAGTGGACAGTACAATCATGTTCACTCACTATTCAAAGAAGACTTACTATTCAAAGATGTGGACATTAAAGTTGATAGCAAATATTGTTCAAAGTTGTTGGCAAATACTGTTCAAAAAGTTGATAGCAAATACTATTCAAGGTTGTTGGCAAATCTTGTTTAATAAAGTGGACATTAAAGTTGTCGGCAAATAATTCAAGATATATATATATATATATATATATATATATATATATATATATATATATATATATATATATATATATATATATATATATATATATATATATATTAAAGTTGTACCTAGAATTAAAATTCCTCACATCCTATATTTAAAAGTTACCCCAACAAAATGACAAAGTACCTATAATATTACCTAGAAGAATATAAATGATAACAGAATTTGAAGTAACTAATTCTAAATGAACCTACCCTACCCGAAATAAACCAGCTTTTAAGGACAATTGCAAAAAACTTAAAGATAAATTACAAACATCTTCTAAAAGATCAATTTGCTAAACAAATACCTAACGACAATATCCACTTAAATTGGTAATATATGTTCATTCTAGGCTAATGCAGGCTAGGGTCCAATCTTGGTACAGTTACAAGTTAGGACCATGGGTCTGCCTAATGATAAAGTCAACCTCTGTTATAGTCCACTTATACGGCATTAGATTAGAGTTTTACATCAATCATATGAGTAATGAGGTGAGTTTATATATGTTTCATATTTCCATATTTTGAATTAGCTTTTTGAAATGAACTCACCCAGCCACTTCTATATATTGGCATCAAAGCCAACACCAAACCTCCGTCTACTCAATCAACATAGTGTTGGTTAAGTGTTGATTGAGATGATAACATCTCACCCCTATAAGGAAAAGAATATAAGTTCAAATTTTCCATAAATGTAATGTCAGTTTTGGGTTTATCGAGCTTAATGGATGCTTTGGGCTCAAGAAAATTATGTTACGGAGCAAGGAACGACGAGCACGGGCCATGTACATTGATCATGGAGCCATGCCCGTTTCAGCCGGCACGGGCCATGCCGGCTGCCAGCTCCCGGTACTTCGATTTTGGCCGTTTTTCTTCGGGTTCTTGTGGGTTAATGCACGTTTAAGGCCGGTTAATTCATGTGTATTACTTGTAAAAGCTTGTAAATGCTGTGAAGTCCTTTCATGGTTATAAAATGAGTGTATCCTCCATTGTTATATAAAAGGAAGTAGTGAATTACAAGTGTGAGATAGGGGTTAACTTGAGTGAAAATTTTTGTAAACTACTTGAAAATCTAATGCATCGGTTCGTGGTTTTTTTTTTTTCTGATTTTGAGTTTTTCCAAATTAAAAATCTTGTATCCTAATTCTTGTTATTTTTCTTTTGTCCAAAGTTTCATTATTTATGAGCTCCGATCCTAACAATTGGAAAGATTTTTATGTTAAAAACTCGTGATTAGAAAAAAATTGCACTCTTCTTTTCCTTTTTATGAATACACTCTTTTTAAATAAAAAATAATATCCATCTACTCGGAGCATGGGTGTAATTTTGTTAATTTCATTATCACAATGTTCTTGTGGGGCAAAAGAAGGTCTGGTACACAAAAGCGCAAAATGCCCAAATTACAAAGTGTGGTGAAAGTTATGCTATGATGATTTATATGCGTTGGGTTTTATCCCAAATTGATCTAGGTTCGGAGATGGCTCTCTCCCAAATACCTTGTCAATTGCGACCTTGTGAGTTATGGCCACGAATCCTCAAATCCGCCAATCGAAAATAACATCAAGAATCCATAGTTCAGGAGGCAAATCTTTCCCAACTAATTCCCTATTTATGTGAGCCCAATTAGATTCAAATCCTACAAAACCCAGGAAGCTGAACAAATATAGTCAAGAACCCATCAGCCAAGTTAGCCTGAGATCAACCACAATGACTATTAACAACTCTCAGCTTCTATAGCCATTACAATGTTTTTTTAGCCTTTATGAAGCTTACAAATAATTCATTAAAAAAAAAAAAAAAACTGAGCTGCAACAGTTCATCAAACAGTTTTACTTTAAAGTCATGGTGGTAGACGTACTGGAGCACATGACTCTTTTTTCAACTTGCTTGTTTGTTGGTGTTTTTTATCCTTCTTATTTTGGCTTTTTTATTTTATTTTATTTTTTGAGGAGTCCGTCTAATAATAAAGCTTACATGATACAGTCTTGTTTAAGAATTCATGTTATTTTTTAGCATAGTAGTTAATTTATGGTATTTTTTATTTTTTCCCTCCTTTGTAAAAGTTCATTCTAAGCTAGTTATCTCAACCAATGACAAACAAAAAGTCAACCAAGTACTCGTTTTTTAATATGAAACTGAAATCTTATTTTCTTTATCTTGTATATAGTAGTGCTAAATCAAGTAATAAGTTTATTCAAGGAGAGACAGCATTGGAGATCGTTCACTAAGTCCAAAATCGTATCGAATCGAGGATCTTCTTTGATCAAACTATATCCAATCAAAATTAGGTCTAAATTGAAAAGTATTACAACTATATTAGCTCTCTCAGTTTCGATCTTGTTAGGAAAAGTAAGATTGGAATGTGGTATTTAGATAAATCATTAAGTTGCAAATAAAATCACTTTCCTTAAGACTTATTTGCTCCAACTACAAATAATATTAGGAATAAAATGTTGACAAGAAAAACTGTACCTATTCAAGATTACTCAAAGATCATTCATAAAAGTGTTGCAATCACTCACAAGGATTATGTGTATTTTCTCTTTCCTTCAAAGTCCCTGATATATGACCCTTAACATCAAATAAAGGATAAAAAAGCAGTTATAAGCAGTTTATATCCGTTGGGAGAATGCATGCACAATCTTTTCTCAATATGAATAAGGAAAATTGTTCATAGTAGTCGAAACGAGTCGTTTTGACCAACTCAGCCTGCCCGTTTTGATTGCTAGAAACAAGACGGGAAAAAACCAAGAGGAAAACAGCCAACATGGGTCGTGCCTATCAACATGGGTCGTGCCTATCAACATTGGCCTGGTTAATCAACATAGTTTGACCATATTAGTTGTTGATTGTTCCGTGCTTAAATTTTTGCTATCCTAGGATACTATAATGGTCATCCTTAGGTTATCCAACTGCTTATCATGGATTGAATTCTTGGAATTTTCAAACAGATCTTGACAGCTAAGTCTAGCTAGCTTTCTCCAAGTGGGATAAGAACACATTTTCCGACAGCAAATTGGCGATGAGCTTAAGCAACCATAGGACTGAAATGAATACTAGGAAGAAGCCTAATTGACATACAACATAAGTCAATTCGAATTTCAACTAAGGGTACACAGTGGAAGCCCAACTACCATACTAGGAAGCTCAGTTCGAAAACCAACAAATGCACGGAAAAGTTTTCCCTTCCTAACCTCGCCCCCCTCCCCCCACTCTCACTCGTCGTATATGTGCCTTCACTAAAGTGCAACTATGATAGATACTATCAGATTCGTAGATCTGGTTATCCTACCTCCTTAGGGCATGTTTGTTTACCAGGATAGTACATCACTTACTGCTAACTCTTATCATTACTCACTGCTCCCACGGCACAATTATTTAGCTCTCCTTACTACTTATCACTATTTTACAGAGTCCTACACAACTCTTACAGCTCCTTCCCGCTTACCGCTAAGCTCATTATAGTTAACTTCTAGCTCATATATAAACTAAATACTACGAAAGTAAAATTTGAGTGCAATGATGAAAGTAACTTCTGAGTTGTGACTGACCCACACCATCAATGCCTCCCTAACCAAGCACCCCCAACCCCCAAACAACCAAAAATACAAAAAGGAAGAAAATTCATAGATCTGGCAAAAAGGAACGCTGGACATATTGCAACTTTACATAGCTCTACAATAGGAATTAAACAGATCAAACAACTGTTCTTTCACTTCTTTGTGCTTTCTTCAACACTCCAGTCAAATGGTAAACATATGCATAAACATCAGACTACAGGTGAGGGTTGTAGAAAACATCCCCTTCAAAATTGGAAACTCGAAATCTCAGGATACCCATGGCATGTAACACAATGGGTTGCAGATTACAGAATAAGAAAAATAACCGAGCTCCAACATCATCGGCAAGCAACTATTGTATTACAGCCTGCAAATCTAGAACAGGGATGTACCCAAATACAAAAGAAATGCTGATATGACAGTTCGCTACCAGAAACATGTCTGATATATCCATATTAATTCCTAAACAGTAAACCATCGGTCCATATCTAGATTCCTGCAGGATTCAGAGCTGAAAACAGACTAAAGCAGAATTGCATCAATCAAATTTTTAGAAGTTTTCGCTTTTTTCCCTCTCGTCTACAGAACATATTGTTGAAAGCTTTGCAGCTTGAGTTGCACCAGAGACTTGCTGCCTTCTTAGACGTAGACATGGATATCAAGGACAATAAGAAATAACATTAGGAGCAGAACATAGATAACAGCATCAAAAAGAATGGATGCTACACTGGTTTTCATGTTCATGAAGCCTACTGGTTCTTCTTTTCCGGGTACTTGAATGATCAAGCCTGGTGAAAGGAAGGCAAACAGGGCCGCAGCTATGAGCGGTGCTGCCCAGTCGTTCATTTTCTGCTTGTGCTTACGGAATATCTGTGCACTTTCAACCCCACTTACAAAGACTTGTGGGGAAAAAGCAGAGGAATGAAAGCAACGAGAGGATAGCAGAAGAAAAGAAAGCTCACAAAAGAGGATCCAAAGCTAAATACAGACCCAACTTATGATATAAAAGTCCCAACCTGAGGTAGAGAATAAGATACCTACAAAGCTAAATTAGGAAGAGTACTTACCAACTTTCCCTCCTTCAACGTATTATTGCTATGCAGAGTAGCAAGACATAGGCAAAAATACCCTCTCTTTTATTAATTCGGAGGAAAAGAACTCAGACACAAAGGGAATTGTGCTGTTGGGGGAAGCTGTTCTTAATGGCAGCTTGCTTTTAATAGCTGAATTTTGCTTCAAACCCACCTTCACGGGATCATATGATTCTAATGGTTTGGACTTTGAAGGGTCCCGATTTGAAAAAGCTTATTCTATTTGGAGTAAATAATACCCCGCTGCCCATTCCACTTAGCAAGAGTCAAATGGAGGGGGAAAAATAAGGTTGTCTGAAATAATTTCTGGAATTTTCTATCTTAATGCTGCGTAATATAATCAACTATAACAGATATTTTTTGGAGTTTTCAATTGATAGTGAAGATAGGTCCTTGAAAAAGAAGGCATAGCCTAGCACAATATAATCAATCAATGACATGCACAGTAGAAAGCTGGTCATTTTATATCTCCCTTTTTGTCTGAATTTGAAGACCTGCTAAATGAATGTTTCAGTGCGGGTCTTCCAGGGTCAAAATTTGCTGTCAATATGAAATAGTGGGATTGGAAAAGATGGTTTTAGTACTATTCGATCACTGGGACCCATGCGTGATTGAAGGGAGTTGGGTAAAAAGATTCAAACAAAAAAATCTTAGAATTGGTCTTCTCCAGTTCTAGTCATTGATGAAACATAGAGAGATTTGATAAACAAAAGTTTCATAAAAAGAAACAATAATCAAATGGAACAGATGAGGTGGAAAATTCATGGGAAAATAATTCATTTTCTATACAGTCAGGCAACTAGAGGCATGATGTATTATTCTTATTCGTACACTTGGTAGTTCATGAATTTAAAACAAGTACCGATGGAACACAATTGAATATGTTCCTGCATCTCCAAGACAGACTCATTTAAGTGACTGTCATCCCGTCCATCTTGTTGACAGATGTATTGTGTTAATAAGGATCCTTCCCTTGACTTCGAGAAGTTACGTTGGATAATTAACAGCTTGACACTTGAGATCTTGGATACAGGCAATTTAATTAGGAGACAAACTTCGGGTACACAGATTCTTTAACCAGGTCTAAATTACACAAAGCATTTGGAAAATGCTGGATCTGCTAGTAGAGTCTAATTATACAGATTCTTTGCGTGCTGTGTCAGATAACCGTAGCAGACTTCATGTAACAAGGGAGAATTGAATTAGTAGGAATGCTTGTATCTAATTTGGTTCAAAAACCAGGGAGCTCGAGTTTTTCTGGAAGCAAATGTCATTTGTATGAGAAATGTGAAAACGAAGTATAAATCACTATACTCCTCAAAAAGGATCTTCTTTATTACCTGGAATCCTTCACAGCTATGTGGCTCAGAATCTCCAATTCTATAGCATTGGTAATTTCATTAAGGAAAAACTATGCTTTAGCCATCAAAGGTTCACCATCCAACTACTTTTGTGTGTACAATTTCCAAGGTTCAACCTTCTTGCCCGGTTGCTCTTCACCAGATCAGTTTGGTTGGTTATGAACACTTGTATTGACAATGCGCATGGCCTAAGCCATGACATTGGTCCGATATGAACATGAAGCACCTGTTCTGTCATATACACAAGAATTTCGAATAATTTCCTTTACTGACTTGACTTTCATCCACCTTATTTGAAAGTTAACATTTTCAATTTCTGTCCCTTAACTATTGATTTGTCCTCTTGTTGTGATCTGTCACGAGCCCATAGCTCAAACATGCAAATGTAGTGCTCCAAAACAGGCACAATGCTGCAAATTTCGGTCATGTATTTGAAGTACTCCAAACCTTCATCTACCTTTTGCGTTTGAACACAAGCACTCAAAACCCCGACAAATGTGATTCCATCAGGCACTATATTTTCCTTCATCATCTGCTGAAAAAGTTCCAACGCTACTTCGCCACAACCATGTACTCCTAAGCTAGTAATCATAGCATTCCAAGTGGCTAAGCTCTTCTTTTCCATCATATCAAATACCTTCCTTGCCTCACCTAAACTGCCACACTTACTATACATGTCAACAAGTGCAGTCCCTAGATATATACCCAATTCAAACCCATTCTTCAAAGCGTAGTCATGAACCCAAGCTCCCAGTTTAATACTACCCAGTTGTGTACATGCTCTTAGTAAACAAACAAGGGTGAACTCATTAGGCTTCAACCCTTCCACCTGCATTTGGGAGAACAACTCAAATGCGTCTTGTGGCTTCCTTTAGCAACATACCCATCAATCATCGAAGTCCAAGAAACCACATTCCTCTCAGGCATTTGTTCAAACAGCCTTCTAGCAGAATCCACCTCGCCACAGGAAACTAACCCAGAAAGCAACGTGGTCCACGAAACAACATTTCTCACAGACATTTCGTCGAAAACTTGGCGGGCGCGCTCCATATCCCCGCATTTCAGATACATATCCATCAGGGTATTCTTCACAAACATGTCTTTGCCATAGTATCCTGTTTTGACGGCGAGGGCATGGACTTCCTTACCCTTTTCGATAGCAGAGGCAGCGGAACAAGCCTTGATGACGAACGGGATGGTGAATTTATCAGGGGCGACGCCTGAAAATAGCATGAGATTATAGAGAACGAGAGCTTGGTGGGAAGAGCCGTTGATTGTGTGAGCCCTGATCATGAGATTCCAGGTGAAGGTCGAAGGGCTCTGCATTTGGTTGAAGATTGAAGTTGCGCAATCCATCCTACCATAGGAAGCATAAAGGCGAAGCAATTTGGTGGTAATGAGGGGATTATGGCAGAGATTAGAGCGGATGAGCTTGGCGTGGATTTGGGTGAGATGCTTTTGGTTGGTGCAGCGTTGGAGGAGAGAGAAAGGGTCGAAATTTGGGGGAGAAAGAGAGTCGAAGGAGGAGGAGAGGCATGAGGCCATGAAAGCATCCAAGCTGAGCTAAACAACCTCAGTGGCCACCAGGGCCAAGAGATTGTGGCCGCGGATGGATGAGGCTGCCTTTGCTCCTCCACATCGTGCATACGTTGATGGATTTTTGTACACTTGCAAATTAGAATGTTTCTTTTTTAAAAAAAAATTATTTCCCTTAAAATACTTTACACAAATGATTAATAACAAAAACTTCATAACGTCTTACATGCATTTGAGAGTATCTGCTACTCATCATATGTCACAAGATAGTTAGACAAACGAGAAAAGATGGAGCGATTTTGTGCGCAAATTTTAAAATGCTCACGGGAGCATATATTTCAGGACGAGAGAAAGAAATATTAGGCCTACAAAATCTCGCATATTTTCCGTTCGTCCAACCATTTCGTGATATATAGCGAGGAGCAAATACTCCAAGGTGCTTATAAGACTAGTTGGATTTTGTGGGTCAAATCTTACTCTCTCTCTTGGGAGTATATGCTCCTAAGACCATTTGAGGCGATTGTTTTTGGACCCCTATTTTTTAGAAACTATTTTAAGGTGCCTAAAATAATTGGGACAACTATATGCAAGGTCCGATTCTGGGCGCTCGAGATTCAATTTTCCAAGCTGTTTGAGCACAAAATTAGAATATTTGACTTGAACACCCTATACTACCCTTATTTTAACCTAAAAAATAATTTTTTTGTTATTTCTCCCTTTCCAATTGTCATCTTCTTGTCTTCTTTAAAGCTTAAGGTTCCTCCTTCTTCCTTCTCCCCTCCACCTCCATCTCCATGAGTTTTCGTTCTTCCATTTTGTCTCTCCTCCGATTGTCCATCTTTCATGTGTTCCCTTGGGCTCTTGTTTGTTCTTGTTCTTTGAAACTTGGTATTTTCCATTCTTCACCACTCCCGTCTCGTGCTTTGTTTCCGTATCATCTTTAATCGGCACTCTTTTGCCACCTTGACAGACCTTTATCCATTGCCCTTCTTCTATTTCTTCCTTTATTGTCTCGCATCGAGTCTCATTTTTTAGAAATTGAGTAATAATTTGGGTAAATTTTCTTAAGGAAGGCATATCATCTTCAAGGAGTTATAATTTGGATAACTTTATGTCTGCTGGTAAAAATGAAAGGCATATCATCTTCAAGGAGCATTGCATATAATCGGAACAATGATGACTTATGCTCAAGACACTACAAAAAATGTGATTTTAGAAACGAAATTAGAGACAAACTTGAATTTTCGTTTCAAAGTAATATTTTGAGATGAAATTTAGAAATAGAACTTGTTCGTTTACGCTGAAAGGAAATCGGAGGTGACATCGAATTTTCGTTTTTGATGATACGAAAATTAGAAACGAAAATGGATTTTGTCTCTGGTTGGAACGAAATCTCACTTTCGTTTCAACTTTCGTCTCTATAGAGACAAATATTTGCACCACTGCTTCTTCGTTGCTCCGGCCAAGTAAAGCGGATCCCACCCCAATTTCGTTTTTGCACTCTTAGTTCTTCCTCCAGGCAAGGTATGACTCAATTCTTCGTAGTGGTGTCTCAATTTTGGAGTGAATTACCATAGGTTTGGTTGATTTGGTGAATTGATTGATTTAGGGTTCAATTCACGAAGAACCAACTATCCGCATCTCTCTCTCTCTCTCTCCTTCTCTCCTTCATCCTCCTGCTACGAAGGCGACGAGACCCTACTTTCGCCGCCTCCGATGTGCTTCTTCCATTCAATTCCTTCTTCAAGTTAGGCTCCATTTACTTTTGATATTCTTCTTTTCCGATTTTGATTCTTAATTGCATGTAATTGTTGTGGCTTGATCGATGTTGTTTCTTTTGGCTTACTAATGAGTGTTTCTCGATTGATTCTCAACTTGCTAGATTAATTCATCTTTCATATTGTAATTAGGAGAAAAGTCATGTTAAATGTTGTTAGTTCGGATCAATTCTTAAATCCATCAACAAAATGTTAGCTCTAATTTTGGTCTTGCTTTTATTGTTGTTTGTGCTCGGTCTTTTGGCTAATAATGAAAAATAGAAGAAGAAACTGTTAAGTATGGGTTGTCTTTGTTTTTTTTCCTTTTGTTCGGGGTAGGTTGTCGATATCATTTGATCGTAAATTAGATTAAGATGGAGTTTCATGCTAACCACTCACCGAAATCATTCCACTTATAAGGTTGTCATATAAAAATAGTATTTTGAGTGATTGAAATCCACTTAAGTAAGGTAGGCCATTCGTATTCATCATATTGTTAGCCAACTTGAGTACCGAAGCTTTATAAGGCTTGAAGCCGGGTTCTTGGAGCTTGTTGTCATTAGGTCGAGGTTATTGAATTTTCGAGAGAGGTCCGACGTGTGTTACCTTTAGCCTCTGTCCAATCGGTCATTGAATTTTCAGAGAGGTCAAGTTGCTTGAAGCCTTTCAAGTGGAAGGAAAATTGAGGCATTGAAGTCATTATTGAGATCGAAATTGGAGAGTGAGATAGAGTATACTCAGCCATTTGGTCCACACACAACTCCATACCAACCACAACACCCATCACTCGGTGTTATCTTCCTTCCAAGACATGAGTAAAGGTGGGTCCTTGAATTCAGCTTTGAGGTCCATAAGGGAATTTATGTGAGCATGTGAATTGAAATTTCTAATTTATGTATATAATATTTCTTATACTTGAATTTATCGCAAGTGAGTGAATTTCATGTGCCTCCCACACGTGCTCGTGACCTTGGAGAAGAGATTAGCGGAGGGGATCCAAATCAATCTTCTCAACTGCGAACCAAAGAGGCACTATCTAAAAATGGGTTGTGGTATGTAAAATATTATCCATATAACACATGTGGCACCTTATTCATTTCTATATGGTTTTGAATTACTATCATCTAATGTTTATTTTGTTTAGAATTGCAAAAGGTTTAATAACCTACTTTGGTGCAAAATATAACCAAAGATTTAAAGAGACACTAGTTACAACAATGCGATTATTGGAGGAATGCACCGGAAGACCACAAACGTTGGTGGTGGAAAGCTTTTGGGGCAATTTGTCCTACTTATATCATAATTTATGCATTTTGATTGGTGTCCTAATTCATTCCCCCTCTCTAAAAAAGAAACAAAAAAAAAGGCTTGTTTTTTCTAACTAATAAATATTTATTTGTTAAGTTATCTAACTAATAAATTCAAAAATTATAACATTAGGCGTATATCAAAAGTTAATTAGCTTCTTTGATGGTGTCAATACAATATATTTGGTCCGAGGAATTGAATGATGAAGTCTACGAGGAATGGAAGAAAAAGCATCCGAGCACCTTAAGGACATGGTGTTCAAGGAAAAGAGCAAGCTCGAAAATGAAATTGTGGAGTAGTTACCAAATAAACTCGGACAATGAGTGAAGGGTTTCGGAGATGAGCCAAAATTCAAGGAAAGATCACAACAACTCATTTAACAAGTTGATTGGACCTAAAGCGGGGACCATCCACGCCATGGGATTGATATCAGCCGAAGAAACCGAAAGGCCAATGGCAATTTGACACTCCTTTAACATTGTATAAAGCAGAGTTTATATATTTACTTTTTTTTTTTACTAAAAGGCGCTTCAAGATGGGAAAAAACCTAGTGCCTCGGCCATCTTCGTGAAGACTCATACTAAAGACAAGGATCGGAGGTAGTTTTCTATGACAAGCGAGGCCAAGTCGGTTTGGGTACGTATACAAAACTACCAATGATTTAAATGGAAATATTATTAGATGCATAATTCAATTAATACATGTCAATTCTTATTATTTTAAATTCATATTGATTGGACTCGGTGTGTGGCCGTTGAGTTGGTTGTTGATACTCCGAGTGGGCGACTCGTGGAGTTTAATATTTTGTTGTAACTTCTTGTGCATGTATAAGGTTATAAGCCTAAGGGAATGACCATATTTTACACGTAGCTCTGCCGAAAGTTTTCGAAAAATTTCAATAAAATAAAAATAAAAAACTTTTCTTGAATTGTCACCGATATTGAGATATAGGGAATGATCAATTATCTATGCTTTTTTTTTTATAGTTGGAAAGCATTGTAGAGTCTCGTAACAAGTGTAAAAATGAGTTGGTAGTAAGTAGTTAAGCCCATATTCAAGCCGTGTACTGGATTGTGCCTATTCGTGATCTCGCTAAGTGCCCAAATTAAAACATTAATGAGAATTTAAAGTTGAAATATTAAAAGGATAAGAGTGTTTGGACTTGGTTGGGAATTCATACATTTACGTGTAAGTTTCCCTTTTATAGTTGCTCACCAAATTTGTACCTTGGTGGCCTCATATATCTTTTCAGCATTCTATCTCTTTCATTCATCAAGTGCCCTTGTTGAGGCTTTTGGCCTCCAAATTTAAATACTTCAATTTCAACTCGGTTGATTTTTGTTTCTTGCAAGTAACAACCTTAACTTTATTGTTTCGATCGCCTTTCCCCTCATTGCTTATATGTTTAAAAATTGTAGAGTGAAAAATGTCAGTTCCTTTGCTAGCATATATATTGGCAAGGGTATATGAATAGGCAAATATACATGATTCAGGTTTCGTAAAGATCAACTTTCAATAATCTTGTTTTAGTTAGAAAGAGGTGATTTGATTAGATTTTTATAATTATTTATTGAATGATTTGTTTATTTTAGGATGAGTTTGAGCTTTTAAAGTTTAATGCTTTACAATTGGAAACCGAGGTCAATGAAGATGAACTTTTTCTTCAAGCGGATGGAGGACTCAACGAAAAGGGTTAGGTTTATAGGCTTGGGAGCCATTCACAATCCAGATTTCAAAGGCCACCTTCCGGTTGCTCATCATCCTCATCCGTGCTTTACACCCTTTTTATGGTAGCCAATTGGAAAGTCGCTTGCAAAAATCAGAAAAGAATTTTCAAGCTGCAATTGAGACACTTAAATCTACTTAAGAGTAAGTTAAACAACAAAAGGATATTATTTTAAGAATTAAAGCTCAGCTTGGAAGCTCCATCACTTAGAAACAACCCTCCCCCATTTGGAATGTATGTTTTTACTATGTTAAGCTATAAATATGTTGATATATATAAGTAGCTAGTAGGTCACGGTACTTAAAATTTAGAATTTGTCATGTATATATTTGTCTTGTTTAGAAACAAAGCTACTCTATATGTAATGATTTTAAAATTTAAAATATATGCATGGTATTTTTGGTATGTTCGTAATTTCTTTTAGGTATATATATATATATATATGTATATATATATATATATATATGTATATATATATATATATATGTATATATATATATATATATATATGAACAGAGTTGAGAGCCAATTTGTGGTATAAATAGAAAATTAAAAATTTAGAAACGAAATATATTAATTTGGAAACGAATTATTCGTACATGTTGAAACGAAAAAAATTGTTTCTAAATTTGTTTGCATTATATAAACAAAAATTTCGTCTAAGTTATTTTGTTTCTAATTTCCTTTCAAACGAAATAAAAATTTTTAATTTAGAGACGAAAAATTTTGTCTCTATCCGAGATGAAACTAACTTTCGTCTCTAAATTTCGTTTCTAATTGAAGCGAAATTTTGTTTCGTTTCTAAACTCCATTTGTAACAATGAGTTTAGAAATGAAAATGTTTTTGTTTCTATTTCGTCTCGTAAATGCGTTTAGAGATGAAAATTTTCGTTCTAAAATGCCTTTTTTTTGTAGTGAGATGTCATATGTTTGGAGAAAGGACGGTTTCACATTTGAGGGAAAACCCAAGAAGGGAATACTTGAAGTGCTTAAGATGTGAGAGGTTCATTAATGGGTAGATCCAAATGTTGTTGAGTGTGAGAGGACCATTATTAGCTTGCTGAGTGAAATCAAGAACGGTTTGTAACAATTAAGAATCATGTACAAGTTGATCGAGAAGGGTTTGAGCATTGTTATCATGTTATTAATTAGACAGATTGTAGTTGTTGGATTGGCCATAGTTGTTGATTGTTATGATAATGTAATGGAGAAAAAATAATGTTATGGTAATGTCATTTCAAGTAACATGTTGTTTGATTGTTATGATTGTAGTGGTTGAGTTTTTTTTCCTTGTTGTTTGATTGTTATGATAATGTAATGAAGAAGAAAATTATGTGGTGTTTGCTGATTGCTATTGTCACTTTGAATGAAAAGAAAATTCAATTAGCATTGCAACACGAAAACAAAATAACATCTATTTGTAAGCACAACAAATTACAAGTTGTTCAAGGTTAACAGAGAACTTAATCGTTGTAGACACCCAAAAAGTGTAATCCCTTTTCTATTTATTTTATTTGTTATCCCGGTGATGAAATCTAAGTCTTATTTGCTGATTTGAATCATGGTCCAAGTCTAATTGGCGTGACAGAAGTCGATAAATCACAAAGAACCCATTAGCACCACAAAAATCAGCTTTCTTTGCTTTGGGCCGGGCCACAAATCTATTTTTTTGGGTCGGGCTCCTAATAAGGAAACCCAAACCCGCACCAAAAATAAAACCTTCCAAAAATAGAAACTTGTCAAAATGGAAACTTTCCAAAATGGAAAGTTACCAAGGCCGGCACCATTCACCTTCGTATCGTGCGAAAACATAGTGTTTCATCTGTTTCCCTTTGTGCCCAACCGAGGCACGTGAATCCGGCGACCGTAAGGTATCGTTTTGACTTGCGCTGCGTTTTCAGCATTTTCTTGACAAAACGCTACGATTGGTAGTAATGTCCAACTAAAGCACGGAACCGCAGAAATGACCGTACGACGTCGTTGGAGATCGGCACCACGCATCTCGGCCCGCTCCAAGGAATTTCCGGTTAAAGGCGATTTGGTCCAATTTTTTCCGATTTTTGGGCGAGTTTATTTATGCATTTTCGACGACTAGTTGAGTGCTCTTTAGGTCATTTTTGTGACCTACCATTTCTCTATAAATAGAGAGCTTTAGCCTCTCATTTGATGACTTGGTCATTCCTATGCCATACGCTGCTGAAATTTAGCTAAGAGCTACTCGAATCGTCAGTATCGGTATTATGATCTCTTGGCTCTTTTTCAGCTAACTATTACTCCACCAAGCATCTCATTATTCTCCTACACTACTCTACCTCTACAAAATTCCATAAAAGCCTACTTCAGTCTTGTTCATCCATTGTCATGCTTCCGGATCTGTTCACGATTCAAGATCAACAGGTGGGATAACCTCGAGGGAGCGCATTTTATTATTAATCCCGATTGCGGTTTATTTAATTTATGCTTTTTATCGCTTTTTGTATTGTGGAAAAAGATGTAATCACATTCAATTCCTCCCCGCCTACTCGTAATTTTATTTTTTTGTTTTCTTTTCGCTTTTCTTTTCCACTCTATATTGCTTTCTTTATCGCTTTTCTATTTGCTTATTTATTGCTTTCTTCACATGCCTTGCTTGGTTTAATTTCCACACTTCACATGTTGTGTGCTTGATTATTTAAACATGTTATTTTTACTCACAATTCAAAATAGTAGAGGCCGCCTGTTGACGGGCGGAATGGAAGGACTTATCCCGACATTTCGTACCTTCGCCCCCAAACTATGGATTCTCGGTTCTAGACCATTTGAGTTATTTTTTAAACCTCTTTCAAGCTTAGTCTTCCCATACTAAGATTGGAAGAGTCTTCTTTATTTTTGTTAACTTTTATTTCTAAAACCGATCGGCGACTCCCTTTTCCTATTTTATTTCTCCTTAATTGCATCTCGGCATTTTAAATTAAAAATGAACAAAATTGGTTTATTTTCTCGACAGCCAAGGCTACGGATCGAGACTGATTTTTTCAATCTCGGCTGGCGCCGGTACCGGGTAGCACTAGCTCTCGCTGGGCCGGCTAGTGGATGGGCTTGGCTTTGGTCGAAGCCAGGGTTATCCATTGTTTTAGCCCAAAAGCCATGCAGCAGAATGTAGATTGTATTTTGTTTTTATTTTCCTAAATTATGAAATAATATCCCTAGACTTCTAAAATTATTTTCTAAAATAAGATTAATAAAATCACCAATCACCTTTACTTAAACTATTTTAATTAAATTACAAAAATCGAAATCTCAATAAGAGAAGCACCCTCACTTTCTAAATCCATGTTCAAAAATTAATCTTCAAAAACCAAAAAGAGACCCGACATTCTTGGGGAAGGTTGGTCCCAATCCGGTTCCCTCAAGGGGGACGGATCGTGGTTCCTATAATCACATAATCTTCCCACAATAGATTACAACACCAAAAGAAAATTCAAAACACTATCTTAATCACTTAATCTTTCAACAAATTGAACAGATCAACTTGTAAGCCACAATGCACTTCCACTTTTGATGAGTCGAGGACTTGATGGATCTAATGGAGCAAAGGTAGATGGAGCATATGTAGGGGAACACATGCAGAGAGAGCAGAGGCAAAAGGAGCAGAAGTAGAGGGAGCACATGGAGATTGTATTTTCCATGCCTTGCCATGAGTTTTGGAGGTCTTTCCCTTGGCCTCGAGTTGATGCTTATAGGGCGGATAGAGTTGTGGTTATTTGGGGTTTTCCTTGGCCTGCCACGAGGTTTAGGCTCCTTATTTTTAGGTTTCCTTTTTCTCTTCCTCAATAATCTTCCAATTCATCCCTTGACTCCCTACAAGTATAGGAATTGTGTCTAAGTTTAAGGCATTTAGTACACATGTGTAACAAACTCAGCTAAAAAGTTTTAAATACATCATTTACCTTGAAATGAAAGGGAAAATTTTCATGAAAAGATACATGTGGTGCCAGTCCCTTGTAATTTATGTGACAGTTAGAACATCATGAGAATACGGTTCTGCTTCTCTTCTCTTGTGTTTTGCTGGCCTGCCGAGCTTAACGTGATGGTGATGGGATCTAACTCGACAAGTTCCTCTCTTCCCACATAGAAGGATCAACAATAGGATGAACGACGTGGTTGTAGAGGTTTTTGTATGTTTCTCTACTAAAACAGTCCTCCACATAATCATCTAATGAGTGTTTCATCCTTAGAATGCACCTTGCTGAGTTTACAAAGGATTCATGTGTGCTCGCCACCTTTTACGATCACAAAATTTATCATTCAACCTAATTGTGAAGTTGGTTTGTCCCTCTTTTACATCAAATTCTACATTTCATGCATGCAGTATGCTTGAACAATTCTTAATATCCACCTCTGTCTCTCTCAACTTTATCTCAACGAAAGGCACTAGTTTACCTTTCCAAGTTTGTGCCTTTTCATACCTCTTCACAAACCTATTACCAATTAACTTCCTAATTTCCTCAAGCATGGATAAGCAAGGCGGTCCTGTATATTTCAGAATGGCATGATTAAAACTCTCCAGAAAGTTAATAATATTATTCTCACACTTCAAATTCACATCAAACTTAAACCTAGCCCATAACTTTAATGGCTCATTGTCTCTAAGCCAATGGTATGCAGCTGGATCTTGCTTCTTAATTTTTTTCATGGCTTTTAGATGCACAAAAGGAGCATAAGCATTTGTAGCAATGTAAAAGTATGCATGCAATCAAGCACCTATATAAAAGAAGTAAAGCTCTTAAAGTTATACCAATAGACAACAAACTAGAAAGCATGCCAAATTTTTTAAAATTGGTACTTATTAAGAAAAAGTGAAACGAAGTTCTTAAATTAATGGATAATGTATATCCTCCTTAAAGCGAGTTGGCATTAGGGGTGAGCGGGACCGGGTACCTGGTCATTTTGGCCGGACCGGTCCCGGTCCCGGTTGGAACCGGTCCAGATTTTTGGACCCGGTCCGGTCCCGGCTTCGACCGGGTCCAAAATCTAGAACCGGTCCCAGCACCTGGTTGGAACTGAGTCCAGGACCGGGTACCGGTTGCTTTATTTTTTTTTAAGTTTTTCATATATTATTTTTATTTTTATAATTTTTACATTTTTTTTGGTAAAGTTTTAGCCAATAATTATCATTTATTTTAACTATTTTCTTTACTTTACAACCTTGTAATTATAACTAATAATCCAAGTATTAACAATAAAAATGCACATACAAAACAAATAAAAAATTACAAGTTAGGGTTTGTTTGGGATTATTTTAAAAAATAAAAATAAAACCGGTAACCGGGACCGGGTCGGGGTCCATGATTTCATTACCTGGTCCCGGACACGGTTATAACCGGGTCCTAAAATTTGGACCCGGTCCCGATCCCGGTTCAACCGGGTCCGGTTCTGGACCCGCCGGTCCAGACTCGATCCGGTCCGAAACCGGTACCCGGAATTTTTGCTCACCCCTAGTTGGCATGACTTTTTTAATGCATTTATTAGCCCCTAATACACCAATATATGTAAAATTAATGAACATTAAAAAAATGAATAAAAATAAAATGTTATGATTGAAACAAACCAATTGTAACTATTTAAGGAATGTGAACTTACTTTATGCCTATCTCGAGATGATTGTGTGTCCGGAATGATCCTCCACTATATCAAGTGCCCTTACAAAGCTACTTAAGAAAAAACTCCATTCTTCTTCATTCTTAATTTCAACCACTCGCATATGCTAATAAAAACTAACCATTGTTTCCATCTAAAGCCATTACAGTAAGGAGCACTCCCTATATACTCTTCTAAGGTGAGTGGAATCTATCCCAATCAAGGGCCTACTGAACTGCTTGAATGCAATAATAGAAGGACCAACGCAAATAAGCATGTGTTTGACAACAGGATTCTTAGCAGGCCCTTGCTCTAACCAAGTGATGACACAAACAGAACCTGGATTTTTGCTTTAAACTTTTAAGCATATTGAGGCAAATACTTGTATCCCTCTTCATGCTTACCTTCAACAACCTGTCGTTAATAGTCTTCTTGCCCTCCAAGCAAATATAGTATGGGATAAAAGTTGAATATTTCTTCATGATAATTGATTGTATTCCTTTCACATCAATTTTTGAAGAAGTAATGAAATAAGGCAAGAAGTTTTTAGCAACCCAAGGTGAGTTAGCCATCCTGTTTCTCTCGGGCCTGTCACACACATGTTTTCTAGTGTGTAACTTCACCATCAAGGTAGCCTTGTCAACAAGGACACTACAATGAATCCTACAACTACGCCTTAGATCCTCACATCTCTATGTGTACCTGGTCTCCTCATTTTTCTCTTTCTTCATAATGAATCCCTCTACAATGCAATAATCCCTCATAATTACAAGTAAATCCTCCTTGGAATTGAAAATATTACCCGCCATCAAACTTATCCTTCCATCCATGTTCCTCTTCCACAAACACTAATCAAATTTGAACCATGATCCAAGTTAGCAAATAGGACTGGGATTTCATCATCGGGCTAACAAAATAAATAATGGAAATAAAAAGATAAAAGCAACACGTTTCGGTGTCTACAGTTAGCCCCCACTTTGACCGAGTTTGAAAGACGAAGGCTCAAAGTTGACACTAAAGGGTATTTATCTCGTTTTCTAACTTCTTTTGGAATGTCAATCAATTCAAGGCGTCCGGAATTAATTGTTGTTGAACCTGAACTTCGAAAATGGGGCCTGGACTTGATCACGATTCATGCGTTCGAATCCGGCTAAATAGTCTTGAGCTTGGCTTGATCAAAGTCCTAAAGCTTGGTAATTTTCTGAAGCTTGATTATTTTATTGATCTAAAGCTTTGCTTAATAATTTTGTTGTACTAGCATATTGTTAGTAAATAATCATATTCACAAAAAGTTTAGTATTTTTACGTGAATAATTCGAGTCAAAACAGACCGGGTAATGAATCGGCAAAGTTGAAACAGTGGGTCCATGAGCCTACTTGCATGCACAGACCTACGCCATTGGTCGGCCATGCTTGATGGAGCTCGACACCGGTTAGGCCTAGGCCTACTCTTGCAAAGCTAGCACTGAGCTAACTCCGGTCGAGGCCTTGAAACCGGCACCGGCTAGGCTTTGGGCAAGGGGTTGTTGCAGCACATGTATCCGGCCACTCAAAGCTTGGTCTCCCTCTCTTTTGTTTTGAATTTGAAATGTTAGCCAAGTTTGCCTATAAAATGAGAGCCTTGTGTGTTTATTTTGCACAACTCAATTGCTTTTCTCTTTTGCTTCTTCTTGCTCTAGTTTGCCCCAATTCTTGTTTTATTCATTCTTTGAGAAAACTTGAGTGGCTTTCTTCGATGCTTTAACATATCCCGAAGGCATGCTCATCCCGTAAGGACTAGAGCCAAAAACCTAACTCAAGAAAACTTCTTAGTGTGAGAGTGGCGTCCACACCATGAATGGAACCCCAATGACCTCTTGGTATAGGCCGAGAGCTATGTTTCTTTATTGGTGATATCCATTACGATAAGTGCCTTGAATTGAATTTCTTCTTTTATATGCTAGTGTGGAACTTTTAGCTAAGACATTTTTTGAACCTCCACTTTTGTAGAGGGACACCACTTGTAATAACGGTGCCATTACAAAGTTCTTTGATACCTTCATAGGGCGGAACTACTCGTTGGAGCAGGTTCGACTAGTGTTACCTTTGAGTCATATTGAGTCATATGTGTGACCGCACGAAATGGGGTATTACCCAGGCCATGTTGTGAATAGTTTTGGGATACAACGAACACTTTCCATCTCTCGTTTGGGGAAATGACCATTAATCCCTTACATTTCGCCATTCTCACTAGTTTAGACTTCTTGGGGGCCTGTAGTTTATGACCGGGATTTTTATAAGAATTGTGATTATTTACATCACCTTTTCGGTCCCATAGCCTCTCGATTTTCCTAGGCTAGTTACCTCAAGTATTCCGTCCTTTTGAGACTTTTGAAAATACTGAGTTGTGGGTTGTGCATAGCCTGCAACAACAAATTTGCATAGTAATTGCACTTATGTTATGCATGTCCATTTTTTCGACCAAGGGTCCAAAGTACATGTCCATTATTTAGTGAATTTAGTAGACTTCAATAAAATCAAGGATCTTAACTGGAGGCACCCGCATATACTTGCTTGATAAGGGGCTTGCATGTCCGGGCTAGGCGTACTACTTCGAAAAGATTCGGATAGCTACATGCCCTTATATAGCCTATGAAAGTTCATTGAGGTATGCTGATTCCTCTTAGCCTTTGAATATTTATCTTGAATGGATAAGAAATTTACTTGTGTGGTAAATTTACAGATCGTGGTTATATGAGTATTTCCCCAATTTTCACTAGATTCAAGGAATCATCCATCTTTCTTGGCAACGAGTGGCATGGGCAAAGGTTCATCTCATGCGACGGAAAGCGCTTGGGATTCCATTTCTATGGTCTTCCCTCATCAATGTGGCCACGATATGTAATTTGACAACTCAAATTTCAAGCTAAAATGCTCTGAAATTTTCACTACTTTTTAATCTTAATTTCTGGCCTAGCCCACGGTGCAGTGTGGACCGTGGCCTGGGTCGTGGTGAGGTCGGCGCCGGCCATGGGCCGTTCGTCACCACTCTTGTTTGCCTTGTCTCACTTTGTTGTTTCATGGGTCATGTGTTGAAGTTGGCCAACTTTCATCCTTGGTCCCAGAGTTAGCTCCCTTCGAGGTTTCGGGTCGCGAGGGAGTTGAGTGAGAGATGAGTTTTATTTGAAGGTTTGTTTGTCTTTTGTTGGTACCTTGGTGAGCGAGTAACACCTCAAATTCATCACAATACATGACCACCTTTTGTCCCTCAAAACCCGTCACAAAAGTATGTTTTACTTCCTCCCAATCACTCCGAAAGAGCAAGAAGAAATGACCATGGGATACCCTTATTGACATTTTTTGGATGCGAGTTCATTCTATACTTAGTACTTGGGATAGATTACGACTTGAATGGTAAGATTTAACTTGCTCGTTCTCTTGATTATATTTCTGGTATGGAAATTAACCTCATGTTGATACGAGATCCTCTCAGGCGAGATCCATAATCCAAGTCTTGAGGTTGATGTGTCTCGGCCTAGAGAGCCCCTACACATTATCATAATTCGGAACTCTTGGAGTCGACATGTGTGGGTTACCCATTCCCAAGGAACTGGAAGGAGTAAGATTATTATGCTTTTTTGCTTTTAATTGTATGTTAAAGATTCCTTTCTAACATGATAAAATTTCGATATGACCAAGAGCAGTCTAGGATAATATTTATCGATTCCAGTCTACCCTTCATGCAATCAAGGGTTTATTCTCCGATCGTGCATTCCGATCATTTCTAGTAAATCAAAGTTAGTTAAATGCTAACTTATGAGTTCTTAGTCCATGTGCTAATCATTCTTTTACTATTATAGGATTGTTGTTCAACGTCTCCTCCTTCAGGAGGTTTCCTAAGCAATTCGGGCTCGTGCTCATACTACAAGCCAACCTCAAATGTAGTCCAATAGTGCCGCTGAACTGGTATTTCACAACGCACATCCCGGCGTTCTCATCAACAGAGTTCCTCTAAAGCTGGTTGAGTTCATCCGCACTGGGTCTAGTTCCTCTCGAAGCTAGGCCTAGCCCATCTAGAGCTGGTATTAACATTGTCCCTTTGTAAGCTCTTGACCCTTAAGGCAACCCATATGATTTTTGTTGGATGTCCTATAGTGGACCTTATTATGAGGCCTCACAACCAACCTAGGACTACGGGGCTAGCTCTTCACACGCGGTGTAGGATAGGCAAGCTTCGACGCCAATCGTGGAGGACATGGACAATATGACGATGATGAAGAAGAAGATTGAATAACCACTTATAGGGTGTTGTGCGGTTAATTTTAATGTACTTTGTACTATTATTAGACTCTATGCAATGGAATGAATGCAAAAACTCGATCTAAAATGTTTACTTTATTTATATAATGAGAAAAAATTGTAAAGACCAATTCGAAAAATTGCACGTAGCCCCCATTCCCCCAAAAGAAAATAATGAAAAGGAAAATGGGAAAAGATAAGTGAAAATAGAGCACCGATCCAATTGAGTGGGTCAGTAAACCGCAAAGTAAAAATGGGCCATGAGCGGGATTGGCCTAACTATAGGCGCTGAAATCGAGGAGGATGGATGAACCGAGCTGGTTAAACCGAGCACTGGTTTAGGGCCTGTTTTGTGCCTAGTTTGGCCTAGGTGGGGCAAATTACAAGAAGAGAAAACTTGACAAGTTGCTATAAAAAGGGCCATGGCAGGGTTCCGAGAAATGCACGTTAGAACCTAACGAGAACTTCCTAAAAGTAGATCCCTAACACCTCACAATTTCCCGCTTCTAATCCTAAAATAAACTTCATCATTGAATTGACCCGCTGGATGCACGACATGAATGATGTCAATAAGCTAGGGTTATCAAATTGCGGGTTGAACACCTTATTCAACATCGGACAAGTTAAAATTCACTAGGCACTTTTAAGAGTTACGGTGTCCTTCCGGGATCCCGATCGACTTGTGTTCGGTTTGGGGACAAAGAACCGTGTCCTCTCTCTAAAGAGTTTGACGCCATTCTTGGCAACCATCATCGTCGATCTAGACTCTGGTTCTAATGTTATCAACTAACATGGCAGGAACCTACAATCATTTGTTAGTCCTAACTAAAAGGAATCTAAAGTGGATTTTGAATCGGGATGAAGTGAACTTGGCTAATCTAATGTTTCACTTATATCCCATGTATGGGTCAAGTCCGGCACTTATCTAGAGGTGTTGGACCATCATCATGTGCATGATAGGTGGCTTCTTACTAGTGGGAGGCCACGAGAGATATGGCACTTGCTACTCTATTGAGTGTGACTCAATAATTGGGGAATACCATTCGTTGACCCCTTTGATTGTCATTGAAACCATCCTTGGGCTAGACTAGGTATAGACGAAGACTTTGCGAGTAGCCCCTTGTTGTTGCTTCGGTAAGAGTTCTAAATAGTCGAGAACCCATTATCACTATCGGAATACAGGGACATGGCAACACCGAGCCCTAATTTTTTTTTTATTATTTTATTTTACTCCTATTAGGCCTTGAATTAAGATGAATTCGGTCGTGTATTATATGCATATCTAGTTGGCGGAGCATTTCGAGTTGGTGCAAGGACCCGCAAAGGCGGATCAGTACTTAGCTACTCAATTCTATCAGCAGACCTTGCCTTCCGGTTTTGACACATAAGGCTGCCTCTTCGTGGGAGTCTTGGTTTAAGGCGGGCGTCCCATAAAGTGGTATATTGAGCATTGGAAGGTGTCCCAATTTAGGACACATATCTCAAGACCCCCTTATGTATATTTACTTGGGATTTAGAATCGGTACGTACTATTTTCCAGACTGTGTCATGCGATAAATAGGTCGAGTGTAGGATATCCGTTATCCGGATTGCATCTCGCTTGCTTTATTTGACGTTCGGTTAGTGTTAGGCGGGTACAATCTTGGAGCGAATATTGGATGAATCCGCCTTGGTTGCTGAAGCCTATAGACGAATGTCCTGTAACTCGTCTCCGCATTTTATCTAGAATGGATAAAGGAGACTAACCTCGAGGCGCAAGACACCGAGGGCTCGAGAATGTGATCCGAGGAGGAGTGCTCCTGCTACTACACCCTTGAATATCCACGAAGCGGCCTCGTAAGCCGATGAATGGGTTTTCCGCAGAGAAGTGGAGGCTATGAAAGAGGAGGAAAGAAGGGCTAATAGAAATGAAGAATCGAAGAAGCGAACACAAGGGGACACAAACCGAGTCTAGTGGTTCGAAGGGAAAGAAAGTGAAGATGGATTAGGGCTTAGGATTAGGAATAAATAATTTTTGTTCGCTTCGTTAAAACTTATTTAATTTCCAAGTCTTATGCTTGTTATTTCCCTTTTAGCTATGTACTTGGGTAAGTAGTAGGCTTACCCATATTGTTAATAAAGTAAAAAGTATGTTTTGTACTCACTTCTATGCTTTATTTTTATTTTTTAATCGCTCACCTAAAGTGAAATAATTGTAATGGACCGTCTAAAATGGACCGCCCCAAAAATAACCAAACATGGAAAAAGGAAATAGTGGCGGACTGAGCTTGACCTAGCCATCTAGTCATTGACAGGGCAGCGGTCGGCACCGGCTGGGTCCTGGCCTAGTTTGGGCTAGGCTCGACGATGGTCTAAGTTGTTTAGTTTAATGCTAAACATATTATTTCTTCAACGGATCTAGGTTGATGTACTGAAATAACTCTTCCCTATCTAAGTCTCGTTAATTTAATCGCTCCTCCCAGCAGGATTTGGCTAAGAATGTATGGTCCTTGCCAAATAGGCTTGAATTTCCCTCTAGGATCCTGAATATTTCCCTCTATTTCCTTAAGAACCAAATCATCAACTTGTAAGTGACGAGGTTTGACCTTCTTATTAAATGCCCTTGATATACATGCTTGGTATATTTAG
This sequence comes from Talinum fruticosum, assembly GCA_021018815.1. Lineage (NCBI taxonomy): Eukaryota > Viridiplantae > Streptophyta > Magnoliopsida > Caryophyllales > Talinaceae > Talinum > Talinum fruticosum. The sequence goes on from JAITYX010000020.1 coordinate 608,378, forward strand.
ACATTATGTAGAGCAAGTAAACGTCATTCATCTAATAGGATTAGCTCCTCATAACATGCTTTAGCCTGATCCGCTTTGGAGATTTTACTTTCAGCTATGATCCTTAATGATATAATAACAATCTTTATTAGAAGGACTGCTTCCATGGCATACATTAGGGAGTAAGGTGTTGCTCCCGTGGAGGTTCTAATTAAGGTTCGATAGCCCCATAAAAACGGACGACAACTTGTCAAGCCGGTCTTTGTAGCCGATGGCCATTTTCTCCACTATCTTGCGGATGTTCTTGTTATAGCTGCCTTGACTACTCCATTAGTCCGAGGGCAATAGGGAGAGGATTGTGATTAGGGGTGAGCATGACTAATGGGTACCCTAGAACCGGACCGAAACCGGTCAAACGGGTAAGGTTCCGGAGCTGGAACCGGTCAAACGGGTAAAGGAAAGGTTCTAAAATTTAGGAACCGGTCAAATGAGTAGGGGTAAGGTTCCTAAAATGAAATCATGGAATCGGAACCTAGAATCGTTTAAAGGGTATTTTATTTTATATTTCATAGATCTTGCCGACGGTGATGGATAAGTTATTGATGTTGAACATGTAATGGAAGTTTAAAGGTTGCATTATTTTTATTTAAATTTAGTTAATGAAGTTAAGACATTTGGTTGTATTAGTTTTTAAAGAGACTTTGTAAGATTTTGATCACATCCCGCTTTAAGAATGTTGTTTCTACTACCAACTTTGATTTTGTTAAAAATTGCTAAAAATTGTGGTATTTAATTGTTTGCTTGTTGAACTTTAACTAATTAAATGATTAACGTGAATTGATGTTTGTAAGTTTTTAAGGGTTTAAAATTTTTTTCATAAGAATAATGGTGTGAACAGGGTACCTGGAATCTAAACCGGAACCCGAGGTTCGGGGTAAGGTTCCTAAAATTTAGGAACCGGTCAAACAGAGGTAAGGGTAAGGTTCCTAAAATTCAGGAATCGGTCAAACAAGGTAAGGGTAAGGTTCTTAGTTTTGGGACGAGGTACCGGAACCGCTCACCCCTAATTATGATGCTTGATTTTATGCTTATCCAGTAGATCCGTTATCTGTTTCTTGAAGTGAATACCATGGTCACTAATCAATTCATGTGATACCCCATACTCGACAAATAATGTTGTGGGTTATAAACTTGGCCACATGATTCGACGTTATTATTACATACGATACTACCTCTATCCATTTGGTGAAGTAGTCAATTGCTACTAATACGAATTCGTGACATTCGATTCCTTTAGGGGTCATTTTACCTATGATGTCTATGCCCCAAAAGAGAATGGCCAGGGCGATGCAAGTGTCGATAGAAAAGAAGGCGGTTGATGTTGCAGGTTTACATAAATTTAACACTTGTGATATCTTTTAAAAACTCATGATAATTTGCCACCATGGTTAACTAGTAATACGCTAATCGTTAAATTTTCTGAACCAGCATTCTTTCATTCATGTGAGGTCCACATTCGCTACCATAAACATTGATCATTATGCGCTCCGCTTCATGTTGATTGACGCAAAGTAAGCTAAGTCCCATGTTAGTTTTCTTGTACAGTTGTCCCTAATTTATGAAGTATTGTGCAACTTGCATGTGAATCGCTTGTTGGGTTCTAGGTGTGGAGTTCGATGGGTATTCTCGGCTATCTAAATACTGGTAAATGTTATGGTACCAATTGTTTTGGTTGGTACTGAACACTTCTATCGCATATACGTACGCGGGCCGGCTTATTCGTTCTATATTGATGAGCATTGAATGAATGCCACTAGGGATGTTACTCATCAAAGCTAATTTGGCTAAGACATCCGCAAATTGATTATCATCCTTAGGAAGGTAGGTATATGAGATGCTATCAAAGTGCTTTGTTAACTTCATTAGATGCACTTGGTAGGGTGCCAAGGCTTCACTACGTATCTTCCATTTATGTGAGATCCGATTGATGATCGAGACTTGAATTGCCATAGACCCTAATGTTCTTGGGTTCTATTTCAATTACTTCTTGTAGTCCGGTGATGCATGCTTCGTGATTCTGCAGTGTTGTTGGTGACCTCGAAGTCCAATTTGACTGATATAGGAGTGTGTTCTCCTACTGGTGAGACTAACAAGATTCCTACCCCAAAGCCCTTCGAATGGAAGCATCGTCGAAATACATTGTCTATACGTCAACCTCTACCTGTAGGATCCCCTCGCTGGAAAATCAAAGCTGCTTCGTTACGCTTCGGTTGTCGGTTGATCAGCTTGGAATTCCGATACTACTCTCCCCTTAATCTCCTTCGTGGGACGTATTTGAGCTCAAATTCGACAACATGACCGTCTATCTAGCTATCTTATTATTGACGAGTTGTTTTTCCAAAATGTACTTAATAGGGTCCATTGGCGCTACTACTTGTACCGAGTGGGCTAGCATGTAGAGCTCGAGCTTGGTGGCCCGGACTAAAGCCAAGAACTTGTTCTCTAAGGGAGTATATCAGGCTTCATAATATAAGAATTTCTTGCTTAGATAGTGCACTGCATGCCCTTCTTTTCCATCTCGTTGAGCTAGCATGGCTCCTATTGCGATCTCTGTGGTGGCTAGATATAGAAACAATGGTTTTCGGGGTTGTGATGGAATTAAAACCGGTGAATTGGCCAAGTACATCATAACCTTTTCAAATGCTACTTGGCACTCCTCGTCCCAAATAAGCTTAGCTCTCTTTTTGAGCTTCTTGAAGATCGGTTCACGGACCATAGTCAATTTTGGTATGAAATGACTAATATACTGCAGACGTCCTAGAAAACCCCGTATTTCATTCTCTATCTTCCGCAGTGGCATCTCCTAGATGGCTTTGATCTTGAATGGATCAACCTTGATTCCTCTAAGACTCGACTACATAACCTAACAGTTTACCTAAGGTTACTCCAAAAGCACACTTTTGAGGGTAAGGCGTATGTTGTATTTTCGTAGTCCTTCGAAGAATTTCCTAAGGTTAGGTAGGTACCCTGTCCTATCCTTAGACTTGATGATCATTTCGTCAACATAGACTTTGGCCTTTTTATGTATCATGTCATGCAACAAGGTTGTGGATGTCCTCTAATATGTGGCTCCGAGCATTTTTTAGTCCGAAAGCATTACTATATAGCAACACATCCCCATTAAGTGATGAAAGTTGTTTTTCCATGTCCTTTTCAACCATTTTCACTTGGTTGTAGTCAGCATAGCCATCCATGAATGGGAGTATAGCATGATCAACGAGTGTTGGCAACAAAGATATCTATGTAATGAAAAGGAAATTCATCCTTGGGGTTCGCCTTATTCGAGTCCCTAAAGTCAACACATACATTTTGACCCTTCTATCTTTCTTTGGAACTGGAACAACATTTGTTACCCATTGAGGGTAGTGGACTACTTTGATGAACCCGACTTCTAGCTACATTTAAACCTCTTCTTTGATCTTCAAGGCCCACTAAGGTTTTATCCTCGTAAGCTTTTACTTAACCGATTTAGCATCTTCGTAAACCCAAATTTTATGTTCCGCTATGCTAGGATCTCTCCCTAGCATGTCTCTATAGGACCAAGTACGGACATTTATAAAATTTCTGACCGAAGTAAACCGCTATCGTGCTTTTGGACTTAGAGTTTTCTCGATCTTAACCTCTTGGGGTTGATCCGGAGATCCTAAATTAATAGTTATTGTTTCTTCTATAATTGGAGAGGGATTTGCATGATTTTTCACAACTTTTATTAATTCTTTACGGATTTCTTATTCACCATTAGAGGCAAAATAATGAAGAATAGACGGAGGCAAAGAGTAAACGAGGTTATTGAATGAGGAAAAAAGTACCTCTGGAAAATGAACAAATAGAACTAGAAATAGAAAATTAGCCTAGTCCTAGACTCGAAACGGACTACTCTCTTAGGATGACAGATGAACTCTTAATCCTCTTCAATGTCAATCCAACTTATACTTGGACCCTTCTTCGTCAACATCGGTGATGAACCTTGACGGGTCCAACTTTAGGTGTGATATGGCTTGGGACAATGTTGAAACCGAATTTCCTCTCGAGCACTTCTTTTCCGCCAAGTTGGCCCAATTTAGAGTGGACAGTTCTTTTTCAAGAAGGTATGGTTCCTCCTTTTCTAGCATCGGTGGTCACTAAAGATCTCTAATCCTAGGACTAGAATGCCTTTCTCCTTCGGATAATAGGGCTCGGGAAAAATATAATAGGGAAAGTCATCCCCTTCCTTCGAAACCGCCCATTTAAGGTTCGAGGATATGACTTAATAGAGCGGAGTGTTAATAGTGCGATCCTCCTAGCCTCGTGTTTCCCACTTAACTGGAGCTACTTCCTTAGCATTGGATATTAGCCTAGACCAAACTTGTAGATGTTAGTGGGTTTAAGGGGTGGATAAATTGGATGGTATATCCTCCAGTCCTATAGTTAGGCTAGGAAAATACCACTTCTTTCTTATCATCGAATGGACACTTGGATTAGTATAAGGATTGAAGTTAAATGGTGCTTCATCCTTTTCCAAATCGGCTATAGTCTTGAGTACATACAGCTTTTCATCGTCGGCATCATGCTCAATTTTAAGAACATACTCTTTAGAAGTAATTATAGCACATAGATTATCTCCCTTAACAGTTATCACTTGTTTTTTGATGATCATTTTAACCTTCTAATGCAGTGTGGAGGGCACTAGTTGGTGATCATGTAACCAAAGGTGTCTTAGAAGGAGGTTAAAGGTAGCGTGTTAACAACGGAGATTAACAGTGGAAAGAGAGAGAGAGAGAGGGAATTGTTAATTCTTTATTTCAGAAGTTGCAGTTATGGAGGTGAGTAGTTATGGGGAAGTGGCCAAGGGAGAGGGAGAGAAGGATAGAGCGAGGAGAGAGAGAAAGAAATATGCACGAGGTAGTTTTTAGGAATGTAATTACATAAGATAATAATCATTTTATTTTAAATTATGATTAATATATATACAGCTTATTTGTTGCCCTTACGACAATATTAAGCATGTGTCAATTTAGAGTTTAAAAACTATTTAAAGTTGAAAACAACATTCACTATCCCAATGTGTAGAACCAATATTTGTCTAATACATATCACCCATGTGCTTCTGGAATTTTCTTTATATCCCTGATACAATTTGATTTTGTTTATTTATTAATTTAGGGTCTTTTCATTTTATGTGTTAAAAACTAACTATTAGTTGTGACGAGCGGTTGTAAATGATTAAGATAAATGTTAGTTGTTACGAGCTATTATGAATAATTGAGATTAACTATTGCTTGGTTTTTACAAGTTGTTATGAACAATTACGAGCTATTACGATAATTTTTTAAGCTATTACGAGCTGTTGATTGTTATAAATATTAAAACAAACATATCCTAATCATGCATCATAAATGGGATTGACGAAAAATAACCCTAGACAATTATGTAGACAAAATGAATCATATTATGCATGTAAATAGGAATGACGAAAAATAAATGGGAATGATGAAAAATAACGCTAGACAACTCTGTAGACAAAATATGTCAAACATAACGTTTGACTAAATTAAAAGCATATCCATTTTTACGTTCACAATAGTGTTTATAACAAATTGAATACTAATTATAATAACTTATAATAGCTAACATCTAATCGTAATAGGCTTTGATATATAACAACTAATTTTAACAATTAAAACAAATCTGTCTTAAATTGTCCACACTCTCATGGCCGTTGCTGCCACTATAATCCTTCCAAAGCAATTCTCTTTCACACTCTCTTCCCGAAACATCACTTCAAACCCCTCACACACGCACCGGCATCGTCTCTCTCTTTCTCCATCCACCGACCCTTGCAGAAACCGAAACCACAACCTCCACCAAATTCCACTCCTTCTCTCTCCTCAGTCTTACAGACAAGCCGGAACAGAGGGGATGGCAGACTGGGCGCCAGTGCTGGTGGGAGTGGTGCTCTTCGTACTTTTGCAACCGGGACTTCTGCTCCAGATTCCCGGATACAACCGATCTATTGAGTTTGGAGGTATGAAGACTAATGGAAAGGCTATTTTCATTCACACACTCATTTTCTTCGCTCTTTATGCTATTCTCATCCTCGCCGTCCATCTCCACATCTTCACCGGCTGATTTGAGTAGATCCGACGGCTCTGATTACTTTTGATCAGAAATCTAGATGAGATTAACCTTTTGTTTTTCTAATTGTGAAATTTAATTATGAAGATGTAGGATTCTCCCCAAAAACAAAGAAATCGAATGAGCTCCTTTTTTTTGTCTTGTGGTTAGTGGAAATGATAAAGATGAAAAGTTGAATGGCAAAGGGCTGATTTCTTTTTTCATCATTGCTTGTTTGATTATTTGCTTTTGTGCATCTTCATTTAATCTTTCCCCTTTTTTATTTCTTTGTTTTGGGCTGTGTATCTAAATATTGTTGTAAAGTAGTGTCTAAACATTTGTGCCACAATATTAGATGGCAGATGTGAGATTGAATTTGGTCAATATTATGACGAAAATAATAAAAAGAACTGCGCTATATAGTAAGGAATTCGATCAAGTGGCTTGAGTTAGGCTCTTTTGGATGTGAGCGGTGTTGGCTCGGCTTGAATCTTGTTGAGCAAAAGAATGTAAAAATTTGAAGTGCTCAGATTCATCGAGTGGGAGAGAGAATTACTGTAAGACTTTGAAGTGCCTACCTACATTTGGACATACTAAAAGATGTACGGTCTAATGTGGGGAAGCTTTTCTGTTCTGGTCATAGTTTCTTTGCTATCAGTATTGGAACCATAAAGTTATTGAATCTCCAAAGAATAATAGATCCCACAAATCAATCAACAAAAAAAAATAAAAAATAGATCCCACAACTTGCGAGATAACCATAGATCTTAGAAAATATAAGAAAATCATCGTACATCCACCTAATGAAATGTTAGGAAGTTAAGAAACTGCATAATCTAATTTCATTTTTCCATGAATGAAATAAGAAATGAGAAAGTTTAAAAAATAATATAAACTTAGTTTTAGGAGGATGAAAAATAACTAAATCTAAAATTGGTGTATGCATTCGTGGCAAAGTGTTTACTCCCCTTTTATAGCGTATAAAATCCTCTTATTTTTACATTTAGTTTTTAAATCACTAGGTTTTGCCTTGCACAAGAATCAAGATACCTAAGTATACTAGGTTTTGCCTGTGCGTTGCACAAGATACCTAAGTATTAAATTTTTTTAGTAAAATAAAAAAATAAAGTATGAATTTTTCTTATGATTAAAGAAACATGAAAAATATTCTTAAAAAATCTAATAATAATAATGGGTGTAAACTCATAGAAAATTTAATGAAATATTTAATAGAATATATTTAACAATTTTTATAAGTGATCTTAAAATTCCAAATTCCAATCCATCCAAACCATACCTCTTCATTTTTTGCCAAAAAAAAAAAACTTGCTTCGAACTCTAATAGATTCCCTTCAAGCAAATTAATTCATTGTACGTTGTATCGAATAATATTTTTTGTAATGTCTTTTTGTTAAGTATTTATTTTCTTTTTAGTTAATAAATTTAAATTTAAATTGAGGTTAGTATTTTATCTTTCGAAGAGTTTGGTTTATTTATATTGTTTGAAGCTAACAAATGTTTGATACTTTTTATTTAGTCAATCCACTTTTAACAAAATTGTACTTTACAATTTTAGTTTAAATGCATTGTCTAATTATATTCAACATATATAATTTATGGCTAATTCCTTATATATATATATATATATATATATATATATATATATATATATATATATATATATATATATATATATATATATATATATATTTTGAGAATGTACTATTTGGAAAAGGGAAGTGGTGTGAATTTTTATATTGCTTCACTATGATCATTATAATTCATGAAATTAGTTACTTGTATAATTAGTTAAATGTGACTTTTTTTTGTTCTACCTATTATTTATAAATATAGTATACTTGATAAGTTAAATCTAATATAAGTCATAATTTCTTTTAGAAAAAAATAGGAACTAATATAAATTTTGACTAATCAATTTGTTATTTTTAATAGTTTTTTTAAAAAATAGGGGCTAATAATTTAGATTCTTGATTAAAAAAAAAGAAAAAATATATTTTTTAGAGATGTTCCTAATGGAAACTTCTCCTTTAGAATTTCTCCTTAATTTGTACTCAAGGAAGATCTTTTATTTAGGGCTTGTCCGAAATTACATACAAAATGCACATAAATATAAATGAATATAACAAAACGGAAACGAATATAAAAGAGCATAAACGAACATAAATGAACATAAAAGAACATAAACAAACAGAAATGAGTTGTTAAAATAAGAAACGAACGAACATAAACGAACATAAAAGAACATAAAAGAATATAAACGAACATAAACATAAATAGATTCCATTTTTCATGTAATTTCGAACGGGCCCTTAGAAAAAACTCCAAACACAAATTCGAATATGAGTCTAACAAAATAAATAAAGTTGAGTTTTTCTTCGACAATCTCTTTTTATAGTTCTCATGTAAGGGGTAAATGGGTTTTTGGGTTGTAATAAAAAATATACAACCCCATAAAATAATATAACATTGAAATATTTAGGAAACGTTTCTTGTGTATCAATAAACATAAGCATATTTCAAATTAAATATTTTATTGTAAATTTTATTTGGTTATCTCAAGTAGCATAATTGACATTTTTTTAATTATTAACTATTATTATCGTCATCCTTCTACTCCTTCCTATCTTCTACTTTTTTGTTTTAATGACTTAAACATAATTTTAAATTTTAAAATTATACCACATTAAAAAATGTCAATCTTGTTGATATTAAAAAATATAGATGTCAATTTATATATTATTTTTTAGATTAAACTATATCGTAATATTATTAACTACTATTATCGTCATCCTTCTACTCCTTCCTATCTTCTACTTTTTTATTTTAATGACTTCGATGTATTGTAATGATATTTGTATATTATTTGAATCTAAAAAAATTCTACTCTAGCTACTTGTTTGAGTAATGTGTAATCTTATAGTAGGTATGAGCTCATACACACACGAAGGGTTCAAGTAAGCCCTCCCTTTAGGTGAGCCCCAACTTTAGGTGAGCACTTTTAATCTCAACTATTGAATTTTGATTCAATGGCTGAAATTAAAAGAGGAAATTTTGATTTTTAAAAAAAAATTGTATTTTTTTTACGGGAGAGGGAGGGACTGAAAAATCATCGTCATTTTTCATCCTCTTTCCAGCCCTCCCAAGCTCTCTCTCTCTCTCTCTCTCTCTCTCTCTCTCTCTCTCTCTCTCTAGCTCTCTCTCTCGTCTGCAGATTTCCTCCCGCCGGCGTCTACCTTCGACCGCTTCGTCTCTTTCGCTGCCTCTATCCTCTCTTATCTCTCTATCCTCTGTGTGGCGCCTTCCTTCCTCTCACCTGAATCGCTTTCGTCGGTATCTCTCTTGCCTGAATCCCTGCTGCTTTCTAGTTCCTCTCGTTCTTCTCTCTCGCTCTCGCACATGGCTCCTCGACATTCCCTCTCCCTCTGCCTCTCGACTCGCCGAAACACGTCGACGTGTGCTTGTCGCCGTCGTCTATCTCTCTTCTCTCTGCATCCCTTCGTGGCTCTCGCTGGACTCTCCCTCTCTCCCGGCCGTAATCCCCAGTCCAAGCACCCTGCTGCTGGCGAGATTCACATTTAGTCAAAATCGTTCTCTCTTTCTTCCCACTCCCCAAAAATTAGATATACGATTTTATATAATTCTTGCTTAATTTGTTCTTTCCGTTTGATGGGTTTGTTTGCGCTAATTTGGGACAATTAGTTTGGTTTTGTATAATTCATGCTTTCTCGATCGAATATGCTTCAAAATTCTTTCGAAATTGTGCTAGCTTGGTTTTGTTTGGTTGAATCTCTGCAGTACACAGCTGAAATTGTGTCTTTCTCTCTGTCCGGAGCGGAATGCTTGCTGAAATTGTGTTAGGCAATACATGCTCAAAGAATTCAATTTTGTCTTCAGCTTTTGATTTGAGTTGGACTAAATTGTGGTGAAAAATTGACATTGTTAATGACTGAATTGTGGTTGCGGATGTTGGGAATTAGTGACTTAATTGTGTGGAAAATTTGATAGGAGTTGTGGCGAAAAGTTGAAACTGTTAAGGACTGAATTATGCTTGTTAGTGTTGGTCATTAGTGACTAAATTGTGTCAAAGAAATTGGGTAGCTTGGAGCAATGTGTATCCGCTCTAAGCACAACCGTTGGAAATCCCGCTTGAAGTTGAATAATTATTCTTAAAAATGTTCCCGAACATAGTACGAATGGTCGATTTTGAGATCGAGTTGTGAAATTTTGAATAATTATTCTTAAAAGAATCTTTAATATTCAAAGCTAGTTTCTTTTCCATTACATGCTAATAGTGTGGAATTCAGTCGATATGGGGGTAATGTAGAATTGACAAATGGTCATAAGCTAGAAATCATAAGCCGAAACCGCCACGACGATACACCATTCCTAAGGCTAGAAATTAGAAACTGTAGCAACATCGTGAAACTACCATGATTCTTTTTCTTCTCACCTTTTCCGGTTTAGGATTGGAACTCCCATGATTATTTTTCTTCGACATAAAAATACAGCAGTTGTTATATCCTACTACTCCGCCCATCCCCTGTTTTCTCTAAATATGAAACAGGTTGGCATACAGAGAAGCCACTAGTCTCTTGTGAGGACCATTTTATTGATTTGAACATAAGTGCTAACGAGTGTGATTGCTAGCAATAAAATAATGGAAAACTGAGAGTTTATATATGATGCTAGCGATAGAGGCCACTAGTCTCTTGTGATTCTAGAACTAGAGCAAAGAAAGATTATACAAAGTCTATTAGCTCAAGTGGTAGAGCATTTGTGTATAACACAAAGATGTAGGTTCGAATCCCACATAGGCTACAAATATTATCATTTACATGCCTCTAATGTTGGGTTGGTGATCTCGGTTGGCTTCACTGTTGTTAGGAATGGGTGTTGCTTTATATATTTCTCTTGAATGAAAGCCAAGAACACTCACGATCTGGCAATTTCATGTGTAATAAGTATAGAGACTGTTTTTGAGATATGGTAATTTGCAGTTGAAGACTTAGGCATAGAGACTATTTCTACGATCCGGCAATTTCGATGTGAGCACTCGGGCAATTTCGGTGTTTGATATGGACTTTGGACTATGGAATATCCATCAAACCCAAGGATTAGTGAGGAAGTGTGAAGTTCTTAGTTTTCTACTTTCCCTCTTACCCAACTCATAAACCGACCTCAATACCCCACACCCCACGTAGAGGATGTTGGAAGGATAAACATGTAGTAGCCTTATCCCGAAGTGTAGACTGTAGAGAGACTGTTTTTATGGCTCCTAAATTGATTAACTTAATTCACACTGTTACTATCCAACTACCCTTTTCTCCATTAATTTAAGTCTTGAAGGTATACTTCCCGAGAGACAACCGACAATAGCTCAACTAAATTGTAGTTTGTAAAACATCCACCAAAAGAAAGGATGACCAACTGTTTTGCATTATTACACTTGATAGGCCACATCGGCAGTTTATTTGCAAATACTTCATTAGGTGTAAAACACTCAAGATTCAAATGCAAGGAAAGCCAATTAGTTGAAACACTTGGATTATTCCATAGCAAACCTATGTGGGATTTGAACCCACATCTCCGTGTATCGAGCACATGTAGCTCTACCATTGAGCTAATAGGCTGGTAAGAGTATTATCAAAATGTTCTATATAGTTCAAGCAATACAATGAGCATAACCCTCATTTAGAACACAAAAAGGATCATAACTTACAATTTAATAACTCAAAAAATCTAATTAAGTGCTCGCAACTTTACAAAGGGCTACTAATGTCTAATAGAACATGTATATCAAAAACTAGTTCAGGACAAATGACCTATATGTAGGTCGGTGAGACTCATAATCCGACCAGGGAGAAGCTTTCTCCAATAAACTTCTTCCTATAAATGAGCAACTAGGCTGTAAGTGCGGGATCGGTTTTCTTTACCTATGCTTGAACTTCCATTCGGGAACCCATGCATAATTTTCCACAGCAGATTGCTATTTGCTATTGAAGCTATGTCTTCGAGTCAATATTGAAGCTATGTCTTTGGTCAATATTTATCTGAAGCTTTCATTGAAGCTAGGAAGTGTTGGCATATCATTTCAATCCCTTACACAGGAAAATGCGAGAGAACATAAGCTATGTCATACCTACTCCAATTATTCCAAATTCTTAGCCAATACTTAAATTCACAAAAACTCCATTAACTATCTTGTCATTGTAATTGAATCCCAAAACTCACATTTCAAACAAAAATCCAATTAACAAGCACACAACATTAAGAGAAAAGCTCGGATATCTTCAACAAGCCAAAACATCACACAAAAACCCAAATTGATACCTACGAATTCAGAATATTCAGCCCATAATCATTAAAAAAATCAAAAAATGACTCCAAAATCAGGCGGAACACTTGCCCGGAGAATCCAACGAGAGAGACATAGAGAGGGGATCGAAGAGAGAGATAGTGAGGGCATAACAGTAACAAAACTAAAAGAAAAATTAACATAACCAAACTCAACAAATGAAAAAAGAAAAATTAGGCATGAATTATACAAAACCTAAATCTGATTTTGGAAAATAGGAAGAAAGAGAGAACTCGACTAATTGAAAACCTAGGGTTCGAAAGATAATAGCCATGGATTCGGGAGGGTACGAGTCGGATGGCCCCAAGATAAGAGAGAGAGGAGAGAGAGAGAGAGAGAGAGAGAGAGACGAAAATAGAGGGGAAAGGATACTCACCGAGCCATGGATTCGGGACGCCGAGGACGAACGACGGCGAGATGAGAGAAAGACGGAACGAGCGTGAGACAGAGAGATGTTCCTATGAGAGATAGAGATAATCCGGCGAGAGAGACTCCAGCGAAAAAGAGTCCGACGAGGCCAGCAAGAGGAGCAGAGAGAGAGAGGAGTGTGCGAGAGGTTTTAGAGAGAGAGAGAGAGAGAGAGAGAGAGAGGACGAAGACTAGCAGCGCGAGAAATGAGGAGGGGTTCTCGACCCCCTTCCAAACATTTTGTGTTTTTTTCTTTTTCTTAATAAAAATATCCCTTTTCATTTCGAGTCATTGGATTTTAATGGACGGTTGAGATCAAAAGTGCTCACCTAAAATTGGAGCTCACCTAAACGAGAGGGTTCACTTGAACCCTTATATATATATATATATATATATATATATATATATATATATATATATATATATATATATATATATATATATATATATATATAAAACAACACTTCCTTTCTATATAAAAAAACACTTCCTTTATTACCTTAGAGAAATATTAGGATTGCAAGCACAATTTGAGGAAGATTAGCATTATTATTGCAATTATTAAAAAGAAAAAAATGCAAAAATTATTAGCAAATTTACTTGCCTTCACTTTCGAAATCAAGATATTAGGTTAATAGATGATTTGGAATTCAAAAGGAAATATAAGAAGGATTTTGGCAAGGAAACTAAAAAAATTCATTGATTGTCTTTTAAGGAAATAATTGATTTTAACTACTATTATTTATTTCCTTCATTAATATAAATTTTAAAAGCAAGTTAAAATAGAGGGAATAAATATAAGAATATTTGTTTAGGTGGGATTAAATGTAATGCAAGAAAGGATTTAAAAAATATATTTTAATTATTTTATTAGATTAATTCAGTCTTTTCGTTTGCTTCATATCAGTTAATTTGCTTTTAATTTAAGAGATGTTATGCTTTTGCTTAATATTGGCTAGGAAAATAATGTACTTTTTTACGGGAGGAAAATGAAGCACTTAATTTGCTTTTGATCATTAATAGAGAACTGTAGCCTTGTTGAATCTGGACCCTTGATCGGTGGTGCTTATGAGCCTGAAGAGAAATTAACCCAATCTCCCTTTTTCTTCAATTTCTCATTTTAATACATCAACCATGAAACATTAACATCCGTAAATTATATATTTGAATAAACATGATGAAAGACCATCAATTATTATTATAGGGAAGAACAGTATATATGGAAAATTCATGAATCCATAAATTATATTAATATAATGTGAGATGATAAATTGAGTGTTTCTTTTATGGGGTGTTATTATTTGTTTTTTGACACAAAAAATGGGGCTTTATTTTAGTTTGATGGTAATTTGTTTCAGTTATCTTTTTTTTATATATATAAAAGAACAAATTTTCAATTTCTAACTATGAAGAAGAAGATCAACGGTTCTACAAATAAAATAATAATATAAAATAATAATATTTAAATTAGTATATCATTATTAAAAAATATAAAATAATAATTTTTTATATTGATAATATATTATTTGGAACCTACAATATTGTAACACAAATACAATTCAATTGGTAGCCTAATTATCTAAATTTATTTTTTAAAATAAAAAAAGCAATTATATTCAATGTTATTGCCACGTAAGCGTCTTATATGTAACACTCATACAAAATTTATACTCAACTTTTAATATATACTAGTATTATGCCCTTGTGATGCGAGGACTTTAATTATTTTTAATTTTAATTTTATTAATGTCAATAAATAATAAAATATATAGTTTTAAAATAGATGATAATTTTATAACAATATAATTGGTGTTTTTTAATATAATTTTTAATTTTTTTAATTTTTATATCATTTGCTACTTTTTAAAATTCTCTAATATGTGATATTTTTTTCTTTTTATTTTTGATAGGTACATAAATATTTTTAAATATTAATTAATTTAATAATAATTATATTACATTCTTACTAATTACTTTATACATATGCAATTAAAAATTTATTTATTTTATTTAAACTATAGTATCGTATTATGGTCATTTATTTAGTCAAGTAATCCTATATGGTTATTACATACGTGTTACTTATATAATCATATGTTTTTTGTTTTAAACCAATATTTATATATTGATTCTCTCTAACTTTTATAAATAATAAAAAGTATATTAATGCATTTATAGAACGATAATTTTAAATGTGAACAAATTAGTGTTTGGATCAATATAATTTTTTTATTTATGGTACAAATTTTTATATAAATTAATTATTTAAAACATAATTAAATACATACCTTACATAAACACTATATTTATGAGATAATTCCACATAAATATCTTATGTGTCACTCATATAGAGCTCTTACCCAACTTTTAATATATATATACTAGGTTTTAAACACGTGCTACGTACAAACTGTTCTTAAATTTTTATTTTAAGATTATAAAATTTTATATGTCTTGTTATTTTACTCTTGAATTTCATATGAATGTATTATTTATTAAAATAAACTATATATATACAAATAATATTATTTTCTAGATGTTGTTTAAAAAGTAAATCCTTTTTTTTGTGACAGAAAATCAAAGAGCTCAAATCATCAACTTTGTAAATGTAATATATAGTAGTTTATACTTATATCAATTATAATAAATGATGTGAAAGTAGAAAAACTTTAATTGTATATTATGTCAAAATTATGTGCGAATATTATTTAAGAATTTCACGTAATTTTACATATTTAAATATTTGCCAACTCTAAAGTTAAGGATAGTTGTTAAAAGAGATATTAACATTTACCTCCCTCGATATATTTGGAAATCATTTATAAACCCTTCAAGTATTGATATTTATTTTTACCTACCACGACCGGAGCGAGTTAATATTTGAGCGATGCATTGACCTTTGTTGTTAATAATAAACAACATCCAAAGACGATATGTGTGTTGATGTGGCATAAAAAAGATGTACAATGCCATAATTGTCCTTTTATGATATGTGTGCTCTTTCTAGGTGTAGGGGTAAAAAGCCATTATATTTTAAAAATCGGGGACAAACTTGTCCTTTTACGATTCCGATCAGCCCTTCGCCGTTTTTTATGTTAAATATTTTTTATCTCTAAATCCAGGGTGGGTAAAAATAAATACCAAAATTTGGAGGGTTTATAAATGATTTCCAAATACATCGAGGAGGTAAATGTTAATATCTCGTTGTTAAAATATATAATATCTTATATTTTTAATTACTTTTGAATTAGCATGTATTTAGTAGATATTATATATATCTACAATATTAATAGGGTACTTTTAAAATTCTCAATTTTGCTAATATGATGTATGAGATGGTCATTTATGCTATTATAATATATGTCCATGGATGGTGGATGTGGAAAAATATTCATAAATTAAACGATACTAAATTATACATTTGCTAACTTACTGTAATACCCGTGACTTTAACTAAAGTAGTTCTAGGGAATAGAAATTTATCGAGTAGTATCCCATGGATCTAAGGAGGAGGAATGAGTGACTAATTTTATTTATAACCGGGCGTATTACATTTAGTGTTCCTTTGAATAATATTGCCGAATAAATTAAATCAAGGAATTTTCCCTTCTTTTTCTATCCGAGCTAAACCTTTGTGCATTTAGGAATTGTCATAATCGGCATATTCTAATAAGTAGGTGGCGAAGTAAAAGAGGACGAAAAATGAAAAAGTATGGACTTGTTTTATGTAAAAGGAGAGTCACCTTGGTCTGGATTATGAAGGGATAAAGGAGATTAATTGGGGTCCAATAAGAAGGAAAGGCATTGTTTGTCGGGAGGTGGTGAGACATGATGCTAAAGATAAAAGAAAGGGGGCTCGGGAAGGCGAAAGGAAAAGACGCAGAACAAAGGGAACGGAAAGAGGGAGGACCGAAGGAGCGAGAGAGAGAGAGAGAAGACGAGCGGGTGTGAGGGCTAAAGAGAGATCGAGGAGGCTGGCGAACATCGCAGACCCGAAGGCAAGCAGCCGGCGACGCGAGTAGGCGGCGAGTGAAGGGAAAGAGTGAGCGATTGGGACAGAGCGAGAGGCGAAAGAAGAACTCGAAACAGAGACAGACGAGAGAGAGTTCGAGAGGTTGGGGACGGGGAAAAAGAACGGCAACAAGGGAGGAGGACCGGCGGGCGAGCGCACGAGGGTCGGACCGAGAGGTAGTGAGAACCAAAAAGGTCGAACTAGAAGCGGGAAAGCGAGAGAGACCGAGCAAGAACCGACAGAGAGAGAGACTGAGACCAAAAGGAGGAAGTAAGGAAGCCCAAAATTAATTCCAAACCCTAGAATTCTAAGTGGGTAGTCTTATACTCTAAATTTATAGTAATTTCGAAACCCAATTGAATTTCGTTGTGAATATTGAATGTTTATGCTATAGAATGAATTTAGAAAGTAGTTAGGGCTATATTAGGACATGAGAAAAATCAGATTGAGTCGTTAAGGTTGAATTAGAACCTCGAAGGAATTTAGTAGTCTGTTTAAGGCTGAGTTGGAATGTTGGAAATTTAGAAGGAGTAGGTCGCATTGGTCTAAGGAGTAATGTGGAGACCTCAATTAACACTTAGAGATGAAGAAGTGGTTATTTGGGTATAAATTGTGAATTGATGCTTCAGTTGAACCCTTAGAGATTTCCTAAGTTCTTTGTATTGGAAGGTAATTGTTCATATTAGGAAACAACGATTTGAGTATAAAGGGGAAGTGTGAGTTCATCTTGAGCAAGTACACACATGAGGTAGGAAAGTGGAGAGTAGGTGATTGTTAGGTTGAACTAAGTTGAAGGCATATCTAAATCCTTGAGAATAAATTAAACTTGAAGATAAGTAGAGCTAGAGGAATTGAGTAGTGAAGTAAAATTAAGAGCTATATGGCTAAGCATGGGCAAGAAAGAGTTTGATGGGAGCGTAATAGGAGAAATTGAGGCAAAGATGGCAAATTATGAGGAGTCGAGACATTTGAGTTAAGTGGTAACTACTTGTGGTTATTGTAGCTCGAAAAAGGAATTAATTTTACTAAATGGATAGATTGAGAAAGGCATAGTCGAAAGGAGTTGAGGATGATCGTCTACGTTGATTTGTGACTATTTGTGTTAAGTGATTGTGTTAAATGATGTTCAAAAATTAGTGTTGAAAGGAGGTTTGTGTTTTACGCAAAATGACCCTTGAATGCAACTTCTTGATAATTGACTTTCAAACGTTAATATGTTTCAAAGAAGCGAATCTGATTGAGAAACCGAATTTGGAAGAATGGCATGTGGTGCTATGTCTTCCATTGTGTTAAACTAATTTGAGAATGCTTGTTTGAAGTAAACATGATGAATGATTATATGCAAATTGTTTTGAATTGACTTAGCTAGGATCGTTTAGCATACCAAGGGTTCGAACCGGGGTCCTCATTCGTGAGGAGGCCCGACCGGAGACTTCGAGGGAAGGGTTCTAACAGGGGTCCTGGGGTATCGGGATACCCGATCCGAGACTTCCTAGAAGATAGGTCCCGGGAGCCTTTGTTCGAGGTCGGGCCCTAGAGAAATTATGAAGTGCTAGTTCGAGTTCATAAAACCTAGAAAGTTGACTTAGTTCTAAAAGAATTGTTGATGATTGTGAAACCGCGTTTTAAATGATTGGAGTGTTATGAGCTTTACATTACAAATTAATTCAGGAGATTTCCTTGAAAAGTATCTAGATTTGTATTACGTTAGTATACTTTCACCGATTTCATTATTATGAGTAGTATGTGTAAAGAATTTCCATTTTAAGACTGTAAGATATTTCCGGTGAGCTCGTGGTTTGCTCACCCCCACAAATTTCCCCCTTTCCCCCTCCCGAGTGTTGCGAGTACATCTCGGAATGTGTGATATGTATTTAGCATATTCGGACTCTTGTTGATTCTCTGTTTGTCGATTGCCGATTGACGAATGATTCAAGTTGTTGACATGCATTCCATATGTTCTAAATGTTATAGCTTGTAATTAAGTTCATATAGTTTGTAACAGATGTACCATGAACCATCTAGATCGTTTTAAATCTTTATGCATGATTGGTTGAACTCCAGCGAGTGGGCGTGGAGTTGTGTATTCCAAGCGTGTGGCTCGTCGAGTTATATTGTGGTTTTTATGTAGTGTTTTAAGGCTTTTAAGCCATGGGAATAGACCATATTACAAACGGAATTGTGCCAAAAGTTTTAGAAAATGGTCAACTCTTTTGGAAAAATTTCCTCTATTACCTTAAGTTGGAATTAGAAAACCAAACCAACACCTGAAAGAACCTTGAGAGTTCTTTTGAGGAACTCGATGATGTAATACTCTTAGGGGGTGTTTTGGGGTGTTACACTTATATTCCGAGTTAGATAGTAAAGTGGATAAGAAATGTATCTATCATTTCAATACCATAATTAAATATTTTAAGTTAATATTCAAAAGGATCCTTAATTATTTATATTAATGAAGACCGCTTCTAGTATTGTGGAAGTTCAATCCTCATGTTTAGTAAGAATGAAAAAATGTATATATGTAATAATTGTTGTTTAGTAAGTGTACTATTTAGAGTTTCAATTAATTTACGAAGAAAGAGATGCTAAATTAGAGAATATTCAATATGAGGAATTTATACATGATAATTTATAATGTTGACTTTCCTTTAATTCTTCATTACCTATGTTATGAAATTATGATTTTTTTTTTTCATTTTCAATCTAATTCTTCTAATATTTCCATTGACAGATATTTGATTATTATATGACCATTGTTATACAGCATTGTTACACTATTGAAGGTTTTCTTTATTTTTCTAATACATAATTCATGAGTTTAAATCTTATATTGTCCTAATAAATTATATATTTGGTTCACCGAATTATTTGAGAATGAATTTCTATACCTATTTGACATATACATGAGACCAATTTATAGACAATTTTGTCCAGCCATCTGCATAAATAAATTAGGTAAATGAAAGATCGACTGCAGAAATTCATTGATTACAAACCACTAATGATCAAGTGAATGCAACAATCAATTACGGATATTTGAATGGCTAGGATGTAATCAAACATTGAAACGTTGCTATGAAATTTCTGTGTATCCTCTCTCAATCGAGATGCATGTATAATTCATGCATTGATGCTGACCATAGTTTTAATCACCCAAAACACAAACGTATTGATATCGGAAGCATCTATTTGTTAGCCTTTTAATCTCATACGATTTCCCTAAAAAAAAAAAAAAAAACTTAAGAAACCATTGAAGTGGGAAATAAAGGTAAAGGAATAAAATTCTTATAAAAACTAAATACCAATAATGATAATAACAGTAATGAGAGAGGAAAAATTCAGCTATACAAATGAAAAGAGATGTAAAGATGTACATCCGTCAAATAGAAGATCAGAGATAGAAAGTATGAAAAACGAATAAGAGAAATAGGAAGAAGAAAATAAAATAAAATTGTTGCCTCTTTGAGTCTTCTTCTAGTCCTCTACTCCCTTATATAAAAGTAGTTCATTACGCTATAAATTTTAGAATTGGAAGAGATTGGATATATAAGGAAACAGTAACTCATAACTTGATGATAATAGGCTGTTCAGGTCCATGTTCTTTCAATTTGCATAACTGATATATGGTCCATATGGTTTCAATTTCGCTTAAAGGCATTGAAAATTCTTTTTTTTTTTTTTTAAAAAAAGGAATATAATCAAACGGATATAATTTTTAGAGATTTTAGAAGAGAAATCTAGAATGGTTTTTTAAAAATAAATGTTAAGAAAACATGTACTCATTGATTTAATGTAATTAACCTTTTAGTCATTTATTACGAATCCAACTCATCAAAATATACAACATGAACCAATAACTTCTTGCCACCTTGTCATTATAATCTAATTCCTCCATTTCAGAATACACGTCGTTTTAAGGTTATCCGGAAATATTAAGGAAACACGAAATTCATAATAAAATTTGAGTTAAAAGACCAAGTTAACCCTATATTTCATTGCATATGAAGAAAATTAATGAAAAAAAGACGAGAAACAAGACAATTAATGAGGACAAAATTGGTAAACTAGTAATTAATATATCATTGGAATTGTAAAGTAACAAATATTGTGAAAAAGAAAAGTTAGTTAAAGTAACATGTATATTAAAATGGTATGGAGTTTCAAATAAGCCACATATCATAACCACAACGTTTGCACTCACTTATATATATATATATATATATATATATATATATATATATATATATATATATATATATATATATATATATGGGAAGGTTCATGTGCACACCTTATTTTAGGTGAGCACCACTATTTATGTGAGCACTTAAAAATCTCAATCGTTCAATCTAAATTAAGGGTTGAGATTAAAAACAAAAATTTTTATTAAAAAAAAAGGAATAATATTTTTTTTGGGTCTAGAAATCCATTCTTTAGACTTCCAGCCTTACTCCCGACATTGCTCTCCTCTCATCATCTCCCTCGGTCCCTCCTTGTCTATCTCTACCGTTGGAACAAGTAGCTGTCATCCCGACGTCGCCCTCCCGCCGGTGCTATCTTCTTCTTGCTCATCTTTTGTTCTCTAGCTCGATTAGAGGGGTTTTGCTACCTCGCTTTCTCATGCCATCTTCGTCCCACCAGTACCTCTGTCTTCCCCGCCATTGGCCTCACCATCCCAGCCACCGTATTCCCTCGCCCAACCATCGGCCTCTCTCGCCGAGTTAGGTTCATTGTCTATGTCTTCCCATTCCCCAAAATTAGATCTAGGGTTTTGTTTAATTCATTCTAATAAATTTGTCGTTTTCCATTTGCTAGGCTTGGTTGTGTTAATTTTGGGAGACCTCTCTCTATCCCCGCTCTGTCTCTCACTCTGCTGATCTCCCAGATTGTGAAATGGAAATAGTCTTCGTCATGTTGAGCTCTAGAAATAGTCTTGGCTGGAAATTGATTGTGTTATGTTTTATATTTGATTGGATTTATCAGCTGAAGTTAGTCAAATTCATGCTTGAATTGGTTTAGTTAATTGGATGATTTGTGCTTGAAGTTGGGGGTGGTTTAGTTAATTTTGCAATTAGGGTTCACAGAGCATAATGTGAATTGACGAGTAGGAAAAGGAGCGAGACAGGATGGTGGGAAAGTTGTGTATGTGAGAGATAATGTGTCAATTCATCCCACTCGGTACTTGTCCGAGAGGATCGAGTGGGAGATTGAAGTTGATTAAGAAAGGGGTACTCTTTTCATGGTAAGAATTGATAGTATGTTATTATATAGTGTTGGGATCGGGTAAGCTTGTTCTGCGTAGAAGGCGACATATGGAGCATGTTCAAAGAATGGGTGTGGATAGCCGTGTTTCAATGTTCTTTTTGTCTCTTCTTCATTTATGATGTTCTAGATTTGTTTGTCAACGAATTCCATGCTAAAGTATGTTATGCATATGATGAATGAGTAGAATGACAATTGCTATCACCTTTCAAATATGATTGTCTCGTGAGCTCACATGGTTAACTATGTTTAAGCTGGTATTCGATTTGTTAGAACTACTATTTTCACATCTATTCGACACATTTCCAATATACTCTATCTAACTTTTTGTGACAATGTTGGATCATCGAGATAAATCCTAAATTTCTCATACACACTCGAGACTTAATTTGCACTTGTGTTGTGGAATCAATTTTCACTTGTGTGTTGTGGAATGAATTAGCTAAACGGTAGAGTTGAATTTGTAACTTTTAAGCCTATTAGCTCAATGGTAGAGCAACGTGCTATAATGCACGGAGATGTGGGTTCAAATCCCACCTAGGCTTCATGACTTGATTTACATTTCCTATTTGTCTCATACATATATCTACACAAGCAAAAAGAAACCAAGACTCTCCCCTAAGACATTTGGAACAAAACTAAGCATCTACCCGAATCGCAATAGAAATAATTCTCGGTCGAGTGCATTTATTAATCAAAGATTCACAATTCAAAGGGAGTTAACAAGTCCTTTGTACCCTTGTCTAAGTATGTGTTTATAGTGCTTCAAGCTAATGATAATGGTGAAGGTAAATAAATATGCCCGAATCTATGTTTATAGTGCTTAAAGCTAATAGAGGGGCTTTTGGCGTAGTTTACGAGACACATAATCCGCCTCAACCCACATCTTTGTGTAATAAAACAAATGATTTACCAATTGAGCTAAAAACTACCTAAAATATTAAACGCCAATAAATGCAAAAAATTTCTCAAAAATAAAAAATTATACTGAAAACTAGGAACTCAATATGCTTGAAATTGGAACCCTTGCTTGGACAAGTCCTTCTCTTTATGAATTATCTTCTTTGACTACTTTTGGGACAATGCCCAAGGTCTTCATAGCCTTAAACTGCATTGCCTGCAAGTTTTACGCAAGTCTTTAACTTTTAGCTGAACTTGTGCATGCTTGTATTGTTTTTAGCTTCGAAGTTTTTAGTTTTGTTTTCAGCCTACATGGGATTTGAACCCACATTTTTATGTAATAACACAAATGCTATACCGATTGAGCTAATAGGAATCCATGGTTTTATAGACATAGATTGGTACTACAGATTGGTAATACAAAACTAAGCTACCTGCAGATTGGTAAATAGAATCACAAGAGGAAAGACTTAAGAGTAGTAATCTTGTAAGCCTATGTAGACACATATATAACGTCAGAATACCACCCAACATCTCCAAAGCCTAATACCCACGGGTCCTCTCATATTCTAAGGATATCCAGAGGGACACACAAAACAGAAGATTTTGCACTAACGAGAAAATGCTAGGGGCATCCGGATGTACCGGAACCATCATATGTAAACAATGTCATTTGAAGCTTAAAAATATTAGCTATTCTATTCATATTAGTGCATCTCATTCAGAATTTTAAAACCATATTGTTAAGAAAATGAAAAATTCTCGGAGTTCTTTGACTAATATAAAGGGACATAGGTACCACGAACGTCTTGTAGTTCATTTAAATAAGGATGATAAAAGCTATTAGGACACTTACCTAGTCAAGTTAATAGTTCGTATCGATACAAAAAGTGCAGCAAGTCATAGTGTGATGAGGGCTTCTAGTAAGAATGCAAAACGACTTCAAATTCAATAACAAGAAATGGAAATTATAATTACAAGCCCTCCATAATATGAGACAAGCTCCTAATTCTAGCTACAAATCACGAGTGTGGGAAGGATCTTATCATTATCCCCGACATTTGTCTCGCTCCTTTCCCACTCGTCGGTTCGCATTATGCTCTGTGAACCGTAATTGCAAAATTAACCAAACCACCCCCAACTTCACCACAAATCATCCAATTAATTAAACCAATTTAAGCATGAATTTGACTAACTTCGGTTGATAAATTCAATCAAATACGAAACATAACACAATTTCCGACCAAGAATATTTCTAGAGCTTAACATGATCAAGACTATTTCCCTTTCGCAATCTGGGAGATCAACAGAGAGGGGATAGAGAGAGGTCTCCCCAAATTAGCACAACCAAGCCTAGCAAATGCAAAACGACAAATTTAGAATGAATTAAACAAAACCATTTTGGGGAATGGGAAGACATAGATAACGAACCCGACTCGGCGGGGAGGCCGGTGGCTAGGCGAGGGAATACGGTGGGCTGGGATGGCGAGGTCGGCGGCCGGGAAGACAGAGGTACTAGTGGGATGAAGATGGTATGAGAGAGTGAGATAGCGGAAACCCCTCTAATCGAGCGAGAGAACGAAAGATGAGCGAGAAGAAGATAGCACCGACGGGACGAAGACGGCAGCGGGAGGGTGACGGCGGCGAGAGGGCGACAACTAGTTGTTCCAGTTGTAGAGACAGGACAACGAGGGACCGAGGGAGATGATGAGAGGAGAGCAAGGTCGGGAGTGAGGCTGGAAGTCCGATGAATGGATTTCCGGACCTAAAAAATTATTATTCCTTTTTTTTTAATAAAAATTTTCGATTTTAATCTCGACCCTTAATTTAAATTGAACGGTTGTACACTCCATTCTTTAGTTAAACACTTTAAATCTAGACCATTCAATTTTAATCTAACGATGTTAATTAAAAAACTTTCTTATAACTAAAAAAAAGAAAAAAATTAAACCTGGAGGGGTCAATTGAATCTCTCAACATTTCCAAATCCTCATTCCATCCATTGCATCCCCTCCTCTCTCTCTCTCCCCTCGTACACTAGCAAACGCCGGCCGCCTGCTGAAAGTCGCCCGCCTATCACAGGAAGCCACCCAGCCGCTGCCCACCTCGCTTCCGTCGTCTCTCTCTCTATGAACTGAACAACCCGAACCATCTCAGCCATCATATCTCTCTCTCGACCTTGTCTCTCTCTTGACCTCATTTCTTTCGCTCAGCTAGTCGCCGGTGGCCACCCGTCGACAGCCTGTCTCCATCATACACCCGCCGCCAGACGCTAGACACCCAGCCGCCCACCTGTCATTGATTGCAATCTTCTCAATTACCGTCATTTTTTGCTGCAAAGTATGTGTCTGATTAACTCTCAATTGCGTCATTTTTTTGATTGCAAAGTATGTGTCTGATTAACTCTCAATTAGTGTCCTTTTTTTGGCTTTAATTGTCACGTAATGACAAAAGGTGTTTTATGGGAGCTTTTTGGTGCCCACCAAGTGTGTGAACAATTTTCTGTGAGGTGTTTGATAGGTTGTCTCACTACATATGTTGAGTATACTTTTTGGAAGTTGATTTTGCTGCTCGTTTTAGACTCTGAAAAAAAAAACATTCTTTTGGGAATTTCCTTCAGCAATCTTCTCATAACTTTGAATGTATGTAATGCAGTAGAGTTGTAGCCCTTACTACACATGATACACATTGAGTGTTAAATGCATGTAATATCAGCCAGATGTAATTTTATAGAACCACATAATTAATATGTATAATAAATGCGGATCATTGAGAGATGCACAAAAGGTGTTTGATGTGATGCATGAAAGGAATACAGCATCTTGGACATCATTAATAGCTGGATACTCTCAAAATAAACATGAATGACTGATGACACTATAGTTTGAAATGTTGCGTTGTGGTTTCATGCTAGACCATTATACTCTTACATCATGAAATGAAGGCTTGCACAAGTATTGGTGATATCAACTTGGGGAGGCAACTACACACCCACATGCTTAAGTCCTCATTGAATCTCTACATTGTTTTAGAGAAATGCTCTGATATGGTAATTACATACCCAATGAATTCATCTTTGGCAGCACTATTGGTGCATGTAGCAGTCTTCTTCAACATGAGTATGGGAGGCAAATATGCATGGGATTTGTATGAAGTCTAGATTTTGCCAGTATTTGGTCAAATAGAATGTCCTGATATAGTTTTGTGGAATTGTATTATTACAGGTCTCATAAGTCTTGTAAACCACCCCTGCCCCACCCCTAACCCCAATAAAAAAAAAAAGCTACATTTTGCCTATTGCTCGGCTAACTCAAAACTCATAAGTTACCTTGTAGCTTGGTGAAACAAAAGCCTATTAGCTCAATACGGGAGAGCATTTGTGAAATGGAACAAATGATGTGGGTTCGAATCCCACATAGGTTGTCCTTAACGCACTCACTCAATGTCCGAAAGGCATTTGTGCAAAAATTGTTCCAAAAATAAAAAAATAAAAAATTTTGCTTGGAACTAAGAACTCAATGTGCTGAATTTGGTCTTCAAGCTCGGACAGTCATTCTCGTCATTGATTAGCATCCTTTGCTTGCATATTAGACTTGTCCAAGACCACGACATCCTCAAACCGCACTACCATCAACTTTTATGCACACTATTAGTTTCAGCCATACATGCACTTCTTAAGGATTATTGAAGGTCCTTTTACGTGCCTATGAACATGATAGGAAACCGACAAGAAAGTGCCCTTCACTCGCTTCATGCTAGCAATATTGACTTGTCATATTTAGACCATAGCTCATTAACTCCGTAATCACAACTCAATTTGCTCAATATACAATTTTTTTATTTATATTAATTAGCAATACATAAGGGTTACAAGCATTAAGGTTTAAGAGGTTATCTCGCAATCTCCTATTCCAAGTGCGTTAAAGACAGACCTATGTGGGATTCGAACCCATATCTTTTGTGCCATTGCACAAATGCTTTTCCGTTTTGAGCTAATAGGCTTTTGTTTCAAGATGCATTAATCCTACTATTTTGTGACTTGTTTCACCAAGCTATAAGGTAACTTGCAAGATAAAACTTGTAAGATAGAACCACTGCTTCTCCTCATGTCCAAGAGATAATTTGCACCCTTAACAACGAGTTTGTTCTCGGCACAAGTGCAATGCTCCTCCTAAGTTTTAAGGAGAGCTGGTTCTAACAAAACATAGACACAAGGTGGTTTTTTCATTATTAATGTGTTCGCAAAATCACACTCCACACCACCACCATGGTAAACAATCAATTCGAGTGTGTTCTCAAAATCACGCTCCACACCACCATTATGGCATGTCGAGTAAAACAATAGAAGGAAGCTTTCATCCAACGAACAACTCTTAAGCACATATTCTTAACGACCATTTACAAATACTACATTTGAAATTTTATTGACATTTACAGATACTACAAAATTACAAATTCACAACAACTAGAGACAAAAATAAATAGTCAATTTTACTATCATTTCACTGGCTTCATCCACAAAGTATCCAAATTCATCCACAAAACCTCAAAATTGAGCCAAAAACATCCCATAAGCAATATATCACATTTTCTAAATTCAGCCAAGAATTAATAACCCAGTGCCTCCATACCACATTTTGTTGAAAAATTTATCCAAATATTCAGTCACAAACCTAAAAGCTCAAACTCTAATTTAGCCAAACCCTAATTTTCAAAACCCAACTTTTGCTACTAGAGAATCGGATTCTCAATTTATCAAGAAAATAGAGAAGGGGAGGAAATCGAGAGCCGACTTGCAGATGGAGTCCGTAGATGGTCTTATTGAATGACCAACTGTTGTAGGAGATAAACCATGCCGAGATTAGTATCTCCAAATTCGCACAAAAAAACCTAGAAAATGAACGACTTACGAAATCTTACCCCTTCACATTCGCTAGAGAGAAAGAGAGAGGAATGAGGGATTTGGGGGAGATGAGAAAAACAAGTGTAGAGAGAGGTGGCCGGTAGTAGACACATTGAGAGTAAGTGGTCGATGATAGAAAGAGGGGTTTGGAGGAGATGAGAAAGTAAGGTCCCGAGAGAAGGGGAATGCGATAGATAGAGAGAGGAATAGCGGCCGGTGATAGACAAAGAGGAGGAATCGGCTAGCTACGGGAAGAAGTTGCTCGTTGGTGAGGAGTAGAGAGAGAGAGAGACAGAGGAACAAGTGAGGCGGGAAGGTTTGAAATGTTGATGGTGCAAATTACTCCCTCCCGGATACAAAAAATAACATAGGCGAGGCGAAAGGTTTGAAAGGATAAGTACAACAACTAGCATGTAGCTCTTTTCACTAGGGTTCTATTCAAATTATCCTCCATTAAAATGGAGAGAAGAGAAAAGAAGAAGAAGGAAAATCGACCAAAATAAGGAAGAAGAAATACAGAGACCACATTTGGCCACCCAGTCAGCGACCCTATTTCCTTCTCTAAATGTATGATGGATGACCACTTGATCACATCTTTGAAGATAATGATGTGTGTCCTGGATGAGTGTTTGGATTTCCTAGGGTATCTGCATCTCTTGTTTAATACCTTTAATAACAACTTGATTATCTCCTTCCAAAACAATTGATCGAAAACCCGCTTGTACTACTGCTCTTACCCCATTTCGCATAGCGAAGCTTCGACTACCAACACGAAGTTGGTCCCAAATTAGTTGTCTCAGCTTGAATAAATTTCCCATCCCAACCTCTAATCACGAATCCTCCCGCTGCTGCTGCTGATGATTTTGATCCATCAAAGTTGATTTTGATGAACCCCACGGTGGTTTCGTCGACTAACAAACTAAGTTGGAGTAGTATGTAGTGGAGGATGAATACTTGGAGTGTGAGTTGGAATGATTATCGAGTCGTCATCTTACCCTCCATTCTCGCATATAGAATCTTGGCCTTTGAAATTGTAGTCAAGCACTATAGTTTCCATTATTAAAGACTAACATCATTTCGATTTTTTCATATACTCCATAACAAATGAACCATGCGGATCATTTGGTTTGGTTTATTCAAAATCATATTCTTATAAAAAATATCATTCAAAGATACAATTTACAAATGACTAAAATTAATATCCAGCCACTTGTGCTTGAAATGTTTTATTCCAAGTGCCCTTGATCGAAGAACACTGCAAAAAAGATGATTAATTGATTCATCATGAACTTGACACAATGGACAAACGAGTGTCGGTAATAACTCCTCTTTAGCAAGATTATCTCGTGTGGATAATGCATTATGACCAATCTAAATTTCAAATCCACGCAAAGTTCTATCTAATATGACTAGCTCTGGAGATTATGTGCTTTCCAAGTAGTAGATTTTGTTGTAAAATAACCACTCGTTAGAAAGTCCCCAACAAACAACATTATCAATATCATGATTAGGAAGAGGGATGGTCCTAATGGTCTGACAAACGTCGACTGGAAGAAAAGGATTAAGTCGGGCCATATCCCACTCTTTACCTAAAGTGATAAACTCACTAATCGTGGCATCCAAGGAAGGAATATTCGAAGCTTCCTATCATAATAATTTACTAACTTAAAGTTACCACACCAAAAATCATGCCAGAATTTCGCCTTTTTGCCATTGCCTATTTTCGATCTTAAGCCTCTTTTAAACAGATCACGTTCTTTAAGAAAACATTTCCAAGCCCAAGAATCGAAGTTTTAATTTTCCTTGAGAAAAAATCCTCCGATAATGGATACGTGGTTCTCATAATTGAAGCCTAGAAATTATTTTCTACATTTAAATGTTTCCAAATAAGTTTACATAGGAAAGCTTTGTTAACCGCCTCGGTTTTCCGAGGCCCAAACCGCCCAATTTCTTGGGAGTACAAACTTTATCCCAAGCCACCATTGGTATCCCATTGGCATTGTGATTTTTTTCCAAAATAAAATTTCGATTAATTTTATCTAGAGACTTAGCCGTACTTTTCGGTAATTTAAAACTTTGCATCACATGAGCAGGTAAGGATTCAAGATTAGATTGTATAAGCACAACTTTGCCTGCCTTTGAAAGCGAATTAGCTTTCCAATTCCGTAATTTGTTATCTCGCTCTTACTAAAAGGTCCGTAAAGATAGAATTATTTGCTCTACCCTTGAAAATAGGACAACCTAGGTATTTTCCCAAAGAATGCGAATGCGTAATATTAAAAACGAGAGGAAACAATATTCCTATTTGCAGCTGAAGAGTTCCTGGAAAAAACAAGCGTCGACTTATAAAAATTAATAAGTTGGCTGGATTGACTACGTAAATCATTAAGAATATTGTGGAGCTCGAGACATGTCTCAAAATTGGATTTACAAAAAGAAGGCTGTCATCCGAAAACAACAAACATGGAATTTTCTGGGCTCGTTGACAAATCTTGATTCCAATCTCTAATTTAGGGTCCAAAGCAGCAAGATAAAGCCCATACGCCAAGACATCCATACACAAGATGAACAAATATGGTAATAGGGGTCACATTGCCTCGAGTCCTCTAGATGGTCGGAAAAAGTTGCAAGACTCATCATTAATGACAATTGAATATGTGTATATATATATAATGGTTATTTGAATTTTATCAAGAGATGTGCTTACTTGAACATATATATATATGTATATATATATATATATATATGTATATATATATATATATATATGTATATATATATATATATATATGTATATATATATATATATATATGTATATATATATATATATATATATATATATATATATATATATATATAGATAATGGTTCATTCGGGAAGATCAAACTTTAGGAAATAATGAATAATCTTATAGAAATTGAGTTCAAGCTTTTCCTCTGTAGAAGAGCTATTGTAATCAAACAATTATTCTTAAGATTGTAGATTTGGCTATGAACTAAGTAGGGGTGAGCAAGACAATACTTATAACATGAATTTGGTCTATGCATCTTATAACATGAATTTGGTCTATGCCTCTAGCAGTAGGGCACAATTTAGGAGAGAAAATATGTTTTTTAAGGGAGATTATGGATTTACTAAATGAATTTTAAAAAATTAAAATAAAATATTATATATAATAATTTGAGTTTATAGTTTGTGCAAGTCTGATCGATCATCCTTTTTTTTTTTTTGGGAATTAAGTCCAAGGAATTTGAAACTGGTCCCATGATTGGTGGGACTAGTTGGTTCAAAATTCACAACTTTTGATTTTGTAAGTTTAAAATTTTGTAGCCAACATTAACACTTAGACCTTCAAATATTATTAACAATCAAAGCACACTACAAAAAAACTCACTGTTAGCATTCGATTTTAGAGACTCCCAAAAATTCGACGCTAATAATTTCGTA
This sequence comes from Talinum fruticosum, assembly GCA_021018815.1. Classification (NCBI taxonomy): domain Eukaryota; kingdom Viridiplantae; phylum Streptophyta; class Magnoliopsida; order Caryophyllales; family Talinaceae; genus Talinum; species Talinum fruticosum. Next base: position 639,819 of record JAITYX010000020.1, read on the forward strand.
TTTAGAGTCGGATCTGATAGAAGATGTCATCTAAATCGAAAATAAAAATAAAACCCTATTAGCGTCGGATATTAGAGTCGAATATTTTATCCGACTCTATTGGCGTCCGATTTTGGAATCCGACGCTAAAAGGGAACGCCAAATTGAAACAAAATCGAGAACTAGTTAGTCACTACTCATCTAATACTATAATTGAAATGTTTTTTTGAATTGTTACTTGCACTACATTGAATCCCGCCTAAATAACCACTCTCAAATTGCTTCCCTCCTTTTTCTATTCTTTTGAAATTCAAACTAAATGATTTTTATTTTATCAAAAATATTTGAAATATAATTTATGAAAGGACTCTCTCTCTCTCTCTCTCTCTCTATATATATATATATATATATATATATATATATATTACTAAGCATTTATTTAGTACACTTTTACTAAATATTATTATAAATATTTATTTATAAAAAACTAACCATTAAAAATATTATATGGCTAGCAATAATTATGTAGTTATCAAGTTTAAATTATCATTTAAATAAAAGTAAATCTAACATAAAAATTAATCCTTGATAAAAAGAAATTTCAAAAATTTCTTCCTTAAGATAATTTGTACCTCTAATTAGCTCTTAAATTCAATTTTCCTTCCAAATTAATTCTTTTACTTTAAATTGGTTCTCCCTTTAAATATATTAGTATAATCACATTCATCTCTTATTCTCTACATATTAATTAGGCTATTGTTGGATGGAATCTTTTTATACTTAAAAATTATTTATTTTAACTCAAATTTCATATTGTTTTAGTTAGAAGCTATTATATCTTTTAATACTACTTGAATTATGATCTTTTTTTGTATATATATATTTCATATCATTATCATGCCATGACAACAACCCCACAAGTAGGGGTGGCAGTGGGTCTCGTACCCGACCCGGACCCGACCCATTTAATCGGGTCCGGGTCCAAAAATTTGGACACGATGGGTCCGGGTCGGGTCTGGGTCCAAGCTGTCTCGAGTCCGGGTCCAGTGCGGGTCTCAAAAATAAGACCCGGACCGACCCGAGACCCGTTTAAAACCTGTTTAAGACCCGATCACTAATTTTATTTTTTAAAAAATTCTAACAGTGAGTATTCATACAAATTTGGACCCGATGCAATTTGGAAACCCTTCCCACAATTTGTTGTTAAGCTTTGATGGACTTTGAACTTTATAGTGTCAAACTTTGATGAACTTTGTGTTTAATATATTAGTGTATTTGGTTTGTATGAACTAAGTTTTTGGTTTGTACAATAGGTTGGTTGATAGATAGGTTAGTATAATACTAAAGAGGTTATATGTAACAAAATTACTTGTAAATTTACAATAATATTAAAATACGGCATAAAATACTGATTTTTAAACTCATTTATGATAAAAATATACTAGACCCGTTTAAGACCCGTGGACCCATGGACCCGCCGGGTCCGGGTCCGGGTCCAAATTCTACAGACCCACCGGGTGCGGGTTGGGTCCGGGTCCAAGTTTAAAAAGTTTAAAAATGAGCATCCAAGCAAAAGCTCAATGAGTCTCAAGAACTTGTTTTGAAGTTTACTCAAGGTTAGAAAGACCTTTGGATGGTTAGATCCTTTACGAAAGGCTAGGCTCGATACCAATTGAAGGTTTGCTCGCGTAGAGTCCGAGTGACCCTAGGGGGGTGAATAGGGTGATGGACGATTTTCGTTGAAAATCAAACTCTTTTGCCAAAGTAAAAACGCAAATGGATTACGAGTCAAAGCGGGGTCGGAAAAGTATGAACTCGAATTGCGGTAAAAAGTGATCAAGCAGATTAGGCGAAGCTTTGAGACTGTCCGAGTCTAGAATGAACTCGGAAAGTAAAGACAAAGGAATTACGTGGAAACCCTCCTTGGGCAGAAAACCACGGACCGTGCTAATCTAAGCACGAAGTCAAATCCACTATTTTGAGTCCACAAAATGCAGTAGACTGACTAAACCCAAGTTGCTCCCTTAAACAACTCTTTACAAGTTTTCCTAGGCTCGAAATTCCCTTATCCGATCTAGTACTTCCTATCCGAGATAGCCCTTACAGCTAGGGACAACTAAGCTGAGTTAACCTTCTACAACTTAGTCAAGGGACCTTACTCATAAAGTAAGAGAATGTTTGTAACTAAGTACAAGACCTTACAACTCGTAAAGTAATGAATTACAGAGTGGGAGTTGTAAGTAGAAGATTGAGAATGAATACAATGACTTTGCTCAAGTACGTGTATTAACAATAGGTTCGGCAATCTTCAAGTCTTGAAAGTTGGCTTCTATTTATAGATGTCCAGGCACGAGTAGCCGTTATCTCCTTCTGCTGACCGAGAGTCCTTTGTGACCGTTGATAAGAGGTTTCGAGTCACTCAAAAGTATCCGTTGTGATATGAACGTTGGGCAACGGTTTAACTCTCTTGCAAGTCCCAAAACCACTCGGCGGTGTCTTGAAGGATAAGGTGGAAACCACCGTTAAGCTTGGTGTTTCAGTTTTCCGGATTTGGAAACGGACGGCTCCGACACAATCTTTTGGGACTCGGGACGAGAGAAGAGGAAAAGCCATGTCTGTCTGGTGATTTGACGTTTTGAAGTCGGTTACTTTTGTAATTCAAAAAGTGTGCCCTCGTTTGAATCACCTACAAAAGTAAATCAATTTTGGTTCTCAAAGTATAAAATACTTTGGCCCACGATTAGACACGAGATAATAAAATAATTAGGATAATTAAGCAACTAATTATCCGAGTCGGAAAATGAATGGAATTTTCGAGTCTAATATCCACGAAACTCAAAATTCCATCGAGTTAGTCTAAGCGAAGAATCAAGTTACATAAAGAATATCGAGTGAAATAACTTGATATAGACTAAGCACGATTCGGACTAGAATCACCGACTCCAACAAAGTAGAACTTAAAACATGAAGTCGGACTCGAGTGCGATAAAGCGAAATACTAGTCAATTCAAGCATGCGATATATCTAAAAGATGAGGGACTCGGAACCGAGTAAGATACGTATATTTGTTTTCCGAGTCACTCAGAGACAAGCAAGAATACGTGAAGTAAATGCTATATCACTTAGAAAACATACTATATCACTCAGAAAAGTTTCTAATAATGTTGAGAATGCCTTGGAATCAAAACTCTATACTTAAGAGATTCCTATACCCGATTCCTTCAATACAACTCGAAATGTGTTAAGCCGTGTCTCGGTCTTCACATCTTTTCTTGGGTAGGCTTCTAAGTATCTTTCGCACATTTCCTCGTGGGAAATCTTTTTACCTAGAGATTTGAGATTGTTGGTAATCTCTGTAAATCGAATGAACAACTTAGTGATGTTTTCTTCCGGCTCCATCTTGAACTACTCATATTTATGAAGATATTTACTTATCTTTGCTTGTCCGACCTGGCTTGTGCCTTCATAAGTGTTGACCGAGTGTGTCCCACACTTCTTTGGTTGTGTCACAGGCGAGACACTCGGGTGTATTCTTCCGAGCTGATGGCGTACATCAGAATGTTCATTACCTTGAAGTTCTTTCGAACTTCTCGCTTCATCACCTGTAAACTCGGTCTTTGTCTTGGGCATGATTCTTGTTTCTTCTGTCTTCATGGGAAGGTAGTTTCCTTCTTGTATGATGTTCCGGACATCTTCATCATAATCCAGCAGGAAACATTCCATGAGTTTCTTCCAAGTGCACAAAGTTAGATCCTTTGAACTTTGGTTGTCTACTGGAAGATCTTCCTTCATCGAACTCTCCGTTGTTCCGAGCCATTTGATCTTTAGACCTTTGGATGGTTAGATCCTTTTCGAAAGGCTAGGCTGTAATGCCAATTGAAGGTTTGCTCTTGGAGAGTATAAATCACCCTAGAGGGGGTGAATAGGGTGATGAGGAAACTTGCTTGAAAATTAAAGCAAATAAGGATCTAATGTGAGTGAGCGGCAAGGATACACTCGGAAAAGCATAAACTTATAATTAAGTAAGTAGTGAAGAAACAGATTAAACAAAATTCTGAAACTGTCCGAGTCTAGAATGTACTCGGAAAAGTAATAACTCGGAAAGTACGTGGAAACCCTCATGGGACAGAAAACCGGGGACCGTGCTAATCCAAGCACGAAGTCGAATCCACTATTTTGAGTCCACAAAATACAGTAGATTGACTTAACCTGAGTTGCTCCCTTAGATAACTCCTTACTAGTTTTTCCTAGACTCAAAAATTAACTTATCCGATCTAGTACTTCCTAACTAAGATCACCCTTACAGTTAGGGACAACTGAGCTGAGTTCACCCTTACAGCTCGGTCAAGGGACCTTACTTAGAGAGTAAGAAAGAAAGTGTTTGTAACCGAGTACAAGACCTTACAACTTAGAAAGTTATGAAAAACGAATTGGAGTTGTAAGTAGAAGATTGAGAATGAATACAATGACTTTTGATCAAGTATGTGTATTAACAATAGATTCGACAATCTTCAAGTCTTGAAAGTTGGCTTCTATATATAGATGACCAAGCAGTTTAGCTCGTTGTGTCCATCTTCCGACTGGAGGTCCTTTGTGACCGTTCTAAAGGATTTTCCGAGTCACTCGGAAAATATCCGTTGAGATATGAACGTTGAGCAACGGTTCTTGACTCTTTTGGAAGTCCCAAAACCACTTGGTGGTGTCTTGAAAAATAAGGTGGAAACCACCGTTGAGCTTGGTGTTGCAGATTTCCAATTTTGGAAACAAACAATCCCGACACGATGTCCGGGGCTAGGTCGGAGGTGGAAAAAGCCTTGTCTGCTGGTGATTTAACGTTTTGAAGTCTGGTTACTTTTGTGATTCAAATTTAGGAAAGCCTCATTTGAATAACCTACAAAAGTAAATCACTTTGGTTCTCAAAGTATAAAATACTTTGGTCCAAGATTAGGCACAGATAATAATATAATTAAAATAATTAAGTCACTAATTATCCGAGTCGGAAAAGAAATGGAATTTTCTGAGTCTAATATCCATGAAACTCAAATTCCATCTTAGTCGAGTCTAGAGGACAATCAAGTCGGATAAAGAATATCGGAGTCAACGGACTAGATCTAGACTAAACACAATTCAAACTAAATATGCTGACTTGGAATAATGTAATTCCCGAACTATGAAGTCGGACCCGAGTTTAAGCGCGGAAAAGATAGTGTTTGAATATGCAATAAATCTGAGTGTTAGGTGACTCGGAACCGAGTGTGAAGTGGCATGTAGAAGTATGCTTTACGAGTCAATCGGAGTTATGCGAAAGCAAGCATAATAGATTATATAACACTCGGAGGAAATGTTATATCACTCGGAAAAGTTTATAAGATACATAGAATGACTTGAAATCAAAACCTTATGAGAGAAGAGTTCTTATACCTTATTCCTGGATGGAACTCGAAACGTGTAAGTATAGAGTCCGAGTCTTCACCATGCCTAGCAAAATTATTGCTAATAACAACTTTATATTCAACTAACTTCACAAAATTTATAACTCTCAAGTCCATACCATAATTCCCAAATATCATGTGTATTCTTCTAAATTCGGATGAGTTAGGTAGTACTTATGCATAACTTCACACCTTACTATTTCTTCCATATGTAGTAGTCATATGAATTTCAAGTATAGAAGAATGAATAACATTGAATCAATTAAAATGATGATGGCCTCAAATGAAATATAAACGTATAAATGTACCAATTCATCGTTGTCTCCGAATCAACAATTTCCTTCTTCTTCATCACATATGCCCTTCCTACTTGGTTATTATTAGTAAATACAGGAGACTTGGTTCTCTTAGACATCGGAGTTGGCCTTTTCTCGCTTTAGGAGGCTTGATCGGACAGTTTGCGGTTATATAGCCCGGGTCCCCACACGAATAACGGACTCGATCCCTACTCGCATTCCGAAGTGATGTGGTTCATCCGACCACACTTAGCACACTGCTTTTGTCGACAATTGAATCTTGAGCTTCGACTTTAATAATCATAGGTTTCTTGCTTGGTGTCTCATACATTGAGTCTCTCTTTTCATTCCATCTTTTATTAATAGTACCCAAATTTGTCTTCCCTAATTCGGTTTTCACCCGCTCTATTTCAGCCGCACGTTCATATAATTCTTGGCTTGTTTATACTTGGGTGTCCGACCAAATGATCCCCGATATATGGGGCTAACCCTTCTTCAAATCTTATCATTCTCATATGGTTAGTGGCCACATATTCTTAGGAAAAACTTGAAAGTTCCACAAACTTGCTAGCATATTCCATCACCGACAAATTACCCCGCCTTAACTCTCGGAATTCTTTTTGTTTTTGCCTTTGTAAAGGAACTGGGTGAAATTTTGCTCTTAGTTCCTCTACGAACTTGTCCCACACACCATCGAGATGTAGGACCTAGCCCTTACAGTTCCCCATCAGATATTAGCTTGTTCGGTGAGGTAAAAAGCTCAAATGTTTACGCGCTTAGTGTTTGGTACCTCGACCACCTTGAATATCTTTTACACCTGCCTAATCCATTCTTCTAATATCATTGGATCCATTCTCTCATCATAAGTTTTTGGATTTTGTTCGGCAACCCTTTCGAAAAATTTTCCCTTCTTATCTGAATTATTGGATTCCAATTCTTTAAGTTACTTTGTCACCATAGCTATAATTGTCCCCAATAACTCGGGGTCTATATCTTTAAGTACTCCTTTTTGTTCGTCCTCTTTCTTACGCATATCACTCTCTGTTTCTTGATGAGGGGTTGGAGGGCTATGGTTAATTGATTGAGAATGCGTAGATTTCATGTTGTTTTCTTGTAGTTCATTTCTTATAACACTCTCATTCTGGTTCAACATTCTGTTTAGTATGAAATTAGAGAAGATAATTTCTTCTAATTTTCCTTTCCAATCCCCGAAGTATTACCAAGATATAAATTGTTTGATACTTAATGTTGTCTCGTCAATATGTATAACTTATTTATTAATCAAGACATAATATACTTTCATTAACATACTCCTCCAATCATTATTCTACTAGAGTCTTTATAGTTCTAGTAAGGATATTTATCGATCATTACAGAATATATTTTCGTTAGTTTTCCATCAAAAGGAACATACGTGGTTGAATGGGTTATGTACACTCGGTGCTTTAAACCTTCAAACCTTAAAACTCCTTTTTCCAACTCCATCCTTGTCATCCTCCTCAAACTGTCATGGGTTCCATACAACTTTACTTTTATTGTTGCTCTCTAATCATGTATTCTCTATCACTCGTTTCTCCCATTTCCTCATTACGAAAATCTTGTGTACTTCATCATATGTCTGCAACCTCGGTAAATCCAAATAATCACCAACATAAACTACTCACTCATAAGCCCATGCAAAATAGATACCACACTTATCCAATTCTCGTTATTAATAGTTCATCGGGGATCCCAAAGAATATCGTTATAACTCATACTACCCATACGAAACTTTTTGCTCCCAAGTGAATCCATTATCTTTCTCTACTTATATCCCAAAGTCACAACCTTAGCTCTGATACCACTTCGTAACGCCCCAATATAATCACTATCTAAAACGCACTCATTGAATAAATATATTGTAACAAAGCAGCGGAAAACCACGTCATATCAGGGCATTACTGCCATCCCTCCTCGAGAGACTAGGCTAAACATTATAATAGGATAACACGATTATCTTTTAATTTACACCAACACTGAAAATCCCATAACACCATACCCAATATTTACATAACTTAAACCACCAACATGAATTCGTTCTCCCAAAAAAAATACAGCTTTATCATACCCATCAATAGAAATTAACTTCCGGAAGCGAAAGAAATCCACAGGGGCTTTTTAACCAGGAAACAAACCATCAAATCTAATTAGAATACACCCAATAGTAGGGTCAACGCACGATCACATGTTCCGAGTTAACATTTTCGGATTCCTTTACTCTTGTCACTTCTTGTCCAACATTAACATGTTTTTCTTCCTTAAAAACATTTAAGAAAACATGAAAATAAGAATGAGGCATAGGCCCAAGCACGTTACCCTTGTACTCGTAAAATATATTATAAGAGTCAGTGAGCACGCACAAATATTTGAAATCGGTTTCAAAAGCTATTTATATGTAAAACTGTAGTAAATTCGCTACACATTAATAATTGGAATAGTTTAGGACCTATTTTTGTACATGTGCATGCCATGGAAATTTTGTGAGATCATCGTATATGTAATTGTGACTGTATAAACAATTCATTTATCTCGATCGATCGGGAGGGCCCCTGTGAACTGTAATTGTGATCGTGACCGTAAATCGTGATCTGTAAACTTTAATCGTAATCGTAAACTGTATTCGTGTAAACTATGACTGGATCTATGACTGTGAGCTATGAAGTGGGTCCAAATTATTTTTATGATAAAAAATGTAATCTAATTAATAATGATGAACATTTCGGAAAAGGTACAAGCAATAACATACCTTAGATATCATTTATTTTCCTTCTTACACTCCCACATGCGACTCATTCTTCTTGTATTATTGCAGTTTGGTATCTCGTTATCATAAGAGTCCAATTTGTAAGTTTCTAGCAATGTACATTAAGTAATTAATTAATTAATTCTCTAATTATCTTGAATCTCTAATAATTTTATTATTTATTTAGTTGTTAATAAGCTTCCTTGTCACCGTATCTACACAAGTTGGTTTCACTAGACAATGTTTCTAATAAACTAAACCTCTTCGCTAATGAATTCATATCATATATTCATTTCTCACTGGTCATAATTCATGACCAAATATAATTAAGCAAACTTCCTAATTTCCTTTCATTGTATCTAACTATGGAGTATTACATCCCAAAGCCTTATAATTCCATTAATTAACCTATAATACCAATACCTCATCATTTCAACCCATTTTACCACGAATTATTTCCATTCCGTGGTGAAGACTCGAATCTTTACTCTAAAGTACTTTACGAAAGTCTCAAGTATAAACTTCTATCTCTTTTATGTTTTGATTGCAAGTTATTCCGAGCTACATAGAAACTCCTATCTAAGTTTTCGTCGGTGTTCTAAGTGACTCGGATAGCACCTTGTTTTATATCTTCTCCATTGAGGTATTCCGACCTACTCGGAATCTACACGGACGCATCGCATGATCGGATAATTCTCTTAAATGCACTTTTTCGAGTACTTGACTGTGGTTGCTAAGGTAAAATGAATTACAACATTAATTTTGTCTTCTAAGTCGGTTTATTTTCTTAGAGAATTATTTGATAAGATCAAGTTCACTTTCTCTGAAGTTTATCCTTTAACAACATTATGAACCGAATTTGAACCTATTAGATATTAGACTCAGAATATTCCACTCCTTTAGGCCTAAGATAATTAAGCACTTAATTACTCAAATTTAATTATTATCTTTGCCTAATCTTGGACCAAAGTGTTTTATACTTTGAGAACCAATGTGGTTTACTTTTGTGGGTTATTCAAACAAGGCTAATCTATTTTTTGAATCTCAAAAGCAACAGGCTTCTAGCTGTTAAACACCAACAGAAAATTTTAGCCAAATCTTGACAGGACTCGGACACGGTGTCGTGGCTGTCTGTTTCCAAACCGAAAAATTCCAACGCTAGGCTCAACAAGTGGTTTCCACCTTGCTTTTCAGACAACACCAGTTGATTGAAACACTTTTGGAGCAAATAGCCATTGCCCAACGTTCACACTCCAACGGATCTTTTCGAGTGACTTAGAAAAGCCCTCACGAGTGGCTAGTAAAGACTTCAGTCCAAAGAACAGACTCAACTGCTACTCGCTTAGTCATCTATAAGTAGAAGCCACTTCACTAGACTTGAAGATGGGCCGAAATTATTGATCAATACATTGCATAATTCTTTTAGTGCATTACTTAATCAATCTTCTACTTATAACTCCAAGTCTCGTACTTAATATTTTTTGAGCTGTAAAGAAAGTCTTGTAATTAGTTACATTCTTCACTTACTTTCTTTGTAAGTCCCTTGACTGAGCTGTAAAGGTTAACTCAGCTCAATTGTCCCTGATTGTAAAGGTTACCTCAGTCAGGAAGTACAAGATCGGATAAGGTAACTTCGAGTCTAGGAAAACATTGTAAGGAATTGTCTAAGGGAGCAATTCGGTAGAGTCGATCCTTTGTACTTTGAGGATTCAAAATAGTGGATTTGACTTGGTGCTTAGATTAGCATTGACCATGGTTTTTGCCCCTGGAGGATTTCCACGTATTTCTATGTGTTTACATTTCAAAGTCCAATATAGACACAAACTCATTGTTGATCCTTTTCTTAGCCAAAATTGTCTAAGTTCTTTTAAATTTCCTCATCACCCTATTCACCTCCCTCTAGGGTTACTTAGACTCTCCAAGAGAAAACCTTCAACTGGTATCGAGCCTAACCTTTCAAGAAGGATCTAACAATCCAAAGGTCTAAAGATCGAGATGGCTTAGAACAATGGAGAGTTCGATGGAGGAAGGTCATCCACCGGACCACCAAAGTTCAAGGGTTAAACTCTGTGCATTGGAAGAAACCGATGGAGTGCTTTCGTTGGACAATGATGAAGATATCCGGAACATCATCCAAGAAGGCAAGCTGCATCCCAATGAAGATGGAAGGAACAAGATCTGTACCTAAAGAAAAATTCGAGTGCACCAATGAAGAAGCGGAGAATTTCAAAAAGAACTTCAAAGCAATGAACATTCTGATGTGAGCTATCAGCTCGGAAGAGTACAACAGAGTGTCAACTTGTGACACAACCAAAGATGTGTAGGACACTCTTGTTAACATATACGAAGGAACAAGTCAAGTGAAACATGCGAAGATAAGCCAATATCTTCACAAGTATGATCTGTTTAAGATGGAGTCGAGAGGAAAACATCACTCAAATGTATATTCGCTTCACTAAGATTACAAACAATCTCAAATCTCTGGGTAGAAAAATCTCCCACGAAGAGAAGTGTAGAAAGATTATGAGAAGTCTACCAAAGAAGAGATGGGTCCCAAGGTGACAACCATCGAGGAAGCTCAGAACCTCTCTCAGCCGAAGCCGGACAAACTAATTGGGAAGCTACTTACCCATGAGATTCATCCGGAAGAAGAGGATGCTGAGGTTAGCACCAAAAAGAACATTGCGCTGAAGGCCTCGAAAGCGAAGGGAAAGTCCGAGCTCCTCGGACTCGAAGAGGATCCGATGGCACTCATTGGCGGAGGCTTCAAAAGAATGATGAAGCATAAGAAGTGGAAAAAGAGGCCCAAGCAAGAGTTCCACAAGAAAGATAAGAAGGACAGAAAAGGTAAATATTCTTCTCCTTCAAAGTTATCTTTAATTAAGAACTACGGCTATTTTGAATGTGACGAGCAAAGATCATATAGTCAAAGACTGTTCAAAGAGGAAGAAGGACAGAAAGAAGAAGAAGGCTATGATGGCCACATGGAGCGATGACGACTCATCCGAAGATGAAGATGATTATGATAACTCAAAGTGTCTAATGGCACTAACGGACTCGAAGCTAAATCCGAGTCGGATGCTAAGAACTCAAAACCGATGAGACAAGTCCTCGGGAGGTAATTAAATACTTTTGCAAATTCTCCAAAGCTAATTTAGCTAGATATATTTACACTCTAGAGGAAAAGTCAAATTATGATTCTTCTCGGTTCAAAGAATAACTTAAATCTCCTACATCCGAGAGTAATGGTTTGAAACCGAATTGGAAAAGCTGAGACTTACTCCGAAAGAACTCAAGACCGGTACTCAAGCTAATGAGACCGAGTCCGAGTCACTCTGAAAAGAAAATGAGCATCCGAAAAGAAAGCTCAATGAGTCTCACGAGCTTGTTTTGAAATTCACTCAAGGTTAGAAAAACCTTGATATGCTTTTAGCCTCTCAGCGTGTCTCCTTCGAGAAACAAGGACTTTGTTTTAATGAAGAGGAGGAATCTAATTCCTACTCTAATCTTTTCAAAAGGATTCCGAACTGTGAAGTTCGGGAAGGTTGAGCATGGTCCCATTCATAAGAATGAAAGGAGGACTAAGCCCAAACCAGTTTATAGGAAAAAACCTTCTCCACTTGTTTACAAAAGAAAAAATTTTCAAAAGAAAGAGTCACGAGACTCAATTTTCCGGAAAGAAGACTCAAAATTAGACCAAACCTATAATCATTTAAATCTAGGTTCCCAAGAGTGTTCTTCCTCGAGAAAGGACCACGAGTAAAGGGAGTTATTGGGTTCGTTAGAGGAAATGAGAAGGGTTAGTTTGTTTCGACTTGCAGGTAACTCGAGAAAAGATGAAAGGCCATTGGTACTTAGACGGTGGATGCTCACGCCACATATCAGGAGATTCAAGACTCTTTTCTGAGTTAGAAGATCTAAAAGGAGGCAATGTCACATTTGGAGATGACAGTAAAGGCAAGATAGTTGGGATTGGTAAGATTGGTGAAGGAGACAACCTAGTCAGTCCATTTTATCTTGTCAAGGGATTAAAGTACAATCTTCTTAGCATCTCTCGGTTGTGTGACAAAGATCAAGAGGTAAGGTTCACCTAGACCAACTACTACATTTCTAATGCATCTATAAAAGAGACGAAGCTCTCGGGTAAGAGGTCGGGTAACACATATACTATTCCTCTTTCGATCCAACTCAAAATTTATCTTGCTTAAAAGCATCGTTGCATGATGATTCTTGGAGATGGCATCATAGACTAGGTCATTTTAGCATCCACACTATCAAAAATCTTACATCTCATGGTTTAGTTAGGGGTTACCTAACTGTGCATTCAAGAAAGATAAAATATGTGAAGCATGCACAAAAGGGAAACAAGTCAAATCATTCTTCAAACCACTCAAAATTGTTTGGACATCCAAAGTGTTTGAATTGCTTCATATGGATTTGTGTGGTGATTGTTGATGATTTTTTACGATTTACCTGGGTTTGTTTTCTTAAGAACAAGAATAAAGCATTCAAAGAGTTCAGTAAGCTCTGTAGGAAAATTCTAGTGGAGTCTCATACTCGGATTAGAAGAATTCAAACTTACCATGGAAGGGAGTTCGACTATTCGGAATTTGCAGAGTTACGTGACAAGAATGGTATCTCTCACAACTTCTCAGCACCAGAACTCCCCAACAGAACAAAGCAGTGGAGAGAAAGAATCGAACTCTTGAAGAAATAGGAAAGACAATGATGATTGAAAATGATCTACCTTACTATTTTTGGGATTAGGTATTCAACACAGACAAATTACACACTCAACGGATGCCTCATCGGACCCATCTTGAAGAAAACTCCCTATGAGCTTTACAAGGGAAAGAAACCCAATATCTCATACTTTAAACCATTTCATTGTAAATGCTTTGTTCACAATAATGGTAAGGATCACCTGACCAAGTTTGATGATAGGTCGGATGAAGGTATATTTACGGGTTACTCATCTCACAATAAAGCTTATCGTGTTTTTAACAAAAGAACTAACAAAGTGGAAGAAAGTATCCACTTTGTGTTTGAAGAGATAGATCATGGAAGAACAAGTGAGTCAACCTTCTCAGATCCGAAACTCGGTCGAGATAATGATGACCTTACTGAAGCCGAGCTCGAAAGAGCCAAAAGAAAGGAAGCTGAAGCAACTCCGAATGAGGTAACTCGGAACATTATGACTCAAACTGAACAAGCTCAAGAGCTAGCTCATAATGCTAAAGGACAAGCAAATGTTGAGACTCAACAAACTCAAACAATTGAAGATCAGCCAGTTCAACCAACAAATTTGGTGAACCGAGAGGACGAGTAAAGCATTCAAATATGCATCCAACCACCCACTTGAGAACATTCTATCCGACATTAACGAGTGGGGTAAGAACTCGTTCTTCTTTGCAAAATCTGTGTGCATTCACTACATTCATATCATTAACAGAACCCGAAATGCACTAGAGGCCCTAAATGAACCTGAATGGGTAGAGGCCATGCAAGAAGAGCAGAATCAATTTGAAAGAAATCAAGTCCGGACTCGACCAAATGACCTTATGACCACCTAGTGATAGGAACCAAATGGGTTTTCAAAAACAAACTGGATGTGAATGGGCTGGTAGTAAGAAATAAGACTAGACTTGTGGCTCATGGTTATAATCAAGCGAAGGAATTGATTGTAAGGAAACCTTTGCACTGTCGCTAAGATCAAAGAAATTAGAATCTTGTTGGCATTTGCATCTAGCATGAATATTAAATTATATTAAATAGATGTTAAATGTGATTTTCTGAATGGTTTCATTCAAGAGGAAGTCTATGTTGAGCAATTCCATAGATTTGAAAACTCAGAATTTCCAAATCATGTTTTCAAATTGCAAAAAGCTTTATATGGTCTTAAACAAGCTCCCGGAGCTTGGTATGAAAGACTGAGTAGTTTCTTGGTTGAAAATGATTTCAAAAGAGGTCAGATTGACAAAACTCTTTTTATAAAAACCAATGGGAAAGATTTCCTTATTGCTCGGATTTATGTTGATGATATTATATTTGGAGCTACTAATGAAACTCTATGTTGAGAGTTTTCGAGTTGATGAGACAGGAGTTATAAATGAGCATGATGGGAGAACTCAATTTCTTTCTTGTTCTACAAACCGGACAAGACAAAGATGGAATCTATGTGAAGACTCGGACTTTGCGTGAACATCATTTTGAGTTCCATCAAAGAATCGAGTACGAGCTTCATCTCTTATACGGTTTTGATTACAAGTCATTATAAGTGTCTTAGAAACTTTTACGAGTGATATAGAATCTTTTTGAGTGTTACGAAACTATTGTAAATGTTTTCACTTGATTCCGACCGACTTAGAAAGCATACTCTTGCGTGTCATTTCACACACGGTTCCGAGTCACTCGGACAACACTCAAATATATCGCATGTTCAAACATTTGCTATAACGTGCATAAACTCGAGTCCGATTTCATGTTCTAATTTTAATTGAATTACAGTGCTAATTCATCCTTCTAAATCAGCATGTTTTGTTTAAACCTCGTCTGTCTAAATCAAGTCTTACTACTACGATATTCTTTATCCGACTTGATTTGTTTCTAGATTGACTCGGATGGAATTTGAGCATAATGGATATTAGACTCGGAAAATTCCACTCTTTCGGGACTCGAATAATTAGGCACTTAATTATCTTAATTAAATTATTATCTGTGTTTAATCTTGGACCAAAGTATTTTTGATTTACTTTTGTAGGTTATCTAAATGAGGTTATCCTATTTTTAAAATACAAAAGTAACCGGCTTCAAGCTATCAATCACCAGCGAGACAAAGCTTTTCTACTTCGACCAAGGCCCGGACACTATGCTAGGGTTGTCTGTTTCCAAAACTAGAAATCCGCAACGATAAGCTCAACGGTGGTTTCCACCCTACTTTTCGGACACCACCAGTGTATTGGGACATCCAAAGCGGTCAAGTGTCGTTGCCCAACGTTCACACCTCAACGGATATTTTTAAGTCACTCAAAAAAGGCCATTGCAATCTGTCACAAAGGACTTCTAATCGGAAGATAGTCACAACGGAGAACCTGCTTGGTCATCTATAAATAGAAGCCAACTCTCAAGACTTGAAGATTACTGAACCAATTGTCAATACACGCACTTAAGCAAAAGTCATTGTATTCATACTCAATCTTCTACTTACAACTCCAACTCGTACGTAACATCTTTCCGAGTTGTAAGGTCTTGTAATCAGTCACAAACACTTACTCTTACTTTTTGAGTAAGGTCCCTTGACTGAGCTGTAAGGGTTAACTCAGCTCGGTTGTCCCTAACTCGTAAAGGTTACCTCAGTTAGGAAGTACTAGATCGAGATAAGGAAATTTCGAGTCTAGGAAAATCGTGTAAGGAATTGTCTAAGGGAGCAATTCTAATTGAGTCTTTCTACTATATTTTGTGGATTCAAAATAGAGGAGTTGACTTGGTGCTTGGATTAGCACTGACCATGGTTTTCTGCCCCAAGAGGGTTTCTACGTATTTTCCGAGTTATCACTTTTCCGAGTCCAATCTAGACTCATACTTGTTTCAAAGTCGGCTTTAGATTTTAATCTTCCATTCTTAACTCAAATTTCCTCATCACCCTATTCACCCCCTCTAGGGTGATTTAATCTCCAAGAGCAAACCTTCACTATGTCCATCAATTTAAGTATGAAAAAGTACAAGCTTCAAAATGTGAAACATGCAGCCACACCTATGAGTAGCAGTATCAAACTGTACTCGGACAAAAAAGGTAAAGCGAGTAGACGAGAAACTCTGTAGAGGTATGATTTGATCTCTGCTCTATCTCACATCTAGTAGGCCGGACATTATGTTTAGTATCTGTCACGTGTGAAAGATTTGAAGCTAATCCAAAAGAATCACATCTCAATGCAGTGAAGAGAATTTTCGGATATCTTGTAGGGACTCGGAATCTTGGTCTATAGTTTTCAAAAGACTCAAAACTAACCTTCATTGGATAATCGGATGCTAACTATGCTGGTTACAAAGTTGATAGAAAGAGCACATCGGGAGCATGCCAATTTACGGGTCAATCCCTCACATCTTAGCACTTAAAGAAACAGAACTCGGTTGCTCTATCAACTGCTAAAGTTGAGTACATTGCAGTTGGAGCTTATTGTGCTTAGATTCTATGGATATCTTGCGAAGCACTTAAAGGATCTTAGACTCTCATTCAAATCAATCCCAATTAATCGTGACAATCAAAGTGCAATCAACATCACAAAGAATCCAATTCAGCACTAAAAAGCAAAGCATATTGAGGTTAGGTATCATTTTCTAAGAGACCATTCCGAGAAAGGTGATATTAAACTTGAATTCATTCCTACGAAATGTCGGTTAAGCCTCTTAGTGAGGATCAATTATCTTTCATTAGGAATAAGGTATGATTAATGTATGATTACATATTACTTGATTATTTTTGCATGATTATAGCTTATATTTTTTTAACGAATGGATCGGTTGATTCAAAAATGAGACCGAGCTGTGAGTTAATTGCTTTTTAGTCACTCGAAACAATATCGAGTCGGACTTAGAAGTTGACCAAAATGGACATCAAACTTTTGAGATCATCTCTAGATAAATGGAGAATCTCATAAAGTTTATTTTTAAATCTCTTTTCTCTCTCGACACGCATCTCTATCGAAGAATTCAAACCGTTAGACGGAAACCACTCGGAATTATAGCCATTAGATCGTTGTACGTCATGTCCGATCGAGAATGTCGGTTGAACGTTAAGTAAGAAATAAGGTTGAAGGACATTTCCATCTTCTCTACTTATAGCATCTCTCCGCCTTCATTTCTTCACTTTACACCTTACTCTTTTCGCACGAAATACTCTGCTCTCTCATACTCTCCTTGCTTTCAAAGCTCTCTCTCTCTCTCTCTTCTCTAGTAACCTCTCATTTTTCTATTCTCACAATGCCTAAAAGAGGTTCAACATCTAAGTTCATGGGGTCTACAACCAAGAAGGCCCGAAAGATTGCTCAAGAGGGTACGTCCGACCCTTCAAAAGTGTTTGTCGTCCAAGCACTTCACATTAGATGACAAGTTCTTCAAGAAAACTTCGTTCCGGTGGCTCAAATTCATTCAGGAAACTCGAGTATACAATTACTTATGCAACAGTGACTTGATCTATCCAGAACTCGTTGCTTGAGTTCTATGCCAACAAATCTTTCTCTAGGGGTGTAATCACCTCGAAAGTTCAATGTACGGTTGTCGAATCAACCTCCCTCTTCTCCATAAGCTTTTCAAGGTCACGTCTCTTTTTCTTAATCCCAGTCATATTCCATTTTTGGAAATAGTCGATGCCTTTTTCGACAAATTCACTAAAGAAGTGCTCGAGCGGCGGAAAAAATTTTCCGTGACTCGGATGAAAAGCGAAGTCGATTGCTCTGCTCTATTCCGATGAGGATTTTCTTTGCTCACTACTCGAGCAAGGAGAACTCAAACTCCAGGGTTCTCAAAGTTCTTTTTGACATCATGGAGGACTACGATGTAGAGCTCTTTCCATTCATCATCGAGCAAATGGCTCAAGTGCCTCGCTCAATCCTAAAACATCCACTCCTTTTCCTTTTCGAGCTTTTATGACTCTTATTTTCAAACAATTCAAGATCACCCCTCCCTCGGATCCCATTGACGTTTCGAGTCCGCCATAGTTCTTGGCGTAAAAGAACTTCTGGATTATGCATACCAGGAGGTTAAAGCTGGTGAATGGGTTCACTCTTTTGAGTTGGAACCTACCTCTCCTCCTCCCAGTCGGACTTAGATTTTACCAAGCACATCCATCCACTTCTGCTGGTCCCTCTTCTTCTCAACCTCCTTTCTCTGCTGGAGCGTTTGCTCGCCTTGGTCAAAAGACTCGCTTCGCGAATGACCAACTTCGGTCGGTTGTTCGCTTTCTCAAGCCTATCTTTTGTGGCATGGTCATTAACCAAAAGACCGGATAATCTCATATTCAAGAGTGTCATCTCTTATGCTTGAGTTCAAGGGTATTCTCAGCGAGCAACGTGAACAACTTCAACTCCTTCGGGAGCGAAGGACAAAGGCTGCGCGAGATTCGAATCCTCCGGCACATCCGAGGAGTCCTCCAACTCGACCAAGTCTACCTTTGATGAGGTAAAAGAAGAAGAAGAAGAAAAAGAAGAAGCCGAGGCCGCAGTCGATGCAGAGCGAGGGTCAGCCTGAAGAGAAAAATGAGGAAGAAGAAGGAGCAAAGGACGAGGCCGCTCCACCAAAAGACCAGGGTGCTATAGAACCCGAACTCAGACTGATCTCCTCGGACCTCGATCCGAGTAGGTTAGAAGATGCTTGGGGACGTTGGACAGTCCAAACTAGTCGACTCGAAGCCCCTGTACTGTTCCAGGAGGATGAGCTAAAGGATGATATTATCCTAACCCTATCACCCAGTGTCCGAGCCACTTCTCAACATTTACGTGCTACCCCCACCGCGATCTACCACCTCCTCCCAAACATACCAACGCAAGCGCACCGCTCGTCCCTCCTCTTCCAGCCAACCAGCGCCACCCTCCTAATCTATTTTCTTTTCTTATTTTTATGTTTTTTTCTTTTTGTCCAACATTAAGTGTACCTACTTCCAAATTTTCTTCCCACCTTTTTGCTAAAATGCTAGGGGAGAAAATATAGAAACCTTGATGTTGATGTTGCGTTTAGGGAGTTCCTCTCCTCTTTTTGTTGTACATATTTTTATGAATGAATGTTATGACTACTGTTTTTCATTTATGGGTTTCTTCCAACGCTTATCTTAATTACTCAAAAATTTGCGTTGGTTCCGATATCCGCTATTTAGTTTTAAGCCACGATCTAAAATTTTTTTAACCTTCATATTCTACATGCTCGATACATAAGAAAACATAGATCATTGGCACTAAAAACTTATCGAAGGTTTGCTCGGGGAAAGTCCGAGTCACCCTAGAGGAGGGTGAATAGGGTGATGGAAGATTTTCGTTGAAAATCAAACTCTTTTGCCACAGTAGAAACACAAATAGATTCCGAGTCAAAAGCGGGGTCGGAAAAGTATGAACTCGGAATCGCGAGTAAAGAGTAATGAAGCAGATTAAGCGAAGCTTTGAGACTGTCCGAGTCTAGAATGAACTCGGAAAGTAAAGACAAAGAAGTTACGTGAAAACCCTCCCGGGGCGAGAAAACCACGGCCGTGCTAGTCCAAGCACGAAGTCAAATCCACTATTTTGAATCCACAAAATACGATAGACTCGATCGAACCCAAGTTGCTCCCTTAAACAACTCTTTATAAGTTTTCCTAGACTCATAAATTCCCTTACCTGATCTAGTACTTCCTAGCTGAGATAACCCTTACAGCTAGGGATAACTAAGCTAAGTTAACCTTTATAGCTTAGTCAAGGGACCTTATCCAGAAAGTAAGAAAGTGTTTGTAACTAAGTACAAGACCTTACAACTCGAAAGTAATGAATTACAGAGTGGGAGTTGTAAGTAGAAGATTGAGAATGAATACAATGACTTTGCTCAAGTACGTGTATTAACAATAGGTTCGGCAATCTTCAAGTCTTAAAAGTTGGCTTCTATTTATTGATGACTAAGCAGCATAGCCGTTATCTCCAACTTCGACGGGAAGTCCTTTGTAACCGTTGATAAAGGCTTTCTTAGTCACTCGTAAAGTATCCGTTGTGATATGAACGTTGGGCAACGGTTCTTAACTCTCTTGGAAGTCCCAAAACCACTCGGCGGTGTCTTGAAAGATAAGGTGGAAACCACCGTTAAGCTTGGCATTTCAGTTTTCCAGATTTGGAAACAGACAGCCTCGACACAATCTTCCGGGACTCGGGACAGAGAAGAGGAAAAGCCATGTCTCGCTGGTGATTTGACGTTTTGAAGCCGGTTACTTTTGTAATTCAAAAAGTGTATCCTCGTTTGAATCACCTACAAAAGTAAATCAATTTTGGTTCTCAAAGTATAAAATACTTTGGTCCACGATTAGACACGAGATAATAATATAAATAAGATAATTAAGTAACTAATTATCCGAGTCGGAAAGTGAGTGGAATTTTCCGAGTCTAATATCCATGAAACTCAAAATTCCATCCGAGTTAGTCTAAGCGAAGAATCAAGTTACATAAAGAATATCGAGTGAAATAACTTGATATAGACTAAGCACGATTCAAATTAGAAGCACCGACTCCAACAAAATGGAACTCATAACATGAAGTCGGATCCGAGTGTGGTAAAGCGAAATACTAGTCAATTCAAGCATGCGATATATCTAAGTGATGAGGGACTTAGAACTGAGTGAGACATGCATATCTGTTTTCCGAGTCACTTAGAGACAAGTAAGAAATACATGAAGTAAATGCTATATCACTTAAAGAAGATACCATATCACTCGAAAAGTTTCTAAGGTACAGAGAATGCCTTGGAATCAAAACTCTATAAGTGAGAAATTCTTATACCCGATTCCTCTCGTTAGAACTCGAATTGTGCCGAGTAGTGTCCGAGTCTTCAATCTCCCCTTTTGATGAAAGACATTCCATACTTAGACAGAAACTTTGTTAGTGGTAAAGATCTCGCTTTTGAATACTTGCGTATGAAATCAAATAAGTAAAGCAAGCCTAATGTATCGGATCATAAAAATATATGCTTAGCCATGAAATAATGTTAACTCGTAAAGTGTTGCAATCACAGAGAAAATTGAAGAGAAAGCATTAATTCATTGAGATTAAAGAGAGTACACAGATGGAGAAACTCCCCTAAACAAGACAACAAGTTTTCTATCTATATTCTTCCTTTTGCCTTTTAGAAAAACAAGCAACAAAAAGGGAAGAATACAACAGCTTAGTACAAATTTGATGCCTGGACAAAAGAAATAAGTAGAAATCTCTCGTAAAGAAGAAGAATCTGCAGATCTGTGGAATTGTGACACGAGTGCATGGCGCCTACGAGGGAGAGGGGGATGCCCGAGTGGAAGCGGAGGGATGAGAGGTACACCGGCGCTGGTAGGATCTTGACGATGTGCTTGAGCGCGGTGGAGGGAGAACCGGGATCGCCGTTAAGGGCTCAGCTCCGAGTGGCTAACCCGTAACGAGAGGATCTAGGGGTTCTTCCCCGTGGACCTCGGTAGGCTGGAGGGGCTGCTCTGTCGACCCGCCGCTTGTTGTCGTAACACAGCTGGGCCTTCGACCCACTCGGACTCACTGTCTAAGCTGAGTACTGCCACTTGAGCTTGAGGAGCAGTCGACCCTTAGCAGCTCTCGCTCGCTTCTTCTTTGTGTTCCACCCCTTGCCTAGATGGAGCCGCCTCAGCCGCAGGCTCCTCGGCGTCTGCTTCTTCTTCTTCCTCCCCGCTTTCTAAGGAGGTCGGGCTCGGGCTCGAAGACACTTCGAAGTGTCCGAGTCGCCACTGGTCCTAAGCCGCCTTAGACCTTCTCTCTCCGAGGAGCTCGACCAGCTCCTTCAGTGCCTTTACCAACTCCCTCATCTCAAGAACCATTGTTTGCTGCTCTCGGATTTGGGACTCGGGCGGTTCTTTGATGGATGAACATAGACTCGGTAGATAGTCTTGAATGAACCGAAGCGAGTCCTTGAATTCGAAGACACGGAGCTGATTTTGTCCATGAAAGCGGAGGACAAAATAGTGGAGAGAGATTTTTGGGCACCTGAGGTGGAAGCACCAACAGGTGGGGTAGTGAGAGAGGGAGGGGTTTCTTTCCGAGTCCGAGGCGGAGAAGGAGGCCTCAACTCCGAGTCGTGTACCCGGATACCGGGCTGAGTTTCCTGGTACCCGTACCCGGAGTTCCTTTTGCCGACCACAACGGCAGCCTCGCACACGCAGCTTGGGTCCGAGGGGAGAGGAACTTTGAATTGTTTAAAAACAAGGGTGAGAAGAGCACCGAGGGAAGAGGGGTGTTCTTCTTATTTTGGAATTGAGCTGGCACAGCTGCCATCCGCTCAATTATTGAGGGGAAGAGGTCTACTTTGTAGCCCTCAAGAATATCAAAAAGAGATTTCAAATGCTTGAGAGAAGAAGGTTCTCATCAGCGAGAAGCACGAAGGCGTGCTTCGACTTCAACTAAGTCACCGAAAAATTTTTCCGTGACTCGGGGAACTCTTTAGCGTATTTTTCAAAGAAGTCGTCGGCAACTTCAGTGAAAGGAATGGGGTTGCTGTTGAAGAAAAGAGAGGAAACCTTGAACAAGCGGTGGAGGAGAGAAGTGTTTATATGGACAGTCACATTTTGAACTCTGGAGGTTAGGACAACTTCAGAGTGAGTGAGGTGAGCGTAAAACTTAGAAACGAGTTCGGGGTAAATGAACTCGCTGAAACACGTAAAATTATACACTTCGGTGGTTTGAATGTGGGGCAACCACGAAAATTTTGTGGTTGGGAAGAACTTGTCGTCCAGCGTGAGATGTCTGGGTGACAATGGGCTTAGAAAGGGTTCGAGCTTTCGGGTTTTTGGTGCGAGGCTTTTTGGAGGAAGAGCCCCGAAAGTCGGGATGATTACCTCTCTTACGCATTTTGAGAATGAGGAAAGATAGATGAAACTTTTGAGGAAGAGAAGAGGAGAGTAGGTAGACGAGAGCAAAAGAAAAGGAGTAGAAGAAAGAGATGAGAGCAGATCGATCTTACTTGAGATGGTGTTTACGTCGCTTGAAGAAGTCCAGAGAGCACTGTTGATGTAGAAAGCTTCCGCGAGAAGTTTTACGTACGAGAGATAGAGAATGGAATGTGAAGTAACGAGACGAAGATGAATAGGCGCTATATATAGAAAGAAAAACGTCCGTTAACTTTCCGTTCGACTCGGCTTGTCCATCGAGTCATCTTTGACCGGTGTGATGGTTCTCTTCTTTGACGGTTAGGATTCAGCGCAGTTTGAAATCCATCGGCTAGCGTTTCATCACAGATCGCGAGAGAGCGGGAAAGAGAGAAAAAAATTTGAAAAATATATTATGAAATTCTCCACTCATCTAGAGATAATTCCAGAAAATTTGAAGTCCAATTTTTCTCGACATCCGAGTCCGACTCGGATTGGTTTCGAGTTACTCGAAACTAACGACTATCGGCTCAGTATCATGAAATCAACTCGAACTAATAGCTAGCAATAAAGCATAAGTACATAACGCATGATCAAGCAATGGAAAATAGTTATGCATTTAACATACCAAGCTCATTCCGAATAAAGCAAAACCGATCTTCACCAAGAGGCTTAGTAAAGATATCAGCTAATTGAAGATTAGTAGGAATGAACTCAAGTTCAATATCACCTTTCTCGGAGTGGTCTCTTAAGAAATTATATCCGACCTCAATGTGTTTTGTCTTTGAGTGCTGAACTGGATTCTTAGTGATGCTGATTGCACTCGATTGTCACACTTGATTGGAACCGATTTGAAAGAAAGTCCAAGATCTCTCAAGTGTTGCTTTATCCATAAAATCTGAGCGCAACATGCTCCAGCTGCAATATACTCAACTTCAGCAGTTGATAGAGCTACTGAGTTCTCGCTTCTTTCAGTGCCAAGATATTAAGGATTGACCCGAAATTGGCAAGCTCCGTAAGTGCTCTTTCTATCAACTTTGTATCCAGCGTAGTCCGCATCTCGAGTATCCAATGAGGGTCGGTTCCGAGTCTCTTGAGTACCATAGACCTAAGTTCCGAGTTCCCGCAAGATATCCGAATATTCTCTTCATCGCAGTGAGATGTGATTCTTTTGGATTAGCTTAGAATCTTGCGCATAAACAAACACCGAACATTATATCTGGCCGGCTAGAAGTAAGATATAGCAAAGATCCAATCATACCTCGATAGAGTTTCGATCTATTGCTTTACCTTTCTCATCCGAGTCAAGTTTTATACTCGCTCGCTCATGGTTGTAGATGCGTACTTTGCATCTTGAAGTTTGCATTTCTTCAACAGTTCCTTGGTATACTTTGATTGATGGACGTAGATCCCATCTTTGTCTTGTTTGATTTGTAAACCAAGGAAGAAATTGAGTTCTCCCATCATACTCATTTGGAATTGCTGACTCATCAACTCGGAAAATTCTCGGCACAAATATTCATTAGTAGCTCCGAAGATAATATCATCGACATAGATTTGAACAATAAGGAAATCTTTCCCCTTGGTTTTTATAAAGAGAGTCTTGTCCATCTGACTTCTTTTAAAATCATTTTGAACCAAGAAACCGCTCAGTCTTTCATACCAAGCTCGGGAGCTTGTTTAAGACCATAGAGAGTCTTTTGAAGTTTGAAAACATGATCTGGAAATTCCGAGTTTTCAAAACCAGGAGGTCTGCTCGATATAGACTTCCTCTTCAATAAAACCATTGAGAAATGCACACTTAACATCCATTTGATATAATTTAATATGCATGCTCGGATGCAAATGCCAACAATATTCTAATAGCTTCGATTCTGGCAACAAGTGCAAAGGTTTCCCCACAATCAATTTCTTCTTCTTGATTGTAACCTTGAGCCACAAGTCTAGCCTTGTTTCGACTACCACCCTTCCTTCATCCAGTTTGTTCTTAAAAACCCATTTGGTTCCTATGACTGGGTGGTCGGAAGGTCGGCTGGTCGAGTCCGGACTTGGTTTCTTTCGAGTTGATTGAGTTCCTCTTGCATGGCCTCTACCCATTCAGGTTCATTTAGGGCCTCTAGTGCATTTTTGGGTTTAGTTAATGAAATGAATGCAGTGAATTCACATAGATTTTGAAGAGAGGAACGAGTTCTTATCCCACTATTGATATCGGATAGTATGTTTTCTAGTGGATGACTAGAAGTAAACTTGAATGCTTTACTCGTTCTCCGATTCACAAGATTTGTGGGTTGAGCTACCCGATCGTCGAAGCTTGTTCCGAGTGATCTTCTACAATAACTTGTTCATTCCGAGCGGGCTCTTGAGTTGTCTCATTCCGAGTCACTTCATTCCGAGTGACTTCATTCCGAGCCGGTTAAGCTTGAGTCTTTGTAGACTCGGTTTCATCATCTTCTCTGCTGAGTTTCAAATCCGAGTATGAAGACTCACTTGGTTTTTCCTGTTCAAGCTCATCAAATACAACGTGGATGCTTTCTTCCACTTTATTAGTTCTCTTATTGAAAATGCGATAAGCTTTGCTTGTGAGAAGAATAACCCAAAAAATACCTTCGTCCGACCGGGCATCAAACTTGGTCAGGTGATCCTTACCATTGTTGTGAACGAAACACTTACATCCAAAAGGTCTGAAGTAGGAAATATTTGGTTTCTTCCCTTTGTAGAGCTCATAAGGTGTTTTCTTCAATATGGGTCCGATGAGGCATCTATTCGGAGTATAGTTGGTCTGTGTTGATCGCCTCAACCCGTAAATAGTAAGGTAAGTTGTGCTCAATCATCATTGTCCTTGCTATTTCTTCAAGGGTTCGGTTCTTTCTCTCCACTACTCCATTTTGTTAAGGAGTTCTTGGTACTAAGAAGTTGTGAGAGATGCCATTTTTGTCAAAAACTCGAGAATTCCGAGTAGTCGAACTCCCTTCCATGGTCGGTTCGAATTCTCTGGATCCGAGTCCGAGACTCAACTTGAATTTTTCTACGGAGCTTGCTGAACTCCTTGAATGCTTCATTTTTGTGCTTAAGAAAACACACCCAGGTAAATCGTGAATAATCATCAATAATAACAAATATATATGATTTACCTCCGAGGCTCTTAACGAGGATTTCACCACATAAGTCCATATGCAGTAGCTCAAGCACTTTGGATGTGGAAACTGTCTTCAGAGATTTGAATGATGATCCGACTTGTTTCCCTCTTGTGCATGCTTCACAAACTTTATCTTTCTCAAAGGCACGGTTAGGTAAACCTCTAACCGGACCATGAGATGCCAATTTTTTGATAGTATGCATGCAAATATGGCCTAATCTACGATGCCATGTCCATGAGTCATCATGAAGAGATGCTTTTAAGCAAGATAAATTCGACTCGGATCGAAAGAGGAATAATATAAGTGTTATCCGATCGTTTACCCGAAAGTTTGACCTCCTTGTTGGTAACATCAAAAATATAACAGTTGGTCTAAGTGAATCTTACCTCTTGACCTTTATCACACAGTTGAGAGATGCTCAGCAGATTGTACTTTAATCCTTTGACAAGATAAACTGGACTAACCAGATTGCATCCTTTTCCAATCTTGCCTATGCCAACTATCTTGCCTTTGCTGTCATCTCCAAAAGTGACCTTTCCTCCTTCATGTTTTTCTAACTCGGAGAAGAGTCCCGTGTCTCCCGACATGTGGCGTGAACATCCACTATCAAGGTACCAATGTCCTTTTGATCTCTTCCGAGTGACCCGCAAAACAAAGAAAATCTAACCCTTCTCACTTCCTCTAACGAACCCAAGTAACATTCTTTACTCGTGGTCCTTTTCTAAGGAATAAAGTTTTTCGGAACCCGCATTTAAATGACTTTGGGTTTAGTCCGATTCTGAGTCTTCCTTGCAGAGAACTAAGTCTCGTGTCTCTTTCTTTTTGAAAACATTTCCTTTAGAAACTGAAGAGGATGGTTTCTTCTTGTAAACGACTCCGGGCTTAGTCCTCCCTTGATTTCTATGAATGGGACCATGCTCAGCTTTCCCGAACTTTACAGCTTCGGAATCCTTTTAAATAGTTTTGAGTAGGAATTGGATTCCTCTTCTTTGTTAAAACCAAGACCTTCTTTTCTGAAGGAGACACATTGAGATCCTAAGAGCATGTCAAGGTTTTTCTAAACTTGAGTAAATTTTAAAACCAGATCTTGAGACTCAATGAGCTTACGCTTTAGCCGCTCATTTTCTTTTTCGAGTAACTCGGACTCGGTCTCATTGGATTGAGCACTAGTCTTGAGTTCTCTCGAGTATGAGTCTCGGTTTTTCCAATTCATTTTTCAAAGATATGCTCTCGGATGAAATTGACTCAAGTTGTTCTTTGAAACGAGAAGAATCGGAATTGGACTTTTCTTCCAAAGTAAAAATATATTTAGCTAAATCAGCTTTAGAGAATTTGAGGAAGTATTCAATTACTTCTTGAGGATTTGTTTCCTCATTGTCTCGAGTCCGACTCTCTTTCAACTTCGAGTCGGAGATTGACATCGGACATTTTGAGTCATCTCGACTCCTCATCATCTTCCGATGAGTCCTCATCGCTCCATGTTGCCATCATAGCCGTTTTCTTCTTTCTGTCCCTGTTTCTCTTTGGATAGTCTTTGACTATGTGGTCTTTGCTGCCACACTCAAAACATCCAGAATTTTTAGTTAAAGATAACTTTGAAGGAGAAGAATACTTACCTTTTCTCGTCCCTCTTATCTTTCTTGTAGAATTCTTCTTTTAGCCTTTTATCCCATCTTTTGTGCTTCATCATTCTCTTGAAGCCTCTAGCAATAAGTGCCATGGGATCCTCTTCGAGTCGGAGGAACTCAGATTTTCTTCTCGGGTTTCGAGGCTTTCGGCGCTATGTTCCTTTTTGTGCTGCCCTCAACATCATCCTCTTCCATGTGGATTTCATGAGTGAGAAGCTTCCCGATGAGCTCGTCTCGGCTTTAGAAGTGATAGGTTCCGAGCCTCCTCTATGGCAGTCACCTTAGGACCCCACCTTCTCTTTGGTAGGCTTCTAAGTATCTTTCGGCACATTTCCTCGTGGGTCATCTTCTTGCCTAGAGATTTGAGATTGTTGGTAATCTCGGTAAATCGAATGAACATCCGAGTGATGTTCTCTTCCGGCTCCATCTTGAATAGCTCATATTTATGAAGATATTGACTTATCTTCGCTTGTTTGACCTGGCTTGTGCCTTCATAAGTGTTGACCAGTGTGTCCCACACTTCTTTGGCTGAATCGCGAGCGAGATACTCGATTATATTCTTATGAGCTGATGGCGCACATCGGAATGTTCATTGCCTTGAAGTTCTTTCGAACTTCTCGCTTCGCCTCGGAGTAAACTCGGCCTTTGTCTTGGGAATGATTCTAAACTCCTCTATCTTCATGGGAATATAGTTTCCTTGTTGTATGATCTCCCAAACATCTTCATCGTGATCTAGAAGGAAACATTCCATGAGCTTCTTCCAAGTGCACGAAATTTGATCCTTTGAATTTTGGCGGTCTGCTGGAAGATCTTCCTTCATCGAACTCTTCGTTGTTCCGAGCCATTTGATCTTTAGACCTTTGGATGGTTATATCCTTTCGAAAGGCTAGGCTCGATACCAATTGAAGGTTTGCTCGGGGAGAGTCTCGAGTCACCCTAGAGGGAGGTGAATAGGGTGATGGAAGATTTTCGTTGAAAATCAAACTCTTTTGCCACAAGTAGAAACACAAATAGATTCCGAGTCAAAAGCGGGGTCGAAAAGTATGAACTCGGAATTGCGGTAAAGAGTAATGAAGCAGATTAAGCGAAGCTTTGAGACTGTCTAAGTCTAGAATGAACTCGAAAGTAAAGACAAAGAAGTTACGTGGAAACCCTCCCGGGGCAGAAAACCACGGACCGTGCTAGTCCAAGCACGAAGTCAAATCCACTATTTTGAATCCACAAAATACAGATGGACTGACCGAACCCAAGTTGCTCCCTTAAACAACTCTTTACAAGTTTTCCTAGACTCGGAAATTCCCTTATCCGATCTAGTACTTTCTAGCTGAGATAACCCTTACAGCTAGGGACAACTAAGCTGAGTTAACCTTTACAACTTAGTCAAGGGACCTTACCCGGAAAGTAAGATAGTGTTTGTAACTAAGTACAAGACCTTACAACTCGTAAAGTAATGAATTACAGAGTGGGAGTTATAAGTAGAAGATTGAGAATGAATACAATGACTTTGCTTAAGTACGTGTATTAACAATAGGTTCGGCAATCTTCAAGTCTTGAAAGTTGGCTTCTATTTATAGATGACCAAGTAGCATAGCCGTTATCTCCAACTTCTAACGGGAAGTCCTTTGTGATCTGTTGATAAAGGCTTTCTACTCGGAAATTATCCGTTGTGATATGAACGTTGGGCAACGGTTCTTAACTCTCTTGGAAGTCCCAAAATCACTGGCGGTGTCTTGAAGGATAAGGTGGAAACCACCGTTAAGCTTAGCGTTTCAGGTTTCCAGATTTGGAAACAGACAGTCTCGACACAATCTTACGGGACTGGGACAGAGAAGAGGAAAAGCCATGTCTGCTTGTGATTTGACATTTTAAAGCTCGGTTACTTTTGTAATTCAAAAGTGTATCCTCGTTTGAATCACCTACAAAAGTAAATCAATTTTGGTTCTCAAAGTATAAAATACTTTGGTCCACGATTAGACACAGATAATAATATAAATAAGATAATTAAGCAACTAATTATCCGAGTCGGAAAGTGAGTGGAATTTTCTTAGTCTAATATCCATGAAACTCAAAATTCCATCCGAGTTAGTCTAAGCGAAGAATCAAGTTACATAAAGAATATCGAGTGAAATAACTTGATATAGACTAAGCACGACTCAGATTAGAAGCATTGACTCCAACAAAATAGAACTTATAGCATGAAGTCGGATCCGAGTGTGGTAAAGTGAAATATTAGTCAATTCAGCATGCGATATATCTAAGTGATGAGGGACTCGGAACCGAGTGAGACATGCAGATTTGTTTTCCGAGTCACTTAGAGACAAGCAAGAAATACATGAAGTAAATGCTATATCACTTAGAGAAGATACCATATCACTCAGAAAAGTTTCTAAGGTATAGAGAATGCCTTGGAATCAAAACTCTATAAGTGAGAAATTCTTATAAGCTGATTCCTCTGTTAGAACTCGGAATTGTGCCGAGCAGGTGTACGAGTCTTCACTTACATTTTGTACTAATAAGTTTCTATCTTAAGAATGGAATGCCTTTCATAAAAAGGGGAAGATTGAAGACTCAAATCTTAACTCTAAGTATTTTATGAAAGACTCGGTATAAACTTCTATTTCTTTTAAGTTTTAATTGCAAGTCATTCCGAGCTACATAAAAACTCCTATCTAAGTTTTCGTCGGTGTTCGAATGACTCGAGTTAGCACCTTGTTTTATATCTTCTCTACTGAGGTATTCTAACCTACTCGAGAATCTACTCGGAACCATCGCATGACCGGATAATTCTCTTAAATGCACTTTTTCTAAGAACCGATCTGTGGTTGCTAAGGTAAAATGAATTACGGTGTTCATTTTTTGTCTTCTAAGTCGGTTTATTTTCTTAGAGAATTATTTGATAAGATAAAGTTCACTTTCTCCGATGTTTATCCTTTAACTTGATCTCTCTTGGATTTATTCTGAGCTGACTTTGAACTATTAGATATTAGACTTAGAATATTCCACTCCTCTAGGCCTAATTCTCTTAGTGCATTACTTACTCAATCTTCTACTTACAACTCCAAGTTTGTACTTAATTTCGAGTTGTAAAGAAAGTCTTATAATCGGTTACATTCTTCACTTACTTACTTTGTAAGTCCCTTGACTGAGCTGCAAGGGTTAACTCACCTCGGTTGTCCCTAATTGTAAAGATTACCTCGGTTAAGAAGTATTAGATCGAGATAAGGTAACTTTTGAGTCTAAGAAAACATTGTAAGGAATTGTCTAAGGGAGCAATTATGGTAGAGTCAATCCTTTGTATTTTGAGGATTAAAAATAGTGAATTTGACTTGGTGCTTGGATTAGTACTGACCGTGGTTTTCTGTCCCAGGAGGGTTTCCATGTATTTCTATATGTTTACATTTCTAAGTCCAATATAGACTCGGACTCAGTTGTTGATCCTTTTCTTAGCAAAAATTGTCTAAGTTCTTTTAAATTTCCTACTCACTCTATTCACCCCCTTTAGGGTAACTTAGACTCACCAAGAGAAAACCTTCACGTGGAACTTTTACTCAATCATTTCGGCTTAAATATATCCTAAAATTAATTGTTGTATCACGAAAAATACAACATGTTATCCCAACAATATTATTTACTCTATACAAACTTTATCCCCCAACCAATTTAATTTCTCCAATCATTAATCTCATTCAACAAACAACAACGTTTTAAAGAAATAAGCTAAGTGATTCAATTACTCTTCCTCTCAAATTTAAGCATGACTTTCCCAATTCACTATCACATACTCCTCAAATCATGTTTAGCAAACCGCATAATTACCTAATTAAATTCTACAAAAACCACCTCAAATCCAATTAAACATTCAAATATAATTTCTTCCATTTTTTTCAAGGATTAACATAATCTAATCTTGATTAATGCACTTCCCTAGCACACTTTTATAACTTCAACAATCTTCACACAACCAAGCAATCATTCATGCTCTTATAAAAAAATTAAATAAGCATATTTACAATTATGAATAACGCAAATTAATTTTCAATAACAATTTAACATATAACAACCCTAAATCCAACTTCATATATATCAATATTTCAATACTTCCCAAAATTCATTCAATTCCACCACAACCCATTCAAAACTCACATTTATTTGTCTACTTATTCAATTACAATATGAATTTAAGATAAAGTTTGCTTACAAATTGAGGGTTAGAGATATACCTCAAAAGAGGTTAGAGATGAAAATGGATGATGGAGGTTCGATGGTGGAGCTTGGGGGTGTCGAGGTGGCATTGGACGGCGGCGTCGGGGCTGCGCAAGGCGGCCGGGGAGACGGCTCCGGCCCCGATTAGGCGACGACAATAGCAGGGGGCGGGACAGCCCCTGCTCAGCGTAGAACAGAGCGAGAAAAGATGGAGGAAAGAAGTTGCGACAATAGGGATGACGGCTAAGGAGGGCGCCAATGGTGGCTTGCTGGCAGCGGTTGGTCCGACGAGTGAAGACTGGCCGGCTATAGAAAAGGGGAAGGCAGAGAGAGAGAGAGATTGAATGAAGGGAGGATAAAGAGTGGTTTGAAGACTTGGTTTTTCTAATTTCTTTTGAAACCAAACCCCCTTGTTTATCATGTTGCATGCCAAGAGTCCAAGTAGCTTCTACTCTTTTTTTTTTTTTTTGGTTCTAATTAATACTTATCTTCTAAATGTATTATTTTCATATATATATATATATATATATATATGGTTTTTTAGCCATACAAATGGCTTATTTTAAACCACATATTTTACTATTACTATTTTTTTTCTTAATCATTAAACAAATTGATTGATTTTTCGACCCTAAAATCTGTGTCATTTTGATATATGTATACCTTTATGAGTTTAAACATTATTAATTCGTAATGAAATATATTATATAATTTTAGTACATCCGCCTATCCATAATTTCACGTTGCTCAATGCTCTTAAACAATACTAAGATAATAAAATACAAAATTAGAGTAATTAAATATGATTAAGATTTGGGGTGTTACATCCTTCCCCCTCAAAATAAGTTTCGTCCTCGAAACCGTGATACGTCTGTAACATACATTTGGAATAGTTACGAGAAAATAACTTTATGTTTCGTGTGTTGTGCTTCTTGCAGCCTTCAAACATCTATATTAGATTTGCTTTCATTTGATTCTTTCTTTAGACATTACCGTGCCTAACAAAATTATTGCTAATAACATCTTTATATTTAACTAACTTCACAAAACTCATGACTCTCAAGTCCATACCATAATTCCCAAATATCATGTGTATTCTTCCAAATTCAAATGACTTAGATAGTACTTGTGTATAAATTCACACCTTACTATTTGTTCTATGGGTAATCTCATATAATATTCTATGGGATATGTTTGGGCGCTATATGTAGTTGTCATATAAATTTTAGTATAGAAGAATGAATAACATTGAATCAATTAAAATGATGATGGCCTCAAATAAAATATAAACGTATAAATGTACCAATTACTGTTGTCTATGAATAAACAATTTCCTTCTTCTTCATCACATATGCCCTTCCTACTTGGTTGTTCCAAGTATATACAAGAGACTTGGTGCTCCTAGACATAGGAGTTGGGCCTTTGCCTGCTTGAGGAGGCTTGATAGGACAATTTGCAATTATATAGCCTGGGTCCCCACACGAACAATAGATTCCGATCCCTACTCGCATTCCGAAGTGATGTGGTTCATCCGACCACACTTAGCACACTACTTTTTGTCAACAATTGAATCTTGAGTTTCAACTTTAATAATCATAGTTTTCTTGCTTGGTGTCTCATACATTGAGTATCTCTTTTCATTCCATCTTTAATTAAAAGTACCCAAATTTGTCTTCCTTAATTTGATTTTCACCCGCTTTATTTCATTTGCACGTTCATATAATTCTTGGCTTGTTTGTACTGGGTGTCCTGCCAAATGTTCCCTAATATATGTGGCTACCCCTTCTTCAAATCTTATTATTCTCATATGGTCGAGTGGCCACATATTCCGAGGCGAATCTTGAAAGTTCCGCAAACTTGCTAGAATATTGCATCACCGACAAATTACCCCGCCTTACCTCCAAGAATTCTTTTTGTTTTTGCCTTTGTAAAGGATCTGGGTGAAATTTTGCTCCTAGTTCCTCCACGAACTTGTCCCACATGCCTTCGAGATGTTAAGACCTAGCCCTTACAGTTCCCCATCGGATATCAGCCGGTAAGGTAAAAAGCTCAAATGTTTACACGCTTAGTGTTTGGTACCTCGACCACATCAAATATCTTTTACATCTGCCTAATTCATTCTTCTAATATCATTGGATCCATTCTCTCGTCATAATTTTTTGGATTTTGTTCGAGCAACCCTTTTCGAAAAATTTTCCCTTTTTATCCGAATTATTGGATTCCAATTCTTTAAGTTTCTTCGTCACCATAGCTATAATTGTCCCCAATAACTCAGGGTCTATATCTTTAAGTACTCCTTTTTGTTCATCCTCCTTCTTACGCATATCACTCTCTATTTCTTGATGAGGGGTTGGAGGGCTATGGTTAATTGATTCAGAATGTGTAGATTTCATGTTGTTTTCTTGTAGTTCATTTCTCATAACACTCTCATTCTCGGTATGAAATCGGAGAAGATAATTAGTGCTAATTTTCTTTTCTAATCCCCAGAACTATTACCAAGATATAAATGGTTTGATACTTAATGTTGCCTGTCGATATGTATAACTTATTTATCACTCGAAGACATAATAAACTTTCATTAACATACTCCTCCCATCATTAGTCTACTAGAGTCCTTATAGTTCTAGTCGGGATATTTATCAGTCATTACAGAATATATTTTCGTTAGTTTTCCATCAAAAGGAACATACGCAGTTGAATGGGTTATGTACACTTGTGCTTTAAACATTCAAACCTTGAAACTCGCTTTTTTTTTCCAACTCCATCCTTGTCATTCTCTTTAAACTGTCATGGGTTCCACACAACTTTACTTTTATTGTTCGTTGTCTAATCATGTATTCTCTATCACTCGTTTCTCCCATTTCCTCATTATGAGAATCTTGTATGCTTCATCATATGTCCGCAACCTCAGTAAATCCAAATAATCACCAACATAAACTACTCACTCATAAACCCATGTATAATAGATACCACACTAATCCAATTCTCGTTATTAATAATTCATCGGGGATCGCAAAGAATATCCTTATAACTCATACTACCCATATGAACCTTTTTGCACCCAAGTGACTCCATTATCGTTCTATACTTATATCCCAAAGTCACAACCTTAACTCGATACCACTTCGTAATGTCCCAATATAATCACTATCTAAAACGCACTCATTAAATAAATATAGTGTAACAAAGTAGCGGAAAACCACGTCATATCGGGCGTTACTGCCATCCCTCCTCAAGAGACTAGGCTAAACATTATAATAGGATAACACGATTATCTTTTAATTTACACCAACACTGAAAACCCCATAACACCATACCCGATATTTACATAACTTAAACCACCAACATGAATTCGTTCTCCCAAAAAAAAAATATAGTTTATATACCCATCAAAGGAAATTAACTTCCGAAGTGAAAGAAATCCACAGGGGCTTTTTAACCACGAAACAAATCATCAAATCTAATTAGAATACACCCAATAGTAGGGCAAATGCACGATCACTATTCCGAGTCAACATTTTCGATTCCTTTACTCTTGTCACTTCTTGTCCAATATTAACATGTTTTTCTTCCTTAAAAACATTTAAGAAAACATAAAAATAAGAATGAGCCATAGGCCCAAGACATTACCCTTCTACTCTAAAATATATTATAAGAGTCGGTGAGCACACGCAAATATTTGAAATCGATTTCAAAAGCTATTTATATGTAAAACTATAGAATTTTCGCTACACATTAATAATTGGAATAGTTTAGGACCTATTTTTGTACATGTGGATGCCATGGAAATTTTTAAGATCATCGTATATGTAATTGTGATCTGTATAAACAATTCATTTATCCTAATCGATCGGGGAGGGCCCCTGTGAACTGTAATCGTGACGATAATTGTGACCGTAAACAATTCATTTGTCTTCCTTAATTCGATTTTCACCCGATTTATTCCAACCACGCGTTCATATAATTCTTGGCTTGTTTGTACTCGGGTGTCCTGCCAAATGATCCCCGATATATGTGGCTAACCCTTCTTAAATCATATCATTCTCATATGGTCAGTGGGCACATATTCGAGGCGAATCTTGAAAGTTCCGCAAACATGCTAGCATATTCCATCACCGAAAAATTACCCTACCTTAACTCCAAGAATTCTTTTTGTTTTTGCCTTTTAAAGGAACTGGGTGAAATTTTGCTCTTAGTTCCTCCACGAACTGTCCCACATGCCCTCGAGATGTTAGCACCTACCCCTTACGGTTCCCCATCGGATATCGGCTTGTCCGGTGAGGTAAAAACTCAAATGTTTAGACGCTTAACGTTTGGTACCTCGACCACATCGAATATCTTTTACATCCGCCTAATCCATTCTTCTAATATCATTGGATCCATTCTCTCGTCATAAGTTTTTAGATTTTGTTCGGCAACCCTTTCGAAAAATTTTACCTTTTTATCTCGAATTATTAGATTCCGATTCTTTAAGTTTCTTTGTCACCATAGCTATAATTGTCCCCAATAACTCAGTGGTCTATATCTTTAAATACTCCTTTTTGTTCATCCTCCTTCTTACTCATATCACTCTCTGTTTCTTGATGAGGGGTTGGAGGGCTATGGTTAATTGATTCGAATGCGTAGATTTCATGTTGTTTTCTTGTAGTTCATTTCTCGAACGCTCTCATTCTCGGTTCAACATTCCGTTTAGTATGAAATTAGAGAAGATAATTTGTTCTAATTTTGCTTTCCAATCCCCAGAACTATTACCAAGCTATAAATTGTTTGATACTTAATGTTGCTCGTTGATATGTATAACTTATTTATCACTCAAGACATAATATACTTTCATTAACATAGTCCTCTAATCATTAGTTTACTAGAGTCTTTATAGTTCTAGTTAGGATATTTATCGGTTATTCCAGAATATATTTTCGTTAGTTTTCCATCAAAAGGAACAGGACGTGGTTGAATAGGTTATGTACACTCGGTGCTTTAAACCTTCAAACCTTGAAACTCGTTTTTTCCAACTCCATCCTTGTCATCCTCCTTAAACCGTCGGGGTTCCATAGAACTTTACTTTTCTTGTTGCTCTCTAATCATGTCTTCTCTATCACGTGTTTCTCCCATTTCCTCGGTATGAGAATCTTGTATACTTTATCATATGTCCGCAACCTCGGTAAATCCAAATAATCACCAACATAAACTACTCACTTATAAGCCCATGTATAATAGATACCACACTAATCAAATTCTCGTTATTAAAAATTCATCAAGGATCCCAAAGAATATCCTTATAACTCATACTACCCATACGAAACTTTTTGCTCCCAAGTGACTCCATTATCTTCCTATACTTATATCCCAAAGTCACAACCTTAGCTCGATACCACTTCGTAATGCCCCAATATAATCACTATCTAAAACGCACTCATTGAATAAATATAGTATAACAAAGCAGCGGAAAACCACGTCATATGAGAGCGTTACGCCATCCCTCCTCGAGAGACTAGGCTCAACATTATAATAGGATAACACGATTATCTTTTAATTTACACCAACACCGAAAACCCCATAACACCATACCCGATATTTACATACCTTGAACCACCAACATGAATTCGTTCTCCCAAAAAAATACAGTTTATCATACCCATCAACGGAAGTTAACTCCCGAAGCGAAAGAAACCCACAGGGGCTTTTTAACCAGGAAACAAACCATCAAATCTAATTAGAGTACACCCAATAGTAGGGCCAACGCACAACCACCGTTACGAGTCAACATTTTCGGATTCCTTTACTCTTGTCACTTCTTGTCCAACATTAACATGTTTTTCTTCCTTAAAAACATTTAAGAAAACCTAAAAATAAAAATGAGCCATAGGCCCAAGCACGTTACCCTTGTAATGTAAAATATATTATAAGAGTCGGTGAGCACACACAACTATTTGAAATCGATTTCAAAAGCTTTTTATATGTAAAGCTGTAGTAAATTCGCTACACATTAATAATTGGAATAGTTTAGGACCTATTTTTGTACATGTGGATGCCATGGAAATTTTGTGAGATCATCGTATATGTAATTATGACTATATAAACAATTCATTTATCTCGAACGATCGGGAGGGCCCCTGTGAACTGTAATCGTGACTTAGCGCTGGCGAAAATTCGGGTTCGGGTCTTATCGGGTTCGGTCAATTCGGACATTCGGACACAACACCCTTACTCGAACCCTGTCCGAATTTCAATTCGAACGCACTTTCCTAACCTCGGACCCTAACCCGGATGTTCGATGACCGAACCCGATTGTCCATTTGACGGAATTTATTATCTTAGTAATTCAACTCAGATTTTAAGTATGTGAAATACAAATTAAATGTGTTTAATACTTATGTGCTACAAATGAGTTGATAGAGAAGCTCTATCGCACAAACGCACAACCAAACACAATTATTGTGATAGAAAAAATATTGTATACGAGAAAACCAACAACCACAACCTGATTTACAACACTACAAATAGCAAAATCGAAAAAATTACGAATTCATAAAGTTTGAAAATTACGAGATCTAAACTCGAACATGCCTCTTGCCTGAATTGCCTCCATCGGTCTCATCTGTTGAGGATGGATTTCTCGATTCTCACAGCCTGAATTGCCTCCACAAGTCCACGATTGTCACTTTTTTTGTTCACACTCGCCATGAATTTGGATGAATTACGATGAATCCACCATTAGAGATGAGAGAGTGAGACAGAGAAACAGAGGCACACCATCGAGGAGAGAGAAAGGGATTCGAGAGGAAGAGAAACAAGTGAAAGGAGAGTATGTGAAGAAGGAGAGCGCACGTCGTCGAGGAGAGAGAAAGGGAAGGGGACGAAGAGAGAGAAAGCGGGGAGAGCAAATGAAGGAAGCCTAGGGTTTTTTTGGTTTTATACTTCCAAAACCCTACCATCCGTTTCTAAACAATTCGGCCCGAAGCCCAAACCCCTCTCGCCTGGCCCAAACCCCTCCCGACATAAATTTTTAAGGACGAAAATTCGGGTTGGGACATGTCCGAATTTGTCCGGACTCGATTTTGATCAAAAATTCGGACAACCCGAATTTTTGATAGTGAACCGAACCCGAACCCGATTTTACATTCGAGTCCGAATGTCCGAATTTTAAATTCGGACAAAAATTTGGTGACCGGACCTGGTTTTATTCAGGTCGGACAAATTCGGACATTCGGGTCGGACAAATTCGGACATTCGGGTCGGACACATTTTTGCCGGCGCTATCGTGGATCGTGACCGTAAACAATTCATTTGTCTTCCTTAATTCGATTTTCACCCGCTTTATTTTAGCCGTACGTTCATATAATTCTTGGCTTGTTTGTACTCGGATGTCCTGCCAAATGATCCACGATATATGTGGCTAAGCCTTCTTCAAATCTTATCATTCTCATATGGTCGGTGGCCATATATTACGTGGCGAATCTTGAAAGTTCCGCAGACTTGCTAGCATATTCCATCACCGAAAAATTACTCCGCCTTAACTCCAAGAATTGTTTTTGTTTTTGCCTTTATAAAGGAACTGGGTGAAATTTTGCTCTTAGTTCCTTCACGAACTTGTCCCACATGCCCTCGAGATGTTAGGACGTAGCCCTTACAGTTCCCCATCGGATATCGGCTTGTCCAGGTGAGGTAAAAACTCATATGTTTAGACGCCGAGTGTTTGGTACCTCGACCACATCAAATATCTTTTACATCTGTGTAATCCATTATCCATTCTTCTAATATCATTGGATCCATTCTCTCGTCATAAGTTTTTGGATTTTGTTCGGCAACCCTTTCGAAATATTTTCCCTTTTTATCCGAATTATTGGATTCCGATTCTTTAAGTTTCTTTGTCACCATAGCTATAATTGTCCCCAATAACTCGGGGTCTATATCTTTAAGTACTCCTTTTTGTTCGTCCTCCTTCTTACGCATATCACTCTCTGTTTCTTGATAAGGGATTGGAGGGCTATAGTTAATTGATTGAGAATGCGTAGATTTCATGTTGTTTTCCTATAGTTCATTTCTTGGAACGCTCTCATTCTGGTTCAACATTCTATTTAATATGAAATTAGATATGATAATTATTTATAATTTTCCTTTCCAATCCCTGAACTCGTTACCAAGATATAAATTGTTTGATACTTAATGCTAGTCTGTTGATATGTATAACTTATTTATCACTCAAGACATAATATACTTTCATTAGCATACTCCTCCAATCATTAGTCTACCGAGTCTTTATGGTTGTAGTAAGGATATTTATCAGTCATTACGGAATATATTTTCGTTAGTTTCCCATCAAAAGGAACATACGTGGTTGAATGGGTTATGTAAACTACTCGTTGTAAACCTTCAAACCTTTAAACTCCTTTTTTTCCAACTCCATCCTTGTCATCCTCCTTAAACTATCATGGGTTCCATATAACTTACTTTTATTGGTTCTCTCTAATCATGTATTCTATGTTACTCGTTTCTCTTATTTCCTCATTATGAGAATCTTGTATACTTCATCATATGTCTGCAACCTCAGTAAATCCAAATAATTACTAACATAAACTACTCACCGATAAGCCTATGTATAATAGATACCGCACTAATCCAAATCTTGTTATTAATAATTCATCGGGGATCCCAAAGAATATCGTTATAACTCATACTACCCATACGAACCTTTTTGCTCCCAAGTAACTCCATTATCTTTCTACACTTACTTCCCAAAGTCACAACCTTAGCTCTAATACCACTTCGTAATGCCCCAATATAATCACTATCTAAATTGCACCCATTGAATAAATATAGTGTAACAAAGCAGCGGAAAAGCACGTCATATGAAGGCGTTACTGTCGTCCCTCCTCGAGAGTATAGGCTAAACATTATAATAGGATAACACGATTATCTTTTAATTTACACCAACACCGAAAACCCCATAACACCATAACCAATATTTACATAACTTAAGCCACCAACATGAATTCCTTCTCCCAAAAAAATACAGTTTATCATACCCATCAACGGAAATTAACTTCCGTAAGCGAAAGAAGTCCACAGGGGCTTTTTAACCATGAAACAAACCATCAAATCTAATTAGAATACACCCAATAGTAGGGCCAATGCACGATCAACGTTCCGAGTCAACATTTTCGGATTCCTTTTCTCTTGTCACTTCTTGTCCAACATTAACATGTTTTTCTTCCTCAAAAACATTTAAGAAAACATAAAAATAACAATAAGCCATAGGCCCAACACGTTACCCTTGTACTCGTAAAATATATTATAAAAGTCGGTAAGCAAACGTAAATATTTGAAATTGGTTTCAAAAGCTATTTATATTTAAAACCGTAGCAAATTCGCTACACATTAATAATTGGAATAGTTTAGGACCTAATTTTGTACGTGTGGATGCCATGAAAATTTTGTGAGATCATCGTATATGTAATTGTGATCTGTATAAATAATTCATTTATCCCGATCGATCAGGTAGGGCCCTCGTGAACTGTAATTGTGACTATCACCGTAATTGTGACCGTAAACAATTCATTTGTCTTCCTTAATTTGATTTTCATCCGCTTTATTTGAGCCTCACGTTCATATAATTCTTGGCTTGTTTGTAGTGGGTGTCCTGCCAAATGATCCCCGATATATATGGCTAACCCTTCTTCAAATCATATCATTCTCATATGGTCAGTGGCCACATATTCCGAGGTGAATCTTGAAAATTCCGTAGACTTGCTAGCATATTCCATCACCGACAAATTACCCCGCCTTAACTCCAAAAATTCTTTTAGTTTTTGCCTTTGTAAAGGAACTCGGTGAAATTTTGCTCTTAGCTCCTCCACGAACTTGTCCCACATGCCCTCGAGATGTTAAGACCTAGCCCTTACAGCTTCCCCATCGGATATCGGCTTGTCCGGTGAGGTAAAAACTCATATGTTTAGACGCTTAGTGTTTGGTACCTCGACCACATCAAATATCTTTTACATCTGTGTAATCCATTATCCATTCTTCTAATATCATTGGATCCATTCTCTCGTCATAAGTTTTTGGATTTTGTTCTGCAATCCTTTCGAAAAATTTTCCCTTTTTATCTGAATTATTGAATTCCGATTATTTAAGTTTCTTTGTCACCATAGCTATAATTGTCCCCAATAACTCGGGGTCTATATCTTTAAGTACTCCTTTTTGTTCGTCCTCCGTCTTATGCATATCACTCTATGTTTCTTGATGAGTGGTTGGAGGGCTATGGTTAATTGATTGAGAATGCGTAGATTTCATGTTTTTTTCTTGCAATTCATTTCTCGGAACGCTCTCATTCTAGTTCAACATTCTATTCAATATGAAATTCGATATGATAATTAGTTATAATTTTCCTTTCCAATTTCCGAACTATTACCAAGATATAAATTGTTTGATACTTAATGTCTG
Organism: Talinum fruticosum; assembly: GCA_021018815.1. Classification (NCBI taxonomy): domain Eukaryota; kingdom Viridiplantae; phylum Streptophyta; class Magnoliopsida; order Caryophyllales; family Talinaceae; genus Talinum; species Talinum fruticosum. Next base: position 682,303 of record JAITYX010000020.1, read on the forward strand.
GTTGTTGATATGTATAACTTATTTATCACTCAAGACATAATATACTTTCATTAGCATACTCCTCCAATCATTAGTCTACCGAGTCTTTATGGTTATAGTAAGGATATTTATCGGTCATTACGGAATATATATTCATTAGTTTTCCATCAAAAGGAACATATGTGGTTGAATGGGTTATGTAAACTGCTGCTGTAAACCTTCAAACCTTTAAACTCCTTTTTTTCCAACTCCATCCTTATCATCCTCCTTAAACTATCATTGGTTCCATATAACTTACTTTTATTGTTGCTCTCTAATCATGTATTCTATGTTACTCGTTTCTCCTATTTCCTCATTATGAGAATCTTGTATACTTCATCATATGTCTGCAACCTCAGTAAATCCAAATAATCACCAACATAAACTACTCACTTATAAAGCCTATGTATAATAGATACCACACTAATCCAATTCTTGCTATTAATAATTCATTGGGGATCCCAAAGAATATCGTTATAACTCATACTACCCATAGGAACCTTTTTGCTCCCAAGTGACTCCATTATCTTTCTATACGTATATCCCAAAGTCACAACCTTAGCTCGATACCACTTCGTAACGCCCCAATATAATCACTATCTAAAACGCACTCATTGAATAAATATAATATAACATAGCAGCGGAAAACCACGAGATATGAGGGCGTTACTCGTCGTCCCTCCTCGAGAGTATAGGCTAAACATTATAATAGGATAACACAATTATCTTTTAATTTACGCCAACACTTAAAATCCCATAACACCATCCCCGATGTTTACATAACTTAAACCACCAACATGAATTCGTTCGCCCAAAAACAAAATACGGTTTATCATACCCATCAACGGAAATTAAATTCGAGAAGCGAAAGAAAACCGCATGGGCTTTTTAACTAAGAAACAAACCATCAAAACATTTTCGGATTCCTTTGCTCTTATCACTTCTTGTCCACTATTAACATGTTTTTCTTCCCTAAAAACATTTAAGAAAACATTAAAACAAGAATGAGTTATAGGCTCAACACGTTACCCTTGTACTTGTAAAATATATTGTAAGAGTCGGTGAACGCCCGCAAATATTTGAAATCGGTTTCAAAAGCTATTTACATGTAAAGCCGTAGTAAAATTGCTATACATTAATAATTGGAATTGTTTAGGACCCATTTTTGTACGTGTGGATGCCATGGAAAGTCTTTGAGGTCATCGTATATATAATCGTGATTGTATAAACAATTCATTTATCCTGATCGATCGTGGAGGGCCCCTATGAATTGTAATCGTGATTGTGACCGTAAACCGTGATCGTAAATCGTAAATGTGATTGTGAACTTTAATTGTGGCTGTAAGCTATAATTGTGTAAACTGTGATCTGTACTCGTGATTGTGAGCTATGAAGTGGGTGAAATTATTTCTATGATAAAAAATGTAATCTCATTAATAAAGATGAAAATTTGGAAAAGGTACAAGTAATGACGTACCTTAGATATCATTTATTTTCCTTTTTACACTCCCACATACGACTCATTCTTCTTTTATTATTGCAGTTTGGTATACGTGCTCATAAGAGTCCAATTCGTAAGTTCCTAGCAATATACATTAATTAATTAATTAATTCTCTAATTATCTTGAATCTCTAATAAATTTATTATTTATTTAGTTATTAATAAGCTCCCTTGTCACCGGATCTACACAAGTTGGTTTCACTAGAGAATATTTCTAATAAATTAAACCTCTTCGCTAATGAATTCATATCATATATTCATTTCTCACTAGTCATAATCTATGACCAAACATAATTAAGCAAACTTCCTAATTTCCTTTCATTGTATCTGACTATGGAGTATTACATCCTAACGATTTACAATTCCGTTAATTAACCTATAATACCAATACCTCATCATTTCAACCATTTTACCACAAAATATTTCCATTCCGTGGAACTTTTACTCAATCATTTCGGCTTAAATATATCCTAAAATTAATTGTTGAATCACTCAAAATACCATATATTATCCAAACAATATTATTTACTTTATACAAACTTTATGCCGTAACCAATTTAATTTCTCCAATCGTTAATCTCATTCAACTAACAACAATGTGTTACGTAAATAAGCTAAGTGATTCAGTTACTCTTCCTCTCAAATTTAAGCATGACTTTCCCAATTCACTATCACATACTCCTCAAATCAATTTTAGCAAACTACATTATTACCTAATTAAATTCCACACAAACCACATCAAATCCAATTAAACATTCAAATATAATTTCTTCTATTTTTTGTCAAGGATTAACATAACCTAATCTTGATTAATGCACTTCCCTAGCATGCTTTTATAACTTGAACAATCTTCACACAACAAAGCAATCATTCATGCTCTTATAAAAAAAATTAAACAAGCATCACAATTATGAATAACCCAAATTAGTTTTCAATACCAATTTAACATATAACAACCCTAAATCCAACTTCACATACATCAATATTTGAATACTCCCCAAAGTTCATTCAATTCCACCACAACCAATTCAAAACTCACATTTATTCGTCTATTTATTCAATTACAAATGAATGTGTGATTAAATTTGCTTAGAGATTGAGGGTTAGAGATATACCTCAAAAGAGGTTAGAGATGAAAATGGATGGAGGTTCAGTGGTGGAGCTTGGGGGTGTCGAGGTGGCGTTGGAAGGCGGCATCGGGGCGGTGGACAGCGGCCAAGGGAGGCGGCTTGGGCTCCGGCCCCGGTCAGGCGACGACAGCAGCAGGGAACAGGACAACCCGTGCTTGGCGCGTAACAAAGCGTAAAAGAGGGAGGAAAGAAGTTGTGGCAACAAAGTTAACGAAAGCCCATGCAACAAAGCAAGATGGACATTAACCAAATAATGGGATTTTTACATGATAGCAATTACACCCCCAACCCCTTTAAAAAAGCAACAAAAAAGGTCATGAATTTGTAGGAATCACGGCCTGTCCTCGCCAAGGAAAGGATAGCCGGATTGCGTTTTTCTAAAACATTTTTCAAAGAAATGTTCTCTACACTCGAGAAACTTTAATATCTCTCGGAAATTCGAAGAATCGAGTATTAGACTTCTCCTCCAAAGTAAAATGGTATCTAGCTAGATCATGTTTGGAGAATTTGAGAAAGTAGTTGATTACGTCTTGAGGGTCTATTTCCTCAATATATGATGCTTTGCTTTCTAACTCGGATCCAACCTCCGAGTTTGACAGACGCCATGAGACATTGTGACTAATCATCGGTGTCATCATCTTCTTCTGATTTGTCATTGCTCAAGGTGGCTACCATAACCTTTTTATTCTTTTTGTCCTTTCTCCTCTTTAGACAGTCCTTAACTATGTGTTCTTTTCCGCCACACTCAAAACAATGAGAGTTTTTAGTTAAAGATAAATTTAAAGGAGATGAGAATTCACCTTTTTTCTTTCCTTATTGAAGAACTCTTGCTTAGGCTTGTTTCTACTATCTTTTGTATTTCATCATTTTTTTTAATCCTCGAGCTAGAAGTGCCTTGCGTTCTTCGAAATTTGAGGAGCTCGGACTAGGACTAGGTTCTTCTAAGGCTGTAAGAGCAATGTTTCTTTTAGTATTAACATCGGATTATTCTTCCTCTCGGATGCAACTCATGGGTGAGTAGTTTCCCAATAAGTTCATCTCGACTTCAATTGAGAAAGGTCTTAAGCTTCTTCAATAGCAGTCACCTTGGGACCCCATCTTCATGTGACATCTTCCTTCCAAGGGACTTATCTTTACTTGCTTCACTTGACTGGTACCTTTATAATTAGTCACCAGTGTGGTCCAAACTTCTCGGCAGTATCACAGGCAGATACTTTGTTGTATTCTGCTGGGTTAATAGCACATATCGACTCGTTTATTGCCGTGAAGTTCTTTCTATACTTCTCGTTCTCTTTAGTGGTGAATTCCGACTTCACCTTGGCTACTTTACGAGTGTCATCCATCTTGATAGGAACATAGTTTCCATTGCAAATGATATTCCAAACATCTTCATCATAGTCTTGGATGAAGCACTCCATGATCTTTTTCAACTAAGCAAAGTTTGATCCTTTGAACTTGGGTGGTCCGGTGAAAGATCTTCCTTCATCGAAATCTCCATAATTAAGAGTCATTTGATCTTTAAACCTTGGATTGTTAGATCCTTTGAGAAGGCTAGGCTCTGATACCAATTGAAGGTTTTCTCTTGAGAGTCCGAGTCACCCTAGAGGGGCTGAATAGGGTGAGAAGGAAATTTTACGGAATGAAAGATTTTTGACAAATTCAAAACTCGAAAAGATATTATGAGTTTAGAATGAACTCAAAAAGTAAGAACACAGAGAAATATATGAAAACCCTCATGGGGCAGAAACTACAGACAGTGTCAATCCATACACCAAGTTAAATCCATTATTTTGAATCCATAAAATACAAGGATCGACTCTTATAGAATTGCTCTCTTAGACAATTCAATATAAATTTTCCTAGGCTCGAAGGTCCCTTATCTCGTCTTAGTACTTCCTAACTGAGTTACCCTTTATAGCTAGGCACAAATGAGTTGAGTTACCCCTTATAGCTCAGTTAAGAGAAATTACAAAGAAGTAATGAGAGTAAGAGTTTGATCAATTACATGACTTCTTCGGTTTGAACTCGAAGTTGAGAAAAATTAAGTAGAGAGTTGAAAGCTAGAAAAGATTGAGAGAATAAGATTAGAATTATGTTCCAGCAATCTCTCCAATCTTATAGAGTGGCTTCTATTTATAATCAGCGGGCCGTTGTTACCGACTCTAGACTGGGAAGTTTCACTATTCATTGTAATGGATAGTTTGAGTTCCTCATAAAGAGAACTGTTGTAGAGATGAACGTTGTGATTTGGTTCTTGGCTCAAAAGGTGGTCCAACCCACTAGCTGTGATTGAAATATAGGGTAGAAACAACTATTACACTCAAAGTTGGAGTTTACCGGAAATGGAAACAAACAACCTTGACACGGTGTCTAAGTTCTGTCCCGAAACAACGACTTTTTGTCCGTTGTTGTTTAACAGTTAGAAGTCGATTGCTTTTGCTTTTCAAATTAAGATTAAAACATTTTAATCATCCTACAAAACCAAATCAAAGTGGTACTCAAAGTATAAAAATACTTTAGTCCAAGATTAGTCAAGGATAAAAATTAGTTTAAATAATTAAGCACTTAATTATTCTTAACCTGAATAAATGAAATTTTCTAAGTCTAATATTCAATATGTTCTAATTTTATTTTGTGTCTTATCTTTTAGATGAGTGAAGAGTTAAAATTGTATAGACACAATGCATCAATTTGCCAAATAAATAATTTCAGTTAATAAATCGACTTAGAATTTGAATTAACACGAGTAATTCATTTTCATCTTGTGCAATAAGTCGAGCTTAGAACAAGTTATGCATGTGAAATTATTTAAGCATGATGATTGTCCGAGTTTCATCTAAGTGGGTCAAAAACCCAGAGATAAGTGCTTTACTCATGAAATAGTTTCTAAGTAGGTCGGACAGACATAGAAACTTAAAGATGAACTTCTCACGATGTGCGAATGACTTGAATTCAAAACTATAGTGTGAGAGAGAGTGACACGTGAGTCTTCAACTTCTTTTCCGTTAACAAGCTGTAAACGAAAAGCCGAAAATTATGGACAGCTCGACTAAGCCGACAAGCTTGTTTGTTGCAGTTTTGGGTAATTTCTCATTTCGAGTCTCACGTATTTTTCTATCTAATGTTTCGAGATACTTTGATTTGGTAGAACAACTTTTGGAAGTTAGGACTTAGGCTTAACGGCTAATCAAAGATGGTATAAAAACGGAGTCCTTAAATTATTCGTTGCAATGACTAGTCGACCTAGTTGTTCCAGTTGAAGACTCAACGAATTTCTCCCAAGCAGTTTATCAATAGAAGCCTTGATACAAGACTAACAAGATTGACGAACTTAAGTGCTGAATTTACTCATTCATACTTCTAGCTTACGACTCTCACATGTAATCTTTTCAACCTTTATGAGTTGTAACTTCTTCCGAGAAAAGTCTTGTAAACACTTTCTTTACTTCAAACACTTTTCTAGTTTATCTCTTGATTGAGTTGATAACGTAACTTTAACTCAATTGTCCCAAGTTATAAAGGAGTATCTCAACTTAGAAGTACTAAGTCGAAAAGGGAATTTCGGGCCCTGGAAAAATTGTAAGAGATTTGTCTAAGGGACAAATGTGAGTAGTCATTATATATTATCTCGTGTTTTTGAGGATTCAAATAGTGGATTTTAACTTTGTGCTTGGATTAGCATAGTCCAAGATTTGTTGTCCCGGAAAGATTTCCTCTCAAAATCAACAATCTTTCATTCTTTCTTGTGTCCGAGTCACTCTAGACTTAGTTTCTCTATCCGAGTTGATATCTTAGTTTTGAACTTTAATTTTCCGCAATTTTCTTTCATCGCCCTATTCACTCCCTCTAGGGTGATTATTCTCTCTATGTGAACTTTCATCTTCTTAACTTTAAGTTATTGAATGATGAAGGGCTTATACTTGTTAGCATTATTCTTATCAAACACAACACGAATACTTTGCTGACGACTATGTCGGGGCCCATGGTATGGCCCACAACTCGTGGCCCAAACCGTGGTAGCCTTGTTTTCGGGGCTCTTTCTAGTTTTCATCCAAAAGCGACACAGTCAAGCCCGTGTTATTTGACATAGTCGTTTCACTGTGTGTGTCATTTTAACATGCCCGTGATACTTGCTCTTGTCATTTTGACATGCTCGTGTCACTTGCCCATGTAATTGAATCGGGGCTCCAAATTGCGTTTTTTGTCTTTTTTCTACTTATATAAAGCCTTTTTTTTTTGCTGGAATTTAGGGAGACTTCTTGAGAGAGCTCTTGCTTAAGGTTTAGGAGTTATATTGGTTTGTACTTAGCTAAAATGAATCTCTGTTAGGAAAGTTAATTTGGTTATATTAGTGTAAATTTGGGTTGAAGATTGTTAACCGCTTAAATGGCTAAACTTTCTTCTTCTTCTTCTCTCTCTTTATTTCTTCCTTTGTTTTTGTTAACTTTTTTATTAGATTAATGTTAGTTTAATTAATATTTTGTTAAAATGTTTGTTTTTTTGTTGATTTATTTTATTTGCTTGGTTTATTCAAGTTAGTTTAATTTTCTCTCTCCTCTCCATGCTTGTTAGTTTAATTGCTAGAGTATGCTTCTTCTTTTTTTTTTTTTTAATGTTTTTATGATGTTTAGTAACAAACTTTTATAGGTTTGGTTGTGATTAGCCTTTTGATGGCTAGGTGGTCATGTATTAGGCCTAACCAAACCTAATTTATGCTTGAAATTTTGAGTTTATTGTTAGAAAGAGCTTTCACCAATATTTTTGGGCAATTGACTTATGCCGAAAGGTGAGGTCGATTCGCTGGTGTAGGAGAGTGAATAATCGAGATTTCGACATGAGAATAGCCTGAACTCGAGCTAGGTGTTGGGGTTGCTAACCTTGTGGTCTATTTGGCTAACCCCATGAGAATAGGTAGTTAGGCTACTTAGACTAACTCATGACCCATGAAAGTGAGTTTCGGTGAGCTTTATCGATGCAACCGACTATCTCTATTTACTAGCTTGAGTTGGATAAGTTAGGGCCTTGTCTTGACTAATTAGTTCGTTAATTGGCAAAATCGCAACCAAGTCCCATTTTAGCCTTCTTTTACTTTGGTTTTCATTATTAAAAACTCCATAGTTGATTTGCCCTTCATTATTTAAAACTCCATATTCGATTTGATGTAAATTAAGCCACTTGAATTAGGCTATCGTACTTGAAACACATCTCCCTGGGTCGACACCCTAGTCTGCGTCCAAACCTGAAACTTGAATTAGGCTCCGGTACTTGATTTGTCCTGCTTGAATCCGATTGCTAGTTGAAGCCCAAAACAGTCCGATCGCACTCTGCAAATTTGTACAGGCCTAATAGAAGAGGGGGTGGGGGGGTGAGACTCCAGATTTGTATGTGATTCCAAATTAATATGCTTCTTTATCGAAGAAAGAAGCCTTCCATTGTGATCCAAATTATATAGCACGAAGTAACAAACCATATAACAAGCCACGAAACATACTAACCAAATTAAAAACCGAGACAACTTACAAATTCCAAGTCACATTTCAACACTTGGAACATCTGAGAGCTCTGCTCTCAACACTCTCATTATTAATCAGTATCCACATCTCGAAGGCTAAGTCTCTTTTGGAGAATGAAGTTAGCCGCCTTCAGATCAACACAATCATCAGCAGGAGCTCCGAAATAGTTCTCCTCTGACTCGATCATGGGGCTCAGCTTATAACGATCCCCTACCAGAAATGAAGCCTTCTTCTGCAGTTGAGGTCTTCTGTCCCTGTTAACAACGTAATCAATCAGAGCTGCAGAAGGAATAGCCTGACTCGAGTGCGCGTATTGGGAAGCTGTTGAAGTCTGCATGGCTCTGTAGGAGGATGAGCTGAATTGTATCTACTATCTGTATTGAGTATGCAAAGAAAGAAACTATGACTTAAATTTGGATGGTTGACCCTTTTGAGGAAGCTTATATGTAGTAATAGACGGGTGCATCTTTTTCAAGTGGTCCATAAAGTGGGTTTAAGATAAAAATGAAACATTTCCTGCATGATAAAAATGAGAAGGATGTTTACTCGGAGAATCTATCCAGCTGATTATAAAGTGCAAAAAGATTTTTACCACTCACTCAAATCAACTTTCTCAAAATTGTTATTTCTCAAAATGATGATATTGTCTCTAGGAGACTCTAGTAAGACTCCTCAAAATGAATATCCATCAGTTTAGATCTTTAAGCATATATCTTTAACTGGTGGGGAAAAAGAAAAAATGGAATCATTTTAATATTGAATATTGATAAGTCCTTATCCTGCTTCAACACTACATTGACCTGTGCATTACAAGGCATAAATTTCATAGCCTTTGAATCCAGATATTGTTAACAGAAGAATATCAGCATAAATAGTCTTCCTTTCTTCCTGACCTGAAAAGGGCATGCTCATAGGATGTATATTTTTTTATAACTGCAAGCTAAATACCAAGCTACTACTGATTGCACTTTGGCAAGGACGTATCTTCACATTATTTCTTTGGCAACAACTAGCCAGTGACGGTGAGTTTTACAATCAAGGACTAGATTATCTGAAGATAAAAATATTATTTTGCTCCTTGCAGTTTGACCATGGCCCATGGGGTATCTACATATGTACTTGGAACAAGGATGTCATTAGCTGATTGCCCCTTGGTTAATGTCTATCGATGATATGGTTTATATAACAAATAGTTTTAAACTTCTGGAAAAATAAACCTGTTTATTTGTGCATTAGGCCCAACTGTCACAATGTGCACACAATTGGCACTCTATCTAATCACCACTAATTACATTTCTGAAAATATTTTTCTAATTTTATCCTTCTGGATTTTCTCAAATAAAAGGTCGTCCAAACAATTTGATTTCACAAAACTATAAATTCATCATTTTCTGATACGAATATAAGAATCCCAAAGTGATCCAGTAGGCTAAAAGTGTAATTGATTCAAAGTGTTGTGCTGTGACTGTGATGCAAATGATCTGTCAGATTTGTCTGAATGAGGTGTTTGGTGTAAGAGAATGATTAGAAGAGTTTCATGTAAGTGTCACCACTGCATGAGTCCACGCACAAATTATTCAAAGTTGCTAAGTTGAATATCAGAATATAATAACCCGTCGAAAATAACATGATGTATATTACTGAAAAATGTAATTCTGGTGGAAAGCAAAAACAGATTCCATTTGCTCATTCATATCCTTTCTTCGTGCCTTTCTTCTTTCTTTGTTTTAGGGAACATGGAGAACAAGATATATACTTGTTAACAATTGGCAATTATAAGTAGGTATGTAGAACTTGATGCTCCTAAATGATATTGACTTCAGTAGTCCTAAAATTTTGTAAGTTAAAAAGGAAACTCCTAAATTTCAAACGTATTCAATCTCTGGATTACTGGTAGATCAGCAGCAATTATTCTCTACATTGTCTTATTTTAAGTCGTTCATTCTGTCAGGGGCAAACATATTAATGTCCAAATGACGAAATGAATGATCGAAACTTCTTAAACACCAAGACAACAGAATAAATTTTGAAAGAAATGCTCAGAACTTTTCCTACTTCTCAACTTTTTATGACCATTTTAATGCTATGTTCATGATTCATAAGGCAAAGTATCTTGAACTGAAGTTTGATGAGAGATTTCTGTTTTCCATGTAAAGCTAAAGTTAATACAGTTGTCTAGTTTTGCATTTCTGTATAGTACATAAGTTTTTGTATTAAGAATCCTACCAGAAATAGAACGAACGCTTGGTCCCTGTGAATAAATATATGTTTAATGTCTAGATTGTGGTACTTTTATACTCAAAAGATTAGCAGAAGCAGCACTTCTATTGATACTTTGTAAGTTTCCATAATATAGCATTCTCGACTATACCTGGCAATCGGGTCATTCGGTTCGGGTTCGGTTCGGGTTAACTTCGGGTTGATCTTGTTCGGGTCCGGTTCGGTTTCGGGTTCGGGTCAACTTCGGTTCGGGTAAACTTCGGGTCGATCTCGTTGTTCGGTTTCGGTTCGGGTCAACTTCGGTTCGGTTCAACTTCGGATCAATCTCGTTCGGGTTCGATTCGGGTTAATTTCGGATCTAGTCGTAATCCGGGTCACTTTTTGGGTCAAAATCGATTCAAAATTGTACCACTATAGGCACAAAAGTCTATCCCGAGAGACCCAACAAAAAAATGTGAGTTGGGTCACTTTTATTGAGGTTAAATCGATTCGGATCTGATTCGGTTCGGGTCATTTTGGGTTCGGTTCGGTTTCGGTTCGGGTCATTTTGCATTCGGGTCGGTTTCGGTTCAGGTTATTTCGGGTTGGTTCAGTTCGGGTCGGTTCATTTCGGTTTTCGGGTCAAAATCGGTTCAACTGTTTCGGATGTCGGTTCGGTTTGAGTTTCGGGTCGTTCGGGTTGACCCGTTCGGTTCGGTCGGTTTTGCCAGGTCTATTCTCGACTACATTATCTAAAAATTTAATTAAATAGATTTGTTTGTGGTGAAAATACATGCCTCGTCATTGTCTTCAAAATAAAATACCAACAGTATTTGGCGATATCTATTACGCATCTTGAGTAAGCACCAAAACCAGTTCTCTGTCCATGATATTGCTTCTTTTTTTGTTTTTCTGAGGCTGGTCTTCTGAATTAAATGTATGTGGATTAAGATAAAGAAGTAAAGTGAATCTTATAATTCAATAAATATTTCACAAAGTGATCCTTTGATATAAAACTTATGCTGCAAAATAGGAGTATTTCAAATTAGTATCCGACAACAAATTATTTAACCAAGAACAGTTTTCACTTCTTTACTCTGGTGCTGTTCATCACAATCAATACACCGTATGAAGATCTTTCCAACTACTGCAGTTCCTTAACTTGTCAAAATAGTGAATATTCAGGATGTTTCCTGCCTTTTAATTTCCAGGAGACTCTAGCAAACGCATCTCAATATTGCTCTTATAGGAAAGAAAGCAATCTATAATCAATAACAAGATGATTCATGAATTAATCATGCATGAATTGACCAAATTATTCTGTGACAGAAAAAGGTTCCACTTATAAGTTTATTTTTCTTTCCAAGATTATTTAAAATCTTTACCTATCTTTATCTGGTGGGGAAAAGATATCGAAGATTGATCCTATTCAGTGCTTTATCTTACATTACACTGGTACAACATGCATTCTGGATTATGAAGGCATAAAGTACAGATGCTCATGCTTGATTTTAGCAATAAAACAAGACCTTCTTACTTATCATTTTCTTTTTCCGAGCCGAAACAAAAAGTTATTCAGTAAATCTTGTGTGAGACCGTCTCACGTTAACTTATCGTGAGACGGGAATGCCACGTTAGTCATATATTGGTAACCTACATATGTTTACAGGCTAGTGACTTTCAAATGCCTATTTAACCAAACGAGACTCTCTTTCTCGTTGTATCTTATCGTCATCCTCTTGTTAGCCATTTTATCTCTCCTCCATGTTAATCTTTCTCCTCACAGGAAATTTGGTCATCATTGTCATCGAGGTTCTCCTTGTATACTCATCGGCAATTGACAATTCGTGTGTGTGCAAAGAAAATTCATCGTTCTCATCGTCAAATTATATATTACTCATCATCGTCGCTATCATTTTGGAGTTGCTTACTAGACCTATTTGTATTTTAAGACTTCACCGTGAATACTAACATCGAGTCTTCAACGTGAATTTGTGTATGTGTAAGTAGGTATTGAATACGAATAAATAACAATATTGACATTTGTTTGTATTGGTCTTGTATTGGGATTTGTGAAACTGCTAATTTATATTTGATTCATAAATTATACTAGATGCAAATTGTGGTAGTGAAAAAGTATCGAGGATACGAATGGAGGGATATGTAGTGAAAAGAGGTAAAAGATGTTCCGATCTAATATGACTACTTTTGTTTTACATATATGAGTTTTTACAAAGTATGTTAATATTATTAACATTGAAAGTATGTTAATATGGCTATAATATCTTGCATGCATGACTATTTATGTATGGGTGACTATTATATCTGGAACTATCTACTTTATTTAATATATTAGTATGTCACTAATTATATATTTTGTATGTGACTATGTATAGAAAATTATGTGCAACTTAGTACATTTTTCGTGTATGACTATTTGTTTAACATGTCGGTATGTAATGGATTATATGTATGATAATTTGTGATGACTTAAAACAATTGTAAGACATTTATATAACTAATAATACTAACAGTCAGTGACTAATCATATGTGAAATATTTCATTTTATTGTATACGTTAGTGTATGACTAATCATGTATTGCATGTAAGACTATTTAAAGATTAGTCGTGTAGTTACTCATGTGTGACCATTTGAAAGTAAATTAAATATGACTAATATTATTATTACCATTGAGTGACTAATATACTCAACGTTGTTAATATACAAATGAAAATATCTTACAAATATGATTATTTAAAATATATCATGTGTTAAAACAAATGTGACAACGAAAGTGCATATATATGACTAATAGTAGTACCAATGATGACTAAAAATATGTGGCCTTTCTCTATTTTATGTAATATGTTACTCTATCGAGTCCTTTTGTTACCAGTATTTTTCAATCTGTTACTATTTAATATATCACTATATGACTAATTATGTTTGCACGTGTAATTATAGTAGAATGAAAACAAGGAACAGACACGAATTTTGTGCATCATGTAGATGAACGGCAAAGACAAATTCATGGCAAACGCTCGAAGGGGAGTATAATGTGACTAGGGACTAGGGGAAGAATTTTGGAAAGGGAGAGAACTTTCCTCTTTTTTACTTGAAAAAAGTGTGTTTATACACGCTATTTTAGTCATCCAACTCTTTTTTTAAAAAGAAATTATCATGTAAGTTATCTCACGATAAGTTACCGTAAGATGATCTCATATAAGAATTTGTAAAAGTTGTTAGGTATAAATAAAAAGATGAATTATAATTGCCTAAAAGCAAAAAGGCAAACCAAAAGAATAATAATAGAAAGATCAAACTCGATCTTATCCCTTTCAACTTGATTTTTATGGACTATAGTTTTAATTAAATACATTCATAATCCCGTAATATTAAGCATAGAATATTTTGAATATGAAGACAAAACATATATGCAATAGTCTCGAGTTACTGGCACGTACGGTACACATTCTACCCTTGTTACTTAGGCATTATCTTAGGATTGAATGAATAATTTTCAATTTTAGTATTGATACCCACTGAGCTACTGTTAAGGATGCTATGCAAAGTGGCTTTAACATTACTTTATCAAATAACGAGAAGATGATGAAAAGTCTTAGAATCAAGGAGTGGACGATTTGAATAAAATAAATTCTTACGTTGCTTATAGAACACAATTCTTCTTATCCATACCAGGTGCATTTCTAAAAGATTCTTTTACCCATATATTTTTTCCCGTCTCGGCGATTATGGACTTTCTTTTTAGGTGATAAGCTTCAAGGTGCGTTAACTTTCATTTTCTTGAGCAACTAAGTCATAAATCCCACTTTTTGATAAGCTGAAGAGTGTGCAAGTGACCTGATCATAGTGAGCTCAAAGTGGCAATGAAATATGGGTAAATTTACCAGATTAGTCCTATGCGAATAGTTTGAGTAAGCTCATTGTTGTTAATGCATGGATAATGTGGGACGAGTCTCATGTAAGTCTCTCAATTTCATCCTAGACATGAACCCTTAGTTGCTTGAGTCCATAGACGCATTATACGGATACGGGGAGACTCAAACGTAAAGATGAAAATAAAAAAAATGAGTACATTCATCATTTTTTGAGGTTATATGAGAACTATCATATGCATAATTTACAAGAGGAAAGGGAAAGGAGAAAACAATAAAAAACAAAAGAAGAACTACATTTTCCGGCATATGCCTAAAATGAATTTTCAATTACTGAGCCATTCACATCTGTTGGATATAATATTGGTCAAAATGAAAAACATTCTCATGTCCGAAAAATAAAGAGCATCACTTTATTATGGAAACATACGGTTTGTTCGTCAATCGAACCTTTAAATTTGAACTTGTTAGGGAAAATAAGGAATGTGATACTTGGATATATTAACAAGTCGTGAATGGAATCACTTTTCTTAAGACCTATTTGTTATATCACAAATGACTTTAGGGATAAAGTACTGATTAAACAAGTGTGATATTCAAGATTTCTCAATGTACATCCATGGGAGTGCTGCAGTCACTCACAAGGATGATAAGTTTGTGTCTGTCTAACTTTCTCTCCCTACATGGTCTATTTATAGGCCTTTGAAGCGAACAAAGTGGAAAGGGTGCAATCAAACATCACACCTATCCACTTGAAACATTGCATGAGTCATCTTATCTTAATCCGGATAACAAAATTGCTAACTGCAGTCAACACGGGCCATGTCGGCCGACACGGGCTGTCCGTGTTCATTGTTGGAAGCAACATGCCAGGAAAAGCACAGCCAACACGGGCTGCCCGTGTTCAACTGTCATCCCGAGATGCCTTCTTGGTTATCCTTGGATTACAAACTGCTTCTTTCGGGATTACATTCTTGGAATTCTCCAACAATAACCTGCCATTTCAAGAATGAGAGAAATAAGACTTAAACTTCACGATAATCTTAGAGATTTATACTTCATGAAAGTATCTTGCGATTTGAACTTACACTTAATGGACATAATTTTAATTAATCTGAATGTTATAGTAGA
This sequence comes from Talinum fruticosum, assembly GCA_021018815.1. Lineage (NCBI taxonomy): Eukaryota > Viridiplantae > Streptophyta > Magnoliopsida > Caryophyllales > Talinaceae > Talinum > Talinum fruticosum. The sequence goes on from JAITYX010000020.1 coordinate 697,693, forward strand.
CAAGGTTTTGAACTATACATCCTTTTTGACTAATTGGATACATCACACATACAAATCTCAAAAAACACTTAAAATTATGACACAATTTAAAGGTCACGTGTCCATATCCTTCACAAATGCATCAAGTCAAGCCCTTGGCTCTTTAAAGTGGCCACTACTTCACACTCACATAGGTAGACCTTAGAAATTGCTCATGTAACACAAGCACACATTTGATCAAGGTCTATTAAGAGTAATTAAACTCACCCTCTTGAACATTATAGTAAAAAGCACTCTTACCTTGGGATGAAAATAGTGCTAACAATCATTATATATAACTTTTTGAACTTAAAACTTGACATCTTATCAAGAGTTAAGTTGAGGCTTCATTATTAGTGATCAAAGAAGTGGCCTTAAGTCCCATCCCCCTTGACGTTTTCAACATCAAGCCTCTTGCTAGACCTTTAGTCAAAGGTTCAGCAAGATTATCATTTGATTGCACAAAATCAATAGTAATCACTCCATCCTTTATCAATTGATGAACATAGGCATGTCTAAGTCCAATGTGCCTTGATTTCCATTATAGACATGACTATAAGCCTTGGATAGTGTAGACTTACTATCACAATGGATGGAGAGTGGTGACATTGGTTTTGGCCAATTTGGAATTTCCAACAACAAGTTTCTAAGCCATTATCTCTGGTTTACTTGCTGCAATCAATGCCACAAACTCAGCGGGCGGGGTGGAATCGGTAATACAGGTTTGTTTATTAGAAGCCCAAGAAACAACCCCTCCACCTAGCAAAAACACCCATCCTGATGTTGAGGCATAATCCTCTTTATTAGTTATCCAACCGACATATGAATATCGTTCCAAAGCCGAACGATCACCTGAATAAAACATGTCGTAGTGTTGAGTTATCTTTAAGTATTTCAAAACTCTCTTTATAGCATGCTAATGAAATTTACTAGGATTTCTAGTAAATCTACTTAGTTTCCCAACTACAAATGCAATGTCAGGTCTTGTACTTGTCATGGCATACATCAAAGATCCAATGACCCTTGCATACTGAATTTGTGCAATGGGTCTTCCATCATTTCGAACCAACTTGTAAGTTGGATCAAAAGGTGATGCTCTAGGAGAGCAATCCTTATATTTGAATCTCTCAAGCACTTTCTCAACATAATGAGATTGAGTCGAACATATACCGTCATTATTTCTAATGATCTTTATGCCAAGTATCACATCTGCTTCTCCCATATCCTTCATGGAGAACCTTGGTTTTCTCAACTTTTTTCAAGTCAGTCCCAAAATCAACATGTCATCAATATATAGACAAATGATTACACCTTTTCTAGGTTCAAACTTAGAATAAACACATTTGTCGATTCATTGATACTAAAGCCAAAAGAGAGCACTACTTCATCAAATTTTTGATGCCATTATTTAGGAGCTTGCTTAAAGTCATATAAGGATCTAACAAGTTTGCAAACTTTCTTTTCTTGTCCTGGAATGACAAAACCTTCAGGTTGCTTCATATACACCTCTTCTTCTAATTCACAATTCAAGAAAGCAGTCTTGACATCCATTTGGTGAATCACAAGCTTTTGAATTGCAACAATAGTAATAAGAACTCTTATTGTTGTAATCCTAGCTACAGGTGCATAAGTATCAAAGTAGTCAATACCATATTTTTGTTAAAGCCTCTTATTACCAACCGGGCTTTAAACCTTTCTATGGTACCATCTACTCTTCTTTTCCTTTTAAAAATCCATTTTGATGTAATAGGTTTACATCCAGGGGAAAGATCACTTAAAACCCAAGTATTATTTTCCGTTATTAAGTCCATCTCTTCTTGGACTGCTTCTTTCCAAAATGGTGCTTCTTGTGACTCCATAGCCTCTTGAAAAGAGGTAGGGTCTGAATCCATGCTATAAATATAAGGAATTTCATTTTCAATGGAATCCCTTGTTCCTTCTACCAAGTAGATATAAAAATTCGAACCAAAAGATTTCTCTGTTCTAATCCATTTGCTCCTTCTTAACTCAACTATGTCTCCTTGTTTTTGATCATTACAAGAAGTCATAGTATTTGGAATAATGTCTTTGGGTTTATGAATTGATGAAAAACCTTGTTTCATCAAAGATTGCATCAATTGATTCAATCACGGTGTTAACCATTATGAAATCATTTGGTTCAATGACCACAAACCTATAGGTTTTGCTATGTTCAGACATAACCTATAAAGATACGCTCAATTCCTCTTTCTCCCAATTTTCTTTTCTTGGGTTTCGGGACTTTTACAATAGCCCTACGACCCCAAACTTTGAAATAATTTAGGTTTGGTTTCCTTTTATTCTAAAACTCATATGGAGTAGTAGAACTTCTCTTATTAGGAACTTTATTTACGATGTAACATGCTGTGAGCATTGCTTCACCCTAAAAACCATCACTTAAATCGAATTAGAAAGCATAGCATTTACCATTTCAGTTAAGGTTCTACTTTTCCTTTTAGCCACACCATTATGTTGTGGTGTATAAGGTGCAATAATTTCATGGATTGTACCGGTTGAATGGAAATAACTTAGCTCATAATATTCTCCACCCTATCGGATCTTAAGTGCTTAATAAAAGACTCACAATGCAACTCGGTTTCAAATTTAAAGATCCTAAACTTGTCTAGTGCTTAATCTTTAGAATGCAAAAGATAAACTTGGAAATATCTAGAGTAATCATCAATGAAAGTGACATAGTATTTCTTCCCTCCAATAGAATGAGTGTTGTGAAAATCACCTAAATCACTATGAATTAAATCAAGTAATTTTATGACTCTTTCAACATTAGGAAAAGAACTTCTAGCAATCTTTGTTAACATGCATGTTTTACACTTCCTCTATCATTCCATCAAAACTAGGAATCAAATCAAGTCTAGACATTTCTTTTAATCTCTTATAATTAACATGTCCAAAACGATTATGTCATATAGAAGAAGAAGAAGAAACAAGCATGTAAGCAGAATCATTCATCTTATCATTACTACTAGAAGCATTAACAACATTAAACTTAAACATGTCTCCACACAAATATGCCTTCCCTACAAAGACACCACCCTTAAACAGAATAAACTTATTGGCTTCATACACTTGCTTGAAGCCAAACCTATTGAGAATAGTACTCGATACAAGATTCTTTCTTACTTCCGGAGCATAATACACATAATTCAAAGTAAAAAATTTTCCGAAGTAAAAACTAAATCTATTTGACCTTTACCTAGGACATTGGCCTTAGTAGTGTTGCCCATGTAGAGAGCCACTCCATCACCCACCAGTTCAAAAGTCTTGAAGAAGGAGCGGTCCTTGCACACATGCCTTGAAGCACCCAAATCAATCCACCAATCATTGTCACTTTGGACAAAATTTATTTGATCAAAGATCATGGCCACAAAGTTGTCCTTTGTCTTTGCCTTTTGGTTGTTTAATCCATGCTTTTTCTTCCAAATAGTGCAATCTCTCTTCTTATGGCCCGATTTGTTACATTCCTAAGAAACCACTTTACCCTTCTTGTTTCCCTTGTTGCCATAGTCCTTGTTAAGCCTCTTCTTGTTTGGTACTTTCTGTCTATGGCTAGGATCACTATCCTCTACCATATGAATCTTAAAGGCATGCTCCTTTGATTCATCCTACATACGAAGCTCTTCTTCTATACAAAGATGGTTAGCCAAATCCTCAAGAGTCATATCTTCTTTCTTATGCTTTAAAGTTCTTTTAGTGTCTTTCCAAGAGGGGGAAGTTTGTCTACTATAGAAGAAACTACAATAGACTCATCTATGTGCATCTTATGTTGCTTAAACTGACTTAAGATACGTTGAATTTCATGCATTTGGTTTAAAACGAACGTTCTTCAACCATCATATAATTATTAAATTGACTAATAAGGAAGTTCTTACTAGATGCATCCTTAGCCATGTATTTGCACTCCAAGGCCTCCCAAATTTCCTTGGCGAGTTGACATTCTAGTAGACATCGAATAATGCATTGGACATCCCATTCAAGATACGACCCCGACTTATATAGTCATCATTCTCCCACTTCAGTCTTCTGCGAGATTGCTCCAAAGTTTCATCATTGGTTTCCACCGGGTATGGAGTGCTCAAGACATATACAACCTTGAGGGTTGTGAGGAGAAAGTGCATCTTCGTTTCCCAATGTCGAAAACCCACACCTTTAAACCTTTCCAATTGCTGAAAGTTTGAAGTCATCTCATGAATTGTTGCCATCTTCAAAATAGGTCTTAAGATTGTTAGGGAAAATAAGAAATGCGGTCATCGGATATATCAACAAGTCGTGAACGGAATCACATTCCTTAAGACCTATTTGTTGTACCACAAATGATTTTAGGGATAAAGTGATGATCAAACAAGTGTGATATTCAAGATTTCTCAATGTACATCCATGGGAGTGCTGCAGTCACTCACAAGGATGATAAGTTTGTGTGTGTCTATCTTTCTCTCCCTTCATGGTCTATTTATAAGCTTTTGAAGCGAGCAAACTAGAAAAGGGTGTAATCAAACGCCACACCTATCCACTTGAAACATTGCATGAGTCATCTTATCTTAATTCGGATAACAAAATTACTAATTGCAGTTAACACAGGTCATGTCCGCCGACATAGGCTGCCCATGTTCACTACTTGGAAGCAACACGCCAGGAAAAGCATAGCCAACACGGGTCGTTCCCTCCAATACGAGCTGCCCGTGTTGAATCTGTCATCCCGGGACACCTTCTTGGTTATCCTGGGATTACAAATTGCTTCTTTCGGGATTCATTCTTGAAATTCTCCAACAGAACTCAATGTCAAGTTTGCTTAATGGTAGACTGGAATAGAAATTCCATAAGAAAATAGCAAAACCTTGTTGAAGTATTATTACTGGTGTTTCAAGTCTAGTTATAAAGTTGAGTGAATAAGGTGGGAAAAGAAAAGGTGAAAGATTTATGACTTCAAAGTAGGTTTCATAGAGAAAACAAAGAATTATACAAAGGCATACCTTCGTATGTTGAAGATGGAAAGCCAAGGATCTTGCCCCTGGTTCTTAGTAAACGTCACCACCTCTCCCCGGTCGTCCGTGTCGGCTCCTCGTTGGAAGGTTCGCTTGCCATGGCATCCCCATTCCAGTCCTTCCCCCACCTTCTCCCCCTTCCTTTCCCTCTTCCCCATTGGTTGCTACCCCTTTGCCCTACTTTTAATGGTCGTCTCTGTTGCCATCATTCCCTAAGTCCTTGCTCTACGATGACGTGGCCTGCATCCCTTGGCTGCCCCTACGCATCGCAAACCGGTGCTTCTTTTTCCCCTTTTGTGACTCTCGCCGATGGCGACTCCTCTTGGCATGTGATGATGGCTCCACCATTCGACTCTATGGATGGTCTACCACCGCTGCCGCCCACCATCCGGACCATCAACGTCAGCAACTACGAGGCGGAACTAGGAAAAATTATAGGGGGAACCGCTTGATATTTTTTGGTTTATAATTTTTCTATTCAATAAAGGTTGGACTACTTTGTGTCTAGCATAAGTTTTCGCATTATTTCACACTCAAACCCAAAACCTTACTTAGCGGAAATAAAATAACAAATCACTTCGATCGAGTATATTGGTAAAGGGTCAAAATTTATTACAATGTATTCTTATAAAAAGTTGAAATAAAATAAATAATAAGTGATACAAAGGATACTAACAAAAAAGCAGAAAAATAGTTAATAACGGAATTATTTATGAGATTATCACATTAAATAATAAATAGTCAATTTATTTAGTAAGATATCCACCGTCACTACATCAAATAATACTCAAATATTATTAAATTGATGAAAAATTCCTATATTTCATTGAAGAATTAAGTTAAATAATTGTAATGATTAAAATAATAATAAATTAAACAATGAAAAAGGACATATTTTTTGTTTAATCATGAAGAAGAATACGTTAAGAAAATTTAAATAAAATAAAAAAATAAAAAAATAACAACAGTAAAATTTATAGAGAAACTTGGATTGATGTGTTGGCAAATAAAGAAATAACAGAAGGATGGCCAAGCAACAAATTGAAAAAATATTAAAAAACTCCACAACAGGATTCAAACATAGGCATCCAACACCAAACTTTGAGAAAGAGCATAAACCACCGAGTAATCGAATCATCAATGACTTTTCACAACTTGATAATAGTTTTATCAATTCATGGGGGACTATGGCTCCCCTTGGCCCCCTAGTTCCACCCCTAAATAACTATGTCATCACTACCCTTGTTTCCATTGATGATTTTCTTTCTTTGCGGGCGCAATTCACGTCATTTGTCGTGATGCATCGATTACTTGGGCTTCTTGACAGGTCTCTTCCTCAGCCACCTTCTCTCTTTTCATCCCCTCATGGCCCTCCTGAACCCAATTCGAGCTACTCGTTTTGGCTTCGCATCAATTAGTTGGCGCGTGCATCGCTTTTTGCTACGATATCCCGGGATACTCTTAGTGAGGTACGTAATTATCAACATGCCTTTTAAGTTTGGCAACGACTTAAGTACTTTGAGAACCATTGTACTTAATGTTTTTGCAGGTTTTTCTAATGTCAATTATTTGAAGAAAAAGCAAAAACAAAAGGCTTCGACCGTTAAAGCACTCGCCGGACAAAAAGCTGGAATTTCTAGAAAAGCTCGGAACTTACTGACAGCCTTGTCTCATTCATTGTTTTAGGTAATATTTTATTTCGAGTCTAACGGTCTTTTAGTTTTGCTTTTCCAGTTTACAAAAGTTAGAAAAAGAGTTATTGAAAGCTAGGACCGAGGCACAACGACTATTTCAAGGTGGTCCGGAAATCTAAGTGACTCGGACTATCCGTTACAACGGCTAGTTGCCTCGGACAGCCTTCAACAGAAAGACGTTGGAGGCTCAATAGCTATCTCTTCAAGACAGACTATTTAAAGAAGCCTTAGCACAAGATTTCAACTAACGAAGGGAAGAAAAAGAGAGACCATATTGAACATCTTCTTTAGCATACAACTCCCAAACTGTAATTCTAATATTCTCGGTTGTATTCTTCCGAGTTAGTTGTATTGCAATTCTTACTACTCTTCTACTTTTTCTCGCTGACTGAGTTGTAAAGGTTACCTCAACTCAATTGTCCCAAACTGTAAAGGTTACCTCGGTTTGGAAGTACTAGGTTAGATAAGGGAACTTCTAACCTTGGGAAAAATTGGAGGATCCCAAGTTGATAAGGTAACTTCAACTTGGAAGTACAACGTTAGTCGGATAAGGTAAATTCTAAGCCCGGAAAAATTGTAATAGATTTGTTTGGGAACAAATCCGGGAAGTGATATTCATTGTAATTGAGGATTCAATTAGTGGATTTGACTTGGTGTCCGGATTGACACTGTCCGTGATTTTCTCGCCCCATGAGGGTTTCCACGTATATCCGAGTTTACACTTTTCCGAGTCCATTCTAGACTCGGAATTTGCTTCTTAATCGGTTCCGCACAAAAAGAGTTTGATTTTCTCAAAAATCTTCCATCACCCTATTCACCCCCTCTAGGGTGACTTAACTTCTCCAAGAGCAAACCTTCATGCTTTATTAGGAATGAACTTGGCATGATAAATGCATGATTATGTGATTTACTAGGTGAAATTATTTTGCATGATTATGTGTTAGATGTTTCATTTCTTTGTCTTAATAACAATTAGTTCAGTTGACCCAGTGATACTAAGCTAGAAGTTATTATCTACTTTCAATTTCTGAGTGACTCGGAAACTTTATTGAGTTAGACTCGGTTTTGAGAAAAATGGACATCAAACTTCGAAATCATCTCTAGAGTAGTTGAGAATTTCATAAATTTCTTTTAAAATCTCTCTTTTTCTCTCTCTCTCTCGCACGTATCGATAAGAGAATTAGCCGTTAGAAGACAAACACTAGAATTCTAACCGTTGGAGAGCGAGATGAGTCATACCGGTCTAAGGTGACCGTTGGAGAGTTGGGTCATAACGGATACTCGAAGGACATTTCTTTCTCTTTAAATAGCATCCATTTTCCTTCATTTCGCTACTTTACTCTTTACTCACTCACATTCTCGCATACTAGCTCTCAAGCAAGTTCGGTGATCTCAAGAGCAAACCTTCACTCTCAAGCAAGCAAGAAACCTCTGAAGTAAGCAAACCTTAAGCTCTCAATACTCTCTCTCTCTCTCTTTTCTTCGAGCTACCTCTTCGCTTTCTCAAAGTTCATCTCTTTTCTTCTCAAAAATCCATAACTATGCCTAAAAGAGGTTCCGCCTCAGATTTTCTTGGTTCTCGCAACCGAGAAGCCCCGAACCAAAAGCCAAGAGGGTCCTTCTAACCCCTCTAAAATCCTTGTCACCCAACACTTGACGTTGGATGACAAATTCTTCCCAACCACAAAATTTTCGGGGTTGAACCACATCAAAACTACGAGGGTATACAATTTCCTCTGTTTCAGCGAGTTTATCTATCCGGAACTCGTCTCCGAGTTCTATTCCAACCTTTCTAGCTCTAAGGGGATCCTAACCTCTAAAGTTCAAGATGTAGTCATCCGAGTTAATGTCTCTCTCCTCTACCGCTTATTTAAAGTCTCATCTCTTTTTCTCAACAGCAACCCTATTCCTTTTAACGAGGTTACTTGATGAATTCTTCGAGAAATACGCCAAAGAAATCCCCGAGTCATGCAAGAACTTCTTTATGACTCATATGAAGACAGAGGCATGCCTTCTCTGTTTCTTGCTGATGAGAACCTTTTTCTCTCGAAGCACTCGAGCAAAGAGAATCCGAACTCAAAGATTCTCAAGGCCTTATTTGACATTCTCGAGGGCTATGAAGTAGACCTCTTCCCAGAGAATCATCAAGCAAATGGCCTATGTGCCAGCTCGGACCAAGAAAAGAACCCTCTTCCATTTAGGGCCCTCCTCATTTTTATCTTCAAATAGTTCAAGGTCCCGCCCCTTCGGATCCTAACGCGGTATCCGAGGCTACCATTGTGGTTGGCGAGAAAAGAGCTTCTCGGCTGTGGAGACCAGGAAACCCAACCGGGTGTCCGGGTCCACAGCTCGAGCTGAGGCAACCTTCTTCTCCACCTCGAGACTCGGACTCAACTCTCTCTACCTCCTCCACCGGCGGTGCTTCCACCTCAGGTGCTTCTCATGTCCTCTCTTCCGCTTTGTCTAACATAATATTAGACAAGTTCTCCTCTATGCCCACTGAGATAAAGGACACTCTCCGACCATCAAGACTGTCCTTCGATCTATGACCATTAATTAAAAGACCGCCCAATCTCAAATTCGAGAGCAACAAGATGTGCTCCTTGAGATGAAGGCTCTAGTTAAGGAGCAGAAGGAACCGATCGAGCTCCTTAGAGAAAGGCGCTCTAAAGCGGCTCAGGACCCGGATAGCTCAAACACACCGGAAGAGTCCTCAAGCCCTACCAAATCTCCTTCTACAAAGGTAGAAGAAGAAGATGATGAGGGTGCAGTGAGCGAGCTCCTCTCGAGGAAAAGGAGGAAGGGGAGAAGGAATAAGAAGAGAAGGAAGAAGAAGGAGAAGCAAAGGAAGAAGGCGAGGGACAAGGTGCTCCCGCCCTCAACCGGAGCCGATTAGGTCAAACACTAGTCCGAGTGAGTCGGAAGACCTCGCCGACGATGGTCGAGTCAGCAGCGAGTCAAACCCGAGGAAGCGCCACCCTCTATCAAATTCCAAGAGGATGAACCTCCGGACGATCTTGTTCTGGGTCAACCACTTAGAGTTGAGCCCATCCTAGAGATACCGGTGCTGCCGCCCGCCTGCATCTTCAACGTCTTCACGTTCATACCAGCAGTACGCGCACCTGCAAGTTCATCCACTTCAACTCAAACAGCTCCCACTCCACCATCTTAATTCTTTTTCTGTTTTAAATTTTTTTGTTCTTTGTCCAAACAAACAAATTGTATCTACTTGATACATTCTGCCTTATTTTGTTTTTGCTAAAAGGCAAGGGGGAGAATATTTAGAAAATTTGTTGTCTTGTTTAGGGGAGTTTTCTCACCCTTTTGTATATATTTTCTATGTTTATGTGAATATAAATGAAGTTTCGTGCTTATTTACTTCTAAGTTTAACTCCTTTCGAGTTTCAATTTCTTAGTGTATCTTGCTCCGACATATCACCCGACTTATTTATCTTTGCTCCGATATAAGTAACATTCTACGTCCGAATCACTTCATTTATTTCTATGCGCTATTTTATTCTTAACTCGATACAATCTAAGTCTCGAATCACTTCGACTATCTCTCCGAGATTTTATTCTAAACTCGATATACTCTCTAAGTAAGAATGAAAACTCTCGATTGTTTCACTAACAAAGTTTCTATATGAGTATGGAATGCCTTTTATCAAAAAGGGGAGATTGAAGATTCGGATTCTACATTTATATCATTCTCGAGTATTATCAAGGAATCAGGTACAAACCTCATCCCTTCTAGGTTTTGATTACAAGTCATTCTGAGTGTTACGAAACTATTCCGAGTGTTATAGAAACTATTGCACATGTTTTCATTCGATTACGATCGACTTAGAGATCACACTTTTGTTCATCAATTCACACTAATGGTTCCGAGTCACTCGGACACCACTTAGATTTATCGCATGTTCAAACAATCTCATGTTCAAACAATCTCACTAACACTTTCAAACTAAGTTCGACTTCATATTCTAAGTTAAAGTGAATTACAACGTTAATTCAACTCTCTAAGTCGACATGTTTATTTGAATCGCTTTTGTCTAGATCAAGTACTCTTACTCGATATTCTCTTTATAACTTGATCTTTTCTTAGACTGACTCGGATGTAATTTGAGTATAATGAATATTAGACTCGGAAAATTCCACTTTTCTAGGGCTCGGATAATTTCGTACTTAATTATCTTAATTAAATTATTATTTGTGCCTAATCTTGGACCAAAGTATTTTATACTTTGAGAACCAAAATTATTTACTTTTGTAGGGTTATCTAAACGAGATTATCTTAATTTTGCAATACAAAAGTAACCGGCTTCAAGTCGTCAATCATCGATAGACAAGACTTTTCTATTTACGAACAAGGCCCAGACATCGTGTCGTGGTTGTCTATTTCCAAAGCTGGAAATCTTCAACGCTAAGCTCAACGGTGGTTTCCACCCAACTTTTCGGACACCACCAGTGGATTGGGAAATCCTAAGGAGTGAAGAGCTAATCCGCTTGGTCATCTATAAATAGAAGCCAACTCTCAAGACTTGACGATTGCTTGAAATCATTGTCAATATATACATTACTTGAGAAAAAGTCTTTGTATTCATATTCAATCTTCTACTTACAACTCTCAGCTTGTAATTCATATTTTCTAAGTTGTAAAGTCTTGTAATCGATTACAAACTCTTTCTTACTCTCTAAGTAAGGTCCCTTGACTAAGCTGTAAGGGTTAACTCGACTCGGTTGTCCCTAGTCGTAAAGGTTATCTCGGTTAGATAGTACTAGATCGGATAAGGGAACTTCGAGTCTAGGAAAACTCGTTAGGAATTGTTTAAGGGAGTAATTCTGGTTGAGTCTGTCTATTGTATTTTGTGGATTCAAAATAGTGGATTTGACTTGGTGCTTGGATTAGCACTGGCCGTGGTTTTCACGCCCGGGAGGGTTTCCACGTAATTCGAGTTCATACTTTTCCGAGTCCAATCTAGACTCGGATTGTCCTAATTATTCGGTTTAACCTTTAACCCTTCCATTTACCTAAAATTTCCTCATCACCCTATTCACCCCCTCTAGGGTGACCAAGACTCTCCAAGAGCAAACCTTCGGACACCAAAAATTTGACTCTAATACTGACGAGTTTAGCGTCGGAATTTAAAACAGTACACTATTTGCATCGGAAATAAAAAGCGGACTCTATTAGCATCTAATTTTTGAGTTGGATAAAAATTTTGAAGCTAATTGGCGTCCGACGCTAAATTTTGACACTAATTCTAAAAACATAGGGGTCTTCAGCAGCGTCCCAATTCTCAAATCGGTGTATCCTCGGCCCTAAACATGTTGACGACGTCTTCGCTCCCTTCGGTGACCGGTGTATCCCTCGCCCTAAACACGAAGCCACCTGCTCCGGATCTTATCTCGGCTCCAATGCGATGTCTTCGCTCCTCTCCGGCGCCGGCGTCTTCGCTCCACTCTAGCGCCGGTGTCTTCGCTCCCTTCGGTCACCGCCATTTCTTTCTAGCGAAGAGTGTTGCATTCTCTGTTTACTACTACTGCAAATTTCGGTACTATCTACTCTCTACACTCTCGCATTCGATGTTTTGCTCTACTCTCTCTCTTTGCATTGTTTGTGCAAATTTTTGGAATTAGTGATGTATTTGTTTGTTGTTTTTTCTAATTCAAAACTTTAATTTGGATTTGAGAATTTGTGAGCCAAGAATCGAGTTGCTCTACCGAGTTGGGTAGTCATCAGGTACTCTCTCTCTCTCTCTATCTCTCAATCTAGCTATCTATCACCGCCAAGTGTAATAGGCTTAGTGATTGTGTCGGGCTGGCTAGGCTGCTTGATCTCACTCTATTTTGCTCTGTTTTTGGGCTTCGAACCGATTAAAGAAACTCAAAGAGTAGATCTTTATGTTGTTGTCTTCAAGCAAGATCCTTTTTTAAGTTAACTAGAGTTTTGGCTCTCGAACCGATTTCTAGTCCCTCTCGTCCATCACCGAAAGCTTTACCTTTTCTCTCTCTCTTGTCGTTTGAAGCTTGAGAATTCAGGTAAGTGTTTATCTCTCTCCCTACCTGATTGTTTCTTAATGCTTTGCTCTTTTGTATTATTTTCAGTGAATTTTTAAATGCATGCCTGGATGTTTGATGAAATGCCACAAAGAAGTATAACAGAGATAAAGGTTCAATTCAATGGTTGAGATTACGGTCACTGTGTTTTATTGTTTGTATGTGTCGTGATTATTTCAGCTCTTCATGAAATAGAATGGGATACCTTGAACAATTTTCGGGGAGTCTAGGAAGATTGAGATGGCTTTTGAGTAGTTCGATTTGGCTTCCCTACTTTGTCTTCTTAATTCCAGATTATTGTACCACCATTTTGTCTTAAGATTTCATAAGAGTTAAATGTCCTCGTGTGTGTTGCCTCTCGTCGACTATATTAATTAATATGTGCATCCTTTTTTCCCTTCAAATAAATGCGACAACATTTTGAAATAGTGAGAATATTTTTCTCGTATTAGTTGGGCCCAAAGTTTCATGTATGTGTACCAATGAACAATTATGTAAGCCATTGAGTTTTGACCTCGTGTGTTTAAAATTATTGTTGGGTTTAATCCTTAATTAAATTATAGGGTTTAGAACACATTAATGAGTTCCTACTCACATGCTTTCATGGCTGTGAATAAAGCTTGAATGAAGCTTGGGTTTTCTTATTTTCCATTGGACTTGGACCATTTCAATTTCCGAGTATCATTTTGATCCATCTCATTGGTTTAATCATACAGTACAAGCAATGTTTGGATGACTTGAGCCTAAATGATCTTTATGTGGATTATTACTAAAGGCACGATAAAAAGTAAAAATGTCACAATGCAAATCAAATTTCAATTGAACAAAAATAAAATAAAAAAGAGGATTTATGGGTGCTTCACCATGGCAGTGTAAAGTACATGGGATATTTCTAAGGCACTTTTAGAAGTCTTTCTTGTTCAATTGAGATAGGAAGATATCAAATTTTGAATTCAAAGTCAATATTTTCAAGCAAGGTGTTTTATAATTATTTCATTGTCTACTTTTTTTAAAACTTTTGATTTTATGTTATTAGAGGAATACATATTAATATTTTTATAATCCAACTCGTTATGTATAGTTTTACCAAATTTTATATGTATTAATTTATTTATTGCATACAGTTTACATATTCTTTTTTATTGTTTTGTTCTTTATTATTATTATTATTTTTATTAGATTCAAGCTTATTTGTTGGCTTATTAAAAATTTAGTTATAACTTATAAGTTAAAGTGAGGTTTAATCGAAAGTGATGCTAACTAAGAATCACGTTAAGGTTTAGTGATAGAAATTAATACTATTTAAGTTCAAAATGAATAATGACTAGGTTTAGTGAATTAATTAATATCCGAGTAACATAAACATATTTAGGTGATGAAGTTAAAAAAGTTTCTTACATAGTTAAATCAAGATATACGTATTTTACAAAAAAACTATGAAAACTTGGAATGTTATGACCGTTTCATCATTTATTCATATTCCACAAAATTACACTACATTTGTTTAAGACTTTGAGTTAAAATGTTTCCTTTTTGTTTATGTCCAACTCGTACAAGAATTAGATACTATTGCATTAATTGTCACATTGTCACTTATTTTAATCGGTAAAATTTATAAAAGTTATATATGAGTTCAAATCTCGTGTACATAAATTTTTACGCCTCATTGTACAAAAAATATACTATTGCACCCTTACATATACATCTATTAATAAATAAAGTTTGTAATTTTAAAAGATTAACATAATTAACTATTTTAGAATCATATATATCTGCGAGTAATGGAGACAAATAGAGAGTGGATGTATAAGAGGTTTGATGGAAAATACTTGAATAAGGAGTTCATTCATAGGATAGAAGACGAATTTATTCCATTTTCTAAACAAGAAGAAAGCTTCAAGAGGTCAAAGAAGATGAGATGTCCTTGTTGTAAATGTGGCAACGTGCCTTCCTTAGATGAGGATACCGTGAAATTACATTTGTATAAACTCGGGTTTTATGCTAATTATTTTCATTGGGTTAATCATGGGGAGACTTATCCTGATTTAGATGTGAACAATCAAGGGTCGTCAAATCCACCAAGTGGAATCAATGTATGAAATGTTGATGGATGCATTTGGCCCTATGTCCTCAACATGGATTGATGATGAAAGTGTGGATGAAGAACCAAATGAAGATGCAAAAAATTCTTTGAAATGTTGGAAGCGGCTAAGATACCTTTGTATGAGGGGGTGATTTGTCCTTATTGTTAGTAGTCTCACGGGTCATGAAAATCAAATGTAAGTTTAATCTCCCAAATAGAGTTGTTGAAAATTTGTTAGCACCGATGAAAGAAATGTGTCATCCTAATAATGAGATGACTGACAGTTATTATTTTGCAAAGAAGTTGCTTGCTGCTTTGGAACTTCCATATGAGAGAATTGATGTTTGTCCAAATGGGTGTATGTTGTATTGGAAAGATAAAATTAATTTGGATAGATGTGAGCATTGTGGGGTCGATAGATATGAGAAGAAGACATTGAGGGGTAAAGGTATTGCAAAGAAAGTACTAATATACTTTCCAATTGGGCCGAGGTTACAACGATTGTATGCGACAAATGACACAGCGCCCCAAATGAGGTGGCATTATGAAAATCCACGTGAAAGTGGCTCTATGGCACATCCATGTGATAGCGAAGCCTGGAAGCATTTCGATGTCACTTTCAAGGAATTTGCCGCCGAACCTCGCAATGTTCAATTAGGTTTATGTACCGATGGCTTCGTCCCATTTGGCAATTTTGAGGCGGACGTACTCCTGTTGGCTCGCAATTATAACTCCATACAATTTACCACCTTGGTTGTGTATGAAGAGACAATTTATATTTCTTACTTTGTTGATTCCTGACCCAAAGAATCCTAAGGGAAACTTGATGTTTATTTACAACCCCTCATTGAGGAATTGAAGCGGTTGTGGGATGTTGGCCTTCAAACGTATGACGTTTCGAAAAAGAATAACTTTACATTGAAGGCAGTAGTTATGTGGACAATAAGTGACTTTCCGGCATATGGTATGCTTTCGGGTTGGATGATATCGGGAAATTAGCTTGTCCTTATTGCATGCAAAACACAAAGGCATTCGAGACTCAAACATGGGAAGAAGACCACATGGTTTGATTGCAATAGACAATTTCTTCCCGAAGGTCATCGTTTTAGGTTTAACAAGAGTGCTTTTTTGAAAAATAAGGTCGACCATTCACCTTCTCCTCCTCGTCTTAAAGGTGACCAAGTATGGGATTGCATATGTAGGATGCCTAATCTGTTGATTATCATGGCACAATTGATTTTTACCTCGAGTCTCACAATTGGACAAAGTGAAGCATATTATGGGAATTGCCGTATTGGAAAAATCTTCTCATACCTCACAATTTAGATGTCATGCATGTCGAAAAGAATGTGTTTGATCAAGTAATCAAAACAATCATGGATTTAAAGGGAAAAACTAAGGATGACATTAACGTAAGAAAGGATTTAGCCACTCATTGTAAGCATCGAAAACTAAACATTTAGACTACTGAACATGCCGATGGAGGACGAACTGAAAGCTGTTCCAGATGCTCCATATGTTATGAGTAAAGAGGCAAGAAAATCTTTATGTGAGTGGCTAAAACAACTTAAGTTACCCGACGAATATGTTAATAATTTAAGTCGATGTGTTGATGGAAAAAATGTAAAGTTTCATAATTTGAAAAGCCATGATTGTCACATCCTTATGGAGCGATTATTACCCACAGTTGTGAGGGAATTACTGCCTCCAAATGTTTAGAAAGTCCTTAGAAAACCGAGCCAATTCTTCGGGGATTTATGCGCCGCTTATTTGCGAACGGAGGATGTACTCCGACTATGGATAAATATCCACGAAATACTATGTAAGATGGAGATGATCTTCCCTCCATCTTTCTTCAATGTGATAGACCATTTTCCTGTGCACTTACCATATGAGGCCAAAGTGGGTGGACTCGTTCAGTATAGATGGATGTATCCCTTTGAAAGGTATCAGGTGGTTCTTATTATCAAGTTGTCAATTAATATTTTGTAGTGATGATACTAAATATTTATACTTATGATTGAGATTTCTGCATCATTTGAAGAAGAAAGTTGGCAATAAAGCTCGTGTTGAACCGTCCATATGCGATGCAGATCTAACAGAAGAGATTTCAAATTTTTGTGCCGCTTACTTTGAGCAAAATGTTGACACAAAAATAAGAGATCTTGGGCGAAATGTATATCCTCATATAGAGGAGAATCAAGGTGAATACATTCCAGATGTCTTCTCCTCTAATGTTGAGTATGCCCCCAACGAGGGATGTATGAGATACCTTGATTAACGCGAGTGTGATGCAGCTCATGCATACGTTCTTCAGAATTGTGAAATATAACAGGATTATGAACAATACGAATATCAACTTGAATAATTTTGTCACATATTATCTTTTAATGATAACGAACTAATAATAAGCATTTTCCTTAACCAAAGCAATTTGAAGATGAAATGATTACACTCCATCCACGTGTTAAGAAAGATGAAGTATGGAGTAAGTTTGATAAAGAATTCCCAAAATGGTTTCGCGAGAAGGTTAGTATATTAATGTTATGTTGCAATGGTTTAATGATGTATTTCATTTTCATTAACTTATACTTTAATGGCATAGGTTTTTCATTTGAACAAGAACAATGGAGTAATTAAAAGCTTGGCACTTGGTCCAAAGAAGGATGTGCGTATTTTTAACCATTATTACATAAATAATTACAACTTTATACGGTCAAAACAAGGCCAGTATGAACTATGGGGTATCCGTGAAAGGGGTAGATGACATTCATTATTATGGAATTCTTTAAGAGGTGATTGAGTCGGGGTATGTTGGGGATTCTCGTTCTTACCGGACGGTTTTGTTCAAATGTGAATAGTTTGATTCTATAAGGGGTATTAATACACATGAATAATATTAATTAGTGGATGTCAACCATACAAAGAAGTACCCAAGGTATGATCCATTTGTATTGGCATCCCAAGTTATGCAAGTGTATTTTACCCCTATTCAAGTATAAGGAACGATAGAAACCAATGGTGGGTGGTACTTAAGATAAAACCAAGATTAAAGGTTTGCTCGGGGAGAGTTTGAGTCACCCTAGAGGGGGTGAATAGGGCGATAGAAAATTCTTTACGAAAACACACTCTTTTTGTCGAAAAGAGGCAAAGACAGCTTTCGAGTCTATACACGGGGTTAGAAAAGATTGGACTCGAAAGCAATGAATCGGAAGAAACAAGAGCGATGAAAGCGATCCGAGTCTAGAATGAACTCGGAAAGATAACACTTTAGATTTTACGTGGAAACCCTCCTGGGGCGAGAAAACCACGGCCCGTGTCAATCCGGACACGAAGTCAAATCCACTATTTTGAGTCCACAAAATACCGTGAACTGGATCGAACCCGAGTTGTTCCCTTAGACAACTCTATACAAGTTTTCCTAGACTCGAAGTTACCTTATCTCGATCTAGTACTTCCTAGCTGAGATAACCCTTATAGCTAGGGACAACTAAGCTGAGTTAACCTTTACGACTTAGTCAAGGGACCTTACAAAGAATGTAAGAAGAGTTTGTAACTAAGTACAAGACCTTACAACTCGAAAGTAATGAATTACGGAATGGGAGTTGTAAGTAGAAGATTGAAAGTAAATACAATGACTTTTCTCAAGTATGTGTATTAACAATAGATTCGGCAATCTTCAAGTCTTGTGAAGTGGCTTCTATTTATAGATGACCAGGCAGAGTAGCCGTTATCTTCATCTCGCTGACCGAGAGTCCTCTCGTGACCTTTGATAAGAGCTTTACGAGTCACTCGGAAAGTATCCGTTGAAATATGGACGTTGGACAACAGTTTAACTCTCTTGGAAGTCCCAAAACCATCGGTTGTGTCTTGAAAAATGAAGTGGAAACCACCGTTAAGCTTGGCGTTCCAGCTTTTCGGATATGGAAGCGCACGACTTCGACACAATCTTCCGGGACTAAAGCAGGGAAGGTGAAAAGCCATATTTGCTTGGTGATTTGACGTTCGAAGCCGGCTACTTTTGTAGTTTGAAAAAGGTGTATCCTCGAATGAATAACCTACAAAAGTAAATCAATTCTGGTCCTCAAAGTATAAAATACTTTGGTCCGAAGTTAGACACGAGATAATAAAATAATTATGATAATTACGCAATTGATTATCCGAGTCGAAATGAAGTGGAATTTTCCGAGTCCAATATCCATGATACTCGGAATTCCATCCGACTTAGTCTAAGCGATAGAACGAGTTCTATAAACAATATCGAGTGAGAAAACTTGATATAGACTAAGCATGAAACGGACTAAGGAAATTTACTCTAACAAAAATAGAGCTTGTACTCGAAGTAAGGTTCGAGTGAGAAAATGACGAAGCATTAGTCTGCGAAAAATCGAGTGAAGATGGACTCGGAATAAAGAACCGTTTTTCCGAGTCTCAAACGGATAAGCAATAAACGTACTAAGTAAACGAAGTATCACTCGAAAGATACTTATTTTACTCAAAGGAGTTTCGTGATACCGAGAATGCCTTGGAATCAAAACTCTAAAAGCATGGGGTTGTTATACCGACTTGTTTAGTGTAACTCGTAAATGTGTTTAGAAGCTGTCCGAGTCTTCAATCTCCCCTTTTTCATGAAAGGCATTCCATACTTAAACGAAACTTTGTTAGAGAAAAAGAATGATTCTGAGTGGTTTGCGTGAGTAAGACATACTCGAGTAAATCGGAGCAATATATAGTATATCGTAGCAAAATACAATAAGGTATGCTTTAAACATTAACTCGGAAAAATAAAGCAAGGCAAAACCGAACTTAGAAGATAATAATGAAATGCATTGCTTCATTAAAATTTCAAAAAAAAAAGGGCGGAAAAACTCCCCTAAATAAGACAACCGGTTTCGACTCTATTTCTCCCCTTGCCTTTCGAAGAAAAAACAGAACAAGAAGAGAAAAGGGAGAAAAAGAACAACTAATACAACCGAGATGTCCGGACAAAAAAATAAAACAGAAAAAAAACGGAGACACCGAGGAATTGTGACTCGGTGCATGGCTCCTACGAGGGAGGGGGATTTCGAGTGGAGGCGGAGGTGCGCCGCGCCGATACGATCTTGACGATGTGCTTGAGCGCGGCGAAGGGAGAACCGGAATTGTTCTCGGGGCTCGGCTCCGAGTGGCCGACCCGGAGAGAGTGGATCGAGGGGTTCTTCCCTTGGGACCTCGAGTGGCTGGAGGGGGCTGCTTGTCCGACTCTGCTGGAGGGCGAGGTCTTCGACCCACTCGAGCTGCCGTATGAGCCGAGTACAGCCGATTTACGCTTGGGAGCAGGCTGACCCTCAGCAGCTGCCACGGCCTCTTCTTCCCTTTGCCCGGAAGGGCCTGCCTCGACCGCGGGTTCCTCGGTATCTTCTGCTACATCTGCAGCCTTCTTCCTCTTCTTCCTCGGCTTCCTCGCTGTCCGAGGAGGTCGGGCTCGGGCTCGAAACGCCTCGGATGCGTCCGAGTCATCCCGGTTCCGAGCCGCCTTGGACCGTCTCTCTCTAAGAAGCTCGACTAGCTCCTTCTGCTCCTAGACCAGCTCCCTCATCTCAAGAACGAGAGACTGCCGCTCTTGGATTTTGGATCGACTCGATCTTTTGGTTGATGGTCGGACCTTGGAGGACGGACTTGAAAGCCCCGAGCATGTCTCCGAGTTCGAAGACACAGAGCTGATCTTGTCCAGAAAGCAGGGGACAAGAGGGCGGAGAGAGTTTTGGAAGCACCTAAGGTGGAGGCACCACCAAGTGTAGAGGGAAGAGGGAGAGGGGTTGATTTCGAGTCCGAGGAGGAGAAGGGGGCCTCGGCTCGAGTTGTGAACCCGGACACCGTGGTCGGTTTCCGGTATCCGTACCCTGGAGTTCCTTCTTGCCGACCACAATGGCCGCCTCGGACACCGCGTTTGGGTCGAGGGAAGAGGAACTTGAAATTGTTTGAAAACGAGGGTGAGAAGAGCACCGAAAGGAAGAGAGGTGTTCTTCTTGGTTTGGAGTTGAGCCGGCACAGCTGCCATCCGCTCAATGATGGAGGGAAGAGGTCGACTTCGTATCCCTCTAGGATATCGAAGAGGGCTTTGAGGTGCTTGGAGTTGGGGTTCTCCTTGCTAGAATGCTCGTGAGAAGAAGGTTCTCATCGGCAGAAAGCACGAAGCCTAGCTTCGACTTCAATTGAGTCACGAAAAGTTCGTTCCGGACCCGGGAATTCTTTTGCGTACTTTTCAAAGAAGTCGTCGGCGACTTCGAGTGAAAGGGATAGGGTTGCTGTTCAAGAAAAGAGAAGAAACTTTGAACAGGCGGTGGAAGAGGGAAGTGTTTATACGAACGAGTAATGTTCGAACCCTAGAGGTTAGAACATTTTCGGAGTGAGTGAGGTGAGCATAGAACTCGAAACGAGTTCGGGATAGATGAACTCGCTGAAACATAAGAAATGGTAGACTCCGGTGGTTTGGATGTTGGACAACCAGGAGAATTTGGTTGTTGAGAAGAATTTGTCGTCCAGCAGCAACGTGCTTGGGTGACAACGGGTTTGGGAGGGGTTGAGCTTTCGGCTTGGTGGTGCGAGGCTTTTGGAGGAGGGAGAAACCCGGAAGTCGGGATGGTTTCCACGTTTAGGCATTGTGAGAGAAGGAGAGAAAAGATGAAGCTTTTCGAATGAAAGAGAGAGAAGGAGGTGTATAAGAGAAGAAAATAGAAAAATGTAGAAGAGAAAGATGAGAGCAGATCGAAACTTATGAGAGAATGAGAGAGAGCTTCTTCGATGCTTGCAAACGATCAAGAGCGACTGTTCACGTAGTAATCTTCCGCGAGAAGTTTCTTTTGAGAGAGATGGAGTTTAGAATACCGAGATGAAGATGGATAGTCGTTATTTATAGAAAATAAGCGCGCCCGTCCACTATCCGTTAAGTAACTCCGTTCGACTCGGCTTGTCCATCAGTCACCAAAGACCGGTGTGACGGTTCTCCTTCAATGGTTGAGAAACAAGCGGTTTGAAATCTACGGTTATGATCCGATCGCAGCGCTCGAGAAAGAGAGAGAAAAAGATTTTGAAAATATAATCCGAAACTCTCCACTGTTCTAGAGATAGCTTCGGAAAATTTGATGTCCAAATTTCTCTACGTCCGAGTTTGACTCGGAAAGATTTACGAGTGACTCGAAACACGAAATAATTATCAGCCCAAGTATCACCGAATCAACCGAACTAATTATTATTAACACGTAAAGCACATAGCACGTAATTATGCAACAAAGATAGTACAAAATTAAGCATTTAACATACCAAGCTCATTCCGAATAAAACAAAACTGATCTTCACCAAGAGGCTTAGTAAAGATATCAGCTAATCGAAGATTAGTAGGAATGAACTCAAGCTCAATATCACCCTTTTCGAGTGATCGCGTAAGAAGTGATACCCGACCTCAATATGCTTTGTTTTTGAGTGCTCGGATAGGATTCTTAGTGCTGCTGATTGCGCTTTGGTTGTCACACTTGATTGGGACTGAGTTGAGGAATAGTCCAAGATCCTTCAAGTGTTGTTTTATCCAAAGAATCTGAGCGCAACAAGCTCTAGCGGCAATGTATTCAGCTTCCGCAGATTGATAGAGCTACCGAGTTTTGTTTCTTTGAGTGCCAAGATATTAGGGATTGACCCGAAATTGACAAGCTCCGGATGTGCTCTTTCGATCAACTTTGTATCCTGCCTAGTCCGCATCTCGAGTACCCAGGTCGAGTCGGTTCGAGTCTCTAGAGTACCACGGACCTAGATTCCGAGTACCGCAAGATATCTAAATATTCTCTTCACCGCAGTGAGATGTGATTCTTTTGGGTTAGCTTGAAATCTCGCGCATAAATACACACTCGAACATTATATCCGGCTCGCTTGAAGTAAGATATAGCGAGAGATCCAATCATACCTCGATAAAGTTTCGATCTACTTGCTTTACCTTTTTCGTCCGAGTCAAGTTTTATCGTCGTTGCTCATGGGTGTAGATGCGTGCTTTGCATCTTGAAGTTTATATTTCTTCAGCAGTTCCTTGGTGTATTTTGATTGATGAACAAAGATTCCATCTTTGTCTTGTTTGATTTGCAACCCAAGGAAGAAATTGAGTTCTCCCATCATACTCATTTGGAATTCTTGACTCATCAACTCGGAAAATTCTCGGCACGTAAATTCATTAGTAGCACCGAAAATAATATCATCAACATATATTTGAACAATAAGAAAATCTTTCTCTTTGGTCTTTATGAATAGAGTCTTGTCGATCTGACCTCTTTTGAAATCATTTTGAACCAAGAAGCTACTTAGTCTTTCATACCAAGCACGAGGGGCTTGCTTAAGACCATATAGAGCCTTTTGAAGTTTGAAAACGTGATTTGGAAATTCCGAGTTTTCAAAACCAGGAGGTCTGCTCGACATAAACTTCTTCTTCAATAAAACCATTGAGAAAGGCACACTTAACATCCATTTGATATAATTTAATATGCATGCTGGATGCAAATGCCAACAGATATTCTAATGGCTTCGATTCAGCTACAGGTGCAAAGGTTTCCCCACAATCAATTCCTTCTTCTTGATTATATCCCCGAGCCACAAGTCTAGCCTTGTTTCGACTACCACTCCACCCTCATCCAATTTGTTCTTGAAAACCCATTTGGTTCCTATAACTGGGTGGTCGAGGGTCGGTTGGTCGAGTCCGGACTTGGTTTCTCTCGAATTGATTAAGTTCCTCTTGCATGGCCTCTACCCATTCAGGTTCGTTAAGGGCCTCTAGTGCATTTTTGGGTTCGATTAATGAAATGAATGCGGTGAATGCACATAGATTGTGAAGAGAGGAACGAGTTCTTACCCCACTCGTTGATATCGAAATAATGTTTTCTTGAGGATGACTGGAAGTGAATTTGAAGGCTTTACCAGTTCTTTGATTGACCAGGTTTGTGGGTTGAGCGGCTTGATCTTCGAAGCTTGTTCCGAGTGGTCTTCCTCATTGACTTGTTCGTTCGGAGTGACTTCATTCCGAGCATGTTCGGTCCGAGTCTTTGTAAGCTCATCTTCGTCATCATCCTTTCGAGCTTCGGTTCGAGTATGAAGACTCACTTGGCTTCTCTTGTTCAAGCTCATCAAATATTACGTGGATGCTTTCTTCCACTTTGTTAGTACGATTATTGTAAATGCGATAAGCTTTGCTATGAGAGGAGTAACCTAGAAAAATACCTTCGTCCGACCGAGCATCGAACTTGGTCGGATGATCCTTACCATTGTTGTGAACGAAGCATTTACATCCGAAAGGTCCGAAATAGGAAATATTTGGCTTCTTCCCTTTGTAGAGCTCGTAGGGTGTTTTCTTCAGAATGGGTCCGATGAGGCATCTATTTAGAGTGTAGTTGGCTGTGTTCACTTGCCTCTCGCCTGAAATAGTAAGGCAAGTTGTGCTCAATCATCATCGTCC
Organism: Talinum fruticosum; assembly: GCA_021018815.1. NCBI lineage: Eukaryota > Viridiplantae > Streptophyta > Magnoliopsida > Caryophyllales > Talinaceae > Talinum > Talinum fruticosum. The sequence goes on from JAITYX010000020.1 coordinate 722,035, forward strand.
TTGCTATTTCTTCAAGGGTTCTCGTTCTTTCTCTCTACTTGCTCCATTCTGTTGAGGAGTTCGGGTGCTCGAGAAGTTGTGAGAGATTCCACTTTTGTCACAAAACTCGAGAATTCCGAGTAGTCAAACTCCCTTCCATGGTCGGTTTGAATCTTTTGAATCCGAGTCCGAGACTCAACTTGAATCTTTCGCAGAGCTTGCTGAACTCCTTGAATGCTTCATTTTTGTGCTTAAGAAAACACACCCGGGTAAATCGTGAAAAATCATCAATAATGACAAGTATGTAAGATTTACCTCTGTAACGCCCCCAATCACCATTACTTAATAATCCCGTCATTAGGGACTCATTACGTAAGGTCGCAGTGGAAGGTAACAATTGAAGGCGTTACCGCCGTCCTAAAAATAAGACAAGGCTAAATAATTGAAATAAAATGAAATACGGTTTGGGCATCCACGGTTATATTTCAAAAATGCTTGTTAGGAGTAGCTACTTATTACCCAAGTAGCTATGTCATCCCAAAATACGGTTTACGGGTTTAGCAATATAATATTTATACAACCTAGACTTTTGTCTAATCCACAAGATAATGTACAATGTATAATAATTCCCAAGGTCATACCTAAACCCCGGTTGAGGGTAAAATCACTGTGAGCGTCTATGCACCTTTAGAATTGCGGATGCAACGTGGCTGACTAAGGTTTGCCTTCGTCGGACTTGGTAAATGGTTGATTGTTCACCAATGTTTCTTCCTAAAACAAAAACAGTAAAATATTTCAAAGAATGAGTCGAAACTCAATGCGAACATTCCTGCATCTGTAAAACAACTTTGAAAATATTTTAATTGAGCGTGCGCATTTCAATTCATTTTAGTTTGAAATCAAGGGGAGAGAATATAAGTAAAATTGCTTGCTGGTTATTATCCGGAAGTGGAACCCCTTGGTAATTGATACGATCGTTGAACGGGTGTCACCCCGGCCGATCGATAACCCGAGTTGACGCCGCGCGAGTATAATTGGCGGGCCTAAGCCCTTGGTAATTGATAATTGGGCGGGGACCACTTAATTAGGTGGCAAAACTTGCCTTACAAATGATTCATTATTAGTTATATATATGAGAAATGTTGAGGTTTGATGAAACATGTGAGTTTTCGAAAGGTACGAGGCAATGAACGTACTGAATTGAGAATATTTGTTTCTCCCCTTTTGCGGAAATTTGAGTCACCGGCTATTCGGCAACGGAAGTGGCCTCGGTTCTGTTTAAAATGGATTTCTAGGGTTAATAATGTTTTCTTGAGTTTTAATGCTTGAGTTTGTATAAGCTTTAACAATGTATTTCATTTCTTATATTCATGTGAAAATCGATTAAACTAATGTTCGTATTACTCAGCTTTACTTGCGTTGATTCCGTTTCAATTATTGAATACAATATATATTAATTAGAGAAGTTGATTAAATACTCGATTGTTTTGCCGTAATTCAATTCGTTAGCTGACTTGTATTGAAAATGGTGTCTATATATATATATATATATATATATATATATATATATATATATATATATATATATATATATATATATATATATATATATATATATATATATATATATATATATATATATAAATAAATAAATATACCTAACAAACACTTATTCCTAATTTATTCCTTACTTCTCCCTTCTCTGCATTCAAGACTCATAGTTAAGTAGTTGATTAATCCGTCAAATGTCTTCCTATAGGAAGGTTCCCCAATTCACCGAATTTCTCAAAACCCGTACATGCACCATGTTAAGATCATAAGCATTGTTCTCCCGACAAATTTCACTTTCACAGACCACTATTAGGTAAGCTTAATGCTCAAATCTCCCTCACACTTCTACATTTACACATTGCTTAATTTCACTCTCCACATACACATTCTCATTCATTTGCTCAATATAACCATTTTCAACATATAACAATTCCATTAATTCACCCAATTCTATAATAAACATCTCCCAAACTCAGTCACTAATTCATAATCTCCCAAAGAGAATCACATTTGTTCTCATTCATACACTACACAACCAATCCATTAAGATACCACAACGCGATTATTCACACCAATTCGTATTTTCCCAATTTAATCTTTAAATTCACTCCACAAATATATTTGTAATCATACTTCAATTTACGAGTTACAATGGCTCGAATAGATAATGAAATTGATAATTTAGGGCTTAGACTTTTACCTTCGAATTCACGGAGGAGGAGTCAAGGAGAGGAAGGAGGGGATGTTGGTGGTGCACAATAGCTCCGGCGATCGCGGGCGATACGGCGTCAAGCTCCGACGACCGAGTTGCGGTTGGCGGTTGGGCAGCAGAACGGGTCGCGGCGGAGGTGAGGCAGGGCACCTGCCCCGCGCGAGAGAGAGAAAGTGATGGCGAGAGATACCAGGCGTCCCCGGACGACGCCGGCGTCGGCTTCTGCCGGCGTTGGTGGCGCTTGGTGGCTCGAACAGGGCCGCAGAGGAAGGCGGAAGAGGGAAAACAGAGCACGCGAGGGAGAGAGGAGCGCTTGCATGAGAGAGGAGAGAGAAAGCCGGTGCTCGCGTCGGCTTTTGCCCGGAGTTGGCGGCGGCCGGTCGCGGAACCGGCCCGACCGAGGGAGGGCGTGGAGAGACAGGGGATAGGCGAGAGGAAGGCGAAGGAAGCAAGTGAAGAATTGAAGCCGAGCTTGCCCGGTTACTTCGATCTTAACCGTCTTTCTTTTCTCTTTTTTTTTCCCAATTCCAGATTATTCTATGTCCGGATTTTTCCCTAAAAAAATCCAGCTTATTTATTTCATTTTTACCTTTATTTTTATATGTTTCTCTATATTTATTTATTTATTTATTTATTATTATTATTATTGTTACTTTTTAATTTTATTTTAGTAATGATGTTCACAAATTATAACCTTATTATGAGATTTTTATTAGGGCCACTCCGTCGCCTTAGCTCGTATAACACATGTATAAGGATAATGTAAATACAAAATATCGAATTAAAGTGCACGAGCTCAATTATATAAATAGTGTAATATATAAAATAAATAATGTGATTTAAAATAAATAATGTGATTTAGGATCGGGTTGTTACAACCTCCGAGACTCTTCACGAGGATTTCACCGCATAAATCCATATGCAGTAATTCAAGTACTTTGGATGTGGAAACTGTCTTCGAGAGATTTGAATGAAGATCCGACTTGTTTCCCTCGAGTGCATGCTTCACATACTTTGTCTTTCTCAAAAACACAGTTAGGTAAGCCCCTAACTAAACCATTAGATGCTAATTTCTTTATAGTATGCATGCTGATATGGCCTAATCTACGATGCCAAGTCCAAGAATCATCATGGAGAGATGCTTTTAAACAAGATAGGTTCCGACTTGGGTCGAAAGAGGGATGATGTATGTATTACCCGATCTATTACTTGACAGCTTGATCTCTTTGGTAGAGACATCAGAAATAGTGCAATTGGTCCGAGTGAATCTTACCTCTTGACCTTTGTCACATAGTTGAGAGATGCTTGAGCAGATTATATTTCAATCCCGTGACAAGATATACTTGGATCGACCAGATTGCTTCCTTTCCCAATCTTGCCAATCCCCACGATCTTGCCCTTGCTATCATCTCCAAATGTAACTTTACCTCCTTTATGTCCGTTCAACTCGGAAAAGAGTCCCGCATCTCCCGACATATGGCGTGAGCATCCACTGTCAAGATACCGGTGTCCTTTTGATCTCTTCCGAGTTACCTGCAAAACAAAGAGAATCTAACCCTTCTCACTTCCTCTAACGAACCCAGTAACATTTTTTCTGTGGTCCTTTTACGAGGAAGAAGGTGTTTTGGAACCCAGATTTGAATGACTTTGGGTTTTGTCCGATTCCGAGTCTTCCTCTCGAAGAACCGAGTCTGTGTCTCTTTCTTTCGAAAACTTTTCCTTTTGAACCAGGAGAAAATGGTTTCTTTTTGTAAACAGATTCCGGGCTTGGTCCTCCTTTCATTTACGTGAATGGGACCGTGCTCGGCTTTCCTGAACTTTACAGTTCTGGAATCCTTTTGAACAATTCCGAGTAAGAATTAGATTCTTCCTCTTTGTTGAAACCAAGACCTTCTTTTCGAAAAGAAACACATTGTGATCCTAAGAGCATGTCAAGGTTCTTCGACCTTGAGTAAATTTTAAAACCGAGATCTTGAGACTCGGTGAGCTTCGTTTTAGTCACTCATTTTCTTTCTTGAGTAACTCGGACTCGGTCTCATTAGCTTGAGCACTTGTCTTGAGTTCTCTCGAGTGTGAGTCTCGGTTTTCTAATTCGTTTTTCAAAGAGGTGCTCTCAAAAGTGATTGATTCAAGTTGTTCCTTGAAATGAGAAGAATTAGAATTGGACTTTTCTTCCAAAGTAAAAATGTATTTAGCTAAATCAACTTTGGAAAATTTGAGGAAGTAGTTTATTACCTCTTGAGGATCGGTTTCCTCATTGTCCGAGTCCGAGTTTGACTCTTTTCAGCTTCGAGTCGGAGATTGCCATCGGACACTTTGAGTCATCCGAGTCCTCATCGTCTTCGATGAGTCCTCATCGCTCCACGTTGCCATCATGGCCTTTTCTTCTTCCTGTCTCTTTTTCTTTTTGGACGAGTCCTTGACTATGTGGTCTTTGCTTTGCCACATTCAAAACATCCAGAATTCTTAGACAAAGATAACTTTGAAGGGGAAGAAAACTTACCTTTTCTGTCTCTCTTGTCTTTCTTGTAGAATTCTTCTTTTGGTCTTTTGTCCCATCTTTTATGCTTCATCATTCTCTTGAAGCCTCTAGCAATGAGTGCCATGGGATCATCTTCGAGTCGGAAGAGCTCGGACTTGCTTCTTTGGATTACGAGGCTTTAAGCGCAATGTTCCTTTTGGTAGTACCCTCGGCATCTTCTTCTTCCGAGATGTATCTCATGTGTTAGAAGCTTTCCGATGAGCTCGTCGGCTTCAAGAGTGAAAGGTTACGCGCCTCTTCTATGGCGAGTCACCTTAGGACCCCATCGTCTCTTGGGTAGGCTTACGAGAATTTTCAGGCACATCTCTTCATGGGAGATTTTCTTTCCCAGAGACTTGAGATTGTTGGTGATCTCGGTGAAGCGAATGAACATCCGAGTAATATTCTCCTCTGGCTCCATTTTGAAAAGCTCATATTTGTAAAGATCTTGGCCGATCTTCGCTTGTCTCACCCGACTCGTACCTTCGTAGGTGTTGACCAAGGTATCCCACACCTCTTTAGCGAGTCACATGCGGAGACTCGGTTGTATTCTTACGAGCTTATGGCGCACATAAGAATGTTCATGGCTTTGAAGTTCTTTACGAACTTCTCGCTTCTGTTGGAGTGAACTCGGCCTTTGTCTTGGGAAGGATTACTGAATTCATCTGTCTTCGTTGGAATGTAGTTTCCTTGTTGTATGATTTCCCATACTTCTTCATCATGATCCATGAGGAAACATTCCATAAGCTTCTTCCGGTGACCAAAGTTTGAACCTTTGAATTTTGGTGGCCTGTTGGAAGATCTTCCTTCGTCGAACTCTCCGGTGTTACGAGCCATCTGATCTTTAAACCTTTGGATTGTTAGATCCTTTACGAAAGGCTAGGCTCGATACCAATTGAAGGTTTGCTCGGGGAGAGTCCGAGTCACCCTAGAGGGGGTGAATAGGGTGATAGAAAATTCTTTACGAAAACACACTCTTTTTGTCGAGAAAAGAGGCAAAGACAGATTTACGAGTCTATACACGAGGTCGGAAAAGATTGGACTCGAAAGCAATGAATCGGAAGAAACAAGAGCGAGTAAAGCGATCCGAGTCTAGAATGAACTCGGAAAGATAACACTTTAGATTTTACGTGGAAACCCTCCTGGGGCGAGAAAACCACGGCCTGTGTCAATCCGGACACGAAGTCAAATCCACTATTTTGAGTCCACAAAATACCGTGAACTGACCGAACCCGAGTTGTTCTCTTAGACAACTCTATACAAGTTTTCCTAGACTCAAAAGTTACCTTATCCGATCTAGTACTTCCTAGCTGAGATAACCCTTACAGCTAGGGACAACTAAGCTGAGTTAACCTTTACAGCTTAGTCAAGGGATCTTACAAAGAATGTAAGAAGAGTTTGTAACTAAGTACAAGACCTTACAACTCGAAAGTAATGAATTACAGAATGGGAGTTGTAAGTAGAAGATTGAAAGTAAATACAATGACTTTTCTCAAGTATGTGTATTAACAATAGATTCGGCAATCTTCAAGTCTTGTGAAGTGGCTTCTATTTATAGATGACCAGGCAAAGTAGCCGTTATCTTCATCTGCTGACCGAGAGTCCTCTGTGACCGTTGATAAGAGCTTTCGAGTCACTCAGAAACTATCCGTTGAAATATGGGCGTTGGACAACGGTTTAACTCTCTTGGAAGTCCCAAAACCATCGGTTGTGTCTTGAAAAATGAAATGGAAACCACCGTTAAGCTTGGCATTCCAGTTTTACGGATATGGAAGCGGACGACTTCGACACAATCTTCGGGACTAAAGCGGGGAAGGTGAAAAGCCATATCTCGCTGGTGATTTGACGTTCGAAGCCAGCTACTTTTGTAGTTTGAATCCTCGAGTGAATAACCTACAAAAGTAAATCAATTCTAGTCCTCAAAGTATAAAATACTTTGGTCCGAAGTTAGACATAGATAATAAAATAATTATGATAATTACGCAATTGATTATCCGAGTTAGAAATGAAGTGGAATTTTACGAGTCCAATATCCATGATACTCGGAATTCCATCCGACTTAGTCTAAGCGATAGAACAAGTTCTATAAACAATATCGAGTGAGAAAACTTGATATAGACTAAGCATGAAACAGACTAAGGAAATTTACTCTAACAGAAATAGAGCTTGTACTCGAAGTAAGGTTCGAGTGAGAAAATGACGAAGCATTAGTCTGCGAAAAATGCGAGTGAAGATGGACTCGGAATAAAGAACCGTTTTTACGAGTCTCAAACGGATAAGCAATAAAAGTACTAAGTAAACGACGTATCACTCAGAAAGATACTTATTTTACTCAAAGGAGTTTACGTGATACCGAGAATGCCTTGGAATCAAAACTCTAAAAGCATGGGGTTGTTATACTCGACTTGTTTAGTGCAACTCGGAAATGTGTTTAGAAACTGTCCGAGTCTTCAAAGATCAACCATTGAAGCACCACTCAATGACTCAGCATTTCAAGAGGATACTAATGATAATCCTCCTACTTTGTGTAAGTTCGAAGGAGTCCAAGAAGGAGTTGAAAATGAACTTGAGGACACTAAGTGAAGAGGAAGCTAATGAAGACGATTTCAATGCTGAAAATGAGGATAATAATTTTGAAGGGGAGGCGGATGATGAGAATCTTTCATTATGTAATGACATTGATGATGACATTGTAGCTAATGGTGATGATGATTTTTGAAGTAATATTGTAATCTCGTGACATTGATAACCAAACGATCTATGTTATGATTTTGATTTATGTTTTGATTTTTTTGTGTATATTAATTTATTTTTGAATATATATACTTAAATCTTCTTTGCATGACATTATTCGTTATATATACAAGTATGCTTCGAACAAAAGATTTTGTGCTAAATCATGGTGCGCCTACTTCGGTTCCGATTCCAATGTTGGGGCCGATCAAGCTATAGTCCGGTCTCAATCATCATCATCACAAGGAGATGGCTCACAACAAGGGGCATCTTGTAGGAAAAGAGTTTTATCAAAAGATGATGATAGCTGGTGCTATGTATTAGTAATTTTGTTTATCTTTCGTATTCTTTCGGTACTTTTAACTTAATAATTTTAATGCGGATTCACTAAGTCGAAGTTGCCATGAGCTATATCAGATGATATCAAGAGTTTCTATAATGGCCGGTGCACATGTTTATCAAATTTCCCTAAAGAAAAGGAACAACTTTTGTGGAGGACTTTTGAGGTAAAAAGTTTGAAAACAATTGGATATATATGAGTACTTTTTAATATTTTCAATTTACGTTTGGTAATATTTTTGTAAAACAGGGCAAGTATACTTGGGCGCCAGAACTTTCTCAAGAAGTCTATGCATAATGGAAGAAGAAAGTTGATAAAAATTTGAGGAACTTAGTGAGCAAGGCTGGAAAAAGGCCCGATGATAAACTAATAACTTGGTTGTCGGATAAGGGACGAGAGAGGTTGAAGGGCCTAAGAAGTACCCCTGAATTTCAAAAAAATCTGCCCAATGCTTGTAGAATAGGACAGAAGGTCCAAAAGTAAGAACCTTACATAGCCAAGGGTCGGTCTCAACCACGAGATCTCGCAGATCCAAATGGTATAAACTCTAGTATTTTGGTTTTCTTTCATTTTATATATATAATGTAGTTTGTGTAACTTTATTGCATATTTTGCATGCCTAGATCAAGGAAGGGAAGAATCCTACCCTCTCTGCATTGTCCGTGAGGAGTCGTAGTAAGGAAGATGCTCAATCTAAAAAGGTCTTCGTCGATGGCTGGTCCAAATCTCTGTGGGTAAGAATACTATCTCCATAAACCTTTACAAGCAAATAGAGTGAGTGAGCACTCAATTGTAATGAACAATGGCATTGGAATTGTAGGGGATAAGTTAGAACTTTATCGTGTCAAATATTCAATGTATCCATGATTATCAATATTGAATGCACAATGGATGTCTTCCTTTTGTAGGAAAAATATGAAGCGAGTTAGAGTTGAGTGTGGTATTTAGGAGGGGACAAAAGAGGCAGAGATCCTCTACTATGAGGTATCGGGTGGGTGGAGTAAAAAAATCAACCATATATGGATTGGGTAATTCCGCGACAATGTTCTACGAGAAACCTACTGCCTCGACATCCTCTACGAGTGCTACCTACAATTCCTCGGTTTATTCTCAGCTATAATCACAACTTAAATCAAACCAAGAACAACTTAATGAGCAAAGAAAATTAGTTGAGAGTCAGCAAAAGGCCATGGAAGAGCAAAGAAAACTAGTCTAGAGTTAGCAAAAGGCCATGGAAGAAGCAATGAAACTCATCCAAAACCTAAAATCAAAAGTTGACGGGATGTCCGATGGTTCTAACTAATTTCTTAGCATGGTTTATAGGTGGAACTTTGAATTGATTTGTTTGATAAAATTATTGTATAACTTACAATTCAATTGCGAATGTTGGTTGTTTTTATGAATAGTTGGTGGTTTGTGTATTTGTGGATGACTGTGTAGAGAATGAGTCGGAATGTATGTGTGTATTTGTGGATGACTGTGTAGAGAATGAGTCGGAATGTATGTAAATGTGCAGGAAATATATGTAAAAAGGGAATGTTAAACATAAAAGAAAGCTGCGGTAATAATCCGAAGCTATTTGAGTCAAAATATCCGACAGTGAACTGAACCATCCGATGCTAAAATGAACAAATTGGTTTAAAAAATCGAAAGGAAATTAGCGTCGGACCCAAATCGGACGCTAAAAAGGAAAAGAAGACGCTATTAGCATCTTCTTTTTCATCCGACGCTAATTAGCATCGGACACGAAATTGTTTAGCGTCAAGGTTTTCCGTGTTGGATTTTTATCCGACGCTAAACATGATTAGCATCGAATTTTCCTGATTTTGCGTCCGATTGTGTCCGACACTAATTACCAGTTTTACTATAGTGCTAATAAATATTAGACTCGGAAAATTCTATTCTTTTAGGCTGAAGATAATTAAGTGCTTAATTACTTGAATTAATTATTATCTTTACCTAATCTTGGACCGAAGTATTTTTATATATTGAGTACCACTTTGATTTGCTTTTGTAGGTTGATTAAAGAATTTTAATCTAATTTTGAAAAGTAAAAGCAACCGGTTTCTAGTCGTTAAACACCGGCAGACAGAAAATCAACCATTTACGGACTGGCTCAAACATCATGTCGGGGTTGTTTGTTTCCAAATTCGGTAAACTTCAACTTTGAGTCTAACGGTTGTTTCCACCCCGAATTCAGTCACAACCAGAGGGATGGACCACTTTTCGAGCCAAGGACCACCACACAACGTTCATATTACAACAGATCCTTTTCTAAGTGACTCCGACTACTGTTATGACGGCTATTGAAGCTCACTAGTCCGGAATAAGTCTCAATGCCTAATTTTCCCTACTGTGTATAAATAGAAGCCACTCTACAAGACTTGAAGATTGCTTGAACACATTGCTTAACACTCACTCGGTGCATACTTACTCAATCTTCGAGTGTACAACTCCAATTCCGTAATTCTTACTTTACGAGTTGGAAAGAGAAAATCTTATAATCACTTCTACTATTTCTACTTTCTTCTAAATCCATTGACTAAGCTGTAAGGGTTAACTCAGCTAAGTTGTCCCTAGCTGTAAATGGTGCCTCGGTTAGGAAGTAGTAGATCGGATAAGAGAATTTACGAGTTTAAGAAAACTTGTAATTGAATTGTATAAGGGAGCAATTCGTAGAGAGTCGAGTCCTTGTATTTTGTGGATTCAAAATAGTGGATTTGGCTTGCTTGCTTGGATTAGCACTGTCCATGGTTTTTTGCCCTAGGAGGGTTTCCACCTATTTTTGTGTTTGATTTATTTTTGAGTTCATTCTAAATTTAGAATTATCTTCGAGTCTATTTTGTGCAAAGCTGTTTGTAATTTCTCAAAAATCTTCCATTACCCTATTCACACCCCTTTAGGGTGACTTAGCCTCCCAAGAGCAAACCTTCAACTACCCTGAAGTATCGAGATAATGTCTGTTTAATTATAAAAGTTTCTTTTTATAGGTTATATATATATATATATAACCCATAAAAGGTAACTTTGCAACATTATACGATAGTTCAAGGTAGTAATTTACTATTTTCGATACCGAGGGGAATTTTTTATCATTTGTCGATAGTACATAGTATGAAAGTATCAAATTTCCTTTTAGAAATGATCCGTACTTTTTTATTTGATGCTTCTATGCCTGACTATTTTTAGTTAGGTGCAGCTCATGCTACTATTTTCACCATTGATAAGCTCCCTAAAATTGTGTTAAACCATGTTTCTCCCTTTAAAGTTGTATTCAAACGAGCGTCCGGATATACTTTTCTTAAACCCCTAATTTTGTGGCCTCGTATGCTAATAAACTTCAACCTCGATCAATTCATCTGTATGTTTTTCGGTTATGTTGCTAACTACAATGGCTATAAGTGTTTAGATCCTATTTTAGGGCGTGTTTATATTAGTCGACATGTTCGTTTTCATGAAAATCATGACCCCTTTCCTCAACATTTTGGTAAAGCACCACACATGACCCATCTATATGTGTTCAATCCCGATAGCATCTTGTGTCTTACGGTCACTCGAGTCAATAGGTCTTATTTTACTGCTCTAGATTTGCCTGTCGTTGATGTGCCCTTTTCGGTCCGAGCGAGATGGGCTATCCTCAACCTCTGTTCTATCCTCCGTTGTCCAACCACCCACCTCTCCTTCCCTAATTCCGTCCGAGCTTGCCTCCAGGCCCACATCTGTTTTAGGGTCGCCTGTGTGCACGAGTACTTTTAGGGTGGATGCCACTCTCTCTTCCTCGGCTCGATCTAGTCCGACCTCTAACATTTCCGCCGACTCACCTCTAGTCGGCGGCCATTTATCAAAGGCCTCTCTTGTATATACATCGGTGCCCCTATCGATCCAACTTCTTTAGGGCTCGACCCGCCTTTCTCTTACTCCGCTCATTTTGGCCCCATCGTCTCTACTCCCATCAATAAGCATTCTATGCAAACTAGAGCCAAGTCAAGTATTGTTAAACCCAAATGTGTCTTCTCTCTATTTGTGTCTTTATATAAAGGTGAACCCTTCTCCTTCTCTGTTGCTTCCAAACCGTCTAAATGGGTTGATGCAATGACGAAGGAGTATTCGCATTCTTTGCCAATGACACTTAGGAGTTAGAACCATCCGTACCAGGCCAAAATATTGTTGGTCGTAATTAGTGGCTTTATAAAATAAAGTATTGTTCGATGGCGAGTGTGGAGAGATACAAAGCACGATTAGTGGCCAAAGGCTTTCATCAATAAGCTGGGATTGACTACCATGAGACATTTAGTCCTATTGTCAAATCTATCACTATTCGCTTGATTTTATCTTTAACGGTTTCTTTTGGTTGGTCTATCCAGTCGGTTAGATGTCAAGAATGCCTTTTTAATGAGCTCTAACTAATGAGGTTTACATGCAACAACCTCCTGGATTTGTTCGATCAGATTTTCCGAGGCATGTCCGTAAACTTAAAAAGGCCATTTATCGTTTTGAAACAAGCCCCTCGAGCTTGGTTTCATCGCTTCAACAACTTTCTTCTATCTCATGGTTTTGTATGTAGCAATGTTGATTCTTCCATGTTTGTTTTACGCACTTGAATCATACTTCCTAGTTCTTCTCTTTATGTGGATGACATTGTTTTGACAGGTAGCTCCGAAGCACAATTTCAAACATTTATTACCCTTTTTCCTCGAGCATTTTGCAATGAAAGATCTTAGAGATCTTTATTATTTCTTGGTTATTCAAGTGGTTCGCTCTCCGTCGGGCCTTTTCTTGACTCAAGAGAAGTATGCTATTGATATTTTACGAAATTTCAGCTACATACATGTAAATCTGTTAGAACACCTTTTGCTTGTTCGAACCACATTATCTCTTTCGATGATGAACTGCTTGCAGATTCCTCTTAGTATAGAAGTATGGTAGGCGCTTTACAATACTTAACTATGACTCGCCACGACATTGTATATGCGGTTCATGTGGTTTCCCGTTTATGCATGCTCCCGCACTACTCACCTCCATGTTGTCAAGCATATTTTTGCTATTTCTTGGGTACTTTGCCACATGGGTTGTGGTTTCGTTCGATGTCTTCTCCTATGTTAGTAGTGGCCTATTATAACGTTCATTGGGCTAATTGCAAGGATTCTTGTCGCTCTACCACTAGTTATGCGGTGTTTCTTGGTCTTAATTTGATTTCCTAGCGCTCCAAGAAGGAACCTATTGTCTCAAAGTCCTCTGCTAAAGCTGAGTACGAGCTATTGGTTACACGATTGCTAAGACAATCTAGATCGCATAGCTGCTCTATAATCTTGGTGTTGTTATCCCTCGATCGGTTAGGTTGTATTGTAACAACATCAATGCTATGTACATGTTTGCGAATCTGTTCAACATGCTTGTAGCAAGCACATCGCTGTTGGCTAACATTTTGTTTGTGAGCGGGTTGCTTGATGGATATTTAGTTGTTCATTACATTCCTACCAAATTACAGATTGTTCATGTGTTTAGCAATGGTCTTTCTACTCGGTAGTTTTTGTTACATAGAAACAATTTGTCGGTGCGTCCCACGATCAAATTGAGAGGGCATAATAGAGGATAATTAAAAATATAATTGTAAAATTATTTTATCCGTATTTTACAATATATACAACGCCGAGACTCCTATAATTAGGTGAGCAATTATCCCACTAAATCTCACAAGAACAAACAGGCCATTCAAGAAGTTGAATGAGTAGAACATTCTGCAATTCACAATTGTGAAATGATGGAAGATTTAGTAATATACAAAAGATGACACTTAATTATGAAGCTACAAAGAATAAATGCTAAAATCGACAAGCTATGTAAGAAGTCATATAAATCCAAAAAAGAGTGGAAGAACTACCAACAGACCAATAATCAAGACACGAGATCTCAGATCTGTGGATTGTAGACTTGGCCAAATGGTGGAAAAGAAATCAGTCTCCTCTATTCCTGCATTATATTTACAAGATCCTCTATTAATCTTTAGCACCCTAACCTATTTGCATCCTTAGGCGATATCTTAATGCCTTACTCTCAAGAATATAATCCATGAGCTTGCTGATGAGCTGCGTCCAATATGTGGGTCTTAGTCATGTTGAGGTCTATCACACACTCTCTCTAGCAATGTGTTTCCATAAACACCTAAATCTTATAAAACTTGCAACCATTATAAATTTATTTTTGAATAGTAAGTACAAAGAATATTTGATAGCGCTTCTCTCAAGCGTTCTACCCATGTTATCATTAGTAAGTATATATGAAAATTCTTGCGAAGCAGAGGTTACAACATTTATAAATTGGTGCAGCCATGAATCTTGCTTTGACATTAGTTTATTCATTCCACCTGTATAAAATTCCAATTTTCATCTCGATGTGTGAATGTGATTTATGATATTGAATTCTACTTTCAGCTTGTGAAATCCTGTTTCTTGGTTGTTGATAAGTTTGTACTTAGTTTTGTAGAGAAGTAATTCAAGAAAGACTGCCCGTGGTTGATCTTTGATGTTTTTTATTTTGTTTTATGAAACAGATTGGAATGAAAAGACGCTAACACTGTCAATGACATAGGGGACATTTTTGGGTTGCCTAAATTTTGCTGCTGATAGTTATGTGAACAAATTTTCATTCTATAATGGGATGCAAAGAGAGACCGCATAAGCTTGACCACATATTACTTTGTCTAATGTTGGTTTCTTGTTGCTGAATGTCACGGAAATTTAAATTTTCTGGGCGTTGTTCAAACATTCTTGTGCGGTCTCTTTTTCTGAAAGGAAATTTTCCTGCTTATTCTAATATTGAGCAATCACATAGAAAGGAAATTAAATTCAGCAATCACATTCAATAAATATTAGAATAAGCAGGCGAATTTAATTTCTGAAATTTCCTTTCTATGTGATTGCTCAATATGAAAGAAGTGCACAACTGTTCAAATCTTCAGGTTATGGCAGTCTAACAAGTTGATTAAAGGTCTTCACTGAATTTGCAATGACACTTCTTCATAGATTTTCAAACACTAGATTAGACAAGATCTGATTTTCCACACAACAAAATAAAATGATGTTAATAATAGATACAGAATTCTGCATCGAGCCCTAACATTAACATTACAACCAGCTGTCCATGAGATTTTATCTTAGCGGTTTAGACTTAGATCCTCAGCAAATTAGATCTCAGGGTTGATCGCCCTCCCTCATTGAATTATATTGTGTTTGTGGTTCATCCGAATTAAAAAAAAATTACAAATAGGTAAAGTGTCATCACATTTTCCTAGCTTCCTCGGCCAATATTAGACATATGATGAACATCGAAGCTTTGCTGCGATTCGCACAAGCAGCACGAACACCTTTGAAGTATTTAGCAGCAAACGAGCAGACAAAATGGGAATGGATCTGCATAAGATTCAAGAGATCATGGTTCAGCGTCAGATTAAGTAATGGTATATACTAGCACATAGTTACCGGATCGCTCCAACCCTCGATCCAGGTTTGGCGATAAATAATCTGAAGCCAAAATTAGACTAAATTACGTAAAAAGTAGTGATCCGTGTTCCGGACTAATTGATCTGGGAATTGTTCCCGGTAACTATGTACTAGCATATTACGACAAGAAAACTGATGAGGAGGGTGGCATAGAACTACTATGATTGCTTATTACCTGGAAGCGGAAACTGTGTTCCTGAGGATAATGTTGAAATCAACACAAATACGACCAATACTGATGCCCAAAGAGCCATTAATTTTCTCTGGGAAACTAGGGACTTCTTAATTGGATTTGATTGGTGGCATGTAGACAGACAGAAATTGACCAAGAAATGATGGGAATAGTTATGGTGGGTGGTAGCCGACCTGTGGAGTCCTACTCATCTGCTACTTTTTATTACCAAATGTGATGGAGAAGAGAAGAAAATTTGGGATAAAACATGAATGGAATGAATGTACTCCAACAGGGCCTGAAAGTCAAGGAGATGACCCGAACAAATGCTAGAGACAATATTTTTGGTGATTATTCTATGTAATTCTCTTTTTCATAATATTTAAGTAGAATATAGTTTAAATCGGGATTATAAAGTCACGTCCATTGAGGTAACGAATTATATGTATATAAAAATTCTTATATTATATTCATTATATTTTATGTGTTTTATGTATTGACACAGTGATTGTTTCACAACAGAATTAATGGTTTAAAAGTGAGTTAAACATTTAGAAGCGAGCTGCACCTATTTCTATTTTATAAGCACATAAAAATAAAAACAAGGATTATATGAGCATGTTTGGTTGGATGTAATTAAAGTGGTAATGTAATCAAATTGGTAATAATCATTATATTATCATGTTTGATTACAACTTTGTAATGCAATCAAAGTTGTATAGTAATCACATTAATCTCTAACTATACAATTACAATTACTTGGAATTTATTAAACAATCATGATTACATCAATTCTTTTGATCAAATTTTAACACACTTTCACTAATTCTCTCTCTTTGTCCCTCTCTCTCTCTCTCTATTCCATATCCTTTTTCTCCCTTCTCCATGGCAAGAAAACAATTCATCCATTTGAGAAATAAGTTTATTTTTTCTTCTATTATCTTAGTATATGATATGATCTCATAAGAGAAAAATTCAACTTTAATATTTTAAATTCAAATTTTAATTATTCAATTAAAAAGATAAAATCAGCTTAAATTAAAATTTTTAGATCAAAATTCTTTTACTTGTTAACATTTGTCTTTAATTCAATAAATATTTATTACAAATAAAATAATTTCAGTTTGTACTTTTTATCAATGAAAACAATTCAAAACTTAATTATATTATACAAAATATTAAAAAAACCTCAAATATAAATTTAGAGTTTAAAATTTTGTTATTTGGATGACATTTCTCTTCACTACGATAAACCTTTATCGAAACTAGAATAATACGGTTGATATTTTTTGCCACTAAAAAATTTAAAATTACAAAATATGATATAAAAGTTTAAAAGAATCTCAAATATGATTTCGAATTTAAAATATTTTTGTGTGGATAATATTTATCTCTATTACGATATTTATTGTCATTAGAATAATATAGTTGATATTTGTCATAAAAGAAATAAAACTTTTGATTATTTGATAGAAAATATTTTTAAAAGCTTAAATCTCAATATGTAGCTTAAATTTTTTTAGATAACATTTATGTACACTATAATAATTTAATTACTATTTTTTGTCATTGAAATAATCAATTATCTTTATGATTACTTTACACTTTTTATGTAATCAAACATAGTAATGTAATTGTTGTCCAATTATATATATTGCATACCTAATTACATTACATATTTAATTACATTATACCTCTATTGCATTACATCTAACTAAATGCGATATATATATTTATATTATTTACTTATTGAATTTTGCGTGCTTTTGTTTCCTAGCATATTCATTTTTGACTTTTTCTTACTATCGTCGTCTTGAGTTTGAAGATGATTAAATTAAAGCAATGGTGTATGATCATTGTGAACGTCACTAAATTGATAGTATTTACTATTAATTAATGTAACGTGACATTGGATGGAGCCCCTTCTTTGTATGTGAATTGGCCAACTTTTCAGTAACTATGCCAAGTTGTATTTTTATTTTATTTGCTTCACCTTCTATTAAGAAATCTTTTGATCTATCCAACAACAACAACAAAAAAAAAAAAAAAAGCTAACGTTTGGGCATTACCATTTGTATACGTATCGCTTTCTGCTTTGCAGCACTGATGAGTTTGAGTCATGGCTAAACCTATGTTAAGAGGAAGGTATATGTTCATATCACAAATTTCCTTCCTAGATGATGATTCAAGAGTGCCATGTATCCTTCAACGAAATCAAACGAGAAAATCAAAAGAACAGAAGTGGAAGATAAAACTCATACACCATAATTGTGGTAGATTCTACTTCTGGTAAAGACTCAAGACAGGGAAGTCGATGTCCTGTATTTGTTCGGTATTCCTGTTAGTGTCAGCTCACCTTATGCATCGAAGTACTCATGATTGCGTGATAACAAAGAGCTACTTAATAAAGGCCTAATTGATGTACATATATGCACAATTATGGAATTCAGGAAAAGGGTGACGAGACAAAACTAGATCATGCTATGAACTAAACTAACTAATATGAACATTATGCATGGCATCACCATGGACACTGCCTGCTATAAATTTCTTCCCCTGTCTATTTATAGAAGACTTCACGGGACAAGGAAGTGAAATTTAGAAAGAGCAAGGAGAGTGCATGTCAGTATTGTGACAAAAGAAAGCCCATTTGAAGGATTTGGTAGGCAACCATTTTAAATTGAAGTTCAAGGCACATGAGTAGGAGTTGGGGTGATTCTGAGGTTGTTTCATAGGATGCAACCTCCTTCGGAGGAGGACAATCCAACAATTCTTTCTATCTTGCTTTAAGTTTTTGCTTAAACAATCTGGTCCTCAAATGGAGCAACTCTAAGCTTTTCTTCACCATGAAAATGACATGACATGATGGGCTGATCTACAAAAAGATACCTCCCAAACTAAAAAATTATGGTGAAATTGAGCATATATATACTGTGAAGATCTTGTGAAAACGTTATAATATGTTTGATACCTCTTTCTGTTTCTCCTTTTCTCATTCAATAATTTTTAGAAATTGAAGTCCCGTTAAACCATACCATAAATTATCCTGGCTTCTTTCCATGACTATTGAAAAGTACCTCCCAATATAATTTTCGTTACATGTGGTGTTTCATCATTAAATTAGACTTGGGTAATGGTTTGTTCATATTAGATTCAGTATGGATTAGTCTTCAATCAAATTTGTATTGGTTTATGCAATGTCTATGTCTGTAAATTAAATTTCAGTTGACAGTAGAAAAAGGGTCTCTAATTTTCTTTGATTGAGCTAATCGAGATCATGACACTATTTCATTTAGTTATAAGGAGTTATAAGACTATAAGAAGCTGGAAGCAAAACTCTAAGGAGCTATAAATTATCCTTGCTACTTTTCATGACTCTTGAAGAGTACCCTCTTATATAATTTTGATAACATGTGTGTTAGGAGATGGCCTAAAATCATGCTCGAAACTCAAAACAGACTAGCATGGCCCGGGGAGGAAGGAACACGGGCGTTTTGGCCGAGAAGGAAAACAATCAAGTTGGGTAGCAACCAACACGAGGCTACCCATGTTGGCTACACGGGAGCCCGTTTTAGCGGGCATGGCCTCGCTTCACTGTCGCTTGTTTTGGACTTTTTCGCCGGTTTTTCTGCTTTGATTGCTCGATATCAATGCTTGTAATTGCAGTACAAACCTAAGGGTTAGGTTCTTGACTATTTAAAGGGAGTTTGTTCACCTTTGTAATCACCTAAGAATCATCCAAAAGGATCCAATCATATTAGCATTGGAGTTTTGGTGAGGATCAATTGGGGGCATCCAATTGTTTGTGCTATTGTAAGGAGAGTATAGTGTGATTAATTATCTCGGGTTTTGAGAACCACATTAAAAATCCTTGTGTCCATTGTCTAAGTACTTTCATTTGGTTTGTTCAATTTCTGATTATCTTGTTCATGCAAAACACTTTCGTATTCAAGGTGCTCCATTTCCTAACAAGTGGTATCGGATCTCGGTTCAGGATGTCTTCGATTATGAAGGTTGATATTTAGAAGTTTGATGGAGAGATTGGGTCTAATCTCTGGAAGGTCCAAATGAAAGCGATTCTAATCTAACATGGGTTATGGAAGGTGCTCACATGTGGTGGAGCCAAACCCGAGACAATGTCGGATGAACAATGGATTGTATATATGAGTAAGAAGAAGCAAGAGACGATGAAAAATGATGATTTAGAGGAGTTGGAAGAAAAGGCTCTTTCGTCGATTCAGTAGTGCTTGGCACCCTATGTGATGTGAGAGGTGTTTAACAAAACAACTGCGATGGATCTTTGACATCAATTGGCAAAACTCTACATGACGAAGAGTCTTGCCAATAAGATTCATTTGAAGGAATGATTGTATACATTTTATATGGCTGAAGGTAATCTCTTTCAAAAGCATCTAAATGATTTTAATTCAATTCTTATTCTCTTAGAGAGTTTAGATGTGAAAATTGAGGATGAGGACAAGGGTATTATGTTGATTGTGTCTTTACCCACATCATATAATTAAGCATTTTAAGTAAATTCTATTATATAGTAAAATCGATACTATATCATTTGAGGATGTTAAGACTAATTTGCTTGTCTAAGGAAAAGTTTGACCTTGATGTGCATGGTAAAAGAGCAAAAGGCTTGCTGGTAAGAGAGGGTCCTAAGAAGGGATCTAAATACAAGCTTGAGAAAGATTGTTATTATTATAATATATCGGGGCATAAGAAATCTAAGTGTACGAAACTTAAGGCTCTAAAGGAAAAGGAAAAAGAAAAAGAGCAAGAATATTATAAATCTCAAAATGTTGGTGAGGCCGGTTTTGCAATAGGCGACGAGTGAGTCAGATGATGATGTTTTGCTCTCTTCTCATGAAAGGGAAGTGATTCGAAATGGGTTTTAGATTCTAGTTGTCTCATTTCATGTGTGTTCTAACAAGGATGTGTTTTCCACATATGATAAGGTTAACTCTAGTGTTGTTAATTTAGGCGATAGTATCCAATGCTCTATTACTGGAATTGGTGAAGTCTAGATTAAAACTCATGATGGTACCATGAAAACCCTAACTAAGGTTTGACATGTTCCTAATCTAAAATGAAATTTGATCCAGTTACATGCCCTAGAAGCTAGAGGGCTAAGGTATTCGATTGAAGGTGTTCAAGGGCTCCAAGGTGTTGTTGAAGGGTTCAAGGCGAGGAAACCTCTACATTCTTCAAGGATCAATTATGGGTTAGACTGTTTCGGGTAAAGTGATAAATGATGGGCTAATTCATTTGTTTGATTTGTTGTTGGAACATGTAAAGAAGAAGGGGTTGATAGAGATAACTTCTTTAGCTATGTCCAAGGGGAGCTTGGAATTTGTGGGTGGTGACAACTAATGATTGCCCTTCGAGGTGGAGCCCTCCGGCATGCTCCTTCTCATGAAGGAGAGCTAGGTTTAAGATAGCCCTAACAAAAAATCGAGTTTGGGTCAAACCGGGTTCGGACAATTCAAACATTAGGAGAAAATAGTACAACCCGAACCCTATCTAAATTTGCAATTCGGATAACATGTCCAAACCCAAACCCGGACTCGAATGTCCGAAGCTCATGATCGAATGTCTGAATTTATGCTCTTAAGTAAATTAGCTTTTTAAAATAACAGAGAACAATTTTTGTGTTTTTTCATGCTTGCTAGCTATGAGGCCACCAGATACATAAGCATTAACTAGTAATGCACCATTTGCAAATAGGATAACATAGGACATTTATGTAAAGAAACCACTAATAATTGATGATAGTTACAACACCATTTGGGCAAACCAATTAAACAATTTAAAAACAAAATTCACAAATACATAAAAAAGGCTTCTTTTTGGAAATAGTAGAGAAATTATAAAATCTAGTAATTACAATTAGCAAGAACCATGTTTGGGTATAAAAGGGTATGGGGTTAGTTAACAACTTGAACTTAGCTTCTCTCAAGGCTTCACTAAAATTGCCTACATCGAGGGTGTTATAGATCTAGGGGTAGGGTGGAAAACAAAACATCAAATTAAGCTAATTAACCATCATAAGAGGGAGGAGAGAGAGAGAGAGAGAGAGAGAGAGAGAGAGAGAGAGAGAAGCCTACTTGCGTAACGTCGATCATCTCCAATCTTCACCGATGTCGCCAACGTCAAGGAGAGAGGAACAAGGGGAGAAACCAACAAGGGACGATTGTAGGAAAAGAGAGAGAGAGTGAACGACTCGAAGAGACGTTGAGGAGGTTGAAACCACCACCAGGAGCCAATTGGACGAAGAGAGATAGTGAAGGGATTGTGGGAGAGTTCTAGATCTAGGGTTAATGGCGTGAGGGATTGTAGTTTCACTTTATATAATTTTGAAAGATTGAAAAAAATATCATAATAAAATGAAAATATTGGGCTGTTTGGGGAAGCCAAAGATGGACAAGGGCAATGCCCGGATGAATCAGCTCATTTTTGGAGCCTAAAAATTCGGGTTCGGATAATGTCCGAATGTCCGAATTTGTCCGGACCGAATTTGACCAAAAATTCAGACAACCCGAACTTTGAATTTGGAATTTCAAACCCAAACCCGACTCAATTTTGCACTCATACATGTCCGAATGTCCGAATTTAAAATCCGAACAAAAAAATAGTGACCATATCCGGTTTTATTCGGGTCGGACAAATTCGGGTATTCGGGTTGGATAGATTTTTGTCAACGCTAGTTTAAGATGACAAGCAAGTTTGGGATTTTGGTCCAAGCTGGTGAATAATAGGAGATGGCCTAAAATCATGCTCGAAGCTCAAAGCAACTAGCACGCCCCAAGGACCAAGGAATACGAGCATTTTGGCCGAGAAGGAAAACAATCAAGTTGGGTAGCAACCAACACGGGCTACCCGTGCCGATTGACATAGCTCGTGTTAGTGGGCATGAACCGTGCTGGCTGTGCCGCTTCACTTGTCTTTTGTTTTGGTTTGTTCAATTTTTTTATAGGTCAATCTTCAATAAAAAATGCTTGTTCAATTTTTTATGGGCCAGCCTTGTGTCCATTATGTAAGTACTTTCATTTGGTTTGTTCAATTTTTAATTATCTTGTTCATCTAAAATATTTCCGCATTCAAGGTGATCGATTTCCTAACAATGTGCCGTTTCATGATTAGATTAGACTTAGTTAATGGTTTGTTCAATTTAGATTCGAGTATGGGTCAGTCTTCAATCAAATTTGTATTGGTTTATGCGATGTCAATATCTGTAAATTAAATTTCAGTTTACAGTAGCAAAAGGGTCTCTAATTTTCTTGACTGAGATAATTAGATCATGACCCTATTTTATTTAGGTATAAGGAGTTGTAAGGCAATAAGAAACTGTAAAGAGTTGTAAGCAAAACGGTAAGGAGTTGTAAGGAGTTATAAGGAGTTGTAAGGAGGTGTAAGAAGGTGTAAGCAGTTGTAAGGAGTTGTGAGAAGCTGCAAGCAGTTGTAAGAAATTTCATTCTGCCAAATTTACTGATGATTAAATTATGATGAACCCGAACTCGGTCAAAGAACAGCATTGACATCTCAGTTTTTTATTGTTCGATGTAGGATGAATCAAAAGGTTAACGCCCAAACTTCTAAGAGAGAAATAAGTTGCTTACAATGATAATGTTCGGAGAGAGAACAACATAACTTGGATCCACAGCTTAACATAATACACCCCTCAGAATGTTCTGTCAAACTTCATTGGCTCCCCTGCCCATCCCTAGGTGATTTTGTTGGAAAAATGTGCTCAGTTTTCCACTAATACTGATATTGCATGGTGACCGGGATTATACAACAATGCTAACAGAGAGGTGGTGTCCCATTAACATGGAAAATTAAGGTGGTTAAATTTTTAAAAAATTATGTGATTTACTCAAAAGTAATCTATTCTACAGGTGGTTAAATCCAAGAAAACAAAAAAATAACCCCAAAAAATATTGACCTCTTGAAGTGCTAATCCCATGTAATTATACGTGTGCAGGCGGCAGCCCTAAAGATTATTAAAATTTCTGACTTTTCCATGATACTTAGTTCTGAAGTTTTGGAATGATTGGTGCATGACAATGTGAATCTTCATTGTACCTAGCTTTTTATCCTCAAGATGAATCACTAGAGACAAATTAGCTTATGCTTGATCCAGTAAGCCTTACCAAAAATATTCAGGCCTGGCCTCCTGAGTCCATAACTTTATAAATTGCATTCTGCTTTTTTCCCTTGATTAATAGCTAAAGTTACACACGCATAAAAAGGAGAAGGAGAAAGATATGGTGAGCAAATAAACTGAAAAAGCAAAACCACCAAGTTGAAAAACACTTATACCTTACATGATCCCTTCCCCTTTGTTTTCTGGCTACCTTCTTTCCATAGCTTGTCTTACTACTTCCCCACACCTTATACCTCTTTCCCAAGGAAATCCCTCCCATTAACTCTACATATTCTCCATTAAAAAAAAAAAAAAAACTCTACATATTCTGGGGAATTCTCATTCTCTCAGTAATCAACCTACTTGTAACCCAAGAGACTCACTGAATAGACATTCGGGGTGATATAACGAGTGTGAGAAATGTTGGTTGACTGGGGGCCGGTAGTTGTGGCAGTGGGGTTGTTCATACTGCTGTCTCCAGGGCTGCTGTTTCAAGTGCCAGCTAGAACGAGGATGTTGGAATTCGGGAACATGAGTACCAGTGGCATTGCCATTATATGCCATGCTATTATTTATTTTTGTGTCCTCACTGTAATGACTGTTATCATTGGTATCCACATACGTGCTGGTTAATTTTGACAAGATTAGTAGTAGAATCACTCGAGCTTGAAGCTGTTAATGATTTCACGTCGATATTTCTTTCACTTTCTGTTCCATCCACTTCTAACTGTGTAACTTAGACTCCCTTTTTGGGAAATTTTACCTTCATTGATCTGTAGGATACAGGGCTGTAAAAAAATTCCGTTCATTCATTGAAAGGAAACAAAATGGTTTGCTCTGCTCAGTCTTACGTTTGTCTGTCTCTCCTCACACAGTTTTTTTTTTTTTTCGTGGGAAAAGGTAAGTACAAAGAATATTCTTTTTTCAAACGTTCTACCCATGCTATCATCGGTGAGAATACATGAAAACTTTTGCAAAGAGGGTATACAAAGGTAACTCTAAATCTTATAACACATCCTAATTTTGCAATACAATCGGTTGCCGTATTACCCTCTCTGAAAACATGATTAATAAAGTAACACGAGAACAACGAAAGCATATTTCGTATATAATGAACCAGCGATCTGGATCTTCCACGAGATGTGGATGGTACTTTGAACGACCTGAATAACTAACTTGTTGTCTTCCTCAACTTGTATATGTGTGAAACCCACATCTAATGCTGTATTGATACCATCTCTCATAGCCATAGCTTCGGACACACAAGTATAGATGCCTTGTATATGAATCTAGTGTCTGCCTGAATGAGACATTATTTCCAATCGTGTAAAACATAACCTTTGCTGCGCCTGCCAAAGAAAAGGTGTCGTCGAAATTGATTTTGATGAAGCTGCACTGGAGGAGTAGACAACCTTATTATAGAGGTGGGCTTGGATTACGGGAATTGAGTGAAGAGGTGGAGATAATGATAAATGATGAAAAGAGTAAGTACGTTGCTGCCACTCTACCCATTTACGTTTAAGTGTACCCATGGGTTTGGAGACCTTATTCTGGAAAATAATGCCATTACGTGACTTCCGGATGCTCCACAAAAGTACAACAATTCTAGAAATATCGGTCCCTTGGACAGCAAAAAAATTGTTAAATGAATCTCCGATCGACAAAGAAGGGTCAAGGAATGGATGTTGATGAATCCATCCATGGTGAATAATTAAATCCTAGACTTGACCTACAAAAGAACAAGTAGCAAAAAGGTGCTCCGTATCTTCAATTTGTGCCATACAAGTTGGACAAGAGGGTCCCAATTGTATGCCATGCTTCAATAAGTTACCTCTAGTTGGTTATGCATTGTAATAGACTTGCCATAAGAACATTTTAATCTTAGGCATGACATTCAACTTCCAAATCTAATTATATTTCCACACTCGTTGATCGGGTTTGAGATTATCATGAGCTTTCCAAGTGGTATATTTAGTAAAAAATTCACCGTTCCCAGTAAATCCCCACTAAAACTTATCATCTATCTCTATAAGAGGGATGAGATCAGCTAAAACATAAAAGGATAAAAGCCTCGGGCAAAAATTGCAAAAGTTTAGTCTTATCCCAATTACTATCGGAGGTAATAAATTCACAAACCTTCATTTGAAGATCGGTTTGACTTGGAAGGTTTCCTTGTAATAGATCAACCAAACTAGATTCGTGACACCAAACATCGGTCCAAAAATTAATTTTTTTCCATTCCCTAGTTGCCATCTCATGCCTTGACGAATAAATTTAGGAGTACGTAGCATACATTTCCATACTCGAAGAATTTGTCTCGCTTTTGTTTATAATTAAAAAATGTATCTACGGACCCATACTTTGCTCTCATCTGTTTAACTCAAAATTATCCGGGTTAGTCGAAATTTCCAAGAAAGTTTAACCATAAAGGTTATATTAACAACATTTGTTTTTCGCAGGCCCAAACCACCATATTTTTTGGTTGGCGATTTTATCCCAAGCCACTAAGGGAAAGCCCTTTTACGTATTAGATTTTTTCAAAAAAAAAAACTCTCGATTAATCCAATCTAACTTCTCGTAAACAAAAGTTGGAATTTGAAAACATTGCATAGTATGGCTTGGTAGCGATTCAAGATTCGATTGAATGAGAACAACCCCACCAGTTTTGGAAAGAGAGGTAGCCTTCCAATTAGCTAACTTGGACTCTGCATGACTAGGTAGATTCTGGAATAAGTCAAGCTTTGGACGACCATGAAAGACTAAGCATCCCAAATATTTTCCTAAAGAAGAGCTATGGGAAATGTTAAAAATCCCCGAAACACGTTGTTTGTCTAAATTAGAAGTGTTTTTGAAAAACAATATTAGACTTATGAAGATTCACTAATTGGCCTGATTGTTGATAGAAAGAATCCAAGATAGATTTTAGCTTGAAAGCTGAGAGGTCGCTTTCCAAAATAAAAGGCTATCATCAGCAAAAAGTAAACAAGGGATTATCTCTCGCTCTTGGAGCAAGTTTAATCCCAATACTAGATTTAGGAGTTAAAGATGTCGGAAAAAGTTGTTGAGCCAAAAAATCCATACAAAGGATAAATAGATACCGAGACAACAGTCACCTTGTTTCAATCCACGAATAGGTTTGAAAAAATCATATGGTTCATTATTAAGCAAAATAGAATACGAAACTGTTCATACACACTCTTTAATCCAATTAATCCATGTGATATGAAATCCCATGCTCTGCAAACAAGTGGAACAAAAATCCCATTCAAGTTTGTCATAAGCTTTTTCCATATCGAGTTTTACTACAACGTAACCTTTTTGACTTTTAGTGGAATTAAACTTGTTCATTATTTCATGTGCTAGAAGAATGTTGTCATGAATAGCCCTATGAGAGACAAAAACACTATGTGTCGGTTGGATGATACAATGTAACACAGGACGCATTCTATTAATCATAACTTTAGTTATAATTTTATAGAACGTATTGCACAAACTAATTGGACGAAAATGACTAGTTTTTTTCTGAATTATCCACTTTTGGGATCAAAGAAATCAAAGAATGATTGAATTCCTTGAGCAATTTCCCGGACATAAAAAAATCTTGAATTGCAATACAAAGTTGGTGTTTAAGAATATACTAGTACTTCTAAAGAACGAAGCACCAAAACCATCTGGTCCCGGTGCTTTATAAGGATTTATTTGAAAAAGTGTTGTGTGGATCTCATATTCTATAATAAGCTTAATTAGATTCAAATGTTCTTCTTTAGAAACTTTATTGAATTATGAAAAGCGAATCTAAAGTAATATGCTCGGATGTAAGTCTATGTGAAAAATCAACAATGAACTTTTGTTTAATGCGCTCTAGTTCTTCTAGCCAAACACTAGCATCATCTTTGATTCCGAGTATAGTGGAATGACGTTTTTAGTCATTGTTGTTTGATGGAAAAACCGAGAATTTCGATCGCCATCAACCAATCATTTTTTCCAAGCAAACTTTCCCCAAGTAACGTTGATTGAAAAGTAATAATTTTTCTCATTGTTTAATTAATCGAGTGTGCCATTTATTCAAATGAAAATTATCAGGATCTTCTAAAAGACGATCCTCTACATATTGCAATTTGGAAGTATTTTCCTCAATTTGCAACCAATAGTTAGCACGATTCGTGAATCCTCACGATTTCAAGTCGTTTTTTATGACTTTTAGTCTTTGGGCAACACGATACATAGGAGAGCCTATTACACGAGTACCCCATTTCTTTTTAACGATTTTGAAAACCGATTCATAATTAGTCCAATTTGGCTGGAATCGAAAAATAGATTTTTTCAAAGGATTTTGCAGCGGATGAGTATTCAAAAAGCAAAACCGTGATCAAAACATGAGAAAGCGCCATACGAGACTACTAAGTTGGGATATAAACTAACCGAATCACTCCTACCAATAGCTTTGTTAAGTTTTTCATAAATAAGATGTCCATGTATACGAGATTTCTACGAATATGGTCTCCCTTGGATCGGTACTCGAATGGTCCAAAATAGCCTGTAAAAAACATGGTAATCTATGACATTAAGACTAGGTGATGGAGGCTTCACCCTTTTCATCAGTCACATCTTCTAGTTCATTGAAATCTCTTATGAGACACCAAGGAGTGTCAATAACTGAGTTTAAATCTAATAACTGTTGCCAAAAACGGTCTTATCTAGGGATTAAGCAAGTGCTTGCACCGAAATAGTGCTTAATTTTTGGATAGAAAAATCAAGAACAAGCAAATGAATGATGCGATGTTCTTTAAGAAGAATATTAGCCATAATATTTTTGTTATTCCATAATATCCATATACCACCCGAATGATTAACTAGGTTAACATAGTCAAAACAATCGAATCCTAAAGAAGGTAGAAGACACTTTGTGGTTTTATCCAAAACCATTGTTTCAAGAAGAATTAACAAATCCAGCTAATGAATTCTAGAAAATAATCTGGTTTCTTCACAAATTTGGTGTTTTTTAACACCTCGCACGTTCCAAGCAATAATTTTCATTTAGCTATATATACAATAGGTAGAGAGTAGCCCAACTCGTCCGAAAAAAAACACCTAAAAATTTCAAGAGCAAGTGGAAATAACCAACCATATCCAAACCTCCCTATATGGGAGTAAAGTCGGAAGCCATAAGAATAGCTTATTTGACCAATGTATGAAAGTATGCATGCCGAGAAAGTAGACAAAGATGAAACAAGTTGGTTTATCCAATCGAAACGCGTCCTCAAATAAAAAGAGGGAGAAATAATTGGTCCTCAAATAAAGGTGTCCAACCCCACCAACGGAGGCTAACAAATATAGTTAAGCCAATACTTCTAAGTAACAAACCCGCAAAGAACCCATCCATCCAAACAAGTGCAAGTATGAAATTTCGCAGAGCGGATAAAAACACCATTAAAAAACACTTTGCCTAGAGCTAAATAATGTAATCTGCGGCTATACCATAAGTAGCAATTATTAGTTGCACAAAGGTGAAACCACAAATTTTGGAAACAACTAATCACATAAGACTTCCAATTCACCTTGTTCTTAGGTCGAACAATGTTTTCGCAACATTCAAACACTCGCTAAACCAAAAAAGAACCATGAAAACATATTACCCGTAAATGAAGATAAAAAGCTGAAAAGACAAACATAATCCCAAGAATTACACATCTCTTTTCACAATTTGCCCAAACACATTTCAACATAATTTCTCGGGAAGCAATCAACACTCCCAAATTAAACCTTAAAAAACAGGTAACCACGGGGGATGGGGAGGTTGAAAATAAAGAGAAAAGCAAATTACCCGACCAGCAAGGATGAATACGAATTGGCCACTCGAACATAATCTTGCAAAAGAGTTGGACTCAAAAGAAGCAAAGAACTCGGAGAAATCGTAGGAAATAGGACGAGTACCATTTATCTGTTTACCGGACTACGGTAACAGCAGGGATAGCTCGCCGCCAAAGCACATAAGTTGCAATTCTCTCATTGAAATTCCAAACCGAGTTGAGATGCAACACATAGAAAGGAAAATTCAGGGGCATTTGGATCGAGTAATGAGACAACCGAGCAAATTAAATCTGCCCTCTATTGACAGAGTTAAAAGTATCAACTTAATCATTGGATCTATTTATAACATAGGGGTTGCGAATTATGCTTGAAAAGCCATGAATTGAAGAAATTGAGGAGATCAATTGAGGGGGTTCGAAAAAGGCGATCGAAGACCGACTAAGGAAAACTTGATTAACGCACACAAATGGTTGGGGATGGAATGACGAGTAGAAGGAGGAGCAGAAGGGGGTAGCGCCAAAGGGACAAGAGGGGCCGAAGTAGTAAACTTGAGGAGATTTGGAGGTTTCTTCTTTTTCCGGGGTTCATCTTGAACTTGGAAAGGGGTTTCAATGTAACTAGAGAAAAGGGGTTTCTCTCTACTCACTAGTAACACATTCTCTCTCTAGAGAAGCCCATGGCGTAAGTTAGTTGAAGCATTCATATTTTATATCTCTCATAACACGCTTTTGTAATTTACATTAGCTCTACTCTTTGAAATTCCGATTGTTAATAGATCATGCAATATCAATTGCGCGAGAATGATCCCTTTCTACATAAGCAAACATATTAAGTGACTCTTGGTTATAATTCATATGTGCCATTAGAGCTTTGAAATCTCACTTGAGCCTAGCAAAACATCGATATTCTAAGACGGTTTTGAATAACTTTCCGCTACACGTATGTAGGAATTACAGGGAATAACATCAAAAGTAGCTTTTCGTGGCTGATTAATATCAAGACCAAGTTAAGCTAAGTTTTGTAGCTATGCGCATATAACACAAACTAAGAGCAAATGGAGGGAAAATGTTTTTTTTTTTAAAAATGACTAGTTGAGCATGAGACCTATTTTAAAAAGGAAAATGCTCTTGTATTATGAGTATATGACCTAAAGAATCCAATTGGGTGGAAATGACAACCGTATTTTTCAAATTCTTAGTCAATATTATTTGTCAATGAATTTGTTGGGGTGTGGCTCAAATCTCCTATTGTTTATTTGCATTTGACGGCACAATCAAGCCGAATATGTGATGACGAGTGCGGTTTCAGCCGTAAGCAAACAAAACCACACGAAATAGGACGGACAAAAGGCACAGACGAAGCGTGCCTCACGAAGCAGGTGTGAGCATGGCACGCTCGTGCCATGTAGTTACGGCAACTATGTTGCTTTTGTTTTCGGGCTTTTAATCCGCATCTTCAAGATTAGGGCAGCATTTTGAGAGCAGCTTTGAGAGGTTTTTGCAGAGAGTATTGAGAGAGAAATTTCCTTCCATCATCAAGTGAGACTGAGAGAGAACTGTGAGAGAATTATATTTTCATCATTTATCAAATTGTCATTCGATTGTGATCGTTTGTACTTTCTCAAATCGTAGTGAATTGTTGTACTCGTCGTCTCTGTGGTTTTTCTATCACAATGGGTTTCCAGGTTAATCCCTATGTCCATTGATTTAGTGCTTTCATTTGGTTGTTTACACTTTTGATTATCTTAATTCAAAACTTAACAAGTGATATTAGAGCCAAAGATTTAGGATGTCTTTAATTTTGAATGTTAATATTCAAAAGTTTGATGGAGAGATTGGTTTTAATCTTTGGAAGATTCAAATGAAGGTGATTCTCATTCAACATGGATTATGGAAGGTTCTCACATGTGCTAGACCCAAATCCGATTCAATGACTCGATGAACAATTGGCTGAATACAAGAAGAAGAAGTAGAAGCAAGGGACGATGACTGATTACAAATAGGAGGAATTGGAAAAGAAGACACTTTCAACTATCCAGTTGTTATTGGCGCCCCATGCTATGAGAGGTGCTTAACCGGACAAGCTGCGGTCGAGCTTTGGCTTCGGTTGGAGGAACTCTACATGTCGAAGAGTCTTACCAATAAAATTCGTTTGAAGGAACATTTATATACGTTCTTCATGGCTGAACATACTCATGTTCAAAAGCATCTAAATGATTTCAATTTAGTTATTATAAACCTCGAAAGTTTAGATGTGAAAATTGACAATGAGGATAAGGTGATTTTGTTGGTTATTTCTTTACCCCCGTCATATAAGCACTTTAAAGAAATCCTTTTCTATAGTAATTCTAATACTATATCGTTTGAGGATGTTAAGGAAAATCTATTTTCTAAAGAAAAGTTTGACCTTGATGTGCGTCGTGAAAAAGTCGAGGGCTTAGTTGTTAGGGGTAGACCTTCTAAAAAGAGGAATGGCGAGTAAGAAAATTTTCTGTTCAAAGTGAACGGGTCGTCATGCCAGCAACATTTGCAATTTCTACAAGAAAAGGGTCATATTGTTGCTAATTTTTTAAATTGAAAAATAAGAAAGAAAGACAAGAAAAAGAGAAACAATCTCAAAACCCGTTGTTGCTGATTGTGTGATTGAGTCAGATTTTGATGGTGATGTTTTGGTCATTATTACCTCTATAAAAGAGGATTGCGATGAATGGGTTTCGAATTCCGGTTGTACCTACCATATTTTTCTTCATAGGGACTAGTTTACTGCTTATGAACCTGTTGACTCGGTATTGTTTCTATGGAAAATGATACCGAGTGTAAGGTTATTGGGATTGGGACTGTTCGGATTAAAACTCATGATGGTGTAGTTAGAAGCTTGTCAAAGGTTAGACACATTCCTGATATGACTCGTAATATTATAACTTTAGATACTTTAAAGGAAAATGATTGCAGGTACTCAGGTGAGAATGGTGTTCTCAAAGTAATAAAGGGTGCGTTGGTTTCGATGAAAGGTGTGAGACATGGAAGTCTCTATATTCTTCAAGGCACTACGATTACAGTGTATTGTAGCAGTTTGTAAAGCAACATCAAGTACTGATTCTACTCATTTATAGCATATGCATCTGGGTTATATAAGTGAGAAAGGGATGTTTATTTTGAGTAAAAGAGGTCTATTGGGTAGCAAAGGTACGGGGAAGCTTGATTTTTGTCACCATTGTGTCTTTAGGAAATAGAAGAGGTTGAGTTTCTCTACTGCAAAGCAACATACATAGGGGATCCTAGATTGCATTCATTTTTATTTCTAGGGTCCTTTTAGAGTTGCTTCATTTAGAGGTAAACACTACATGTAGACCTTTGTTGATGATTTTTCTCGTAAAGTGTGGATTTATTTCTTGAGACAGAAAAATGAGGCATTCCTTATGTTCGAGAAATTTAAGGCTCTAGTTGAGAATCAAACTGGGAGACAAATTAAGAAGCTTATTAAGATTGACAAAGGTATTAACTTTTATGACAAAGAGTTTAATGGGTCTATGAAATTCAAGGGATTGCAAGACACAATACATTTGTTGGGAAGCCCTAACAAAATGGAGTTGCAAAACGTATCAACCGTACTCTTTTGGAGAGAGCTTGTTGTTTGCTCTTTAATAATGGACTTTGGGATAACAAGGCTTTCTATGCTGAAGCTATTGCAACGACTCGATATTTCGTTAATCTATGTTCACATTTCTCTATTGATTTCAAGATTCCTGAAGAAGTGTGGTCGGGTAACCTTATTGATTATTCTATTCTTAGAATTTTTGGGTGTTCTATATATGTTCATGTGAACAATGGGAAGTTGGCCCCTAAGGCTATAAAATGCAAGTTTTTGGTTATGCATCCGAGTTTAAGGGATACCAATTGTAGTGCCCTAAAACATATAAAATAATTCAAAGTAGGGATGTAACCTTTAATGAAATTGCTATCTTCCGGAGAAGACACTTTTATTTCTTCTATTGGTACATGTGATTAGCAAGATACCAATAAGAAGGTGGAGTTTGAGTTCCTGGTTATTGTTCAAGGTGGAGCTGTTGATAATTCCAATAGGGAGGTTTATGTTGTTGAAATTAATTTTGATGCAAGTCCAATTCATCCTCAGGTGGAGGTTGATCATTCTATAGCTCATGATAGACCAAAGAGGACTATTAGAAAGCTAGCTGGATTTACAAATGATGAAGATGGTCATGTTGCCTATACTCTTATAGTGGCGTAGGAGACTCCTGAAGGTGTAGGACCTTCAACTTACTCTGAAGCTATCTCCTGTCCAACTTTATCTAATTGGGTCCTAACTATATAAGAAGAAATAGAGAGTCTTCACAAGAATGAGACCTTGGATAATTTTGAACAACCTCAAAGTCGACGAGCCTTGATTGCCAAGTGGATCTACAAAAGAAATGAAGGCATGCTAGGGGTTAATACTGCAAGGTGGAAAGCACATTTGGTTGTTTATGGATGCAACCAAAAGGAAGGTATTGACTTTAATGAGGTTTTCTCTCCTATTGTTCTTCATACTTCCATTAGAGTGCTTCTAGCTTTTGTTGCTCTATTTGATTTGGAGTTAGAGCAACTGGATGTGAAAACTACATTCCTTCATGGAGAGTTGGATGAAGAGATTTATATGAGGCAACCTGAGGCCTTTATTGTTCCTGGAAAGGAATATTGTGTGTGCCAGTTGAAGAAGTCCTTGTATGGACTGAAGCAAGCTCATAAGCGAGTGGTACGAAGGTTTGATACTTTCATGATTAGGAAAAGCCTCACACGCAGTCAATATAATAACTATGTGTATTTTCAGCAAATATATTTTTCCTTTGTTTACTTGTTGCTAATATGTTGATGACATATTGATTGCTTTCAAAGACAAGTCCTTGATCAACAAGTCAAAATCTCAATTTAGTACATAGTTTGAGACGAAGGATGACCTAGGTGCTGCTAAGAAGATACTGGGGATGGAAATTCGTAGGGTTCAAAAGGTCGAGTAAGCTCTATCTATATCAAAGGAAATATCTTATGAAAGTCCTCGATAGATTTAATATGAGTGATTACAAATTAGTTTCTACTCCTTTAGCTACTCATTTAAGTCTGTCTTCGAGTCTTGTCCACAAGCCGAGGAGGAAGTTGAGAAAATGTCTCATATACCCTATTCTAGTGTTGTTGGTAGTTTGAGGTATGCTATAG
This sequence comes from Talinum fruticosum, assembly GCA_021018815.1. NCBI lineage: Eukaryota > Viridiplantae > Streptophyta > Magnoliopsida > Caryophyllales > Talinaceae > Talinum > Talinum fruticosum. The sequence goes on from JAITYX010000020.1 coordinate 756,715, forward strand.
TTTGTACTAGTCCTGATATGTCATATGAAGTTAGTGTTGTGAGTCATTATATGCATAATCAATCGGAAGCAGTGAAATGGATCCTTAGGTATATTAAAGGCACTATTGATATAGGATTGGTTTTTATAGGAGTAAGGCTATTACATTTGATGTTGCAAGATTTGTTGATTCTGATTATGGTGGAGACCTCAATAGGAGGATGTCAATTTCTAGTTATATCTTCAAGTTGTGTACCAGTGCTATCTCATGGAAAGTATCATTGCAAGCCATTGTGATTCTTTATACCACGAAGCTAAATGTGTTGCTACAATTGAAGGGGTGAAGGAAGCTACCTGGCTGATGGGTCCTATCATTGAGCTTGGCTTTCAACAAGGTGTTAGTATTGTGTTTTCAGATGGTCGAGTGCTATCCATCTTGCCAAGAACGATGTCTATCACTCCACGACCAAACACATAAGCATCAAATTCCACTATGTGAGAGATACATTTGTTGAAGGGAAGATTGTGATGAAGTAAGTTCATATATAATATGGAGAATCCCACATATATGCTTACAAAAGCCTCTCTCTTCGCTAAGTTTGATCATTGTTTAGACGAGTTGCTACGTGAAAAGGATTAGATCATCTGTAAAGACTAAGTGCACTAATTTTAGTGTTTTACAACTAGGATTGAATTTGAAATTCGTGGAATATGTGGTTTGTTTGAGTAATCTGTAGAGGTATTCCATTGTAAAGACAAATAATAGAGGGGAGAGTGGGTCTCCCTGTTTAAGTTTTCTTCCACCTTCAAAATAACCATAAGTATTGCAGCTTAAGCTTCAAAGAACATGTGAAGGAGGATATGCATGTCATGATCTAATATACGAAGACTGGAGGGCACTTGAGTGTAAGAATTTCCTTGATGAAATCTAGTAGATAGAATCAAAGGCTATCTTCGAATCAATCTTCATAAGGCATATATGTAGACACCTAAAAAGTATTCCAATATTTTTCTAAGGATTTTTTTATTTTATTGTTTGCCTGGTGATGACATATAGCTTCATCGGTTTATTGAGGCTAGATTGGTATCAAGTTAGTGTGACTTTACTTTCTTTCTATCGCATATCAAACCATTAGTAGGCCCACAACTAGAAAAACACAAAATAGTCTAAAAAATAGCTCGGCCAACAAACGTCGGTCACTAAGGCTGAGCTCGGACCATGTCGAAGTTAGGGATTGATTACCTTACCATGTAATGACCGAGTGCTGGTAACATTTACACCCAAAATGTGTCGTCTTAACCCATTCAAGACGAGAACAGTCCAGTAATCGACGTTGATCACCTAGGGTACCAAAATGTAGCGTTTTGACCTAATCGATTAGCGATTCTCGGTGGTTGTTTTTAGCCGATTTTCCAGTGTCAATGCTGATTTTCGGTTGATTTTAGGGTAAAATAAGGAAACTCTAACCGTACCTCATTTCTATAAATAGGCGGTTTCACCCATCATTTCATACACCAATTTCAGCTAACTTTGACCCCCATTCCGCTACAATCCTGTCTTACTCTCTACTTTTGCTACTCACACTTTCATTTCCTATTTCTAAACACTTATAAAAGCCTTTAACAAGAGGAAGCTTAATTCTTTCTTAACCATCATTTCCTTGTCGTTATGCTCGCCGAGATCTAGCCGCAACCCGAAGACCGAGAGGTGGGACTACTTGAGGGCACGAGATGTAGAAATCCTAATTTGTGTTTGTTTATTTATTAGTTTATTTTTATTTCCATTATTTCGATTTCATAGTTTTGAGGCAATGTAATTTCGGTTACTTTCCTCTCATCTTGGTATTGCTTTATTTACTAGCATGATGAGTGCCTATTTTCTTCAATGCAATTTTACATTCCCATTAGAATTAGTAAAGGTTGTTTCTAATGGATAGAATAAGAAGCAACCTTTCTTATTTTGTACCTTTGCCTCCAAACACCATATTATTAATTTTGACCAATCGAGTCCTTCTTGAAAACCTTTCTTATATTTGAGCTTTTTTATCCTTTCGGTTGTCCCTTCAATTTAAGCTCAAATTAGGAGACTGAATTTATTTTGAACTGAATTTAGTGGAATGTCTCGAACAATGCCGCTTCGCAGTATGGGCCGAAGACCTACGCCGATCCCATCGGCAAACTTGCGCTAGTCTCCATCCCATTGCTTGGCCTAGTGAGTCTTGCTGCAAATTCAGTCTAAAAGGTTTAAGTTTACGTTGCTTATCCAAGAATTCTAACATGTATTTCAAAAATAAAATGGTTCCTAAAAACCGCCAGTTAATTTTTAAAATCAAAAGCCTTATTATCTTGATAAGCGCACCTCTACGTAAAGCCGACATGCGTAGGGAAATGTAATCCAATTGCTTTTCGAGTGCGGGCCATGATTCCTACATATGGCATATATTTTTTCTCTTATATCCTCTAGTTATTTTTGGGCATAAATGCACATTATGTGATAACTCTCTGGCCTTAACAAGAGCACTCTAACTCTAGTTAATAAGTGTAGGCAAGACTTCCTTGATTCTATCTCTAAGAAGCTTTGAGATAGTTTTATAAATCACATTGCAAGAAGAGACATGCCCGAAATCAATTGCGGTTATTGGGGATGAAACCTTGGGGAGTAAAGCAAAGGTTTGTTGCATTGCAATCCTTGAGTAACTGGCCGGATTCAAAATATTCTTGCACTACCTCACAAACAGACCACCAATCTCAGTCCAACAAGCCTTAAAAACCCACTATTATACCCAACAGGGCATGGAGATTTGTCATTTGGAATTGGAAAAGGAAAACTCTTTACAAAGCTCAAATTGTTTATCAATATTTAAAGTAGCTCCATTAGAGAATACTTCTATGTGTGCCTTTTCTATGTAAATAAGTTGTTTCCATGTAGCTTTTAATAAAAGTTAACCGTAATATTAGCTACCTCTTCAAATTGTTAACTTTGCCCCTATATTATCTTGTAAGGCATAGACAATATTAGTCATAGTCCTTTCTTTTACCTTTGTAAAGAAGGGCTTTCTGTAATTATCACTACTACATGAATTACTTTTCACTATGGGCCTTTTATAATGGTTATGAAGAAAATCGTAGTAAAAAATATGGCGGTGGTATTTTTGTAAAAATATGAAAAAAGACTTTTTGGGATGACTTGGCCTATTACTATGACTCTTTATAGGAACCGTAGTAATAAGTCTAGTGACATTGACAGGCGTGCACGAGGAGACAAGCTAAATAGAAAAATGGAGCTGACCCTAAATGCTTGAAGAAGATTTAGTTACTATAAGCTTAATCTTTCTTCAACGATCTCTTTGAGGAGATTTAACGTGAGTTTTATAGACAAGTGTAGGCTTGTATTTTCTAGATGCTTCCTACCAACAAAGTTTTTGTCTATGCATCAAAGTTACACGGACAATAATTTTGTGGATATGAAGCATTTCAATACAAGAACGCACTTGTCTATCAAACTCACTTTGAATCTCCTCAAAGAGATCGTTGAAGAAGGATTAACTTTCTGGTAACTAAATCTTCTTCAAGTATTCATGGTCATCTTCACTTCTTCTATTTAGCTCGTCTCCTCTATACACGCCTTGTCTAGGCTTACTCCTCCGTATATATACCCTAGTCAAAGAAAATGAGTTCAAACCTAGTTATCCAGGAGAGGCGGCATAAGGTTATAATTTATTTTCACCGATAGAAAGATAAAAGAGAAAAGTAGATGCTCAAACCCTACCCTCCTGACTCGATTAAAATTGAAGGAGATGCTCAAAGAGAGGGAATAACTTATCTATTTATGCTCAAACTCAACTCTCCTTGAGATACGAAAAAAACTAACTTTTAACTACAGTTTCGAATAGAACCATAGTAATAGGGTTGGGATGATTTAACCTATTACTAGGGTTCATTATCGAACCGTAGTAATATATCTAGTGTTATAAAAAAATTTAAAACATTTATGGGATTTTGGGATGACTTGGCCTATTACTACGGTTTTTTATATGAGTCTGTAATAATAGATATGTTCTAAACATGAAGAAACAAAGAGGCTTTGAACCTTTACGCCCTTAAATCCTCAATTTTCTTGAAAGCTTCCACTTTATTCATGTCCATAATTTTGTTCTTCTTCACAAGCTCATCCTTTTCTTGGGTGATTCTCATTACTAGTTCAAAAGAAGATTAATGCCCATTTTGAACAAGTGATTAGAATCATCCAAGAAAAGGATGAGCTTGTAGAAGAACGAAATTCCCGCTAGGTGGTTTCGGAGTTCGTACGGAGGCGCGTGACAACTGGACTAGAAAGCTAGCAAACAAAAATGGGTCGAGAAAAGCAAGTTGGCCCAGTGCTTAAATGTTAAGCTGCGACCGCAGCAGCTGAATAGTCTATGCAGGCCAATGCCAACATTTGGGTCAAGTCGCACCGATGCTAAGGTCGATCGGTGTCCGAGGATCCGATCAAAGTGATGTCACGCCCTATAAATAGGGGCCCAGTGACGCAATTATAGGACACCGGTGAGAGAGCCTGAAAAAAGTCCCCATAAGTTTCCACATTCCCAAAAAATATTTCGAGATCCAAAACCATGAACTTCATGATTGAATTGACCCGTTGGATGCAACGGTTAAGGGAAGATGCGAGGGTTGGTCTACCTAGGTATGGACCAAATACCTTCTTTGAGTAAGAATCCATTGAACCCTTCGAGAGCTGCGAGTATCCTACTAGGATCTTGCAATACATGTTTTCGAGGTTTGGGAACAGGAAACTCTGGAAACTATTTGAAGAATTCAATGGACTCCTTAGATGAACGCGTCGAAGGCGCTCTATTGTAACTACTTTTTCTAGCAACATGGCGGGAACCTACAAACAGTTGCTAGGTTTGTAAAGGCAAGATCTAGAGTTGATCCTTATAAGGGAACAAAGTCAATTTGGCTCATCTTCGATGTCCTTTCACCCTATGTATGGGTCGGGAGTGGCGTAGATTATAAAGTGTCGAGCTATTGCAACATTCCTAGTAAGTGGCTTCCTATTGATAGAAGGCCATAGATATCGGGATCCTATCACATTACTGAATGTGGTAAAGCAACTAGGGATCTAGCTCGGCTTCGATGCATTTTCTCCCTATATAAGGGTGGGGAGTGGCGTAAATTATAAAGCGTCGAGCTATTGCAATGTGCCTAGTAGGTGGCTTCCTGCTAGTAGGAGGCCATAGAGATCGGACCCCTATCACATTGTTGAATGTGGTAGAGTAACTAGGGATTACTTCTCCATAACTTTATTGATCCTAGCTGAGACATTTACGGGTTTGAATCATATGTGGATCAGCCCAATGAAGAACTTCGCGAGCAAGCCCTTTTCACTTTGCAGGTATGTTTAGCTTGAACTATATAATATTCACTAATATAGTCATCGAAAGATCCTCTAGCGACGTACGTGGTCCGAGTGCCGGATGGTGGTGCTCTTTCTTTTTTACCTTGTTGAGTCGCTAAACATATTTGATTGGGTCATGCATGATACTTATTTTGGCTAATATTCTTCATTTATGATGTGCATGTATGGTTAGTGGAACACCTTCGATTAGCATTACCTCCTACTAGGGAGGATTCCTATTTGTCTCCTCAATTTTGTTAGAAGAGGTGACATGTAGATCTGATCGAGCGCTCTCCTACAGGATAAAAGGCATGGTTGGATACCACCCTTCCAATCATTTGGAGCATTAACATTAGTATCCGACCCATTTCGGGACACATTCCCAATGGTACTGTGCGGCTATTAGGATTCAATTATAGCACTCACTATTTCCCATACTTGTGTTATGTGGCAATGGGATGGGTGCAAGATATCTCGTACATGGGCCATGTGCCACCAGCTTCGTGGTTTAAGCCTAATACTAGTTGAATCCGAGTGTTGGGGCGAGTATTAGATGAACCTACTTGCTCTTGGAGAGGCCAAGGGAAACTTATTCCAAAGTCTGTTTCTTAAGTCTATCTAGAGTGGATAAAGGAAGCCGATCTTGTCAACCATGGAGAATTGAGGGCTAGAGAGCGAGCAGTAATGAAGGGATGCTCCTTAAGTCACCACTATAGATTTGCGAGGATGATCCTCAAGTCAACGAAGAGGCTCGCCGAAAAGAAGATGAAGCAAAAGAAAAGAAGAAGGAGGTTTTGCCGAATCGAAGAGGTGAAGAAATGGACCCAAGAAGATATTGGGGAGTCTAGCAACCCAAAAGGAAAGAAAGCCAAGACTAACTAGGGCTTAGCTATTAGAACTTAGTACTAAGATTTGATTTTAGAACGCTTCACTACTACAAGAACCACTTTTAACTACGGTTAAAAACGACCTTTAACTAGGGTTATCCGACATCGTGTACGTGGTCGTAATTGTAGGTGGGCATCTTTTAGTACGGTTTAAAACCATAGTAAAATAAGGCCTATTACGACGATTCTTCGATGGAACTGTCGTTATATATAGCCTATTACTATGGTTCTTTTAAAAGAACCATAGTAATAGGTTAATCTATGGCGACGATTCTTCCTTAAGAACCGTCGTCATATTCTCGCCAAAATGTTCGAGGCCAAGACCTATTACTACGGTTCTTAACAAAGAACCGTCAGTAACAGGTTATTTTTGGACCTATTACTAAGGTTCTTCCTTAAGAACCATAGTAATAGGTCTGAATTATTTTTCTAATTTTTTTTGTTTTTCGTACCCCATGTACAAAATATACACTATAAAATACATCATAATAACTTACACAAAGCAACCGCCAATATCCTCAATTGTTCCAATATTACAAAAATTTCCCACATTGCTATAACCACAACAGTTCTATCTTTAACAAGTTCGGCAACACAATTCCATATTTCACAATAAGTTCCGAGTAAAGAATATATTATGAAGACTCGGACACTTCTCAACGCATTCTCGAGTTGCATTAAATGAATCGAGTATAACCATCTCATACTTATAGAGTTTTGATTCCAAGGCATTCTCTGTATCTCGAAACTTCTTTGAGTAAAATGGTATCTTCTCTAAGTGATACAGCTTTTACTTATTATATTTCTTGCTTATCCGTAAGTGACTCGAAAACCGGTTCTCTGTTCGAGTCCAAGCATCACTCGGATTTATCGCAGATTGAATAGACTAGTATTTCGTCTTTCTCACTCGGAATCGACTTCCGGTTATAAGTTCTATTTTGTTATAGTCAATATTTCTAGTCCTGTTTCATGCTTAGTCTATATCAAGTTACTTCACTCGATATTCTTTATCGAACTTGATTCTTCGCTTAGACTAAGTCGGATGGAATTCGAGTATCATGGATATTGGACTCGTAAAATTCCATTTCGTTTCGACTCGGATAATCGGTTGTTTAATTATCTTAATAAATTTATTATCTCGTGTCTAATCTTGGACCAAAGTATTTTATACTTTGAGAACTAAAATTGATTTACTTTTGTAGGTTATTCAAACGAGGATACACCTTTTTCAAACCACAAAAGTAACCAGCTTCGAACGTCAAATCACCAGCAGACATGGCTTTTCACCTTCTCTGCTCCAAGTCCTAGAAGATTGTGTTAGAGCTGTCTGTTTCCAAATCTGGAAAACTGGAACGCCAAGCTTAACGGTGGTTTCCACCTTACCGTTCAAGACACCGCCGATGGTTTTGGGACTTCCAAGAGAGTTAAACCATTGTCCAACGTTCACATTACAACGGATACTTTCGAGTGACTCGTAAAGCTTCTATCAACGGTCACGAGAGGACTCTCGGTCAGCGAGATGAAGATAACGGCTACTCTGCTCGGTTATCTATAAATAGAAGCCACTTCACAAGACTTGAAGATTGCCGAACATATTGTTAATATACATACTTGCTCAAAGTCTTTGTATACATTCTCAATCTTCTACTTACAACTCCTACTCTGTAATGTATTACTTTCCGAGTTGTAAGATCTTGTACTCGATTACAAACTCTTTCTTACATTCCGTGTAAGGTCCCTTGACTAATCTTTAAGGGTTAACTCAGCTTAGTTGTCCCTAGTTGTAAGGGTTATCTCAGCTAGGAAGTACTAGATCGGATAAGGGAATTTCGAGTCTAGGAAAACTTGTATAGAGTTATCTAAGGGAGCAACTCGGGTTCGAGTCAATTCACGGTATTTTGTGGACTCAAAATAGTGGATTTGACTTCGTGTCTGGATTGACACGGTCCGTGGTTTTCTCGCCCCGGGAAGGTTTCCACGTAATTTCTAAGTGTTATCTTTCCGAGTTCATTCTAGACTCGGACAGTCATATTACTCCTACTTGACTTGCTTACTTATTCGTGATAGCATTTCGAGTCCAAACTTTTCGACCTTGCTCGTTTGACTCGAACCCGACTCTGTCTCTTCGTTAACAAAAGAGTTAACGTTTTCATGAAAAACTTCCATCACCCTATTTACCCCCTCTAGGGTGACTCAGACTCTCCTTGAGCAAACCTTCAATTGGTATCGAGCCTAGCCTTTCGGAAAGGATCTAACAATCCAAAGGTCTAAAGATCAAATGGCTCGGAACACCGGAGAGTTCGACAAAGGAAGATCTTCCAACAGCCCACCAAAATTCAAAGGATCAAACTTTGGGCACTTGGAAGAAGCTTATGGAATGTTTCCTCATGGATCATGATGAAGATGTATGGGAAATCATACAACAAGGAAACTACATTCCAATGAAGACAGATGAATTCGTAATCATTCCCAAGACAAAAGCTGAATTCACTCCAGGAGAAGCGAGAAGTTCGGGAAGAACTTCAAGGCAATGAACATTCCGATGTGCGCCATTAGCTCGGAAGAATACAACCGAGTGTCCGCTCGTGATTCAGCAAAAGAAGTGTGGGACACCCTTGTCAACACTTACGAAGGCACAAGTCGAGTCGGACAAGCGAAGATAAGTCGATATCTTCACAAATATGAGCTTTTCAAGATGGAGCCAAAAGAAAACATCACTCGGATGTTAATTCGATTTATCGAGATTACCAACAATCTCAAATCACTGGGTAAGAAGATTTCCCACGAGGAAATGTGCGGAGAGATACTCGTAAGTCTACCCAAGAAAAGATGGGGTCCCAAAGTGACCGCCATAGAGGAGGCTCGGAACCTCTCGCTCTTAAAGCCAAACGAGCTCATCGGAAAGCTTCTAACTCACGAAATCCATCTAGAAGAAGAGGATGCCGAGGGCAGTACCAAAAGAAACATAGCACTGAAAGCCTCGTAATCCAAAGAAGCAAATCCGAGCTCTTCGACTCGGAAGACGATCCCATGGCACTCATTGTAAGAGGCTTCAAGAGAATGATGAAGCACAAAAGATGGGACAAAAGGCCAAAAGAAGAATTCTACAAGAAAGATAAGAGAGACAGAAAAGGTAAGTTTTCTTCCCTTCTAAATTTTCTTTGACTAAGAATTCTGGTTGTTTCGAATGTGGCAGCAAAGACCACATAGTCAAGGACTCGTCCGAAAAGGAAAAGGGACAGAAAGAAGAAGAAAGCCATGATGGCAACATGGAGCGATGAGGATTGATCGGAAGATGATGAGGACTCGGACGACTCGAAATGTCCGATGGCAATTTCGACTTAGAAGCCGAACAGAGTCAAACTCGGACTCGAAAATGAGGAAACAAATCCTCGGGAGGTAATCGAATACTTTCTTAAGTTCTCCAAAGTTGATTTAGCTAAGTATATTTTTACTTTGGAAGAAAAGTCCAATTCGATTTTTCTCAATTCAAAGAGCAACTTGAGTTAATTACTTCGAGAGCACTTCTTTGAAAAATGAATTAGAAAAGCCGAGACTCTCATTCGGAGAACTCAAGACTAGTGCTCAATCTAATGAGACCGAGTCCGAGTTGCTCAGAAAGAAAATGAGCAACCGAAAAGGAAGCTCACTGAGTCTCAAGATCCGGTTTTAAAGTTTACTCAAGGTCGAAGAACCTTGACATGCTCTTAGGATCACAAGTGTGTCTCTTTTCGAAAAGAAGGTCTTGGTTTCAACAGAGAAGAGGAATCTAATTCCTACTCGGAACTCGTTTAAAAATGATTCCGTAACCGTGAAGTTCGGGAAAGCCGAGCATGGTCCCATTTATAGGAATGAAGGAAGGACTAAGCCCGAAGCTGTTTACAAAAAGAAACCATTCTCTCCTATTTCAAAAGGAAAAGCTTTCAAAAAGAAAGAGACATAGACTCGGTTCTCGAGAGGAAGACTCGAATCCGACAAAACCCAAAGTCGTTCAAATCTGGGTTCCGAAACACCTTCTTCCTCGTAAAAGGACCACGAGTAAGGAATGTTACTGGGTTCGTTAGAGGAAGTGAGAAGGGTTAGATTTTCTCTGTTTTGCGAGTTACTCATAAAAGATCAAAAGGACATTGGTACCTAGACAGCGGATGTTCACGACACATGTCGGGTGAACAAGGACTCTTTTTCGAGCTAGAATCATACAAAGGAGGAAAAGTGACTGTTGGAGATGACAACGAAAGGCAAGATAGTGGGTATTGGCAAGATTGGAAATGGAAGCAATCTGGTAAGCCTAGTCTACCTTGTCAAAGGGCTAAAATACAATCCGCTTAGCATCTCCTAGCTATGCGACAAAGGTCGGGAGGTAAGATTCACTCAATCTAAGTGCTACATCTCGGATGAGACCACCAAAGAGGTAAAGCTCTCGGGTAAGAGATCGGGTAACACTTATATCATTCCTCTTTCGACCCGAGCCAGAACTTGTCGTGCCTAAAAGCATCTCTCATTGATGAGCCTTGGCAATGGCATCGTAGATTAGGTCATATAAGCATGCATACTATTAAAAAGTTATCGGATCATGGCCTAGTCGGGGATTGCCAAGTTGTGCTTTCACTAAAGACAAAGTTTATGAAGCATGTACAAGGGGAAACAGGTCGGATCCTCATTCAAGTCTCTCAAGACTGTTTCGACATCAAAGGTGCTTGAACTGCTACATATGGATCTATGTGGTGAAATTCCAGTGAAGAGCCTCGGAGGTAAATCCTACATTCTTGTCATTATTGATGACTTTTCAAGATTTACCCGGGTGTGTTTTCTCAAGCATAAAAATGAAGCATTTAAGGAGTTCGAGCAAACTCGTAGAAAGATTCAAGTTGAGTCTCGGACTCGGATTCAAAAGATTCGAACCGACCATGGAAGGGAGTTCGACTACTCGGAATTCTCGAGTTCCGCGATCGAATGGAATCTCTCACAACTTCTCAGCACCAAGAACTCCTCAACGGAATGGAGTTGTAGAGAGAAAGAACAGAACCCTTGAAGAAATAGCAAGGACGATGATGATTGAGCACAACTTGCCTTACTATTTCTCAGGCGAGGCGATCAACACAGCTAACTACACTTTGAACCGATGCCTCATCGGACCAATATTGAAGAAAACACCCTACGAGCTCTACAAAGGGAAGAAGCCAAACATCTCATACTTTAAGCCCTTTGGTTGCAAGTGTTTTATTCACAATAATGGTAAGGATCACCTGACCAAGTTTGATGCTAGGTCGGATGAAGGTATTTTTCCGGGTTACTCTTCACATAGTAAAGCTTATCGTGTCTTTGACAAAAGAACTAACAAAGTGGAAGAGAGCATCCACGTTATTTTTGATGAACTTGAGCAGGAAAAGCCCGGTGAATCTTCATACTCATATCCGAAGCTCGCGAGAGAAGAAGATGAAGCCGAGCTCGAAAGACTCAAACTCGACTGACTCGGAATGATGTCACTCGGAATGAAGTGACTCGGAATGAGATAGCTCGAGAATCAACTCGTAACAGACATGATCAACCAATTCAACCTACAAATCTCGTGAATCAAAGAACTGGTAAAGCATTCAAATTTTACTTCTAGTCATCCCCAAGAAAACATAATTTCGGATATCAACAGTGGGGTAAGAACTCGTTCCTCTCTACATAATCTGTGTGCATTCACTGCATTCATGTCATTAACGAACCCAAAAATGCACTAGAGGCCCTTAATGAACCTGAATGGGTAGAGGCCATGCAAGAAGAGCTGAATTAATTCGAAAGAAACCAAGTCCGGACTCCGACCAAACGACCATCAAACCACCCAGTTATAGGAACCAAATGGGTTTTCAAGAACAAACTGGATGAGGGTGGAGTGGTAGTCGAAACAAGGCTAGACTTGTGGCTCAAGGTTACAATCAAGAAGAAGGGATTGATTGTGGGGAAACCTTTGCACTTGTTGCCCGAATTGAAGCCATTAGAATACTTGTTGGCATTTTCATCTAGCATGAACATCAAATTATATCAAATGGATGTTAAGTGTGCATTTCTCAATGGTTTTATTGAAGAAGAAGTCTATGTCTAACGAGCCTCCTGGTTTTGAAAACTCGGAATTTCCAAATCATGTTTTCAAACTTCAAAAGGCTCTCTATGGTCTTAAACAAGCACCTCGAGCTTGGTATGAAAGACCGAGTAGCTTCTTGGTTCAAAATGATTTTAAAAGAGGTCGGATCGACAAGACTCTCTTCATAAAGACCAAGGGGAAAGATTTCCTTATTGTTCAAATCTATGTTGATGATATTATTTTCGGTGCTACTAATGAGTTTCAGTGTCGAGAATTTTCTGAGTTGATGAGTCAAGAATTCCAAATGAGCATGATGGGGAAACTTAATTTCTTCCTTGGCTTACAAATCAAACAAGACAAGGATGGGATCTTTGTTCATCAATCTAAGTATACCAAGGAACCGTCGAAGAAATACAAACTTCAAGATGCAAAACATGCATCTACTCCCATGAGCAACGAGTATAAAGCTTGACTCGGACGAGATAGGTAAAGCAATAGATCGAAACTTTATCGAGGTATGATTGGATCTTTGCTATATCTTACTTCCAGCGAGCCGGATATAATGTTCAATGTTTGCCTATGCGCAAGATTTCAAGCTAACCCAAAAGAATCACATCTCACTACGGTGAAAAGAATATTCGAGATATCTTGCGAGCACTCGGAATTTAGGTCTATGGTATTCCGGAGACTCGAACCGACTCTTACCTGGATACTCGAGACGCGGACTACGCAGGATACAAAGTTGATCGAAAGAGCACATTTGGAGCTTGCCAATTTCTAGGTCAATCCCTAATATCTTGGCACTCAAAGAAACAAAACTCGTGGCTCTATCAACTCGCTGAAGCTGAGTACATTGTCTGCTAGAGCATGCCGTGCACGGATCCTATGGATGAAACAACACTTGAAAGATCTTGGAATTGACTTCAAATCAGTTCCCATCAACTGCGACAATCGAGTGCAATTAGCATCACCAAGAATCCCGTCCAAGCACTCGAAAACAAAGCATATCGAGGTCGGATATCACTTCCTACGCGATCACTCGAAAAAGGTGATATTGAACTTGAGTTCATTCCTACTAATCTTCAATTAGCTGATATCTTTACTAAGCCTCTTGGTGAAGATCGGTTTTGTTTTATTCGGAATGAGCTTGGTATGTTAAATGCTTAATTATGTGCTATTCTTATTCATTGCATAATTCCGTGTTATGTGTTTTCACTTTTAATAACCATTAGCTCGGTTGATTCACCGATACTCGAGCTGGTAGTTATTTCGTGTTTCGAGTCACTCATAAACCAATCCGAGTCAAACTCGGACGTAGAGAAACTTGGACTTCAAATTTTCCGAAACTATCTCTAGAACAGTGGAGAGTTTCGGATCATATTTTCAAAATCTTTCTCTCTCTCTCTCGAGCGCTGTGATCGGATATTAGCCGTGGATTTCTAACCGCTGAAATCTTAACCGTTGAAGAGAACCGTCACCCCGGTCTTCGATGATTGATGGACAAGCCGAGTCATAACGGAGTTATATTTTAACGGATAGTTGACGGGCCCGCTTATTTTCTATAAATAGCGTCTATTCATCTTCGTCTCGGTACTCTACATTCCATCTCTCTCAAACGAGACTTTTCGCGGAAGATTTCTACGTGAACAGTCATCCTTGAACTTCGCAAGCGTCGAAGAAGCCATCTCTCGTAAGTTTCGACTCGCTCTCATCTTTTTTCTTCTACATCTTTTTCGTTTCTTCTCTTCTACCTCTCCTTCTCTTTCCTACTCGAAAGTTTCATCTTTCCTTCCTTCTCTCAAAATGTCTAAAAGGGGTAACCATCCCAACTTCCGGGTCTCCTCCTCTTCCAAAAAGCCTCGTACCAAAATGCCGAAAGCTCAACCCCTCCAAACCCATTGTCACCCAAGACCTTGCGCTGGACGACAAATTCTTTCCTACAACCAAATTTTCTTGGTTGGCTCACATTCAAACCACCGGAGCATATAACTTCATGTGCTTCAGCGAGTTCATCTATCCCGAACTCGTTTCGAGTTCTACACTCACCTTACCCACTCGGAAAATGTTCTAACCTCTAGAGTTCGTAACATCACTGTTCGAATAAACACCTCTCTCCTCCACCGCTTGTTCAAGGTCTCCTCTCTCTTCTTGAACAAGTAACCCCATTCCTTTCACTCGAAGTCGCCGACGACTTCTTTGAAAAATACGCCAAAGAGTTCCCCGAGTCCCGAAAAACTTTTACGTGACTCGGTTGAAGTCGAAGCTCGCCTTACGTGCTTTCTGCCGATGAGAACTTTTTCTCACAAAGCATTCCAAGCAAGGAGAACCCCAACTCCAAGCATCTCAAAGTCGTCTTTGACATTCTTGAGGGCTACGAAGTAGACCTCTTCCCCTCCATCATTGAAGCGGATGGCCGCCGTGCCAGCTCAACTTCAATCTAAGAAGAACACCTCCCTTCCTTTCGGTGCTCTTCGACCCTTGTCTTCAAACAATTCCAAGTTCCTCTCCCTTCGGACCCAAACGTTGTGTCCGAGGCCGCCGTTGTTGTCGGCAAAAGGAACTGCAGGGTACGGATACCAGAAACCGACCCCGGTGTTTGGGTTCATAACTCGAACCGAGGCCTCCCTCTCCGCCTCGGACGCGAAATCAACCCCTCTCTCTCCCCCTCTCCACCTGGTGGTGCTTCCACCTCCGGTGCCTCCAAAACTCTCTCTGCTCTCTTGTCCCCCGCTTTTATGGACAAGATCGGCTCCGTGTCCTCCGATTTCGGAGACATGCTCCGGTCTTTAAACTTGTTCTCCAAAATCCGACCATCAACCAAAAGACCGGTCAATCCCAAATCCCAGAGCAGCGAGTCTCTAGTTCTTGAGATGATGGAACTGGTAAAGGAGCGAAGGAGCTGGTCGAGCTCCTCGGAGAAAGAAGGTCTAAGGCGGCTCAGGACCATGATGACTCGGACGCGTCGCAAGCGTCTTCGAGCCCGGGTCTTACCTCCTCGGAC
The DNA here is from genome assembly GCA_021018815.1 of Talinum fruticosum. NCBI lineage: Eukaryota > Viridiplantae > Streptophyta > Magnoliopsida > Caryophyllales > Talinaceae > Talinum > Talinum fruticosum. The sequence goes on from JAITYX010000020.1 coordinate 772,049, forward strand.
AGCGGGGATGAAGAAGAAGAAGCTGCGGATGCGAAGCGGCAGACGCCAAGGACCTCGCGGGCTGAGGCAGGTCCATCCGGGCAAGGGGAGAAACACCAAGAAGAAGCAGTGGGAACTGCTGAGGGTCGGCTCGCTCCGCAAGCTCAAATAGCCGTACTCGGCTCGATGGCAGCCTCGAGTGGGTCGAAGGACCTAGCTACACCGGCGGGTCGGACAGAGCAGCCCCTCCAGCCCACCGAGGTTCCAAGGGAAGAACCCTCGATCCACTCACTCCGGGTCGCCCACTCGAGTTGAGCCCCCGACGATCATACCGGCTTCTCCCTCCGCCGCGCTCAAGCACATCGTCAAGATCTTATCGGCTGCGGCGGAGGGGCGAACTTCCACTCCCTCCGCCTCCACTCGAAATCTCCCTCTCCCTCGTAGGCGCCATGCACCGAGTCACAATTCCTCGCTCCGCGATTCTTCTTTCGAGAGATTTCTATTTCTTTTGTCCGGACATCTAAGTTGCACTACTTGTTCTTTTCTTCCCTTCTTTTTGTTGTTTTTGCTGAAAGGCAAGGGGGAGAAATAGAGTCGAAAACTTGTTGTCTTGTTTAAGGGGAGTTTTCCCTTTTAATCCTTGTAATTTCTGTTGAGTTCAATGAATTAATGCTTTCTCTTACATAATCTCTCGTGTTTATAATCTTTACGAGTTTACATTATTTCATTGCTAAGCATTTTTACTTTATACTCGACTATATACCTCTTGCTCTAATACACCGAGAATTCTTTACTCAACTTTCCTCATGAGCAACTACTCGTAGTCAGATTTTTTCACTAACAAAGTTTATGTCTAAGAATGGAATGCCTTTCATCAAATAGGGGAGATTGAAGACTCGGACACTTCTCAACGCATTTCGAGTTGCATTAAATGAATCGAGTATAACCATCTCATACTTATAGAGTTTTGATTCCAAGGCATTCTCTCGTATCTCGAAACTTCTTTGAGTAAAATGGTATCTTCTCTAAGTGATACAGCTTTTACTTATTATATTTCTTGCTTATCCGTAAGTGACTCGAAAACCGGTTCTCTGTTCCGAGTCCAAGCATCACTCGATTTATCGCAGATTGAATAGACTAGTATTTCGTCTTTCTCACTCGAATCCGACTTCGGTTATAAGTTCTATTTTGTTATAGTCGGTATTTCTAGTCTGTTTCATGCTTAGTCTATATCAAGTTACTTCACTCTAATATTCTTTACTCGAACTTGATTCTTCGCTTAGACTAAGTCGGATGGAATTCCGAGTATCATGGATATTGGACTCGTAAAATTCCATTTCGTTTCCGACTCGGATAATCAGTTGTTTAATTATCTTAATAATTTTATTATCTCGTGTCTAATCTTGGACCAAAGTATTTTATACTTTGAGAACTAAAATTGATTTACTTTTGTAGGTTATTCAAACGAGGATACACCTTTTTCAAACCACAAAAGTAACCTAGCTTCGTAACGTCAAATCACCAGCAGACATGGCTTTTCACCTTCTCTCGCTCCAGTCCCAGAAGATTGTGTCGGAGCAGTCTATTTCCAAATCTGGAAAACTAGAACGCCAAGCTTAACGGTGGTTTCCACCTTACCTTTCAAGACACTCGCCGGTGGTTTTGGGACTTCCAAGAGAGTTAAACCATTGTCCAACGTTCACATTACAACGGATACTTTCGAGTGACTCGAAAGCTTCTATCAACAGATCCACAGAGGACTCTCGGTCAGCAGATGAAGATAACGGCTACTCTGCCCGGTTATCTATAAATAGAAGCCACTTCACAAGACTTGAAGGTTGCCGAACATATTGTTAATACACATACTTGCTCAAAGTCTTTGTATACATTCTCAATCTTCTACTTACAACTCCTACTCGTAATTTATTACTTTCGAGTTGTAAGATCTTGTACTCGATTACAAACTCTTTCTTACATTCCGTGTAAGGTTCCTTGACTAAGTCTGTAAGGGTTAACTCAGCTTAGTTGTCCCCAGCTGTAAGGGTTATCTCAGCTAGGAAGTACTAGATCGGATAAGGGAATTTCGAGTCTAGGAAAACTTGTATAGAGTTGTCTAAGGGAGAACTCGGGTTCGGTCGGTTCACGGTATTTTGTGGACTCAAAATAGTGGATTTGACTTCGTGTCCGGATTGACACGGTCCGTGGTTTTCTCGCCCCGGGAGGGTTTCCACGTAATTTCTAAGTGTTATCTTTCCGAGTTCATTCTAGACTCATATAGTCATATTACTCCCGCTTGACTTGCTTACTTATTCATGATTGCATTTACGAGTCCAAACTTTTCGACCTTGTTGTTTGACTCGGAACCCGACTCTGTCTCTTCGTTAACAAAAGAGCTAACGTTTTCACGAAAAACTTCCATCACCCTATTCACCCCCTCTAGGGTGACTCGGACTCTCCCCGAGCAAACCTTCATCTTACAATGATGTAAAATATAATACAAAGAGTACTCTTTTTTAGAATTTGTGTCAAAAAGTTCATCTCTCGTCTTGAAACTCGGTGGTATAAACGGATTTCAATGTTTATGTCAAATGGGAAATCTCTATATACCCAAATTCATGATTTTGTAATAGATTTAGTTATGTGATTGTCTTTATGACGATATTGTTTGCTCGGAGTGTTGTATCGGTAACCTGGACAACATATATACATCATATTTGCTGCCCACGCTACCAATGTACAAACTCCAAGCAAGCAATATATTCATAAAAACAAACACATAAATCAATCTACTAAAATGCATAAATTTGGGTAAATAGAGATGAACCATTTGGCATAAATATTGAAATTATTTAAACTACAAAGTTTCAAGAGGAAGAGATGGACTTTTGGTATAAGTACTGAAAAAGGAATACACAAATAAGACATCTCACCAACAATCTCTATTTCCTTTGTCATTGTCCCAAAGTGATGCTCCTCTCATGAATACATTGCTTGGAGTTCTTATCCACATAAAAACTAAAGAAAGTATTAAGAAACAACTTATCCACAAGAAACATAACAAACATAGAAGGATCATAAATTAGAAAGGGAGATCAATGCTAACATTTGGTCGTTATTCTTGCTCCCGCTTCTCAACGAGGAACTTCATGGTATAAATCACTTTGAAGGTTTGCTCATGGAGAGGTTAAGTTACCCTAGAGGGGGTGAATAGGGTGATGGAAGATTTTGGAAAATCAAAGTATTGTGCTCAACAAAGACTTAGAAAGCAATTATGAGTCTAGATTGGAGTCATAAACAAATAAAACACAAAATAGACATAGAAACCCTCCTGGGCGGAAAACCATGGACAGTGCTAATTCAAGCACCAAGTCAAATCCACTATTTTGAATCCACAAAATACAAGGACTGACTCCTTACGAATTGCTTCCTTATACAATTATATTACAAGTTTTCTAGACTAAAAAATTCCCTTATCCGATTTAGTACTTCCTAACCGAGGTGACCTTTACAGACTAGGGAACAACCGAGTTGAGTCAACCTTTACAGCTCGGTCAAGGGACTTAACAGAGAATTGAAAATGTAGAAGTGATTGCAATACTTTCTATTTACAACTCGGAAAGTGAGAACTTAAGAACTAGAGTTGTAAGCTAAAGATTGAAGAGAGTATGCACTGAGTAAGTGACTAGCGGTTATTTCGTCAATCTTCAAGTCTTGTAGAGAGGCTTCTATTTATACACAACAAGACAGAGTAACCGTTGAGACTGGTTCTGGACTTGTAAGTTTTGTTAGTTGTTGTAACAAGTAGTCCGAGTCACTCGGAAAAAGAGTCGTTGTAATGTGAACGTTGTGCTTTGGCCCTTGGCTCGAAAAGTAATCCATCCCACCCGTTGTGACTGAAATCTGGGGTAAAAACAACCATTAGACTCAAAGTTAATGTTTACCGAATTTAGAAACAAACAACCCCGACATGGTCTCTAAGCCTTATACGTAAAATGTGTTTTTCTGTCTACTGGTGTTTAACGGTAAGTCGGTTGCTTTTGCTTTTCAAAATAAGATTAAAATACTTTAATCAACTTGCAAAGCAAATCAAAGTGGTACTTGAAGTATAAAAATGCTACGGTCCAAGATTAGATAGAGATAATAATTAATTCATAATAATTAAGTGCTTAATTATCTTTAACCTAAAAGAATGGAATTTTCCGAGTCTAACAGTCAATAGCTTCAAATTCCATCTTGAGTTAATCCTTCAAATGATCAAGTTATTAAGAATGAATAATCGGAATGCATAAACTTGATCAAGTAAATAATATCATTTAATAAAACTGACTTAGAAGATAGAATTAATGCATTAATTCATTTTCGATTAGAACAATAAGTCGAGTACTCGGAATATGAAGTGTTTGAGAAATTATTTACTCATGCTATGTTTTTGAGTTATGTTTGAGTGGGTCGAAACCCAGCTAACAACGTTATACTCAATAGATGGTTTCTTAGTGGGTAAGAAAATAATGAAAACTTACGATTAAGCTTCTTAAAGACTTAGAATGACTTGAAATCAAAACCATAGAGAGATAGAGAGTTATACGTGAGTCTTCAATATCCCCCTTTTTAAGAAAGGCATTACATACATAAGATAGAAGCTAAGAGTGCAAAGAGTTAAATTTCCATTGCATTTTGATTATAGCGGAAATATCGAGTATTCCGATCATATATAACTCGGAACATATGTATCGAAGTATCGAGTAGTAATAGAGCATTCATATGAAGAGGTTATGAACAAGTATTAGAATAGTGATAAAATATATCGAGTCAAGATAAGATATGAAGGATATAACTCATATATGCTCAAAAATAAAGAAATTTCATTTAAACTCGAAAATATCATACAAAGATGCTTAAAAAAACTTAAGAAAGAACTCCCCTGAACCAAACAACCAAACATCTATATTTTTCTCTCCCCTATGCATTTCATCAAAACAAAAACATAGGGAGGAATAATCATAAAAGTACAAACATGTTGGACAAAAAGAAAAGTTTGAAATTAAGGAGGAAGAGCAGTGCGAGTTGATGTAAAATAACGAAGGCCTTGTCCGTGTCTCGTAGCCTTGAGTAGATGCAGCTAGGTGAGGAGGCAGGAGCGAGAGGCAAGTCGGGGATTTGAAGTGCACTCCGTGAAGCGGAGGTTGTACATCCTCTAGTTCTTCTTCCGGGCCCTCAGCCTCTTCGGCTTGAGGCCGTGGTACCGAGGAAGGGGCCTTAAACCGGCCTTCATCGCCAACCTCTTTTAAGGCAAATTGAGTGTGATTTGAGGAGATCACCTCAGGTTCTTTCTTGCCTTGACCCTCAGCTGGGGCTGCTCCAGCTTTCTTCTTCTCCTTCGGCTCAAAGTTAGAAGAGCTTGAGGACTCCGAAGGTGGTGCTTCTTCATATGGTTCTAAGTCCTCGTAAGCTTTGGATCTTCTCTCCTAGAGGCGGAGAATCCGATCTTGTTGGCGCTTGATCACCTCCTTGAGCTCACCAACCAAGGCTTGACTCCGGTCAATTTGGCGTTGAGCCTTGCTTTGGAACTAAGTTAGAATCGCCATAAAAGCCTCGGAAAGCTCGCTAGAGTTGATCGCAACTCTTTGGCCGGAGCAACAAATTGAGTAGCCACCTTCGAAACAAGTCGAGAGAAGGGGCAGGCTGGGAGGATGAAGGTCCAATAGTAAAGAGGAGGCTCGGAATCTTTCCGAGTCCGAGGAGGAGGAGGAGCAGGGGCAAGTTCGAAGTATGAACCCAAACACCACCTTGTATTTCTTGGTGTCCTAGTCCAATGAGCTTACCTCTGCCTATGCAGACGGCTAGCTCTAGAAATTTGGTAGGATCGAAGGGAGATCCACCTTGAATTGAAAAAGATAGCAGAAATAAGAGCTCCAAAGGGAAAAGGAGGCTTCTTCTTATCCGAAGGAACGAAGCAATCTGTTCGAAAATGAAAGTGAATAGGCCAACCTCATACCCTTCAATGATATCGTAGAGAACCTTAAGAATTGTTGTTTAGGTTCTCTTTAGAGGGGTAGAAGGAAAAGAAAGTCCTCATCAAGTATGAAACAAAGAAGTCTTGCTTCTAAGGTCATTTGAGTCACATAAAAGTTCTTTCTAGACTTAGGAAATTCTTTGGCATATTTGTCAAAGAAGTCATCTCGTGACTTCATTGAATGGAATAGGATTGGAATTCAAGAAACGACACTTCACATTAAAGAGATTGTGAAGGAGGGCAAGATTGATACGAATTATCTTGCTTTGAACAATAGAAGAGATAATGTTATCTGTTGTTGTCATGTGAAAATAGAACTCAGTGACGAGTTTTGGATTGTTATAGTCGTACAAAAACAAATACTTGAACATACCTGTGTTGAGAGTGGATTTGATCGAAGAAAAGTGGTGGTAGAAAAGAATTTCTCATCTATGAAGTAGTGCTTAGACATGATGAGTTTTTGGTCATCGTCAGTAGGGGCTTTGCCCTTAGATGGATCCTTTTAAGGATTCTCGGAGCAAGTAGATTTGGTTCGAGCCTTCTTTTGTTCTTGAAACTCCTTCCATAGCACTTCCTCTCTTAGGCATAGTTGAGAGAGATAGAGAAAGATTGAGAATAAGAGAGCGAAGAGAGTAGAATGAAAAGAGAGAGAGTTGAGTGTTTGAGTATGAGAGAAAAGAGAGCGGGAGTGAGAGCAAGAAATAGGAAAATGAACGAATGAGAATAAAGCAAGTGCTATTTATAGAACAAGAGCTTTCATTAAACAAAAGCTTTTCCGACTCAACCCTCAAAGTAGCGATTATTAGACCGTTGAATGTCCCGAGTGTGTAACGGCTAGCTTGAAATTGCTTCTTTCTAATGACTAGGTCTCATACCGTTCACGTGCCGAGTGAGAAAAAGAGATTTTCGAAAACATTTCTAAGATTATCCATTGATCTACAGATAATCTCAAATTTTTTATGTCCATTTTTCTCATAAACCGATTCTCGACTCGGTGATGTGTCCGAGTGACTCAAAACACACTCGTAAAACTAATAACTCATAGCTTAGTCTCATCATGATTCAACTGATCCATTTCTTATTCTCTCAAAGCATATAACAATCAATTAGAAACAGAATAACTCATGCAATAAATCAGATAATCATGCATTTAACGAGGCCAAGTTCATTCCTAATAAAGAAAAACTGATATAGAGTTTCATTAGTAGCTCCAAATATAGTGTCATCAACATAGATTTGAATAATAAGAAAATCAATCCCCTTGGTTTTTGTAAAAAGGGTTTTGTCAATGAGACCTCTCTTGAAGTCATTTTCAACCAAGAAATTGCTTAGTCTTTCATACCAAACTCGGGAGCTTGTTTCGGACCATACAAAGCTTTTTGCAATTTGAAAACATGATTTGCAAATTGAGAGTTTTCAAATCCAAGGGGTTGCTTAACATAAACTTCTTCTTGAATATAACCATTGAGAAATGCACACTTAACATCTATTTGATAAAGCTTAATGTTCATGCTAGATGTAAATGCTAAGAAAATTCTAATTGCCTCAATCTTAGCAGCGAGGTGCAAAGGTTTCCCCACAATCAATTCCAACTCCTTGGTGATATCTCTAAGTAACTAATCTAGCCTTATTTCTGACTACCAATCCTCCCTCATCCAGTTGTTCTTGAAAACCCATTTGGTTCCTATTATTGGGTGGTCGAAGGTCATTTGGTCGAGTCCGGACTTGGTTTCTTTTAAATTGAGTTAATTCTTCTTGCATGGCCTCTACCCATTCAGGTTCAAGTAGGGCTTCTAGTACATTTTTAGGTTCAATTAATGAAATGAATGCTGAAAATGCACATAGATTTTGCAAAGAAGAACATGTTGTTACCCCACTATTAATATCGGAAAAATTGTTCTTAGGTGTGTGATTGGATGTATATTTGAAAGCTTTACCTGTCCTCTCGATTTACCAAGTTTGTTGGTTGAATGGTTTGATCTTCAATTGGTTCCTCTTGTTGAGCATCTTCATTTGCTTGTCCTTCATCGATCTCGAGCTGGCTCATTCCGAGTTAGCTCATTTTGAGTTGCTTCGGTTCCTTTGTTTTGGTTCATTTTGAGCTCGGCTTCTACTATATCATCTTCATCTCGATTGAGCTTAAGATCCGAGAAAGTGGATTCACTTATCCTACCATAATCAATCTCATCAAAGACAACGTGGATACTTTCTTACACTTTGTTAATTCTTTTGTTAAAAATTCTATAAGCTTTATTATGAGATGAATAACCCAAAAATATACCTTTATTTGACCATGCATCAAACATAGTCGGATGTTCCTACCATTATTATGTAAATAGCATTTACATCCGCGTGGTTTGAAGTAGAAAATGTTGGGCTTAATTCCCATGTACAACTCATAAGGTGTCTTCTTCAGAATGGGTCCGATGAGGCATCCGTTCGGTGTGTAGTTTGAGGTGTCGATCGCCTCGGCCCAAAAATAGTAACGTAGATAATTTTCAATCATCATTGTCCTTCCTATTTCTTCAAGTGTTCTATTCTTTCTCTCCATTACACTATTCTGTTTTGGAGTCCTTGGTGCTGAGAAGTTGTGGGAGATGTTGTTATTGTCACGTAAGTCCGGAAAATGCGAGTAAGCGAACTCCCTTCCATGATTAGTTCGAATTCTCCTAATCCGAGTCTCCGGGTCCACTTGAATTTTCCTTCAAATCTTAGTGAACTCTTTGAATGCTTCATTGTTGTTTTTTCGAAAACACACCCAAGTAAATCGTGAGTAATCATCAACAATAACTAGAACATATGATTTACCTCCTAAGCTTTTGACAAGAATTTCACCACACAAATCCATATGGATCAATTCAAGAACTTTGGATATAGATAATGTCTTGAGTGGCTTAAAAGATTATCTTACTTGATTTCCTTTTGTGCATGCCTCATAAATTTTATCTTTCTTAAATGCACAGTTAGGTAAACCCCTAACTAATCCATCGGATGCAAGCTTCTTAATAGTATGCATGCTGATATGGCCTAGTCGGTGATGCCATGTCCATGAACCATCATTCAAAGATGATTTTAAGCATGATAACTCTTGACTAAAATCTGAAAGAGGAATGGTGTAAGTGTTACGTGACCTCATACCGGATAGCTTTGTCTCTTTGGTGACTACATAAAAAATGAAGCAGTTGGTCCGAGTGAATCTTACCTCTTCACCTTTATCACATAATTGTGAGATGCTCAGAAGGTTGTACTTAAGCCCTTTGACAAGGTAGATTGGACTAGTTGAATTATCTCCTTGACCAATCCTTCTAATTCAAACTATCTTACCTTTGCTATTATCTCCAAATGTGACTTTTCCTCCTTTCATTTCTTCTAACTCTAAGAAGAGTCTTGAGTCTCTAGACATATGGCATGAGCAACCACTATCTAAGTACCAATGACCCTTTCCTTTCAGAGTGACCCGCAAAACAAAAACAAACTAACCTTTCTCACTTCCTCTTACAAACCTAGTAACAGTTTTTACTATGGTCCTTTCCTAAGGAAGAGCACTTTTGAGAACCCAAATTTGAATAAATTTGGGTTTGGTTTGATTTGAGTTTTCTTTCTAGAGAATTGAGTTTGTGTCTCTTTTCTTTAAAAACCTCTCTTTTTGTAAATAGGTTGAGAAGACTTTTTCATAAAAACTGGTTTGAGCTCAGCCCCTTTTCTCTCGTGAATGAATAGGACCATGCATAGAATTCTTGAACTTAATAGATGTGGAATCAGCTTTTAAAAAGATTGTTGTAAGAGTTATCTTTCTCTTCAAGCATTGTATCCAAGACCTCCTTTTCGAAATGATATACACTAAGAGCCAAGTAAAAGATCAAGGTTTTTCGACCTTGAGTGAGTTTTGTAACCAACTCTTGAGATTTATTGAGCTTCTATTTCAGTAGCTCATTCTCTATTTTGAGGCACTCGGACTCGGTCTCATTATCTTGAGTACCGGTCTTAAGCACTTTCGCATTTTGTCTCAAATTTTCTAATTCCTTTTTCAAAGTGATGATCTTAGTAGTAAGAGACTCTAGTTGCTTTTTGAATTCAAAAGAATTAGAATTGGACTTTTCGACCAAAGTAAAAATATATCTAGCTAGATCAAGTTTGGAAAAATTGAGGAAATAGTTAATTACCTCCCGAGGATCTGTCTCCTCAACATCCGAACCATCACTGTCTCGACTCAAATCCAGACTTCCGAGTATGATAGTGCCGACACTTTGAGTCATTAGAATCATCATCTTTTTCTAAATCATCATCACGCTAGGCAACCACCATAGCCTTTTTCTTCCTTCCGTCCTTCTTTCTCTTTGGACGAGTCCTTAACTATGTGCTCCTTGCTCGCGACACTCAAAATATCATAAATTCTTAGTTAAAGACAAATTCGAAGAGGATGAGTATTTACCTTTCTTGTCTTCCTTGTAGAACTTCGCTTTGGCCTCTTTTGCCACTTTTTGTATTTTATCATCTACTTAAAACCTCGGGTAATGAGTGCCATGTGATCTTCTTCGAATCCGAGGAACTCGGACTTTGTCGTCTCGTCTTCCGAGGCCTTGAGTGCAATGTTTCTTTTGGTATCGACCTCGGTTTCCCTTCTTCTAGGTGCAACTCATGAGTGAGTAACTTCCCAATGGGTTCATCCGGCTTCAACCGAGAGAGATCTTGAGCTTCCTCAATTGCTCTGTCACCTTAGGACCCCATTTCTCTTGGGTAGACTCCTTAGGATTTTTCTCACAACTTCTTCGTGAGATATTTTCCTACCTAGAGACTTGAGATTGTTGACAATCTCAGCTGAAGCGTATGTACATCCGAGTGATGTTATCCTCGGGCTCCATTTTGAATAGCTAGTACTTGTGGAGAAACTCGCTTATCTTTGCTTACTTAACTTGATTGGTTCCTTCATAAGTGTTGACCGAGTGTATCCCAAACTTCTTTGGTTATGTCACGAGTAGACACTCTATTGTATTTTTTAAGTTGATAGCACACATCGAGTGTTCATGGCCTTGAAGTTCTTCATGAACTTCTCATTCTCTTCGATGGTGAACTCAAACTTCACCTTAGGTACCGATTTTGTTTCTTCCATCTTCATAGGAGTGAAGTTCCCATGTTGGGTGATGTTTCGGACCTCCTCATCACGAGTCCTGGATCACTACTAGAAATTAGATTTATAACAACGATACTTTAACGACGAATCATACAATTGGTCGTTAAAAATTACTAATAACGATGAAATTAATTTTTCGTCGTTTAATTTTATCAAATTAACTATCATTGCACAACAAACAAAAAAGTTGATCATAATTACTTTTAATATGTTGGTCGTTAATACTATTAAGACTTAAAAATTTAATTATTAGTATTTCATTTTTTAAAAATAATTTAAAGAAAAAATCAAATTAGAATTTCCCTCCTAAGGTAAAATTATAAGGTGGAAAATTAAATTAGCCCTCCTAACGTAACATTTTATTTTAAGTAAAAACCTGACCAAGTAAAAAAACCCTACAAAACATCTTCTGTGTCATTCGTTCAGTCCCAATCGCTCTTTCCCTCTCTGCTCTTACCCTCTCTAGTCTTCGTTCATCTCCCCCACTCACGCTGAGTCTCAATCACCGGCCACTGCCCTCCGCCCTCAATCGCCGGCCGTCGACTCACACAACTCGCACGGTCTCTCTCTCTCCGACACTCAATTGTCGACGGGCGAGTTCGTTCCCAGCGAAACCCACCCCTCTCTCGCTCTTACCCTCTCGCACAACTCTCACATTCGGCCTCTAATCGCCGGCCATCGACTGCCCTCGCCCTTCGCCCTCCTCATTCACACGGCCACCGACGTTCAATCGTCGGCCGCCGAAGCCTTGCCCTCGCCCTCGCCCTCGCCCGATCTGAATTTTTAATAGGTACTTTTATGCATTTTTTCTTGTTTATATTGAATTGTTTTATGGGTTTTTTGTTTGTGTTGAGTATGGGATCAAATTCTAGGTCATATTGATAGAATTTTGATAGAATTTTAATTATGGGTTCAGCTATGCTACTGCTAACACCTGGCCACGACTGTACTCCTTCTTGGCACTGCCTCCAGCCAACTGCTGTAGCCCCAAATTGTTGGCCTCTTTTTCGCTTTACTCATCTGAGTTTCTTCTATCTCCTAATTGGAAAATCCCTTGCTCGGTCAATCCAGGTATGAGGGTTTATGTTCTGAAAATTATCCCCTAATTTTGCGGTTGATTTCCGCTTTGATTTGTAATCTTTTATACTTTCATATGTTGTGCGATTGTGTGTCCACGATTTTGAATTTTGTTGGGTGAAATTGGAGGTTTGAAATGACTTATGACTGTTGAATTTCTTTTCCAATCGAGGGAGGTAGAGGCAGTGTAGTTTTATAAATTTTGGTAGCTTATGTCAGAATTGTGTCATTGGGTGAGCCAGGCATAATGAATAATGTTAGATAATTAAGGGAAGACAGTCAAATTAGTTTGATTGTAGTTCCACAAGGCCGTATTTGGTATTAAAGGAATCCAGGAGAAAGAGTTGTATTAAAGGAAGCCAGTCATTTGATGAGGGCATTTGTGTATTGGGCACTAATGAGAGCCCTTTGTGGGCGTCTCTTAGCTATTTGGATTTTTTATGAGCAATTCATTTGTGGTGAGAGGAGAGTTTGGCTTGAGACTTTTGTGTGAGTTGTAATATCTCTTTTGTTGATCCATCTTTTGAGTTGCTGAGATGGTTTATACTCTCTCATATAGTGGATTCATATGTAATCATCGACGTTAGTGATTTTTCCCGATTCACATTTTTCATATAATATTTTATCTTTTTTTCAATGTTGTTCTTGTCTATTATTTTCAATATTATGTGTCATACTATTCTGTTCTACTATCACTGCAAATTTGTAGGATTTATCCCTGGCATAGCGTGTGAGAAGAACCTAATTTCCATAAGTTCAGTTCTTAGATCAAGCATAGGCAGGGAGGGAGGAAGTAACATTATACCCTTGCTTAGTTGTAGAAAATTTTCAAGTTCCCTTGGGCCTAATTCATTAGGAGCATAACAGAAGCACCCACACTCACAAAATCAATACAAAAAAGCATCACTTGTAGGCCCTATACATTCACAAAGGATAGTTAAAGACAGTCGAAGGATTAAATAATATTCAGCAACCTACTATGATCCCAAACATTTAATGCAACAACCCTCCCTCCCCCTCAAAGAAAGAAAGAAAGAAATAATGACAAAATAGAAATACTTTAAAGGAAAGGTCAAATAAGATGTGATGTTCTGCATGTATAAAACAGGATATTATATAAAATATATAGACCAATGCTAAAAACATAACTTTTACTGGAATACTAAACGGAATCCTCTCCCACAATTGTTTTAAGTTTGACAACCCCCGCGGCGGCCGCTAAAAAAAGAAGAGGTCTCTCCAATGGAAGTGAGGATGTTGACAATTAACAAGAAGAGGTAGCAGGGACCTACCCAAAACTTTTCCATTAAAACTTCACAAGACATACAAATAACTCAAATGGCAGTATAATCTCCCTTCTAGAACTAGGTCTGGTATCAAAGTCAATTGACAAACAACCAACATCTCATTTTACCTATGAACCCTATTGGAAGCTGCAACCCCAAAAAAACAATTCTCAACAAGAAGAAGAATACTTAGAAAATCTAGGAAGTTAGTATATAATGCCTTTTGCAACCTTAAAGAATTCCACAGGTTTGAAGTTTGATTTGAAATGATTACTTGCATATTCATTTTTAAATTAATACGTACCGATATTCATACCCATATTTATATTCATAATGAAACCGCCAATAAAGTGCCTTGTTTAGGAAGGAAAACACAAATAATATTCTATGTACAAAATTCGAGATCATTTTGTTGATTTGAGAAATTTATTACAAATAATATTGTTATTTTATATATGATAAATAGAATGGTTAACATGGATTTCCTTCCCTTTTCAAAATGATAGTTGTCTTTTTGTCAAATCAATTACAATTCCGAGATAATGGCACCTAATAAGGATTGGATGAACATCTAAGATCATCTTAGTGAAGATCATTAAAAAGGAGTTGAAAGCCTCTTGGACTATGCCTTCACTAAATTAGGGACATAATTCATTTGTTGCCCATTTGTTGCCCATGTGTGAAATGCCTAAACATAGAGTTTGGGAATCATGAGCTAGTTCAAGGGCATCTCTTAGCTTATGGAATGGTTAAAAGGTATGCATTTTGGTATCATCATGGCGAGACATTCGGTGAGCCTAGCACTGAAATTGATGATGAAGATATAGATGAATATGATGAAATGCACGAAATTTTGGGGGATTTTTATCATGACTTAAATGTCGAAGATTCCGTTGGTCATGACAATAGAGAAGAAGAGCCAAATAACGAGGCTAAGACATTTTATAGGCTCTTGAAGGATTCAATCGATCGTGTTTACGATGGTTGTAAGTCCTTAAAAATGTCCGCCGTAGTAAAACTCCTCCACATTAAGACTCTTGGGCGATAGAGTAATGACTCATTTACCATGCTATTACAATTCTTAAAAGATGAATTGTCTGCATCATGAGTCAAATTTGCCGGACTCCTACTACGAGGCAAAAAATATGATTAAAGATCTTGGGCTTTCTTTTGAGAAAATTGATGCATGTGTGAATGATTGTATGTTATATTGGAAGGAGGATGAGATGTAAGAGAGTTGTAAGGTGTGTGGTGAATCTAGGTGTAAGATTGATAAACATAATAGGGAGGACAAGCATGGCTTAAATGGTAAAAGAATTCCTCAAAAGACATTGCGGCACTTTCCATTGAAGCCAAGGCATCATGATAAAGCAAAGAAAGATTTCATAATGAGGCATCCTACCGATTCCCTTGCATGGAAATCATTTGATGAATTGCATCGAGAGTTTGCTTCGAGCCTCGTAATATCATATTAGGCCGTGCGAGTGATGGTTTTCAACCATTTGCTAATTCTAAAACTTTGTATAGTATTTGACTCGTTCTCATTCCATATAACGTGCCTCTCGAGTTATGCATGTCTAATAAGATTGTTTCAATGCTTATTCCCGATCCCAATAGTTCGGGAATGCAATTGATATATATTTGCAACCTTTAATTGAGAAGTTAAAGGAGTTATGGGAACTCGGTGCGGAGACATATGATGTGTCCGCCAAGTGTCATTATCGACTCCACACAACTTTATTGGGGACAATTAATGATTTTCCAGCGATATGGGATGTTGTGTGGATGGAGTACGAAGGGAAAATTAGCATGTCCATGTTGCATGAAGACACTCATTCCACGAGGTTGTCTCACGGTGATAAACAATGCTATATGGGTGATCGACGCTATTTACCAATTAACCATAAATTCCGAAAACGAAAGATTTGTTTGATGGAACTATTGAATATGGTGTAGATCCAAAGCCTAGTTCAATTGGTGAAATTCTTGATCAAGATCCGAGAACCTCGTATTCACTAAGGCTCCACATATGAAACCCAAACTATCTCATGAGAAGAGGGGGATAATTGGAATAAGAAAAGTATATTCTTTCTACTCCCATATTGGAAGGACCTTTTGTTATGGCACAATTTGGATGTGATGCATATTGAGAAAAATGAGCTTAAGATCCTCCTTACGAGTCGGTGAAAAACGGGGATAAGTTGAAAATGCCTCATGCTTCATACACTTTCTCTCTTTACGAAAAAGGCATGTTTTTTCAATTCGGAAAGAATTACAAGTTCTCGATGGATTTTCTTCGAACATATCCTATTGTGTGAACATGAAGGAGACAAAAATATGTGGTCTCAAGATCCATGACAGCCATGTCATTGTGAAGCATCTCTTGCCGCTAGCATAGCATGGTCTTCTTACAGACACCCATACAAGAGGCACTAATTGAGCTATCAATGTTCTTTTTTATATTAGGTGCTAAAGAAGCGAAGATGGATGAATTGAACCAACTTGAGGCTTAAATCCCCATTACTCTATGTAAGCTAGAAAAGGCTTTTTCTCTTGCATGTTTTGATGTTATGATGCATTTGCCGATCCACATAGTTCGTGAAGTTAAAATTGGGTCTAGTCACATTTAGATGGATGTAGACAATCGAACAAGATATGTTTGAATTTAAATCCCGCACCCGCAATAGATTTAGACTAGAGGCATCAATTGCAAAGGGCCATATTGCAAATGAGTGCATGACCCTTTTGTCGAGGTATCTACCAAACATGGTGACTAAGTTTAATCGTTTTCATCGAAATTACGAAAATGAAGTTGAACATGATGGAGGCTTATCTATCATTAATCATCCTGGTCATGACCTAGGGTCGCAAAGAGTCCGATCTTCGACAAGCATGAGCTAGACGAAGCTCATATCTATATTTTAAAGAATTGTGAGGAGGTCCAACCTTTTCTAGAGTAAGCCTTACTTTCAAATTATTTTCTTTATTTTTAAATCTTGATATAACTAGATTAATTTGTTGACTTGAGTAACTTTTTTTTTTTGCTTTATTTAGAAAATACTCTAACATCCTGCCATCTAATGTTACACTTTACGAGGAGGAATGGTGTAAAAATTTTAAGGAATGGCTCAAATGTGAAATAAATATACAATATTATATTAATAAATTTTGTGAATAATGTTCTTAGGTAATACGATTATCCGAGCCGGAGAAGACTAAGAAAATGGATGATCTGCTTTCATTAGCACATGGTCCGACACAATATGTCACTTCTTTTAGTGGTTATATTGTCAATGGATATAAATTCCATACATAAGAGCGGGAGAAGAGTTTGACAACTCAAAATAGTGGTGTGGTTGTTATCGGACATACGGGTCAAGGAGATGGAAACATAGATTACTATAGGATTTTGACCGATGTGCTTGAACTACGATATTTTGGGGAAAATGAGTGGTGTTATTTCATTGTTAATGGTTCGATGTGTACGATAAGGTCGAGAGGATTAAAATTGATGAATATGGCTTTGTTAGTATTAATTGCAAACGACAATTGAAAACTAATGAGCCATATATCTTGGCTAGTCAAGCAAGTCAAGCTTTGTATTCAATCGATATGTGAAGAAAGGATGACATGTAGTTCGAATTCCCAACCACATTGCCCCACATTGCCCCTAGATATGTCATCGTTAGATGGTCCACATAGTGTTACTTACCACGAGTGAAGCAAATCAAAGTGAAATTGGAGGACAATGAACAAAGATGTAGAGGGCGAAAAAAGACATATAATTGTACTTTCATTTGTAAGTATATTATTGGTGTTCTTTGACGTTTGGTAAGTAAACATTTCTTATTTTCACTAGTTATGGTTTTTATAAAGCTCTTTGCACACTAAACACATTCATTTACTTGGAGAATTATAGGAGTAAAATTATGTTCAACGACCGAGAGAGTGTTCTTTTCATGAATGTTCTTTCTATGGTCTAATTGTGTTCTTCAAGTGAATTACTTTTTCTCCTCACACATTGTTTTCTTTTACTTCCTTCAACTTAGCTTTCCTTTCTTCATATGGTTCAACCTTGATGTACAAGGGAAGTTCCCACGACATCATCTGCTGAAGCTATTAAAGCAAGCAATGGACGTGTAGAAGTCTCAAAAAATGATTTAAAATTTAAGAGGCAAGTGTCATTATGATGCACTATTGGTTTAGTCGTATACTTGACATGTTTGTTATAATAAATGAATATTTCTTGTTTGCTTTAGTAATATTATAGGAAGATAATCTCTAATGAATTGGGTAATAAGTTTTCCATGCCGAGGATTGAGCGACACACATATTAACCGGTATGCTTGCTAGAGGTCGTGGAAAGAAATTGAATGAAATGTATGCCTCTAAAAGTCGGCATACATCTTCTCTTGGGAGGATTGATGTCTCAAAAGGTGATCTTACGAGTTCCTACTAATCCTGGCAAATCGGCTACTACGATTCTTTATTGAACTCTTCAATTCAAACTAGATCCGGTGATAGAGATCCCTTCATTCCAATTAGAAACTCCACATAGTCTCGTGCTTGGTTCTAGTGATCCCCGATTTCCCATCCGCCTCATTGGTACATGTGGATGGTTTTGAGAGTAATTGGGATGATGTTGTCCTAAGAAGCGAAAGCTATATCATCCTCGAAAGATGAAGATTTGCATATTCCACAACATGCTCGTGGTTCTACCCCGTATATTTACTTCTACAATTGAGGCACCTCTATGAGGGGATATTAATAAGACAGATTCACCTCATGTGGAGGAAGAAATGAATAGAGGTTAACCTATTCTTTTTATGTTATATTGAAATTATTTTGTTATTATTATTGTTTTAATATAACATTTGAGCTTATTTACGGAATGTGCACTTAAGAAAAGAAAGTGAAGCACTAGGAGTGTAAAAACACGAGGTCGAAAAAATTCAAAGAGATTGCGTAACTCAAACCTAGAGAGAAGCTTCCAATAGAGTTCTACAATAATCGTGCAAATTATGGTGCTTGGGTGAGACACTTGGGAATTATAGTTCGAGATACAAATATGTGCCTCCTACGAGTGCATAAATGGAAAGATATTGAGGATAGAGACTTGAACACATGTGGCGTGCGATAACAATACAAGTAATTCTTTCAAAAAGTTAGTATATATCTTAATAAAGTATTTAATGCTAATGCCATCTTTATTTATTTTAGAATGTTTTCTCTAATAATGATATGGAAGTGTATTAGGAACATGATCTCGAGTCATATGTATGATTTATGGAAAAATTGGAGGTCCGATTTGAAGAGATACAATATTACAAAATCGGGAAGGAGTTTATGATAAGCTTTGGATCATGTGCTTAGTGGACTAAATAAAGATGAGTGGGAGTGGCTTGTGAAAGAGATTTATTCGAAGGGTGCCCATAAGGTTTAAGTAACACAATTATCTTTTTTATTATATAATGTTTTTTTGGTTTCATAACTAACATTCATTTTTACTAACACTTTTCATGTTACTTTGTTGAAATTGTCAACATTTAGAAAGTAAGTGCTCGAAACTCTTCAAATAGAGCGTACTATAAAAAGATAGGCTTCATACAACGTAAAGTAAACCTTATGGACAAGTTGCTTGGGACCTGGTAAATATACATTGTGCATTATGATTTTTTTTTTTGTAATTTTGCATGTAATTTAATTACCTCTTTGGTATTGCAAAAGGGTGCAAAGACCGGGAATGAGCCATTTTTCTTCAAATGTTTTGTGAAACTCACAAAAAGGGTGAGGATTTTGCAACTCCGGAGATAACTCGAAATATGTAAGTATAGTCTATTAGAGTCGTTTGACTTTCTTTGGAAGTAAAAGGTATTGATATGATTGAGTTTCGTTTTTAGGATGAAATCTAAGATGTTATAGAAAAAGACCCTTCTCTTTCACAAATCGAGGTACATTTGTTGTTTTTTTAAGACTCAATTTAAAACACATGAATTGTCATTATTGGTTGCGTTATTCTCTGACAGCCGTTGAGTATGTTGAAAGTTGTTATATTGGTTGTGTGTTGTGTTATTCTCCGGCGTGTGGTCGTTGTGTATGTTACCATATTGGTTGTGTTGTGTTATTCTCCGGCTTGTGGCCGTTGTGTACGTTGTTATCATATTGGTTGTGTTGTGTTATTCTCTGGCGTGTGGCCATTTGAGTATGTTGCTGTCATATTGTGTTAGTTTTCAGCGTGTGGCCGTTTGAGTATGTTATTGTAATATTGGTTGTATTGTGTTATTCTCCGCCGTGTAGCCATTGAGTATGTTGCTGTCATATTGGTTGTTTCCAAAATGAATTCAACTAAATCATGGTGGTTGTAATTATGGATTGTAATTATCTAATTTGATTTTATGATTATATGGAAGTATCCTTGTATTATTGTTTTTATTGTTTTTGTAAAGTGCTAATAAAAAAAATCGTTAAAGCTTGAACCACTTTTGCCTCACCTTGCAAGTGTTTCTCTGTGTCTGTCTTTATGTGTGTGTGTGTTTTTTTACTTTGGTCTGAATCTTTAAAGAAGTGTGTGTGGCCAATTTTATGATTGAGTTCTATTACACTAAGTCGCCAATTTTTATTGGAGCTTTATAGGTTGCTTCAAAACAACACATAAATTGTTGTTTCTGCTCAGTTTGGCCAATGTCATGAGACCCTTTGTCTCAAAATTTTCTAGAGGGTTTATGTTTATCCATAGTTTTAGGCTTTTAGCATTGTTGGGATATGTAATGTTTATCCATAGTTTTAGGCTTTTGGTATTGTTGGGATATGTAATGTTTGGCCAATGTGTAGGTTGTTGAAAAGGTTTTCAAATTGAAATCTCAAAGTCGGGTAATTGGTCTTGGTGGAGGAGTAAAGGCAAAAGATGTTAAGGGTCTTTATTCTACTAGAGTTGAACTTGAAGTTGAACTTAATGCTACTAGGAAAAAAAAAATGAAGTCCTTATTGATCGTTTGGCTACGGTTGAAGCGAAATGACAAATTTCAAGGTCATGTGAAGTCGGTTGAAACTAAATGGCCAAAATCAAGGAACTTCTTTCTCAACAATTATCGTTTTGAGTGATTTTTCAGGTATTTTGTGGGGTTTGAAACACGTGTATATATATCTTTTTTCTTTGTTTTGTTGTATATTCACATTAGATATATGCTTTTTGTTAAGAATTTTATATGACTTAGAATTTTTTAACTTTTATCCTTTATTTTTAGATGTTTGAAGTAACAGGATCCTCTCGTGCGAGTACTAACACTTTCATCGTTTAATTGGTTGAAGATGCAGGAACACTATCCCCCTGCCCTCTTTTTTTATATTATCTAAACGTTTACACGAACAAGTAACAATTTTTAGTTTCTACAATTATTTTGTTAAGTTTTAGGATACTTTTGATGTTACAATTATGTGCTTTGTAACAAATATTTACAAACTAATGGTTTTTATATATATTTCAAATTTGTCCTTGTTATTCTTGAATTTATTTTTATTAGTTATATAATCATATTGAATGACATTATTAATGACGAAAACAATTGATCGTTAATAATGTATGTAGTAGTGATTTTTAAAACCGAAAATATTTCGTCGTTAATCGTGCTTAGAAAAAGTCACGACAAAAAAATGTCATCGTTAATGATAATAATTATAAAATTTTAATTTTTAATTTTACAAATACACAATGAATAATTTGGTTGTTATTAACATTATTTTGGTTGTTGATAAGTTAACTTCTAACGATCATGTGTATTTTTCGTCGTTATTATAAGAACGACGGAAATTTTCACTTCGTTGTTAAAACTAATAATGACGAGATAACGACGAACTTTTTTTGGTCGTTAAAGTTTTTAACAACCATAAATCATGCTTTTAATGATCAAATTTTTCGTTGTTAGAAGTCTAATTTCTATTAGTGGATGAAGCACTCCATCATCTTCTTCTAGTGTGTGAAGTTTGAACCTTTGAACTTGGCTGGTCCGGTAAAAGATATTCTTTTATCGAACTCTCCATTATTTCGAGCCATCCGATATTTAGACCTTGGATTTGTTATATCATTTGAGAAGGTTAGACTTCTTATACCAATTGAAGGTTTACTCTTAGAGAGTTTAAGTCACCCTAAACAGGGGGTAAATAGGGTGATTGAAAATTTTTGAAAAATCAAAGTATTCTCGCTTCAAGAAAGACTTAGAAAGCAATTCCGAGTTTAGATTGGTCTCGAAACAGATAAAACACAAAATATACATGGAAACCCTCATGAGGCACAAAACCACAAACAGTTCTAAGCACCTAGTCAAATCCACTATTTTGAATCCACAAAATATAAAGACTAACTCGTTACGACTCGAACAAGATTAATGGTAGGAAGCCGATTGCTTTTGCTTTTGCTTTTCAAAACAAGATTAAAATACTTTAATTAACTCCGCAAAAGCAAATCAAAGTGGTACTCAAAATATAAAAATACTTTGGTCCAATATTAAACAAAGATAATAATTAATTCATAATAATTAAGTGCTTAATTATCTTCGACATGAAAGAATGAAATTTTACGAGTCTAATAGTCAATAGGTTCAAATTCGATCTTGAGTCAATCCTTCAAATGATCAAGTTATTAAGAAAGAACAATCGGAATGCATAAACTTGATCAAGTAAATAATTTTATTCAATAAAACCGACTTAAAAGATAGAATTAACACGAGTAATTCATTTTCACTAAGAACAATAAGTCGAGTACTCATAATATGTGTTAGAGAAATTATTTGCTCATGCTTTCTTTCGAGTTATGTCTTAGTGGGTTAGAAACTCGATTAAGAACGTTATACTTAGGGATGGCAATGGGTCGGGTCCGATTGGACCCGGACCCATTTAACTTTTTAAACTTGGACCCGGACTCGACCCGGACCCGGTGGGTCTGCAAAATTTGGACCCGCACCGGGGCCACGGGTCCACTGGTCTTAAATGGGTCTTAAACGGGTCTAGTATATTTTTATCATAAATGAGTTTAAAAATCGGTATTTTGTGCCCTATTTTAATATTATTGTAAATTTATAAGTAATTTTATTACATATAACCTCTTTAGTATTATACTAACCTATCTATCAACCAACCTATTGTACAAACCAAAAACTTAGTTCATACAAACCAAATACACCAATATATTAAACACAAAGTTCATCAAAGTTTGACACCATAAAGTTCAAAGTCCATCAAAGCTTAATAACAAATTGTGGGAAGGGTTTCCAAATTACATCGGGTCCAAATTTGTATGAATACTCGCTGCTAGAATTTTTTAAAAAATAAAATTAGTGATCGGGTCTTAAACGGGTCTCGGGTCGGGGTTGGGTCTTATTTTTGAGACACGGACCCAAATCCGGACGAGTTAGACCCATACACGACCCGGACCCATCGGGTCCAAATTTTTGGACCCAAACCCGATTAAATGCGTTGGAGTGCAGCGGGTCCAGGTCGGGTCCAGGACCCACTTCCATCCCTAGTTATACTCAATAGATGGTTTCGAGATGGTCGGAAAATAATGAAAACTTATGATTAAGCTTCTTAAAGACTTAGAATGACTTGAAATCAAAACCATAGAGAAATAGTGAGTTATACCTCGGTCTTCATACTTTATGTGAATTTATACCAAAAAATTCCTTATTGAGAAGCGGGAGTTGAGATTAGCGACCAAAAAGGGTATAAATCACTTGTTTACCCGAAAAAGCTTGCCATATATACGCCTTTGGAATCAACTATTTCAAAAGCTATATCATAGAGTTTTGGTTGATTTACAAAATTTAGGTACCTAAAGCAATAACTTTTTCATAAGAAACGGACCAAACATAGAAGGATTATAAAATGGGAAAGGAAATCAAAATTAACATTGATCGCTAATCTCAGACTTCGCTTCTCAACCGAAAAAGCTTTCTACCCTTCCATTGGACAACTTAATCCTTTTGATCCTCATCGAACAATGATCCGTTACATGAATGCTACAAGTCAAAAATAATGAAAAGCAAGTCATGCAGTTACTAAAACCGAGCAACAATATGGATATCCATCAATAAAAATTGTTATACAATAATGTTCTTACTCGAGTTGATATAATTACATGGTTTATGCCATTTTTTCCCCTCATTTGGATTTATCTTCAATATATACACCCTCTTGATGGTTAAACTTTAAATACAATTCTTCAAAATTGGCATCCTCATTTTCGATAGGCTTTTTCAAGGAGAATGGTGGTGTATCCTCAACAAACTTACACACATCTTTACCATCCCCACCAGCAACATGCCTCTTCCTTTGAAGAACAATAGATCACTTATCATTGGTCGGGTCGTCAACGTAGAACACTTGTCTTGCTTGGGATGTCATAACGAATTGATCCCTTTTAGCCCTTTTCTTTATAGATCGACCATCGTGAGTCTCATCTTATAAACTCGAATACCGCTGTAATTGTCAACTCATTTGCACCGAAAATTGGGCTCACGGAAGTTAGCATAGAGCTCCCATATCTCCTCAATGACTCCATAATATGACATCTTAGCTACAATAGGATTTTTGACCTTGGAGCTGGAAACATGAAGTGTATGAGTCTCCAATGTGACTCCACTATTTTGCACAGAGTGCTCATATTGTCCTGGCTTTTTGTGTAGAAAGAGCATCCATTGATGTCATACCCACGGTAAGATATGACTTCCAAGCTGTTACCCTCTAGCCAAGCTTACTAATATTTGCGAGATATGTTCTCGTGATTCTTCCAATTGGCTAGTGATGACACTATCTCCGAACCAATTGATAAATGTGCGATTATAATGAGTCGGTGCCCATGTCTTAGTTTTTCCTGCGATCTGTCTCCTTATGAGGAATTTGTTCTCATTAATGAACGATTGCACTTCATCGTTGTTTTGTAGAATATAAAGATATGCTTGATCCCTCATATCCCGACTGATTGTTAGAACCATCGGCCCCAGTTTCCTCTCGCCTAACAATCTTCCCCATAAATTGATGTTTTGGAATACCAACAACTTCCATTTGGGGGTAGTATTCACAAGCTGAACGCAACACACTTCTCGGTTGTGTATGCCTCAACAATGCACGCTTCCGATCGGTACCAATTTCTAAAATACCCTTTGAGAATTTTCATAAAATGTTCAAAAAGGTACATCCATCGGTAAAAACACTGGGACATAGAATCGCACTTCTCTTACTAAATGGATAATTAGGTGCACCATGATATCCAAAAAGAAGGTGGGAAGTACATATCAAGTTGGCATGTTGGCTTCATTTTCATCATACCCTTTATCTTCTCGTATGCCATTATTCACATACTTCTCTTCCCCATGCCATATGCACACCTTACAAGTTGTGTCAAACGCATGCCGAGATAGTGACCTTTATAACCTTAGGGAGCAATCTTGAGGAGTTAAAACACCTTAAACACATACGAAATATGGACTATTCTCCAAATTTGGTTGCATGTTCGATGACAATCTCTAGAAAGTTTTTAACACCATCACAATATTCTACACTCCTCTTACTACTATAAACCCACGCTCTATCCATACCTTACCCATAAACACGATAAGCAATTCACCACATATAGTTCGAAAAGTGTACATACTTTCATCATTTAATTACGCACAAATAATATGACACGAGCCTAAGCTCCTTCTATAAGGATAGATGGTCTTAAACCCATTCATGAATAATATGACCCTAAACCGTGTAGCAAAATCTTATCATACATTTAACTTAACTCGGCAGCATTTCCCTTAGTCTTTCAAGTACAACACACGCAATCGAAGTGGCTAATGTGTATATCCTAATTTAATTGTATGGTAGCATAAATAAAGATATACACATCAAATCCATCATCTTCATAATTGCACCCGAAGAACAAGAGGGAAAATGAGCACTTTGATATATTGTCAAATTTATGATAAGATTATAACCACACAACCTATTATCATATTATCCTCAAACTGTCCCATACGGACAATTCGAAAACTTATACATACCAAGCTAAAATCTTGAGCACTATACGTACACTTATGCACGTACGTACTCGCGATCTAGAATAACTTGTTATGTATAAATTTTTGAGCGGGTTCTCTAAGCTTATGAAATGCATTCGATAATTTTATGAAAATTATAGATTGGTAAGAAAAATAAGCACAATTATAATCAAATAAGCATGCCATTTATCAAATTATATGAAAACAAAAAAGATGTTACTTAGTATATATTCCTAACACGAGACCATTGTTGTAATTTGTTATTTTTTTATAGTGGTTAAATTTATCTTTTTTAAAATACAAAAAGGTATGTATATATAATATATGGTTTCCTTTTTGTTCCAATTTTGATGTATTATACATTATCATAAATTAGAAATGAGTTTTTTGAAGTTTTACATAATGCATAGCACAATTAATATGAATAAAATGTTGAGGTCATCCCATTAATTCGCCCCAAGACATAATTAGAACCGGATTTCCCATAACTCTTGTTGTTTTTAACAATGAGGATGGGTTCGCAAGGCAAGACATAGAGTCTAGTTAAAGCGTAGGTCGATCCATGAAGTAAGGAAAGAGGGGTAAAGGATTCATCGGAGAAAAAGTGATAATAATGACAAAAGTAGTAATAATGTCCTATTGTTTATCACCTTTTTCTCCAATGAATCCTCTACCCCTCTTCCCATTCTTCGTGGACCAACCTATGCTATAGATAGACTCTATGTCTTTCCTAGTGAACTCGACCTCATTACTAAAGAAAATAAGTGTTATGGGAACTCCGTTTCTAGTTATGTCTTGGGGTAGTTAAAACAAATTAAATGGATGGCCACAACATTTCATTCATATTTCATTATTATCTTATGAATTACGTAAACTTCAAAAAAATCATGGCCTCTAGTTTACGATCATGTATAATACAACAAACTTACAATAAAAAAGAAAACGGGAAATTTAGATTGGATAAATTAGTCCCGCCCCAACATCACCTCATCAAAATAAACAAATTTGATAACAAATTTATCTTTATGACAAGTTTTTGGGGAGATCCCTATATCCAAAAACCTTTTCAATTTTTCACATTTTCACCTTTATATTTTCTCCCTTTTGATCCTTAAACCCTAAACCATAAATATTTCAATTTCCTAAACCCTAAACCACAAATTTTTCTATTTCCCCAAACCCTTTACCATAAATATTTCTATTTCTCTAAACTCTTACCAAATTTGGATATTTATTTTGATATTTGGATAAATGAGTCCATCCCAACATCACCTCATCAAATAAAAAAATTTGGAAACAAATGTCACCAAATTCTCAATAAACGATTCATTTCAATAATCTCAACATTACCCATATTTTCAACATTCGGATAATTACCGTAAATACATTCAACATTTAACTATCTAAATTTTGCAAATAACTTAAAGCGAAAAATAAAAGAGGACAGAGATTCATATCTTAAGAACGACGACAATGGCGAGAGGGAGCGAGAAGCTTGACGGTGAAACACAATGACAGACCACCGACGACGGATACAAAACAAGAGAGGACAACTACAGACTAAAAGAGAGGAGATGAAAGAGTGAGCGAAATGAAATAGTCAACAAGAGGTATAACAAGCAAGAATAGCTTACCGGCGACAAGTATTAGACCGAGCGGATCTAGATCCGAGGTAGTAGTGACTAGAGGGAACTATGAAGGGCGATAAAACCGAGAGTGGAGAGCATATGAAATGGGTGTGGAAAACAACATATACCTGTTCTCGAATTTTTAGAGTGTATTTGGAGACATATTTGATGACGCTTCAATGGAAGAATTGTCATCAAATGTGACTATGACTACTTGTTCTTTGAAAGAACCATCGTCAAAAGGTTATCGCTCAATCTATGACGATGGTTCACCGAAAGAACCATTGTCATAAGTGTTATACAAGGCCTCTTATTTACAAAATGCTACCGCCTCATTTTTTATGATTGTTTGTCCTTTTAACCGTCAGTAAATCGATCGTAATAAAAAGTCATATCTCGTAGTATTGCCTTTTTTTGGATTTTTGATTTGTTTTGCCTCAATTTTATTTTTATTTTCAAGTATGCTGCTTGAATTTCCCTTAGTTACGTACCAGGATAGGTAGTAGGCTTATCCTTATTGTTAATAAATTAAAAGGCAAGTTATATGCTTACTCTTATGCTTTATTTGAATTTAATCGCATCTTGTACAATCAACAAACGCCAAAAGTGAACCTCCCTTGAAGACATAATAAAATTGATCCGAAAAATAAATATGGACCGCCCCTAAAATTTCACGGAAAAAAATTACTGGTCTCGCCTATTGTGGGTCTGCAGCTGGATGGCTAATTGACCTGGTATGGGCTGAGCTGGTCCGGGTCAATTTCGTGCTGGTTTGCTTAATGATGTGCTAATCATAATTTTTTTTCAACTGGTCTAGGTTAGTGTACCGAAATAACTCTTCACCATCTAAATCCTTCAATTTCACCGACCCTCCCAAGTATGGTCCTTGTCACTTAGGTCTAATTTTATCCCTTAGGTCCTGGGTAGTTGCTCTAATTTCCTTAAAGACCATATCATCTACAGTCAAGTTGCAGGTCTTACCTTTTTATTAAATACTATTGATATTCGTGCTTGGTATATTTGGACATTATGTAAAGCTCATAAACATCGCTTATCTAGTAGAATCAATTCTTCACACCTGGATTTTGCCAAGTTTGCTTCTAGCATCCGGCTTTCAACTATGATTCTTAACGAACGGATACGGATCTCTACTGGTAGTACTACTTCCATGCCACACACTAGGGAATAAGGAGTTCCTCCCATAGAGGTTTTGATTGACGTACTATGCCCTCATATGTCAAATGGTAATTTATTAGGTCAATCCTTATAACCGATAGCCACTTTTTCTATGATCTTACGGATTTTCTTATTGGCTGCCTCAAGTGCTCCTTTGGTCCGAGATTGATATGGTGAAGACTTATGGTGCTGGATCTTGCACCTTTCCGAGTATGCTACTTCTTTCTTAAAATGACTACCGTGATCACTTATCAACTCATGTGGTACCTTATAACGAAATATGATATTACGGGTCAAAATTTTTTCCACATACTTCGACGTGATGATAGCATAAGATGTAGCTTCTACCCACTTTACAAAGTAGTCAATTGCTACTAACACAAATTTATGCCCTCTCGTTCCTTTAGGAGTTACTTTACCGATAATGTCTATTCCCTAGGATAAGGATGGCCAAGGTGATGTAAGCGTGCCAAGAAAGAAGGTGGTTGATGCTATAGATTCACCTATACTTGACATTTGTGGCATCTTTTGATGAAATCATGGAAGTCTTCTACCATAGTCGACTAGTATTACCCTAGTCTCTTGAATCTTTAGAACCAACATTTTTCCATTCATGTGAGGTCCGTATTCTCAACCATGAACTTCGGACATTATGTGATCTCGCTTCCCTTGATTGGCGTAAAGTAAGCTAACCCATATGTCGGTTTTCTTATATCGTTTTCCTTAACTTAGAAAATATTGAGGAACTAGCACATGATATGCTCGCTGGACTCTAGGATGGGACCCCAATGGGTATTCCTAGCTTTCCGTGTATCGGTAAATGTCAAAGTACCAATTGGTTTGGTCGATACTAAATACTTCTATGTGTAGATGTATATGGAGGTTGACTCCTCCACTTTATGCAAATAGGCATTGAGTGAATACCACTAGAATGTTGATTATGGATGCTAGTTTAGCTAAGGCGTTTGTAAACCGATTATCATCTTTAGGAAGTATAGGAAATATTATCAAAATGTTTAGCTAATTCCATTAAATACACTTGGTAGTGTGCCAAGATTTCACTTTGTACCATCCATTGTTGCGAGATTTGATTAATGATTAGACTCGAATCTCTGTAGACTATGATGTTCTTAAGCCCTTTTTTTTTGCAGCTTGTAATCCTATAATAAAAGCTTCATACTCTACTACATTGTTGTTGAACTCAAAGTCTAACTTAGTCTGAAATAGGAGTATGTTCTCCTTCCGGTGAGACCAACGAATTCCTACTCCAAAGCCCTTCGATTAGAAGTGCTTGTCAAAATACATGGTCCACATGGCTACTTCTACTTATAGTATCTCTTTCTCCGAAAAGTCGAATTTCTCATGTTGTGCTTTGTCGGTTGGTAGCTCTGCCAAAAATTCGAAACAACTCTCTCTTTAATAGCCTTTTGTGGGAAATATTTGAGTTTAAATTCTGATAACATTACCATCCACTAAGCTATTTTGTTGCTAACGGATGCCTACTCCCGAATATACTTGATCGGATCCATTAGCACTACTTGTACCAAGTGGATTAGCATGTAGTGTCTAAACTTCTTAGTAGCCCAAACTAAAACTAAAGATGTTTTGTCTAAGGGACTATGCCAAGTTTCATACTCTAAGAATTTTATGCTTAGGTAGTACACTACATATTTTTTTTCTCATCCCGTTGAGCTATCATGGCCCCCATTGCAGCTTCTATAGTGGCGAGATATAACCATAACGGTTTTTCGGGTTGTGGTGGAACTAAAACCGATAGATTGGCCAAGTACATTTTCACCTTTTTAAATGCTACTTGGCATTCCTTGTCCCAAATAGGCTTTGCTCCTTTTTGAGCTTCTTGAAGATCGATTCACTTGCTATAGACAGTTTTGATATAAAATGACTAATATACTAAAGACGTCCCAGGAAACCTCATACCTCCTTCTCGGTCTTTAGCGGCAAGCATCTCCTAAATAGCTTTGATCTTGGATGGATCAACTTTAATTCCTCTTAGTATAACCACATAGCCTAATAACTTTCCCGATGTTACCTTGAACGCGTATCTCCGAGGGTTAAGGCTCATGTTATACTTCCGGAGTCTCTCGAAGAACTTTCCGAGGATAAGTACCCGACCCTATCTTTGGAATTGATGATAATATCGTTGATGTATACCTCAGCTTCCTTGTGTATCATGTCATGTAACAAAATCATAGATATTCTTTGATACGTGCCCCAACGCTTTTCAACCCAATTGGCATTACTACATAGTAGCACATCCCCCATTGTAACGCCCCAAACCCATAATCACCGGTTTTAGACTAAGCAAGCCGCTAGCCGATGATTAGCGCAGCGGAAAGTAGGTTAGGGGCATTACCGCCGCCCTTACCGAGAGGAAAGGGCAAGGCTATAACAATAGATACATTTCTAACCCTGGTTACATAACATGCGATTCGGATCATATATGCTTAAGACATGCGAGATTCTAAACTTACCAACTTGCCGGAAACATAATGACATCAATTGCTCATGAATTCAATCAAACATGCTTCATTCGTCTTTCTACTCAAGTAAGTCATAGAATCATTCATCATGCAAATCATTCATCATGCAAATCATTCATCACGCAAATCATATCTCGGTTCTTATCGTATTCATCTCATATGAAATCGGGATTCGTTTTTCTTTTCATTCTTTTTCTTGAGTTCAATCATGCATTTCATAAATCATCGATTCATTCTTTCTTGTTCGTCGTGCATGATCATTCGATTCTTCATATCATAATTCTTTTAAGTCTTCTTAGTTCGAATGGAAAGAAGATTTATGTTTTGCTCTAAAGACCCATTTCTTGGAGCTAAAATAATTCGTGGGCTCGGTTCACGGAGGCATATAATTCGTGGCCTCGAGGCAAAACAATTCGTGGCCTCGAGGCGGCCTCCCTTCCCCGAAGGACGCATACTGTCAATAATTCTTGGAAGCAATTCAATTCGTGGCTTCGGGTTGACGAGACACTTCTATGGCCATAGCTTCAGAGGGTTCTTTAATTCGTGGGGTCTTAGATCAATAACACAATCCTTTCTCCCTTCTTTAGTTCTTTATGTTCCTTAACTTCTTATTACTTATACATAAGATATACTTAATTCATATAATTCATGCTCAGCCGTATGAAAATCTTCAAAACATGCAATTCACATAAGCAAGTTCCAACTCAAGTATAATCAATTCATTTCACATACGCATGCTTATGTCATTTACAATCGATGTAATTCGGACAAACACATAATCACATAAACATGTCAAATAGGATTCCTAATTAATGAACTCATCATTTTCGTGCTCGCGTAATATCGTGTATAGGTGGTTAATGGTTCTATAACTTTCCATGATCGATATATATCTCTTAATCTAGCCACATAGCTTCTTAAATTTCAGTTCTCGATTCGATTACTCATTTAGTTCTGATTTTGCTCAAAACAGGACATTTTCACTTAAAAATTGCATATCTCCCAATCTACTCATCCAACACATACCAAAATTTATAGGAAATTCTCATAAATTATCAGGAAGCTGCAGTAAAAATTTTAGGAATTTCGGGCTACACATGACAAGCACAATAATGCAGACAGCAGGCTTTATTCGATGAAAAATCTGCACTAAATCATGAATTCAATTTTCTCGATTTTTCTCACTAAACCTATTCAAGCTATTTTCATCAAATTCTCAATATACAGTTCAACAATCATGCTTAAGAATGGTCAATAATCACTAAATTCATGAATCGGACATCAAATTTGCAACATGCTTTTCAATTCGTGAGTTACTAATTCGTGAATTTAGGCCTCTAGCTTCTTCAATTAACTTAGGGTTTTCAATTTCATACTTCAAATTCAGGTTCAATCCACCTAATTCATTTTAATTCTTGAGGATGAATTCGAATTACTCACCTAGAATTCTTAGAGGTTCTAAGAATTTCAGTTTTGGAGGATTGAATTTCATATTGGGGTTTGCTTCTTCTTACGCCTTTCGATTTCTAGTCTAGCTCCCGATCCCTCAAACCTTCTTCTTTCGCTCTCTGCTTCCCACAAGCGCTCTTTCTCGGGCTCTTTCTTGTTTTCCTCTGTTTCTCTGCTCTGCCTCTCGTTCTCCTTGCCCCCGGCCTCGGAACCGGTCTTGCTATCTTCCTCCTCTCACTCGCCGGCCGTCGGCCGCGGTTCCGTGCTCACCGATCGCCTTCCTCGGCCCTCGCGTTCGCTCCCCTTCGCGGTCTCTGTCTCCCGGTCTCTCGCTTTTCCCTCTTCCTTTGCTTTGCTCGGCCTCCCGAGCTCTCGCTCTCCCTTGCCCACCGGCAGCGGCACCCTTGCCGTTTAGGCGGCCACCGGCCTCTCGCGCTCTCTCCCTCTCTCGCTTCCCCTGCTCCCTGTCTCGCTTTCCCTGTCTCTGCTTCGCTTCTTTCCTTCTAATGTCTCGGTCCCACTCTCTCTCCTCTTTTCCTAATTACAACTCAATACTATGCTACCCAAACTTAATTGGACCCTCTCTCTCTCTTTGCTTAATTCCTTGCCGACTCCTCCTTCTCAAATGCCAGCCATCATTCTTCATTTTCCTTTCCTTTTTATTCTAATTGGGCCCAAACTAGCTTCTCAAGGCCCAATTTAGCTAGCCCATGCTCGGTTTCGGTTCTCGGGTTTTTAATTCCGACTCGAAAAAATTCTAATTCACTAGCAAGCAAACACTTGAAATTTCGGGGTCTCACATTTCTCCCTTCTTACAAAAAGTTTCGTCCTCGAAACTTGAAACTTTAAGTTACCCGAGATCTTACAAGTGTAACCAGGGTTAGAAATGTATCTATTGTTATAGCCTTGCCCTTTCCTCCGGTAAGGGCGGCGGTAATGCCCACGACCTACTTTCCACTGCGCTAATCATCGGCTAGCGGCTTGCTTAGTCTAAAATCGATGATTATGGGTTTGGGGCGTTACACCCATTGAGTGATGAAGATCGTCTTCTCCATGTGAAGATTCAGGTATGATTAACTAACCATTTCCTTGTTTTGAATTCAAGACATTCATCTAAATTTAAGATTAACCAAAGAGCATCCTAAAAGAAATTCACAAGTTCAAGTCATCTCGGTATAATAATCATTAATTTTATATGACTTATACATGACTAATCCAAGACTTAGATCTTAAAAGAATACTTATAAAGTCATAGACTCAATTATATTTTAGAAAGTAGAAATTGACTCGATCATATTAACTAAGCCTAACCGAGATACTCAATTCTCATAAACTTACGAACTTAGTATGACTCACACACTAAGTTTGTCAAATAATTTTCATAATCATCACATCACTTTGAATATGGCAATTCTCCTAAAATGAACTAGAATTAATTGTTTTAATTCAACTTAAGCTTGATTCATTGCATTGTAACTATTTAACTCGGAAAAATTGGAAAATGTCTAAATAACTCATATGCTCATTAAGGTTGAACTTATTATTTATGAGTTAGGACTTATTTAAAACTTAAACATATTGGATATTAGACTTGAAAAATTCCATATTAGTAAATTAAAGATAGTTGGTCTTTAAATGCTTTATTTAGACTAATCATAATCTAATTATAGACCAAAGTATTTTTATACTTTGAGAACTACTATCTAATTCGTTTTTGTAGGTTTTCTAAAGCTAATTTATCACAAATAAAATAAAAAAGGCTCAAAAACCATTGAAAATCTGCAGACAGAGAGGCCGGAAAACCCGTAATAACTCAAATCAAGTTGATAGGCTTGTTTGTTGCCATTTTGGGTAATTTCTTATTCGAAGTCTAACTACTTTTTCTACCTGAATTTTCAATCTCCTGGGGTTGGTAAAATCACCTTTGGAAGATAGGACCTAAGCTCAAAGGCTAATTCAAAAATGGTTGGATATTGTGTATGGATGTATGAATGCATTATCCCATTATTTATTTTGTAATGTAACATTGGTATGCAAACATTACTTTCGTATGTCTTCATGTATGCAAACATTAGTACTTGCTGTGTTGATAAGTAGTTTGAATATTATCATTGTGAAGCACATAATGTGGAGGTATTCTAAGTTCAAACGTCATTCTATTACGGAAAAACTACAACAATATCGGGATGATACGATTGCAAACCCGGGATGTCATGATAACTGCAGATAATCACGGTCCGTGGAGGAAATAATTTGCATGTACATGTTCATAAGTTGTCGTGTGAGTTGTACTAAACAGAACGATGGCCCGTGGACGAAATAATTTACATATGTGCAAATAAAGTTCGTAATTATTTACGTAAGTCATTGAAGCAATTAATAAACAAATTATATGTATCCCTTAATTAGAGGGTTTTGATAATATTGACTATGGGATTTTGGCGTTTTCCATTTTCCTTTACAAAAATTGAAGCTAAAATGACAGGTGCCGCAAGAAACAATGCCCACAAACACTACCACGATTCCATTGTTGGTGATTGTGGCAGTGTTTGTTGATTGGGAACTGCCACGGTCACCCCCACGGCCGTGATGCCGACCGTGGTGTTTCCCGAAACACTGCCATGATCTCCAGTGGCTATGGTGGTGAGACCGTGGCATGTTTCTTGAGTGGGTGGCCATGGTGGTCTTTTTCACAACCCACGGGTGTGAACATACCTGTCGTTGTGAAGAAGGGACATATACAGAGTTTGTCATGGGTATACATTTATTAAGCTTCATCGGATAACATATTCATTTTAGGAAGACAAATCGTACAATCACAACCTACAAAGACAACGCTACAAACCTAACCGATACAAAGTACTCTCAAATCACGTAAAGATAAAATTCTTGAGCACATACGTCTAGGTGTTCCTTATTTTTCGCCTTGTTTAACTTCTTCTCTCGTCCGCACTCATTCAATCCCCTAACAAGTAACGTATATTAGGTGTCACAATGAAAGGTTTTATGCAACGTATACGTGCAATAAATAATAGGTAAGATAGTAACTCTTATATTGATAATGAAGGAGACATGGTTCTCTTCACTGGTGATGGTATTAACATCTACTTCAGGAGGGTCCCATAAAGCAGCCACTTCTCCAACAAAACCCATTGTTTCATTGTAAAAGGACTCCATATTATGTGTTATTCCTAGTAGCATCCTCGCATTCCTCTTAACACAATGTGTCTCTATTAATACAACTATGGGGGAATCAGTTGTGGATCTCATAGTGTACAAGTTGGGCCTGAATGAAGCTCTCGATATTCCTCTACAATTTCATACATAGATAAGAATGTCGTCATGTGGTGGAGCCGCTGGTACCATCTGGACCAAGCCCACCAGCGAGAGGTTGTTGCTATCGCTCTCACATTATACAAGATGTTGTTCAACTCTTCTAGGTTGGTTAGATGAATGTCCATTTGAGCACATTCGCGCCCTTTGGGTAGGACAAACAAGTAAGTATTATCCGTCCAACCACCATACCGATGCCGGTGGGATCCGCACATAGTATATGTATCTTGGGGATGAATAGTGGTGCCGAGTGGGATCAATGTCAAGCACTTGCAACATATCATCACCTTCGCACATGTGTTCTAAGCGTAACGGTCGTCTTCCGTCCTCCCATACACTAGCTTTCCATTCAACTGCCCAGTGCTTGCCAAACTCTCTTACAATTGGTATTTGGCCCGGAACCATGTGTTCGGAGGGAAGTTGACATTTTAAGTTTTGGAGATTTCTCTTATCACTTGAGCTAAAGTCACCATTCCAACACCTAATCGGGTAATCCATGAAAGATTAGAGGATAGGGTTTGGTCAAGAAATGAAGTTCCGACCATTGAACCAACCAATATTAATGGTGTCCGCTGAACCATCTCCACCTATATTCATCGTTATGAAGAAAGCCCAAGTGTGTGGAAATTGGTGGATTAAGAGATTAATACATAGTATGTGATATTGACGTTATATATTTACTTATCATATCAAATGTCTTCTTACTGAATGGGCAATGTCACTTTTGTCATGTTGCAATAAGTGGGGCATTAATGTAACAAGCAACTCATACGTACTTATGCCAACCATTTATAGTTGAACGAAATTGTGACTTCTTATTGAATCATTTAATGCTTAACTTGTGTCAACCACCTTGTCTATATTAAAATGGAGGAGCAACGACAACAAAGAATGGAAGAAGCACTAAAGTTCCCACCATTATAGTTTCAATGACGGTTACGTCATCGTCATTGTCGTATGGAAGTGGTGCAAAAGGAGACTTGAGATCATTACGGGGCTGTTGCCTTAAGTGTCCCAAGAAATCAACATTGGTCCTCACTCGAAGGTTTGCTCGGGAGAGTCCGAGTCACCCTAGAGGGGGTGAATAGGGTGATGAAAAATTCTTTGCGAAAGCACACACCTTTTGACGAGAAGAGTCAAAGACAGATTTTGAGTCTAAGCAAGGGGTCGAGAAAAGATTGGACTCGGAATGTAATGAATCGAGTAAACACGTTCAGCGAGGCGATCCGAGTCTAGAATGAACTCAGAAATAGAACACGAGAGAATTTACGTGGAAACCCTCCCGGGGCAGAAAACCACGGCCCGTGTCAATCCGGACACGAAGTCAAATCCACTATTTTGAGTCCACAAAATACCATGAACTTGACGGAACCCGAGTTGCTCCCTTAGACAACTCTATACAGATTTTCCTAGACTCGAAGTTCCCTTATCTCGATCTAGTACTTCCTAGCTGAGATAACCCTTACAGCTAGGGACAACTAAGCCGAGTTAACCCTTACAGCTTAGTCAAGGGACCTTACAAAGAATGTAAGAAGTGTTTGTAATCGAGTACAAGACCTTACAACTCGTAAAGTAATGAATTACGAGTAGGAGTTGTAAGTTAAAGATTGAAAGTAAATACAATAACTTTGTTCAAGTAAGTGTATTGACAATATGTTCCGCTATCTTCAAGTCTTGTGAAGTGGCTTCCATTTATAGATGACCAGGCGAGTAGCCGTTATCTTCATCTGCTGACCGAGAGTCCTCTCGTGACCGTTGTGAAAGGCTTTACGAGTCACTCGAAAGTATCCGTTGAAATATGGACGTTGGACAACGGTTTAACTCTCTTGGAAGTCCCAAAACCATCGGTTGTGTCTTGATAAATGTGGTGAAAACCACCGTTAGGCTTAGCGTTCCAGTTTTCCGGATATGGAAGCGGACGACTTCGACACAATCTTCCGGGACAAGAGCAGGGAAGGTGAAAAAGCTATATCTCGCTGGTGATTTGACGTTCGAAGCCGGCTACTTTTGTAGTTTGAAAAGATATCCTCGATTGAATAACCTACAAAAGTAAAACACCTTCGGTTCTCAAAGTATAAAATACTTTGGTCCAAGGTTAGACAAAGATAATAATATAATCATGATAATTAACCAACAGATTATCCGAGTCGGAAAAGAAATGGAAGTTTCGAGTCTAATATCCATGATACTCGGAATTCCATAAGACTTAGTCTTTAAACAAAGAATCAAGTTCTATTAACAAATATCGAGTGGGAAACACTTGATGTAGACTAAGCATGAAATGAACTACGAATGCCGACTTTGCAAACAATAGAGTAAATAACCACAAGTCGGATTCGAGTGAGAGTGGACTCGAGAATAAAGAACAAGTTTTCCGAGTCGCTAACTGAAAAGCGATTAAAGAGATATGTGAAGGCCGAATCGCATAGAAAATATACTTTTTAACTCAAGTAAGTTTCTAAGACACAGAGAATGCCTTGGAATCAAAACTCTATATGAATGACATCGTTATGCCCGATTCCCTTTGCATGACTCGGAAAGATATAGAGCGAGTGTCCGAGTCTTCAATCTCCCCTTTTGATGAAAGGCATTCCATACTTAAACGAAACTTTGTTAGAGGAAAAATAGAATGATTCTGAGTGGTTTGAGTAAAAGTAAGGCATAATGAATAGATCGGAGCAATGTACAATATATCGAGCAAATTAACGTATGCTTGAACTCATTAACTCGGAAAAGAAAGAACTCGAAATTAATAATGAAATGCATTCAGTTCATAAAAAAAATATTACAAGGGCGGAAAGAAC
Source organism: Talinum fruticosum (assembly GCA_021018815.1). Classification (NCBI taxonomy): domain Eukaryota; kingdom Viridiplantae; phylum Streptophyta; class Magnoliopsida; order Caryophyllales; family Talinaceae; genus Talinum; species Talinum fruticosum. Next base: position 810,464 of record JAITYX010000020.1, read on the forward strand.
TCCCCTAAACAAGACAACCAGTTTCGACTACATTTTCTCCCCCTTGCCTTTCAGCAAAAACAAGAAACAAAAAGAAGGGAGAAAAGTACAAGTAATACACACAAGTTGTCCGGACAAAAAGAAAATTTTGAAACAGAAATTCGGAGGCACCGAGGAATCGTGACGCAGGTGCATGGCTCCAACTAGGAAGGAGGGGATTTCGAGTGGAGGCGGAGGTGCGCCGGCGCCGATAAGATCTTGACAATGTGCTTGAGCGCGGCGAAGGGAGAACCGGAACAACTCGCAGGGGCTCGGCTCCGAGTGGGCGACCCGGAGAAAGTGGATCGAGGGGTTCTTCCCTTGGGACCTCGGGGCTGGAGGGGCTGCTCCGGCTGACTCGCCGGAGGAGCGAGATCTTCGACCCACTCGGATCGCTGTCTCGAGCTGAGTACAGACAACTTGAGCTTGGGGAGCGGCTGTCCCTCGGCAGCTGCCACGGCCTCTTCTTCCCTTGGCCCGGAAGGGGCTGCCTCGACCGCGAGTTCCTCGGCGTCCTCCGCTGCATCTGCAGCTTCTTCCTCTCGCTTCCTCGGCTTCCTCGCTCTCCGAGGAGGTCGGGCTCGGGCTCGAAGACGTCTCGGATGTGTCCGAGTCATCCGGGTCCCGAGCCGCCTTGGACCGTCTCTCTCCGAGGAGCTCAGCCAGCTCCTTCGCTCCTTAACCAGCTCTCTCATCTCAAGAACGAGAGCTCGTTGCTCTCGGATTTGGGACTCGACCGGTCTTTTGGTTGATGGTCGGACCACTGAAGAACAGACTTGAAACCCCGAGCATGTCTCCGAAATCGAAGACACAGAGGTGATCTTGTCCATGAAGACAGGGGACAAGAGGGCGGAGAGAGTTTTGGAAGCACCTGGAGGTGGAGGCACCACCAGGTGAAGAGGGAAGAGGGAGAGGGGTTGATTTCGAGTCCGAGGTGGAGAAGGAGGCCTCGGCTCGAGTTGTGAACCCGGACACCGGGGTTAGTTTCCTGGTATCCGTACCCTCGGAGTTCCTTCTTGCCGACCACAATGGCCGCCTCGGACACCGCGTTAGGGTCGAGAGGAAGAGGAACTTGGAATTGTTTGAAGACAAGGGTGAGAAGAGCACCGAAAGGAAGGGAGGTGTTCTTCTTGGTTTGGAGTTGAGCTAGCACAGCTGCCATCCGCTCAATGATGGAAGGGAAGAGGTCGACTTCGTATCCCTCCAGGATATCGAAGAGGGCTTTGAGGTGCTTGGAGTTGGGGTTCTCCTTGCTAGAATGCTTGTGAGAAGAAGGTTCTCATCGGCAGGAAACACGAAGCCTGGCTTCGACTTCAACCGAGTCACGAAAAGTTCTTTCTGGACCCGGGGAATTCTTTAGCGTACTTTTCAAAGAAGTCATCGGCGACTTCGATGAAGGGGATAGGGTTGCTGTTCAAGAAGAGAGAAGAAACTTTGAAGCAGACGGTGAAGGAGGGAGGTGTTGATACTGAACGGTAATGTTCCGAACCCTAGAGGTTAGAACATTTTCGAGTGAGAGAGGTGAGTATAAAACTTCGAAACGAGTTCGGGATAGATGAACTCGTTGAAACACAAGAAATGGTAGACTCCGTGGTTTGAATATTGGACAACCGAGGAGAATTTGGTTGTTGGGAAGAACTTGTCGTCCAGTCGCAAGATGCTTTGGGTGACAATGGGTTTTGAAGGGGTTGAGCTTTACGGCTTGTTGGAGCGAGGCTTTTGGAGGATGAAGAAACCCGAAAGTCGGGGTGGTTTCCTCTTTTAGGCATTGTGAGAGATGAAAAGATGAAACTTTTCGAAAGAGAAAGAGAAAGAGAAAGAGGTGTAGAAGAGAAGAAAACGAAAATGGTAGAAGAAAAATGAGAAGAGAGCAGATCGAAAACTTACGAGAGAGAGAGAGAGCTTCTTCAACACTTGCGGACGATCAAGGGAACACTTGTTCACGTAGAAAACTTCCGTGAGAGGGTTTTCGTTTGAGAGGGAAAGGGTTTTAGAATACCGAGAGAAAGATGGATAGACGTTATTTATAAAGAGTACGCGCGCCCGTTCACTATCCGTTAAGTAACTCCGTTCCGTCTCACCCGTCCATCGATCATTAATGCCCGGTGTGACAGTTCTTCTTCAACGGTTGAGATATCGGTGGTTTGAAATCTGCGGTTGAGATCCGATCGCGAGCACTCGAGAAAGAGAGAGAAAAAGAGTTTGAAATTATAATCCGAAACTCTCCACTGTTCTAGAGATAGCTTCAGAAAATTTGATGTCCAATTTTCTCTACGTCCGAGTTTGACTCGGAAAAGTTTCGAGTGACTCGAAACACCGAAATAACTATCAGCCCAAGTATCACATGATCAATCGAACCAATGGTTATTGACAACTAAAGCACATAGCACAGAAAAATTCAAGAATCATAACGCGAAACTAAGCATTTAACATACCAAGCTCATTCCGAATAAAACAGAATTGATCTTCACCAAGAGGCTTAGTAAAGATATCAGCTAATTGAAGATTAGTAGGAATGAATTCAAGTGTAATGTCACCCTTTTCGAGTGATCGCGTAAGAAATGATACCGACTTCAATATGCTTTGTTTTTGAGTGCTTCGGACAGGATTCTTAGTGATGCGGTTGCGCTTTGATTGTCACACTTGATTGGGACAGAGTTGAGAGTTAGTCCAAGATCCTTCAAGTGTTGTTTTATCCGGAGAATGCGAGCACAACAAGCTCCAGCGGCAATATATTCAGCTTACGCAGTTGATAGAGCTACTGAGTTTTGCTTCTTTGAGTGCCGAGGATATTAGGGATTGACCCGAAGCTGGCAAGCTCCGGATGTGCTCTTTCGATCAACTTTGTATCTGCGTAGTCTGCGTCCGAGTACCCAGTCGGACTCGGTTCGAGTCTCCGGAGTACCACAGTCCTAGATTCCGAGTGCCTGCAAGATATCTCGAATATTCTCTTCACCGCAGTGAGATGTGATTCTTTTGGATTAGCTTGAAATCGTGCGCATAAGCAAACACTCGAACATTATGTCCGAGTGCTGCTCGAGTAAGATATAGCGGTGATCCAATCATACCTCGATAGAGTTTCGATCTCTTGCTTTACTGTTTCATCCGAGTCGAGTTTTATACTGTCTGCTCATAGGAGTAGATGCGTGCTTTGCATCTTGAAGTTTATATTTCTTCGGCAGTTCCTTGGTGTACTTTGATTGATGGACAAAGATTCCATCTTTGTCTTGTTTGATTTGCAGCCCAAGGAAGAAATTGAGTTCTCCCATCATGCTCATTTGGAACTCTTGACTCATCAACTCGAGAAAATTCTCGGCACGGAAATTCATTAGTAGCACCGAAAATAATATCATCAACATATATTTGAACAATGAGAAAATCTTTCCCTTTGGTCTTTATGAATAGGGTCTTGTCGATCCGACCTCTTTTAAAATCATTTTGAACCGGAAAGTCTGCTCGAGTCTTTCGTACCAAGCTCTAGGGGCTTGCTTAAGACCATAGAGAGCCTTTTGAAGTTTGAAAACATGATTTGGAAATTCTGAGTTTTCAAAACTAGGAGGCTGCTCGACATAGACCTCTTCTTCAATAAAACCATTGAGAAAGGCACACTTAACATCCATTTGATATAATTTAATATGCATGCAGGATGCAAATGCCAACGATATTCTAATGGCTTCAATTCTAGCTACTGGTGCAAAGGTTTCCCCACAATCAATTCCTTCCTCTTGATTGTAACCCCGAGCTACAAGTCTAGCCTTGTTTCGACTACTACTCCACCCTCATCCAGTTTGTTTTTGAAAACCCATTTGGTTCCTATAGCTGGGTGGTCGGAAGGTCGGTTGGCCGAGTCCGGACTTGGTTTCTCTCGAATTGATTCAGCTCTTCTTGCATGGCCTCTACCCATTCGGGTTCATTAAGGGCTTCTAGTGCATTTTTGGGTTCGATTAGTGAAATGAATGCGGTGAATGCACATAGATTATGAAGAGAAGAACGAGTTCTTACCCCACTGTTGATATCGAAATAATGTTTTCTTGGGGATGACTGGAAGTAAATTTGAATGCTTTACCAGTTCTTTGATTCACCAGGTTTGTTGGTTGAATTGCTTGATCTTCGAAGCTTGCTCTAAGTGATCCTCTTCATTGACTTGCTCGTTACGAGCGACCTCTAGAGTTATCTCATTCCGAGCTTCCTCGTTCGAGTGGTCTCCTTCCGAGTCTTTATAGACTCATCTTCGTCATCATCCTTTCGAGCTTCGGTTCGAGTATGAAGATTCACTTGGTTTTCCCTGTTCAAGCTCATCAAACACTACGTGGATACTTTCTTCCACTTTGTTAGTTCTCTTGTTGAATATACGATAAGCTTTGCTATGAGAAGAATAACCTAGAAAAATTCCTTCGTCTCGACCGAGCATCAAACTTGGTCGGATGATCCTTACCGTTGTTGTGGACAAAGCACTTACACCCGAAAGATCCGAAATAGGAAATATTTGGCTTCCTTCCTTTGTAGAGCTCATAAGGTGTTTTCTTCAGAATGGGTCCGATGAGGCATCGATTGAGAGTGTAGTTGGTCTGTGTTCATCGCCTCGCCCGGAAATAGTAAGGCAAGTTGTGTTCAATCATCATCGTCCTTGCTATTTCTTCAAGGGTTCTATTCTTTCTCTCAACTACTCCGTTCTGCTGAGGAGTTCGGGTGCTTGAAAAGTTATGAGAAATTCCGTTCTTGTCACAAAACTCGAGAATTCCGAGTAGTCGAACTCCCTTCCATGGTCGGTTCGAATCTTTTGAATCCGAGTCCGAGACTCAACTTGAATCTTTCTACGAGCTTGCTGAACTCCTTAAAAGCCTCATTCTTATGCTTCGAGAAAACACACCCAGGTAAATCTCGAAAAATCATCAATAATAACAAGTATGTAAGATTTACCTCCGAGACTCTTTACGAGGATTTCACCACATAAGTCCATGTGTAGTAATTCAAGCACGTTGGATGTGGAAGCTGTCTTCAGAGATTTGAATGAAGACCGACTTGTTTCCCTCTGGTGCATGCTTCACATACTTTATCCTTCTCAAAAGCACGGTTAGGTAATCCTCTAACCGGACCAAGAGATGCAAGCTTTTTGATAGTATGCATGCTAATATGACCTAATCTACGATGCCAAATCCAAGAATCATCTTGAAGATATGCTTTTAAACAGGATAAGTTCGACTTGGGTCGAAAGAGGGATGATGTAGGTATTACCCGACCTCTTACCCGAGAGCTTTACCTCTTTGGTGGTCTCATCCGTGATGTAGCACTTGGATTGAGTGAATTTTACCTCTTGACCTTTGTCACAAAGCTGGGAGATGCTAAGTAGGTTGTACTTTAGTCCTTTGACCGAGTAGACTGGGCTCACCAGATTGTTTCCATTACCAATCTTCCCAATGCCCACTATCTTGCCCTTGCTTGTCATCACCAAAGGTCACCTTTCCTCCTTTATATGACTCCAGCTCGAGAAAAGAGTCCTTGGTCACCCGACATGTGTCGAGAACATCCGCTGTCCAGGTACCGGTGTCCTTTTGATCTTTTACGAGTGACCTGCAAAACAGAGAGAATCTAACCCTTCTCACTTCCTCTAACGAACCCGAGTAACATTCCTTACTCGTGGTCCTTTTCGAGGAAGAAGGTGCTTTGGAACCCGGACTTGAATAACTTTGGGTTTAGTCCGATTCCGAGTCTTCCTCTCGAGAACCGAGTCCGTGTCTCTTTCCTTTTAAAAACCTTTCCTTTTGAAACAGAGGAAAATGGTTTCTTTTTGTAAATAGGTCCGGGTTTAGTCCTCCTTTCATTTTTGTGAATGGGACCATGCTCAGCCTTTTTGAACTTAACGGTTCGGAATCCTTTTGAACAAATCCGAGTAAGAATTAGATTCTTCCTCTTTGTTGAAACCAAGACCTTCTTTTCGAAATGAGACACATTGTGATCCTAAGAGCATATCAAGGTTCTTCCGTCCTTGAGAAAACTTCAAAACCAGATCTTGAGACTCAATGAGCTTCGTTTCGATTGCTCATTTTCTTTTCGAGTAACTCGGACTCGGTCTCATTAGATTGAGCACTTGTCTTGAGTTCTCCGAGTGTGAGTCTCGGTTTTCCAATTCGTTTTTTAAACAGATGCTCTCGAAGTGATTGACTCAAGTTGTTCCTTGAAATGAGAAGAATCGGAATTGGACTTTTCTTCCAAAGTGAAGATGTACTTAGCTAAATCAACTTTGGAAAATTTGAGGAAGTAGTTTATTACCTCTTGAGGATCACTTTCCTCATTATCCGAGTCCGTGTTCGAGTCCGACTCTTTTCGGCTTCCGAGTCGGTGATTGCCATTAGACACTTTGAGTCATCCGAATCCTCGTCGTCTTCGGATGAATCCTCGTCACTCCATGTTGCCATCATGGCCTTTTTCTTCTTCTTGTCCCTTCTTCGTTTTGGACGAGTCCTTGACTATGTGGTCTTTGCTTGCCACATTCAAAACATCCAAGCATTCTTAGACAAAGATAACTTTGAAGGTGAAGAAAACTTACCTTTTCTGTCTCTCTTGTCCTTTTGTAGAATTCTTCTTTTGGCCTTTTATCCCATCTTTTGTGCTTCATCATTCTCTTGAAGCCTCTTGCAATGAGTGCCATGGGATCATCTTCGAGTCGGAGGAGCTTGGACTTGCTTCTTTGGATTCCGAGGCTTTAAGCGCGATGTTCCTTTTGGAAGTACCCTCAGCATCTTCTTCTTCCGGATGTATCTCATGGGTCGAAGCTTTCCGATGAGCTCGTCCGGCTTCAAGAGTGAGAGGTTCCGAGCCTCTTCTATGGCAGTTACCTTAGGACCCCATCGTTTCTTGGGTAGGCTTCGAGAATTTTCCGGCACATTTCTTCATGGGAGATTTTCTTTCCCGGAGATTTGAGATTGTTGGTGATCTCGGTGAAGCGTATGAACATCCGAGTAATGTTCTCTTCGGCTCCATTTTGAAAAGCTCATATTTGTGAAGATACTTGGCTGATCTTCGCTTGTCTCACCCGACTTGTACCTTCGTAGGTGTTGACCGAGTGTCCCACACCTCTTTAGCAGAGTCACGAGCAGAGACTCGATTATATTCTTCCGAGCTTATGGCGCACATGAGGATGTTCATGGCTTTGAAGTTCTTTCGAACTTCTCGCCTGCCTGGCGTGAACTCGGCCTTTGTCTTTGGAAGGATTCGAATTCATCTGTCTTCGTTGGAATGTAGTTTCCTTGTTGTATGATTTCCCATACTTCTTCATCGTGATCCATAAGGAAACATTCCATAAGCTTCTTCCAAGTGACCGAAATTTGAACCTTTGAATTTTGGTGGCCTGTTGGAAGATCTACCTTCGTCGAACTCTCCGGTGTTACGAGCCATCCGATCTTTAAACCTTTGGACTGTTAGATCCTTTACGAAAGGCTAGGCTCGATACCAATTGAAGGTTTGCTCGGGAGAGTCCGAGTCACCCTAGAGGGGGTGAATAGGGTGATGAAAAATTCTTTGCGAAAGCACACACCTTTTGACGAGAGAAGAGTCAAAGACAGATTTTGAGTCTAAGCAAGGGGTCGAAAAAGATTGGACTCGGAATGTAATGAATCGGAGTAAACACGTTCAGCAGGGCGCTCGAGTCTAGAATGAACTCGAAATAGAACACGAGAGAATTTACGTGGAAACCCTCCTGGGGCGGAAAACCACGGCCCGTGTCAATCCAGACACGAAGTCAAATCCACTATTTTGAGTCCACAAAATACCGTGAACTTGACGGAACCCGAGTTGCTCCCTTAGACAACTCTATACAGATTTTCCTAGACTCGAAGTTCCCTTATCTCGATCTAGTACTTCCTAGCTGAGATAACCCTTACAGCTAGGGACAACTAAGCTGAGTTAACCCTTACAGCTTAGTCAAGGGACCTTACAAAGAATGTAAGAAGTGTTTGTAATCGAGTACAAGACCTTACAACTCGAAAGTAATGAATTACGAGTAGGAGTTGTAAGTTGAAGATTGAAAGTAAATACAATAACTTTGTTCAAGTAAGTGTATTGACAATATGTTCCGCTATCTTCAAGTCTTGTGAAGTGGCTTCCATTTATAGATGACCAGGCGAGTAGCCGTTATCTTCATCTCGCTGACCGAGAGTCCTCTGTGACCGTTGTGAAAGGCTTTCCGAGTCACTCGAAAGTATCCGTTGAAATATGGACGTTGGACAACGGTTTAACTCTCTTGGAAGTCCCAAAACCATCGGTTGTGTCTTGATAAATGTGGTGAAAACCACCGTTAGGCTTAGCGTTCCGGTTTTCCGGATATGGAAGCAGAGCGACTTCGACACAATCTTCCGGGACAAGAGCAGGGAAGGTGAAAAAGCTATATCTGCTGGTGATTTGACGTTCGAAGCCGGCTACTTTTGTAGTTTGAAAAGATATCCTCGATTGAATAACCTACAAAAGTAAAACACCTTCGGTTCTCAAAGTATAAAATACTTTGGTCCAAGGTTAGACAAAGATAATAATATAATCATGATAATTAACCAACAGATTATTCGAGTCGAAAAGAAATGGAAGTTTCGAGTCTAATATCCATGATACTCGGAATTCCATAAGACTTAGTCTTTAAACAAAGAATCAAGTTCTATTAACAAATATCGAGTGGGAAACACTTGATGTAGACTAAGCATGAAATGAACTACGAATGCCGACTTTGCAAACAATAGAGTAAATAACCACAAGTCGGATTCCGAGTGAGAGTGGACTCGGAATAAAGAACAAGTTTTCCGAGTCGCTAACGTAAAAGCGATTAAAGAGATATGTGAAGGCCGAATCGCATAGAAAATATACTTTTTAACTCAAGTAAGTTTCTAAGACACGAGAGAATGCCTTGGAATCAAAACTCTATATGAATGACATCGTTATGCCCGATTCCCTTTGCATGACTCGGAAAGATATAGAGCAGTTGTCCGAGTCTTCACTCACGTTTTCCTTGTATTGCATTTCATATGTTCCACTAAGGTTCCCTTTTCCCGCATGTGTTATGTTGTTATATCCATTACTAACCGATACGTGTTGTTTGTACGTTTTCCTTTTCATAAATACGTGTTGTATGATGATGTTCCGTGTGGCTTCCGTGAATACATTAACGCCAAATATCTCCAACAAGCTAAGGCTATGATTGATGATTTGGCTACTGAAATGAGAGAAATTCGGGACACCATGATTGAAGAACGCAACTTTGTGAACTGGACTCGTGAAGCGGACAGGAAAGCGGACTCCACCTTACCGGAAGACATGCGAAACTTGAGTGCCCACCTTCGAATTGCATATGTCATCATCATGGTTCTTCTAACCGTTCTTGTCATCCAAATGGTATTTTGAATTAATTATGGGTTTTTAAGAACGATGTACGTTATACTATATATATGGATTTATTATGTAATTTTAATATTGCCTATATTGTAATTGTCTCCTCATACTGGTCATGTCATATATATGGACTTATTATACATTGCATCATCACATTTTCGTGTGGAATACGGATCTTATGCCACTGTTGAACAATCCTTTGATGATTATTGGCGTACGCATTTAAAAAACTGTCCACAAGATTTAATCCATTTAATATGACTAATATTGTATTCCTAACCCTAATATTTTATTTTATCAACAATGATTAACGTTAATATTTTATTCTATAAAACATGATTAACCCTAATTTTTTATTCCGTGCCTAATATTAATATGTTATTGATGAAGACAACCCTCACAATTGACAATAAATAAATATATATATGATTCAACATATACTAACCCTAATTTTTTATTCCATAGAAAATGATTAACCCTAATATTTTATTCCTTAAACAAAATGATAAGTGTTGTGGTAATGTTAAACAAAGAAAAATCCCTAAATGAAGTGCATGTGTACTGTGTTGATGTGGGAAACGGTAAGCACACTCCCGCCTTTTGTGAACATCTCGTGCCAATTTTGCCTAATTTCACCTAAATGTGAGGAATCCGAGGCCACATATGTATCTTCACATTAACTTCTCCCTCAACAATCTCCCTTGTCCTCACGTTTCGCATTGAACACAAGCTCTTCTAAGTACTTCACATTTATGACAATTCAAACAAAAGACTTTCTAGATATTCTACCGATTTATTAGTGCGGGCTCCCCGTCAACATAATACCGGATGGGTCGGACAGATTTCGACGTCGGTAGTATGCCCGAATGTAAATATTTTTATCATTTACTTTGTCTATCCTAACTTATTACTTTGAAATACACAATGTACTCTTCCCAATCATAACATTTTTTTGTTCATTACGTTCAAGTAGTTATCCTTCTAAATTCATTGCGTAAGGCTCGCAATGTTTTTAGTTATGTCGATGAGCCTCTCAGCAGAAGTAAGAAGGTGTGTGTCCTAAACCTTAAAAAGAAAACCGCTAACTACCCGCTGACCTGGTGGTTGTTAAGGTCACCCTCACCATACATCAAGAAAAGAAAGCAAGGCTATAGGAAGACAGAAAGAGTGACACGTACTAGGAGCTAGTAAGACTTTTCGTTGTTTGAATTTTTTGGGGTCTTCCACATCATGATGCAGTTGGGAAGTCTTGTGGACTGACCCCGATCGTCATCGGATAAGAACGAGCATCTTTTGTTCATGTTTTGTTCGACTCTTTTTTGGAGGTCGTTGCAATATTGGTGTCGTATTTTTGCTTATGTATACTAATCCGACATAATCCATGTTATGAGTTGGTTGCCATTTATGTGTTTCTCGTAACTTAGGGTATGCCTCGGTTAACTAAATATGTAGTAACTTATCACCTTTTGTATAGGAGTCACCAAATATGTGGTAGAACACAAGCGACATAGGTTGTAGTAAGTTATTACCTTTTGTATAGGGGTCACCAAATATATGGTAGAACACAAGTGACTTAAGTTGTAGTAAGTAGTCACCTTTTGTATAAGGTCGACACATATGTTGTGAAAGTAATTTCTCTTAATATGGGTTGGATATGAATACAATATTGTGTACTCTTCTGATGTTACATAATGTAAGTATTGTTTTCATCGTTGTCTACAATATTGTACTCTTAATATGGGTTGAATATCAACGAAAAATATGTTATTTATCCCGGGATGGTCACGTGTACATCCCGGGATGACTACTGCAGAATAATGACCTTGTAAAGATGTATATAATGAGTACCAATACAATGAAAATGTGCTCACTATGAATAATCAATTACAACACCCCCACACATTAGGGTTGGCTTCATAATGACAATCACAACGACTTTCAAACATTTACAATCACAACCACATTTAAACATTAACAACCGTAAGCGGTTTGAAACATTAACAATCACATGTGTTCATAATGACAAAACTTTCACGTTATACAGTGGGCTCCCATTGTAGTTCTTGTTGGTTTTTAAGGGAAGTGGGGATTTTTCCATTAAGAAGGCTCAAGAGGATTTTGTCGCGCAAACGTCTTACGTCCTTCTCATCAAAATAAAGTTCACCTTCCTTCGAGACAAGAGGTCCATGAACATGAGCATATACATGCACCCACCGTGATTACAATATCCGGTTAGAAAATAGGATATCATAAGCCTCAACCAGCGCCACAGTTCCATTACAAATGCTACGAAGAAGACGCTTACTTCTTCCGCTCAGGACATGGATGGTCCTCAATTTCCCACAACAAAGCATCCGCAAAATAAGAGGATGTCTAAAGTGCATTTGCAATTGCTTGTTTCAGCTAGCACATTACTAGTTAGGAACAAATGGAGGGAGCAACAAAGAACAAATAGCACACAATTACAACCATACTCACCCCAGCCACGACAAGTTCAGCGCATGCTCCACCCTTCTCGGATTTGGAGGATGTGCCTTGCAAAGGAAGGAACTCATACACACGTAACCTATTGTCTTGTAACTCGCCGACTAATAGCAACCAATGGCATGCGTGTTCCTCAAGGAGGGGGCATGAAGACTTGAAGTACACGCACTAGTATCCGGAAAAATTTACAAACACTAACTAAACAAAGGCAACCACGGTACTACGGAGAGGGATGGAGGACAAGGTCCATAACCACAAGTAACAACTATCACCGAGCCAATTCTAGGTAACCACTAAAAGAGGTAGCTAACAACGAACCACCCACCAATTGGGTTCCAATATACGGTGCAATCTATAACAATTATTGCTCATAGCTTAATAATTGTCATGACTTAAGGATTGATTCATACTAATTATTATTAAACTCCATCTCGTGCACTCTATAACTAGAAGGTATAGGTTCTTACTTCTTAACCCCGTTAACAAAAGTTGAAAACAATAGTCATTTCGGGTTGAGTGAGCACTATCATTATCCGAGTAATTGATAAATGCCCACATTATAGGATGTAATATGTGTTCTATGATTACTAAAAATACGTAAGTCCACTTAAATAAATAACTAAATAAATAAAAAGCATCAAAGTTGAGTCATGATCATAGTCAGCTCGCCAAACACTTAAGTGCCTACGAGGGACAAAGAAAGAATTAAACCACTTACAAAGCGGACTAAGTTAGTCATATGCGTTGCCAACGTTTGCCCAATTGACCTCACATTAGCCCTAGACTTCAACGATTACTGCATTGCACAAACAAATGCATTTAGAAAGTATGTAGTGACACAAACAGGTGTAAAGTAACGTAGTATACATGACATCATGGAGACAACGAACCTAACTCCGATACTCAAGGAACATGGATGGCCTACACAGGTCAAGGTAAATTCATTCACCGTTTTCAAGTAGTTTCACATACTCACTAACCACAATCCCTCGATGCAGTACTTGTCCGGGTGATCCCTTGCCCCATGCTTCGGGACAACATTAATTAGTCCATGTAACGTATCCAGTAAAGACATTTGGGTTTGGAGCATCCGGGACTTTGACAACCCTCCATATTCATTCCCAACTTATAAGTTTCTTACATGTAACACGACAATGGTCATTACTGAAAGAAAACATTTCAACCAACCATTCGGTGCGTTTCTTGAACTTCCTGCATGATTTGTGTGCAGCAGCTAGGAAGTTTGCCTCGTCGTCGGACAAGACCTTGTTGAGGTACTCCCTAATGCGCTAGTAACATTGCAAACAACACAACATTAGAAAAGCAACTAATATATGCACATTTGCAAAGATATACAAATATGCATGTACATAGGTCCCTAACTAAAGTTTTATACATAGGGAGCACCTTACCTGCTCAGTAGGCATACTCGCAACGTTTGTATCAAGGACAACTTCATGTGGCATTACCATAGTGATTGGGACTGCCGTAAGGGGTAAAGCCTTGGCTTCTTTGGTGGATAACAATGCAAGACCGAGGTTGTGGGGTTGAGATAGGGCCAACATGGGATTCACGCGCTGTTGAGGAGGCAGCAGCTTTGTTGACCTACTTCCCATTCTTTGCGGCCCGCTTACTAGGGTTAGTGAATGGGGAAGCTCTCAACCGAGAGGGTTTTCTGTTCCTCGGGCAAGTTTTCAATCGTGCCCAAACTTTTGAGCTCTGTTCAGCCGCTTCTACTTGAACAACCCTCTCTTCCACCGCGGAGTTGCGACATCCCCGTCACTAACCTCCTCTACACCAACACTACCTCCATCCTCCGTGGCAGCCCCGCTTCCATTACCGGTGTTGCCACTCCTCTTCACCACTTACCGAATCATGTGCAACCACAGTTTATGCCGCGTTACTTCCATCCCCTTCACTTATGTCCTCTTTCCGAACATCGGCATGAGTGGTAGTAGCATCCTCATAATTCTTCAACCTAACTTCAAGTTGCACTACTCTCCACCTCAAACCGAGAAGCTTAGCTCTCGTTGTGTCGTGAGCTTGTTTCTCCATCATATATTGCTCACGTGCATGACGGAGTCGTTCCTCCATACTTAGGACTCCCTGCGCTAAAAAAAAAAAACCAACATAAATAATTAAATCATTCCTTTACGTACATTGTCGGTAGGATACATCGTTTGTTACTAGCAAAGCATATGAATATGAAATTCAACATAAACATACCTCGGAATCCTCGACATAAAAATGGAATTCTTCGAGTCTCCATATATTCGGAGACCACTTGCATAGGCAGCCTCATCTTCACGAGGAAGAAGACTAGGAACAACCTGCCATAAGAATTTTTATTTATGAACTGTTGCAAAGATAACGATAAATCAACATTCACTATGCTTACCTTGTCTTTTGTTATGGATTGCAAGCAAACAATCCGCGTTGTATTGGGGTTCGTGTTGAACTCTACCCCAACTCAACAACCTAGGAAACCGCTTCGCATCTTGCTTGGCAAAGCAGGTAGTATATTCATAAAACCATAACCGCAAATATGTATATGTAACATTGATGAGAAACGCTATAATAACTTAGTTAAATTTAAGACATTTCACTCTCTAATTTCAGGTACAATATGATGGCTAATAGAGTTTTGTTGTTGGTGGTAATTTCATGTACGAATGATCGACATTCCTCTACTACTTTTTAACTAAAAATGAAGATCGGTGTTAATTTCTCTACTACAATTAAGCATCAATAACTTGCATCAAGTGTTGTGCTAGAAAAGACAAATCTCAATAGATGGCTTCCTGCAATTTCGGTAATGCAAGGGATAATTCAAGCAATTGTCATATCGCATCACCGAAACATAGGGTTCAACCACCAGTTAGATTTTTACACAACACAATATTAGAAACTATCGATAAATATGTACTAACGAACATAAATAAATAATGAACAAATCAAGTTCAATTGAACAAGTGAAATAATGAACAGAGCGAAACTGCATGATTGACTAAACCCATTTTGCTCTTACCAATTGATATTAATAGGCCTTAAAACAAACTCACCAAGTAATCCAACTTCAAAGTAGACTATAATAAATAAAAAAAATGACAAAACACTTAGATCATGAATAAGGAAGCAGATAATATCAAATCCGGAAGGGGTTCATATTCACCGGTTTCATGAATATATGTTTAAGTATGATATAATATAGCATAGCATAAAATCATAACCACCAAGTACGAGGTTCAAGTGAGCCACACCGGAATAGCAAAACTAATCAAAGCCTGTTTATTGATAGGATGCTACAGACTTTCTAACTCACTTGGAAAATAAGAAAGTGAGATTATCAATGAAGATTGTTGTCGTAAAATATTACATACATACGAGTAGGATGCAAAAGCCATTTATCCGAATCTAGAACAACTTAGCTTCACAAAGATTCCTTTGTGTGTCCTCAATGCTTTGAACTATGTCCCTCCACATTGCCTCCATCTAAGCATAGTCACTCAAACCTTGCGGATTGTCCGCATACCGGAGAATATTCCAAATTCACTCCATTGGGTTACCTAGGGAACAGAGCTCCACTATGCACAACCCAACAAGTATAACCACAGACTATAAACTAATATGCTCTCCTACCGTGTGATCATTCGCAATGCTCACCATGTGTGACATGAGCAACGTTCCCACATCCGAGGACACAGGGAGAGCATTCCAGTCAACCTTTTGTGCCATCCTCGATAGCCCGAGTAAGCAAAATCACATCCATCACTCGTGAATGGAATCCTCCTGCGTCCAATATTGAACGCCTTCCATCGAGGCACCCATTGCTTCACAAGAGCAAGCATTAGGTTCATGTCTATCTCTATTGCATTGTAGTTGAGAACATCACCAAAATTTGTCCCTTTCACATGTTGTCGGTGTACATCGTCCGGGCCATTGTTCAACTCTATGAAATCCCCTAGCATGTATCTCGATTAGAGTATGACATTAACATCGGGCAAACTCCGAAGAATAGGTACTGCCTCGGAAGTAGATGGAAGATAGTCCGACTCATCTTCCATTTGAGACGCCTCCGATGCATGTAGTTGTTCCTCTTACGGTGCAATCCCTCCTTTGGCGATCACACTCCTCCACCTCTTCCCCATACCACTACTCTGTTCATCCCCAAAAGTTGTTTTTGTTTGCCGCTTCCTACTCCTAGTACTTACTACCACAATCTCCTTCCCTAACTCATTCTCATCACTTCCTCCCTTCACCTTTCTCGTTCTCAGCCTTCTAGCACTAACCCTAAATTGCTAAGCTTTTTCCACTTCCTTCCCCTTCACTACTGCCCTCCCCACTCATTGCTTCCACCACGAGTGCCATGAACCATTTTCACAACCTACAACACCATCAACAGTTTGACTTCATATATTAGAAAAACCAATAACACTATCTTCTAATCAAACCTCAAAAAATCATACCAAACAACAAAGGTAAAAGCACCAATTACAATAGGTAATACCATAACCGCAAAGTGTCAATATCGGTATATCAACAACAATTGCTTAGGATAATCGAACAACTAAACATATCAAAACTTATGGCCATGTTAAATACATTATATGGTTCAATTAAATGCATTGTCCAATGAAAACAAAACAGTCAAATGTAACAGGGTCTCACTCGTCTCTCTCTCTCTCTTTCTTGCTTCATAAGTTGAATGCTCTCTCTTTTGATGTACTCTTTTTTATGTTATGTTTGTAGGTTGAAGGTTTGATTGAGATATCACAAATGAATTTCTACCAAGGCCTTTCAACTGATCCTAGCACAGCTGAAGCATTTCTTACTTGTCTAGTCCGGCAATGAGTTGTCAAAGTAGACATTTTTTTCTTGTTGTGAGCCCAATGTTTCAAGTTGTTGCTTTTTCTTTGGCCAGATTTAGGAATGTCCGAAAACAATCTGCATATTTTTTATTGGCTTTTGTTTGTGTAAATGGATTAAGTTATTTCTACTTATCAACATGGGTGTAATGAGGAGCTCTAAGGTGGAGCCTTAATTGCGGCTGCAGGTCAATTTTGACAATGAGTTGTCAGAGTAGCCGTTTTCTACTTGATGTGAGTCTATGCTTTTGAGGCTATATCTATATGGTTGTTGTTGAGGCTATGTAACGAGTTATTACCATGGATGTATTAAATGGTAGCCTTGATTTTGAAAGTTTTGTGGTTGCTATTGAGTTTTGAAGCTATGGAATAAACTAGCTAATAGTCTATTTTAACTAATGCATCGGTTAAAAATACAGAGCCTTGATTTTTCTTTCCTCAAACCCATTTTCCCCTTTTCAAAAGAGAGGAAAAAAATCCTTTTGGAAATTAAATTTTTTCCTTATATTTCCTCGATTCAAACAAGAGGAAAAAGAAAAATCAATTTTTCCAAACTCTTTGTCCTCTCTTTTTCCATTTGAATTTTCTTTCCATCCAAATTTTCAAAAATCAAGCACAGCCTTAAGGTGCCAGAAATTATGAATTTATACAGTAACACAGTGGATGTATTAGCATTAAAGCCTCCGGATGGAAGGACAAGAATAGACGCTCATATGTTGCAATATGAAATTACGCTATGAAGTCATGATAGCTAGTATCATAAAATCAAACTAAACCAATACCTGACAAGTTTATTAATTCATGGGATAACCAAGGCACATATTATTATCCTGTATAAAGGGCTCTACTTTTAATAAGTACACATGAAAGTTACTTCTAACACATTAATAGCTGGAGTCTACAACTGGGCACTCAGTTTCACTGGACACAGAAAAATGCTGAAGATAACAATAGAATTGATGACGAGATTTAAATGATTTTACAAATATCGAAAAGGGTGTGGTTTCCGATTTCTCTAAGTAGTGGCCATTAATCATCAGTCTACCTGCATTGTAAATACCAAGAAAAACTACACGCTCCGGGCCAACAATGTCTTCCCATCTGTTGACAGCAAGTCCTTTAAATAGGTATATTTTTCAAGCACATCAATCACCCCCTTAAGTGTCTCTGACAAATGAAAGTACGTGTAAAGCCTTCGGTTAATTTCCCTCGAAAGCCATGCTTCATCATTGTTAGAATCTGCATTAGCCTTCTGGAGGCAATTAACACAGCCATGCATACCAAAATTGGATGTTCTTACCTGCACAGGAACACCAACTATCTCAGGAAAACAATAAATGTACACTATAGAGAACATAAGAGTTTAACCACTTCTTCAAAATGTTTAGCCTGTCTTTCACATTCATTACAAGTACAAATATCCTGCTTTTGTGGAATCCTTACTAGAT
Source organism: Talinum fruticosum (assembly GCA_021018815.1). Lineage (NCBI taxonomy): Eukaryota > Viridiplantae > Streptophyta > Magnoliopsida > Caryophyllales > Talinaceae > Talinum > Talinum fruticosum. The sequence continues at coordinate 828,651 of JAITYX010000020.1, forward strand.
GGTAGTCACTGCCAAAAAGTTAACAGATAGTTTGGGAGTGTAAGAGAAGGCATCTAGAGTTCCCAGGTGTCCTATTAATGGATTGCATCAGAAGCAGAAAAAGCTTTAGATGGTTTCGGCATTATCAAAAGGCACCCCAGAAGTCCTAGATGCCCTAATTGATTGCAAGAGCAAAAGACATGAAAGTTGACAACGTGTAGTCATTGAGCAGAAGTTGGACCAGGCTAGGGGATCACTATTCACAGAAACTTGCAGTGTTTCAGCGTTGGCATTGTGGCCCCAACAAGGGACTCGAGTAAACTTTTAAGTACCAGTAATACGAAGGTCACTCTAATCTGTACTTGCTATTTGCGGTGTTTGAATCCTATCCTTCACTTTAGAGTCCCCTCTTCCTCACCCAACCCCCCAAATCAGCCGTAATATTCACTTCCAGTGCTGCTGCAAAAGGTCTCAAAACAGTACAGTTACCATAAAAGGTCAAAGATTCATTATAGCATGTCTAGCAACTTTAGAATAGTAAACAAAAACAATTTTTTCATATAGTCAATCAACCCAAAACATCATATCGCCAATCAATCCAAAACATCAGATTACCTTGCAGCAAAATATTCCCACTACATAATTTGACTCTTGATTTTATCTTTTGTACTATTAGGTACCCAATAATCCTTATTGGTCACCACATAATCCCCGTAGATATAAACCATTGACCTTCACTTGACATTCCCAGGATACAAAAGACCTTCAGAGAATGGTATTGTGCAACACGTAAACACGTTAGGCACTTGAAACCCTAATATGGACAAGGCCCAGTCCAAAGTAACATTTTGCAGCAGCAAAATACCCAACTAATAAATTGCTGAATTGGTATCACTAGGTGTATCTCAGACTAACCAGCAGGCTTTAATTCTAGAAATTGAAGCTCCAGCAATTCCCAAAAGAAAAGAATATGAGCAGATAAAGACAAATGAATGAAAATATCACAATGAAGAAATTGGAATGTGCTGATCAGAAATACCACGTTAAAGGCCATGCAACTTGAAGGTTTGCAAAATTTATCAAAGAAAGAAAGAATAAAACAGAAGAGAGACAGGGATATTAAAGAATGTTTTGAAGATCAACCAAACAAGAGAAGCTTCAAGATAGCCTCTGACTACATGCCACCATTTGGATAATAGATTCCAAAAAAAAAAAAAGAGGAACTATCAATCAATTTCTTCAATTCTTGTTCTATTCTATAACAATAATGAAAATAATAATAATTACACTAATAATCTAATTGTCCCAATTACATGGCCAAATCTTGGGAATACATAAAATAACATTGGAACTCTATTGCAAATTAGTGACTTAATGTATGGTTGAAAAATGATTTCAGATTCAAACCTCAATTCTAGAATACTTTTTCAGAGGACTAAATAATGAATTCATTAAAAAACCCTGAAGGCAGTAAATTATGATTTTTACAATGTGGCCAACCAAATTATTTAGTGGCCATACCTCAGGGTATTAAAATGTCAATAGATTCAACCAATCCAACTTTGATTGGTTCTATTGACATATTGGGTTAACATAAGAGAGAATTGTGTTTTACATATATAAGGAAAAAATTATTGTTTTCGATTAGTTGCCTTTGGATAAGTTAAAAAGTTTTTTGTTTGGTTTCATTTCATGAGGTGATTGTTTACATATTGATCTCCCCATTTGCTGCAATATGGTATGCAAATTGGCATCGATGTTTTTGTCTCATTTAATTTATTAATATATTTGAAAATCTATTGTGAAGGACCTCATTCACAAATTTTTGGATCCACCGCAGATTCTTGGTCCCAACAGTATTTGCAATGTTTCTTATTTTAGACTTTTATACTTTAGTTTTCACACTCATCACAAGAACATAACACACTCATCACAAGGAATTACCCCCGGCCCCAGCCCCGTTTCCCCTTTTTTAAGAAAATTTTTGTGTAAATCTTAGGGGATGATGGACCGGTGGCAATGTGGTAATTTTACACCAAACCCTAGCTTTAAATTCCAACAATTGCCTCCGCCTCTCCATTTGCTCACCGGACCCACTCTCTGTCCCAACTCTCTCTCCTCTCTCCTCGCCTCTAGCATGCTCTCTCTCTCTCAATCTCATTCTTGTGCTTCTCCTCCATGTTCATGGAAATCAATCCCTCTTTCATCGCTCCACCGTGTCAAGAATCGGGCCCCCTTTCGCTGATCCACCGTACTGTGGTTGTCCAGAATCCACCTTTCCTCCATCGCTCCACGCTCACCACCACTAGTGCTTGCCGTTCGCGTCAATAATGGTTATTTTTTCAGTTAGTTTTCTTGAAGGGGGCGGGGAATCCCCGTCCCCAACGGGGCCCCGCCCCATAATGGGGAAAAATCCCCGCCCCGAACGGGGCTGGGGCAGGGACGGGGCCGGGGCCGGGCAGGGGGTAATTCCTTCCCCGTTCCCCGCCCCGTTTCTTCTTTTTTTTTAGAAAAATTTTGTGTAAATCTTGGGGGATGATGGACCAGTGGCAATATGGTAATTTTACACCAAACCCTAGCTTTAAATTCCAACAATTGCCTCCGCCTCTCCATTTGCCCACCGGACCCACTCTCTGTCCCCACTCTCTCTCCTCTCTCCTCACCTCTAGCATGCTCTCTCTCTCTCTCAATCTCGTTCTTGTGCTTCTCCATGTTCATGGAAATCAATCCCTCTTTCATCGCTCCATCATGTCAAGAATCGGGCCCTCTTTCGTCGATTCACCATACTGTGGTTGTCAAGAATCAACCTTTCCTCTGTCGTTCCACGCTCACCACCACGAGTGCTTGCCGTTCGCCTCAATAATGGTTTTTTTTTCCGTTGGTTTTCTTGAAATAGGTAAATTAAATGTCGTTCTTTGGTGTTGATCCATTTGTATTGAATGAAAGTATATAAATTTTGGGTTTTTCGAGTGTGTTTTTTGTCTAAAATTTGTTTGGTTGGAGTTTGATTTAACACTTACCGTCGGGGATTGAGACCTGTTGGGGATTGGGGATCCGGCGGGGTCGGCGATGGAGAGAAATTTTTCCCCGAAGCGGGGTCGGGGGCGGGGCAGGGAGGGGTGTGAGTAGCGGGGACAGGGATGGGGATGGCACTCCCCGGCCCCGACCCACCCCATTGCCATCCCTAATCAATATGGTATGTGTTGGTCGGTATGAGATCCTACCAATGAAATCGATACCTTGGTCTTGATGTTACTCTCATGGAGAGGAGGGTGCAAGAAAGTGAAGCATCCTGATTTTCTATTTTTATATAGAAGTTGGGAACACGGTACAGGAGCCACCAGAACTTAGAACAGTGCTTAACCCAAAAACATTAGCTTAATGATGGAACAGAAAATTTGAGAGGCAATAACATCATAAAGAGCCCAACTTGTAGAAGATTAATCGAGGGAAAAAGTGAGGGAGAGATAGCTAGGTAGGTAGGTAGAAGTCATCACCAGTGAACAACTCCAATGAAAATAGTCTCTGCAGACAGCAAGTCTGTTGACCAAGATAGGCTAGAGTAGCAATGTAAGATCTATGAGCAAAACCTGATGTTGAAGAAAATTAACAAGAGAGATGAATTATAGCATATCGCTTTGAGTGTGGGTTAAGATAGGTGAATTTTTAAGATCACTTAAAAACTCTGGAAGAGTGGGGTATTGTTTTCCATCGATTCTATCATATTGTCAAGGGACATGCAAAAGGTTATAAACACCGTGCTTATGCATACCTCCAAGAAAGTGGGGACATCATATAACAATAAAAAGAGGACAATAAAGAGTTATGCAAAGAATCCATCCACTAAATCAACTAAAAAAGGGCTATGCATAGAAGTGATACGAAATAATGAGCATATATAAAACAATTATGCATTAAGGTAATCTAGAAGCACAAGGTAGAGATAACCTGATCTGACAGTTCTGTAGTTATTTTCTTCTTGATGCTAGTTGCTTCGATTTTAATCACCACATCTATTTCAGTCATGAATTCCTTAAGTATGTCAATTTCTTCCAGTATATTGGGGATATCTTGATTAAAGCCATCACCACAAACTACAAGTTTTACCACAGAAGAAAGCTCCTCATACTTATCCTGCATTTGAACCACCACAGTGAAAACAAGAATCAATGATAAGAACCTCTACAGGTTTAAAGAACTGCAAATTTGCAACAATTAAACTACTTCCACATTCTTAATTCATCATCATACCTGAGCCTCCTACCACAACCAAAAGGCAAAAATATGAAAGGGTAACAATAAAACTATTCAGTTTTATCTTTCAAAGCAGAGAGAACCCTTATGATATGATCTATTCACCTTTTCTCAATCAATGGCACATTGAAGCCATACTAAAAACTTCAAACATATCTCATGTATACTGACATCAAATACAAGAGTTACCCAGTAGGCAGTACAGTTCCCCCGCGGTTGTATTTCTGTAATGGCAATAAGAGTCTCGCAACTCAGCATATTTATCCAAAACAGCAAGCCAAAAACCTCAAATAATACCACCTAGGGGCAACAGCCTGCAGTTGGCCCCTATACCTTGAACTTATGGAAAGGCAATAAAGGCAGACTAAAGGATCAAAACACTTATGCTATATACGTATATCCAGGTAAATTATAGCATAAAGGAATTAAAAACCCTTCAGGGAATTCATTTTTCAGTTACATTCAAGGCAAGGACAAGTACAGGAAGTGCATTCCAGGAGAGGCCCTGGTGTAATTCCCAAGATGAACTGTGGGTCTGCGAACTACAGCAAAGGACAGGCTCGAATCCAGTTCACAAGATGAATTCTGGTCCTGAAGACTTCAATAAATGAGCATTGAGATCAAAGCGACCACAAGCCCATTCCAGACATTTGACCGAAAAACTCACATAATCAGCCACTCTGTTTTTTGAAAAAATTTAATTAAAAATTCGTTCCAAAAAACAGAATGTTCACATGGGATGGCAGGGCAGGAACCCCCTCCCCCCAGGAAAAATATAGTGAAAGTTAAACAGCTACATGCAACACTAGCTTTCATTTTCGCAAACAAGAGCCCTGTATTACACACAAAATGAAACCTTGTACTACGATGAAAATTTTTTCCATAATAACCAACAGCTATAAGCTTGCAATATGACAGAGAAACTTGCATTAAAAATTAACAATCAAAAGACAATCATGCATAACTACAGGGCCAAATTAATGGTACCAGAGAGGTGGAGGGGAACATAGAAGATTGCCAAGATGAAAACTTGAGAGCATATATTTGTCACACGACAATTAGAAGACCTTGCTGCACCTCTCTTTTGCGGCATTAGGAAGGAAAGGAGAAAAATTAGGTAAAATTTTGCAAATCAGAGAAAGGAACAAAAATAGAAACAATTTAAAAAAAAAAAAAAAAAATACAGACACATTCTCACTTAGGATTTAGGGATAAGTCTTAACAAGTTCAGAATAATTTCACAAGTCCAAACTCCAAAATAAGTTCAAAATAAATTCAAAAGTTCAGGCTAAATTTAAAACTTCAGAATAAGGCCCTACTCTTTACCGCTTATTTTTGTTGAATTTATTAGAACTCAACTTATTAGAATTAATTTTACACCTATATGCAGAGCTTATTCTTATTCTATTCTGAACTTTGTTGAACTTATTTTGAACTTTTATCATGGATATGTTTATTTATACCTTGTTGTATTTTTGCTTAATTTACATTTTCATATGACAGAGACATATACATTTTATTTGACCACAAATCAAAAATGGTTCTGAAAACAAAATTTTTATCTGTTTATGGATACCGCTTAGAATTTCCAATTAAAAATACCAACATGTAGGAGGCAACGAAAACAAGAGATACATGAAATCCGACAGTCATAATAGTTAAACGTCTAGAAGAGGACCTTCGCTTCACCACATCGTTGTATTTTACTTTAATTTCATTTAAGTTTTTGCAACCTATATTTTTTTTTTTTTTGTTCATAGTAACCCCTTAGAATTCCCAATAAAAAACCAGTACATAGAAAACAATGAGAAGAGGCGATACGTGTTTTTACTTTCATACTTGAACAATTCTGCATTTCAATAGTACTTAAGCATGTAGGAGATGAGCTTGACTTTGACCATCCGATGGATGGTCTAACAATTCCTTACAAAGAGGAAATATTCATTGATCTTACTTATCAAGTATAGCTAATGAAACATGAAAAAATGATAAAGCTAGAGCTCTTTAACATCATGACTGATAGCATTACAGAAATGAGATCCAGAGCTACCTATGCTAGAATGCTCATTGATGTGGAAGTGACTAGAAGCTAATGGACAAAGTGGTGTTTGAAAATGAGTATGGTTTGTTCTTGGAGCAAAAGACCAAGTTTGAATGCAAACTAGTCAAATGCACAGGTTGTCAAGGCTTTGGGCATTCACAAGATCAATCTAAGAAGAAATCAGGCACTTGGGTTGGAGGGTTAAAAACTCAGGCCCTCCAACCCCCTCCTCTGCCAGAGCGAAACGTTCAGGTTGTTACTCAACAGCCAAAGGATGATTCACATAGTACCAATGACTCATGAGGCTTGCAGGAATGAAGCAGTGCAGCAAAGTGTGATTTGGCAAGTAGTGGTGGTACCTGTTACCCCCATTGAAAATGGGTAGTCCTATCACATGGAATGTGAGAGCCTAATAAACAAAAGGCAGTGGCTTCTTTTTGGAAACAAAGGTGAGAGAGATAAATTTGAAAAGAAGTTTCAGTGACTTTCTGCAATGGTTGGGAAAATATCATCAATAACAGTGAACATCATGCTGGTAGAATATGGCTTTTCTGGATTACATATGAAATATTTACACTATTGCTTAGTTCTTTTACAGGGGAGAGAGGTATATATTACCTTTACATATGGATTTAATGAGGATCATCTCAGGACTTCTTTATGGTCTGATTTGTGTGATTTGAGCAATACTATTGCTGAGCCTTGGTTAATACTTGGACATTTCAATAATGTATATGCTGAGTTCAGAATAGGAGGTGTTCCTATTCAACCTCATGACTACAAAGACTTTCAAGATTGTATAGAAGACTGTGGATTGATGGAATTGAAACGGCTGGGTCAAAAATACACTTGGTGCAACAACCACATAGATGGTACTAGGGTATATTCTAAAATAGATATGGCATTTGGGAATGTGCAATTGGTGGAGGCATATGGAGCCAATCCTATGCAGTTATTAGCACAGGATATTTCACATCATTCCCCTATTTAGGTGCAATTTGGACAGAAAAATACCAACAAGACAGGGAGATTCAAATACTTCAATATGTGGAGCTCTTCAACTCAATTGGACAGCATCATTCAGCAAGTCTGGAAGAAACCTGTGCAAGGATGTTACATGCACCAAATATGTGAGAAACTAAAAGCAGTGAGATCTCCTTTGAGGATGTAAATAAGGTGGAATTCAGGACTATTGGTGCAAAAGTTGAACAGATTAGGGGACAGCTACATCAGGTTCAGCGGTCTCTTCAGAGTGACCCCTTTAATATGGACTTGCAACTACAAGAAAGGCAAACACTAGAGGACTTCACCAACAAGTTTACACCTGAAATATCCTTTCTGAAGCAAAAAAGCAAACTTGACTGCATTCAACAAGGGATCAAAATAACAAGCTCTTTTATGCATCCATCAAGCAGAGACACAACAAGAATAGTGTGATTGCTATTCAGGATGGGCATGGCTGTACTCATATTAACATTTCAGATATTCAAGCTACATTCTTGCAGTTTTATACAGCCTTGCTTGGAACTGACTCAACTGCACATGCGCAAATCGAGTCAAATGTAGTTGCAATGGGGCTTGTTCTAACAATTGACCAGCAATTAGCACTAATTGCTCCTTTCAGAAAGTTAGATATCAAGAATGGCCTGTTCAACGATACTATCCTTTCACAAAGTTAGATATCAAAATAAAAGCCCCGGACCAGATGGATATGGTAGTGGATTCTTCAGAAATGCTTGGAATATTATTGGGATTATGTGTCTCAAGCTACTTTTTGCCAATGGCAAGCTTTTGAAGCAGCTCAACGATACTATCCTTACACTCATTCCAAAGGTTAACAACCCCTTTACAGCTGATTTTAGGCTGATTGCTTACATTTTATAAATGTATTACAAAAATGTTATATGAGAGAATCAAGATTGCTCTCAAAGTGTGGGTATGAAAATCAAGGTGCGTTCGTGGAAGAAAGGCATATTATTGATAATATTCTTATTAGCCAGGACCTTATCCACTTGTATAAGAGGATGAATGCATCACCTAGATGTCTAATGAAAGTGGATCTACAAAAAGTGTATGATCCAGTTGCAGGGGCAGAATCGGGGGACCAAGAGGGGTAGTGGTCCACCTCATGATTTTGGAAATTACTCTTTTCTAAAATCTGTTCTTAAAAAATAAAATAGGGAAAAAATAGTTTTTTAGGAAAATTGTTTTCATATTTTTCAACTCTCCAAGTAAAATGAATTTTCATAACCATTATTTGGTGTAAGGTAATATTATATAATTATTGTATAAAATGTATTATTTTTTACATAATACCTTGAATATGACTTATAAGTTATAATAGTTTAATAAATTAGGATGGAAAAAGTTAGATAGGCTACAGCAAATTGGAAATGTATATAGCTGTCTCAGCTCTTTTTCTTTTTTAATCTCTCGTTCTTGTTATCTCTCTGTCATCCTTCCTTCCTCTTTCCAACCTATTAATATGTTGTCTTATAAGCTACAATACTACTTTTTCTCCTTACCCTTTAATGTAAAGTAGTGTAATTTCTTTGAAAATGAGCAATTTTCAAAAGAAGACAATTTTTTGGCCTTCCAAGACTCCTAATCCAAACACCAAGCACATTTAGCATTAAATTATATTTCTTTTAGTGAGTTGATTATTATTATATTTATGTATTATTGTATTAGTTAATCTAATTTATTTCTCAAATGTTAATGATGATGATACTAATTATATTATTCAATTGAATTAGTTAATTACCATATTGAATAATTAATACAATTAGAGTTGTGTCAACTAATTTAATAACATAAACTAATGAAGTAGATTTTGTAAGTGATCATTATTCAAGGGATAACTTCTATATTGTCGGTTGTAAGGTATGATTTCTTATCTATTTATCACACAAATTTTCTTCATAGTACGCTTGTAGTTAATGTTTGATATATGATAATAATTTATTTTATAACTTATATAAATAGCAATGGCAGGGCTAGAAATTTTATTCAACAGTGTCCCTTTTTAGTATCCTTGAATTTTATAAGTATTAATTATTTTTTTATGGACGCCCCTTTAATATTTTTGTGGATTTTTAGGATTTTTACTCATACACTAACAATTTATTTTGGCTAACGATGTCCCGGGACACCGCTGACCAAATAGTAGCTCCGCCCTGATAAATAGTATTCTTTACCTCACTACTCAGCCCCCTCAAGAAAATTTTCTGGTTCTGCCCTGTATATTGGAAGCCTTTAAATTTTCTCCCACATTTGTTGCTTGGACAATGACTAGTGCGTGCTCAGCAAGCTTTTCCATAGCTTCAAATGGTAAGGTATTTGGTTAGTTTCAGGGCACAAAAGAGATCAAACAGGGTGACCACTTGTCTCCTTTGTTATTTGTGTTAATTATGGATTATCTTGCTAGAAGCTTCGAGCTGAAACCAAACCATGCTGAATTTAGATATCATCCTTTATGCAAAAACTCAAGCTGGGGTTAGCGTTTGTTTTGCTGATAACTTATGATATGTCATAAAGGAAATACTAAATCTGTCAGCCTTATGGCTAGTGGTTTTGAGTACTTCCCTAAGGTCACTGGGCTAAGGGCGACTTCCTGCAAATCTCAAGTGTACATTAATGGCGTTACTGTGGAGGTGGAACAAACTATACTGGACCTAACAGGGTTTGTTAAAGGGACTTTCCTCATTAGGTTCTTGGGAATGCCTCTTTCTCCAACCAAATGGAGTACTGCTGAATGTCAAACGTTGGTTGAGAAGATCGCAGCCACGTTACGAGACATAGCTACCAGGCATTTCTCATATGCAGCAAAGGTACAAATCATTAATTCCCTCCTGCTGTCAATGATTTCTTACTGGTCAACCATTTTCATCCTACCTCAAGCACTAATTAAACAGGTTGAACAGATTTGTGGTGAGTTTTTACAGGGTAAAGGAGCTAATAGAGGGTTCTACTTAGTCTCTTGGAATGAAGCGTGTAAGCCTAGAAAAGTAGAGGACTTAATGTGAAGAAAAGCAAGGAAGCTCATATGGGCTATTTCCTTTAAATCTGACTCATTGTGGGTCAAATGGATCCACGAGGTTTCTCTCAAAGGGGAAGATTTTTGGAACTATAAACCTTCCTCTGGGGTAAGTTTGTATGGGACCAAATTGCATAAGAACAAGGATCAATTCACATAACGCTATAAATTAAACCTCTGGCATAGCTACTGTCCATTATGCCAGGAGGAGGAAGAAAGTTGTTCACATTTTTTTTATTGTGCTTACAACAAGCAACTGATGCAGAAGGTTTGCACTTCAGCAGAACTTCAAATGCCAAGTATTCACTACCAGTCTGATCTACTAAAGACCGAAGGGACTAAACTAAGAAGACAAGTAGTATTTTCCATTTTTCAGCTGCTATATATCATCTATGGTGTACAAGAGCTATCTCAACTCTGAGCATATGCAGCAAGTGGAATCTGCTTATATGAAGATTATACAGGATATTCAAGCTAGAACTAGAATGGTGCTGAGAAGAAAAGTTAAAACAATTGATAGGGAACACTTGGAGCAACTAGTTGGCTGATTTTTTTGCTTGAGGGATTATAAGTATTGGCAACCCTTCCTAAAAGGTGGGTCAAATCTTATGATCCTATGATATTTTTGGTGTACATAGTTTTCTTTGTATTTGGGTATGTTTACATGATCATCAGTCATGCAAAGTTTTTACTTTGTATTAAAAAAAAAAAAAAAAAGCTAATTAACACTTTCTATGTCACACTGCCCACCCCCCCAATCCCTCTCTTTTTTTTTGGATTTTTTACTATAAAGAGGCGTAAAATAAAGAGAGTAGATAGCATGTAAAGTGCAAGGATCTTAATTTATTACATACAAACACAGTTTTTGTTGCTTGAAAACTGCGAAATATCTCACAGAAAATAAAGATATTAGAAGAATCTAAGCTTCAGAAGAACCTAGAGAATATTTCATTGGTGGAAAATTTTCATAACTTCTAAACTTATTGCAAACTTCTGAATTTATTGAAGTTTTGAACTTATTCGGGACTTCTAAACTATTAGAACTATCTAACCTCACTCTCAAGGGGGAGGGAGAAGAAAAAAAGAAAAGGGCCAGATTGAGCAGGCCGTAAATTCATAATGACTTCAGAAATTTTTTGACCGACAAAACATTCCTATATGTTCTTCCTAACCTTTATCATAAGTTGTTTGAACATATTTATTTTCTATGAAATTTTGCAATTTTATACCAACAAAAAGTAAACGTATTTGCTATGTAATAAATCGAAATATTTTGCAAATGAGATGCTATTTTAGCTCTTATTATTTAATCCCTTTCCATTGAAATAAATTAGAACGGAAACAGAACGAAGAGAAAGAAAACGATAACATGGACAATTTTTCACAAGGTTTAAATTAATACTATAGTCTAAAAGATCAATTAAAGTAAGGAATCGTTAGACCACCCATTGGACACTCAAAGCCAAACTACTTTTCTACACACCTAAGTGACTTTGGAATATAGGAATCTTCAAGTAAACACCACATTTTTTTTCCTTCTCATTACCTCTTCATACTGGATGTTTTCATTAAAAATTTCAAAGTGTTCCCATGAAAAGATTTTGTTCCGAAAACCCTTTTTATTTGGGGTTAAATAAAAAATGTGTGTACTTTAATTAAAAATAAAATACAACACAATAATGTGTAGTGAATGCATATTCATAACAAAAGTTACAGATAACTTCAGCAAAGTTCATAAAAATTATAGAATAAATTCGGCAAATAAGTTGATAGTAACTTGAGCACATAACTTCTCATAAGTTCAATTCAGATAAGTTTAGCAAAAATAAGTTGAAAAGGACATAGTCGTTGCTTGAGTTAGCATAAATCGCCCCAAAAGGGTAACAACAACTATTTCCTAACAAAGGGAATCCATGAACATTAATGAGTTGTATTGATCTCATAAAAAACAAGAAATTCACTTTTCAGCTGTTGTCACTTTTCTTTTCTTTTCTTTTCTTTTTTTAATTCACTGTCACCTCTTTGGAACCACAAAAATGTTGAAAAATTTGAGACTCAACCGGAAAGATATATAAATCAAATTACTTGCATAGCATTAAAGAGAGGAAGAAAACCTTCAGGTTCTTCTTATGAATTCCCAGTAGCACTTTATCAATAGCAACTTCAAGTGTTCCAAGAAGCTTTGACCTGAAAAAGGAAGACGGAAAGAAATGTTGAAGTCACTTGCAAACATTGACCAGTTCTTGCTACTTACTACTTACTAGTTAACACTTCTGCTTTTGAATATAAGGATCAAACTCATGTTTCTATTTTTGGAGGAAGAACTTGAAAATCATCATTCAGCAACTTTACAAAATATAAAACAATGACAAAGAACAAGGGAAAAAACCCCTTGTAGTATGGAAATTTAGCATGTTACATAGGTTTTCAAAGCTTTTGGCCTCATGCCCACAAATGACATTTAAAGTTCTTGTCGAGAAGTAATGAACAATTAACCAGTCCACAACTTTGCTGAGACAAATGTTGTTCATCTCATTCAATGATTTCAACTCAGAGGAGGCGGCATAAATTAAGTACAAGCATTGATTTGTTTAAGATTTGAGTGTGAATAAGAGATATGTTTTTCTTCTTTTTTCATTTTCTCTTTAGAGGTGGTTGGGGGGAGGGGAGCATGTGCACGTCAAGAACCCCTAAGAAATCATGCAATCAAAGTAGTCGGTACAAAGAAATGGCCAAGAAACCAAAAAGCCTTGGGAATGGACGATACCCAGTGTACTTGAAATAGTAGCCTAATAATGAAAATGAACCAAAATCAACCTCTTTTACTTTTCCATCCTTTGAAAATGTTTACATGCTTTTAGTCCGAAAATGTCACGTATCTGAAACTATGACTAACTAACTATTGATTGTATTACAATGGCACTTACGTAACATGAAAAGTCCACAAAACACAGATTCCTTCAAATTTAAACTTGATTCTGTCGAATGCCAGAATTTATCAATGTCTAGGGAAACTAATTAAATACAAAAGAGGAACTGCAAGGAAGAAAAGCAACATCCAGAGGCAAGTGGAAGTTTGCCAACATCATGTAGCATTTTTGGATATCTTTGTCTTCACTTATACCACCTTTTTGTTTTCATTTCTGTCTTTAACGCACGTATAATATTTGGTATGACATCTGAATAAATATGGAAGGCCATGAGTAACTTCAATAATTAAGGTCTAATATATAGTATTTGAAATCTAGAAGATTTAAAATTGACTTGTGAGTAGCATTCTATAGAAAATTACACTGCAAAATAGATACCTCTGGAGAAAAATAAGGATAAATCCGGAATCTGAATAAAGAGAACAGGCCGGTGGTTACTTCAGCTTAATTTCAATTTTCCACAGGTTCAATAGGGGTTATCAGGAGGCAACTATTCTTACTGAAAAGCTCTCAACCGCAAACACACATCTCTCGCCCAGTTTTCAATCTCCGTTGATCTAGCTCACCAACTCTCATCTCATCATATAAGCATTTAAGAAATTTCAGTAAGGCCTATTATGCATGGAGACAGGATGTGGAGGACTTCCACTGCGAAGAAGGTACAAGAAATATGATCTTCTTCATTCCAGCACAATCCATCAGCTACCAATCAATGCCTAACAATATCAAGATAAAATTTCACTCGTAACTTAGATACTAAATGGAGAAACAATATTGAATGCAGCCCTGAATATGCAAAAGCACTTTCAACAGTCACAATTCATAATCACTATTTGTTTATCTCAGATTCTTGTCAATCCCACAATTTGATTCTTTCTCTTGATCAATTCAGATCATCAAATTCTTTGGGATAACTACCAACCAACAAACCACCTATACCATTATGCCAAAATCCCACCTAGAGTGAGCTGTGGAGGAGTAATTTTTGAACAACCTAACCTCCTGTAATAAACAGAAGGGTTGTTTCAGATCAGCCCACACACTGTGACGTAATAAGGAGCAAAAGTTATTATAGATCAGCAAATGATGCAGGGGGGAAGAAAAACTCAAGCGAACATGCTTAATGATTCGTATTTGATTCATTTGCTTACAGGATATTTACGCTACTCCATAATCAGCTCTATTCAAATGCTTCTCCCCCATCCCTTGCCTTCATGACATTATATAGAGCATGCTTTATATTTCATCGCACAGGCTGAAAGCAACACAAAGAAGAGCTCCAATTCTTGGCCATGTACATAAGATAACAGTGCTTTATATTGAAAATGTGCTCAAGTGATTATATATTTGGAACATATTACGAATATATTAAGATTCCATACTGAAATATTTATTGTTCTAGAAAGAAAGAAGTGAAATTGAACTCATGTATCTCACTGATGAGCATAGTGAGGACTTTCCAATTGATACGCCATCATGCCACAAATGTGCTTCAAGGCTCGACATGTCATTACAAAACAAATGTGCTTTACGGCCACAATTATTTGAGGTTGTTGGTACATATAAGCTCACTTGAGTAATTTCAAGACCGAGTGCTTTGATGCATGTAATTTGGAAATGATAAAGCTGTGGTGGATGAAACGAGAGGAGAACACACCTAATTGGAATTGTGATGAATACCATAAAATGTATACATGTTATATAAGAAACTAGAAGTATTTAAATTGTAGGTTTAATGAGGAGGTCGTTTATAATAACGGAGATATTATTATCAGTACTCATGTTATACTGATCACATAAGTGTTCATATATTTGGGCCGGCCAATCTCCACTAAAGTATGGGTGGCAAAACGAGAAAACACTTTTCATTCTCTATCACAAGAAAGCCTAGATCAACTCACGAAAAATCTACCATACTGTGGTAGACCAGTAATACACATTCAAACGATGACTTGCATAACTTGCCAGAACACCAGAAAAATAAAAGACAACCAAAATAATCAGATTTTCTTACTTGTTATTCAGCCAAATCCAAGTAGGAGGGGGCCATAATATGCTGGCATGACAAGGATATGACTCTATTGCACGAAGATGAGCACCATCTTCTAAGTGGTATACTCCAACTTTAAGACAACTGTTTCTTGATCCATTAAATAGCCATGAATCACCATATCCTCCATCATACTTGCGGAAACTATATTCTTCATAGATGATGCAATTCTTTCCACAAAACCCCTCAAATTCTCTGGCAGCGGCAGCAAATGAAAAACTAATACCAAAGAAAAAGATCTGATCACCAATACTTGGGACCTCAATCCACCTCCTAGCATCTTCATTGAGCTTGTAAACCTTGATATTTCCCATATTTTCTGCTTTCCCGTACACATCACATCTAACAACTAAATACAAGACCCCAGATGATTCAATCAACCGCTTTCGCCTCCCACCTCCACCCTTGATTGGAGGAACAATTATATTCATCCCTGAAAAGCTCTGACCCATCTCATAAATTCGTCCCCTACGATCAATGCCTAAGAATCTACCTTTATATTCAACAAGGTCATCAAAGCGGAAACCTATACCGTTATGAATAATCTCCCATTCAACACCCATCACATTTTTTCTGATCCTAACTTTATCAATCCCAATTTCCCCTCCTTGGAGAGCGCAAGAACCCCTGATTCATTCGAGGGAAAAACCACCTTAAGAAACCCCTGAGACCAAGTAGTTGGTTTAACAAGCATCCCAGATGGACTATCCAACCCATGACTCAGATTGTAATACCGACCAATTTCAGAAACCCGGAAATCAAGCAAATTGAGCTTCCGGGGAAAATCAAGGGGCAAAGAAGAAGACTCCCTCGACAAAGGATACCGAATGGTTACTCTTCCAGGGTTCAATTGATCGACGAAGAGAACCCAAGAAGAAGAACCCTCGGGAGATTTGAGGGCGTAGACGGAGGTGAGGGAGAGGACAGAGGAAGTGCAGAGTTCGGGCCGTGAAGATTGGAAATGGGTAAAAGAAGGAGGTGGGCAAGGGAGCATAAGATGCAAGAGAGGAGAGAGAAGGAAAGTGGGGAGAGAGACAGAAGAGTGCCATGATTTGCAGACGGTGCGGAACCGGAAGATGTCGATGGGATTAGAGCTCAAGAAGGTGGCTATGGCGGATAGTAATTCCTGAGGAAGGTCTGCCCATGGCGGAATTTGCCCCATTTCCGACTACACTCTTTCGGAAGGTTTAGTTTTGCATTTCCTCTCTTAACCCCTTCCTTTTTCCTTATTTACAAAACGAACTCCCGCACGTGCGGTTGGGGCCACCAGAAAAAGCACGAGGAGGGAAAACATTCACGCGCCCCGAGGCGCAGGGGGAAAGAAGAGATACATTCTTTACTAAAAAAAAAAATAAAAGATTAAATGTCCATTAAGAGTGAGCTGGTTCAGAGTCTCTATCTCAAAAATTAGGAACCTAATCCTTATTTTATTTGATCGATTTTTAAATTTTAGGAATCTAACCTCGACCCTATTTGAGCGATTCCTAAATTTTAGGAACTCGACCTCGAACCTCGGGTTCCGGTTCGGCTCAAGCGTACCTTATTCACACCATTATTGTTATGAAAAAAAAAACTTTAATGCCTTAAAAACTTATAAACATCAACTCACGTTAATCATTTAAATAGCTAAAATTCAACAAGCAAACAATTAAATACAACAATTTTTAGCTATTTTTTACAAAATTAAAGTTGGTAGTAGAAACAACGTTGTTAAAGGGGATGTGATCAAAATATTACAAAGTCTCTTCAAAAACTAATACAACCAAATGTCTCAAGTTCATTAACTAAATTTAAATAAAAATAATGCAACCTTTAAACTTCCATTGCATTTTCAACATCAATAACTTATCCATCACCGTCGTGAAGATTTAAGAAATATAAAATAAAATACCCTTTAAACGGTTCCAAGTACCGGTTACATGATTTCATTTTAGGAACCTTACCCTTACCCGCTTGATCGATTTCGGTTCGGTTCTAGGGTACCCATCAGTCATGCTCACCTCTAATGTCCATGGTCTTTTGCGGTTGCTATCTAATCAATACATGAGTCTTTAACAAATAAAAAATACAAATCAGCTGGTCTCAAGCATAAGAGCATTTATAATTAAGGGTGTTAATATTTCGGTCCGGACTAAAAATTTTAAAAAATTGAACCTTGAAAATTTGAATTTGAATCGGTATAGATGTAACTCGATTTGATTTTGGGTCAAAAATTTGTAAATTTTAGTTTGTGATCCAATATGCTTTAAACTAGAGAAAACCCAAAGTCAAACTAGAAACCTAATTAGATATACAATAGACACACATAGCTTGGTACCTTTAAACAAATACCCATATTGGACAAGGTAATCCTCTTTAGGTGAAACACTTGAAGACTCGGACAATCGCTCAATACTTTTCCGAGTTGTATAAATGGAATCAGTATAACAATCTCATACCTACGAGTTTTGATTCCAAGGCATTCTCTCGTATCTCGAAACTTATTTGAGTAAAATAATATTTTTCTAAGTGATACGGCTCTTACTTATTATATTTCTTGCCTATCCGTAGTCGACTCGAAAAGCTGGTTCTTTGTTATGAATCCAGAGCATCACTCGGATTAATCGCAGTTTGAATAGACTAGTATTTCATCTTTTCTCACTCGGAATCGACTTGTGGTTATAAGTCCTATTTTGTCATAGTCGGTATTTTTAGCTTGTTTCATGCTTAGTCTATATCAAGTTAATCCTCTCCGATATTATTTATTGAACTTGATTCTTCGCTTAGACTAAGTCGGATGGAATTCCGAGTATCATGGATATTGGACTCGGAAAATTCCATTTCGTTTCGACTCGGATAATCGGTTGGTTTATTTATCGTAATTATTTTATTATCTATGTCTAATCTTGGGCCAAAGTATTTTATACTTTGAGAACCAAAATTGATTTACTTTTGTAGGTTATTCAATCGAGGATACACTTTTCAAGCTACAAAAGTAGCCTGAAGCTCGAACGTCAAATCACCAGCGAGATATGGCTCTTCACCTTCTCTGCTCCGAGTCCCATTAGCTTGTGTCGGGGCTATTTGTTTCCAAATCTGGAAAACTGAAACGCCAAGATTAACGGTGGTTTCCACCTTATCTTTCCGGACACCGCTAATGGTTTTGGGACTTCCAAGAGAGTTAAACCGTTGTCCAACGTTCATATTACAACGGATACTTTCGAGTGACTCGAAAGCTTCTATCAACGGTCACGAGAGGACTCTCGGTCAGCGAGATGAAGATAACGGCTACTCTGCCTGGTCATCTATAAATAGAAGCCATCTCACAAGACTTGAAGGTTGCCGAACATATTGTTAATACACATACTTGCTCAAAGTTATTGTATTTACTTTCAATCTTCAACTTACAACTCCCACTCTGTAATTCATTACTTTACGAGTTGTAAGGTCTTGTACTCGATTACAAACTCTTTCTTACATTCTTTGTAAGGTCCCTTGACTAAGTCTGTAAAGGTTAACTCAGCTTAGTTGTCCCTAGCTGTAAGGGTTATTTCAGCTAGGAAGTACTAGATCGAGATAAGGAAATTTCGAGTCTAGGAAAACTTGTATAGAGTTGTCTAAGGGAGCAACTCGGGTTCGATCGATTCACGGTATTTTGTGGACTCAAAATAGTGAATTTGACTTCGTGTCCGGATTGACACGGTCCGTGGTTTTCTGCCCCAGGAGGGTTTCCACGTAAATTCTAAGTGTTATCATTTTGAGTTCATTATAGACTCGGACAATTTTTCTGCTCTTGCTCTTTCGTTTAATAGCCTTCGAGTTAAATCTTTTCGACCACTGTTGATAGACTCGAGAATCTGTCTCTGTCTTGTTTTTAACGGAAGAGCTAAAGTTTCCATGAAAAACTTCTATCACCCTATTCACCCCCTTTAGGGTGACTCAAACTCTCCCCGAGCAAACCTTCAATTGGTATCGAGCCTAGCCTTTCAGAAAGGATCTAACAATCCAAAGGTTTAAAGATCAAATGGCTCGAACACCGGAGAGTTCGACGAAGGAAGATCTTCCAACAGGCCACCAAAATTCAAAGGATCAAACTTTGGGCTCTGGAAGAATCTTATGGAATGTTTTCTTATGGATCATGATGAAGAGGTATGGGAAATCATACAACAAGGAAACTACATTCCAATGAAGACAGATGAATTCGAGATTCTGCTCAAGACAAAGGCTGAGTTCACACCGAGAGAAGCGGAGAAGTTCGAAAGAACTTCAAAGCAATGAACATCCTTATGTGCGCCATAAGCTCGGAAGAATATAATCGAGTCTCTGCTCGTGACTCTGCTAAAGAGGTGTGGGATACTTTAGTCAACACCTACGAAGGTACAAGTCGGGTAAAACAAGCAAAGATCAGTCAGGATCTTCATAAATATGAGCTTTTCAAAATGGAGCCAGAGGAGAACATTACTCGGATGTTCATTCGCTTCACCGAGATTACCAACAATCTCAAATCTCCGGGAAAGAAAATTTCCCATGAAGAAATGTGCCGGAAAATTCTCGAAGTCTACCCAAGAGACGATGGGGTCCGAAGGTGACTCGCCATAGAGGAGGCTCGGAACCTTTCACTCTTAAAGCCAAACGAGCTCATTGGAAAGCTTCTAACTGGTAAGATTCACTCAAACTAAGTGCTACATCTCGGATGAGACCACCAAAGAGGTAAAACTCTCGGGTAAGAGATCCGGTAACACTTATATCATTCCTCTTTTGACCCAAGTCAAAATTTATCCTCGCTTAAAAGCATCTCTTCACGATGATTCATGGTCTTGGCATCGTAGATTAGGTCATATTAGCATGCATACTATCAAAAAGTTGGCATCTCATAGTCTCGGTTAGAGGTTTGCCTAACCGTGTCTTTGAGAAAGACAAAGTTTGTGAAGCATGCACAAGGGGAAATAGGTCGATCTTCATTCAAATCTCTTAAGACTGTTTTGACATCAAAGGTGCTTGAACTGCTACATATGGATCTATGTGATGAAATCCCAATGAAAGAGCCTCGGAGGTAAATCCTACATTTTTGTCATTATTGATGACTTTTCAAGATTTACCCGGGTGTGTTTTCTCAAGCATAAAAATGAAGCCTTCAAGGAGTTCAGCAAGCTCTGTAGAAAGATTCAAGTTGAGTATCGGACTCGGATTCAAAAGATTCGAACCGACCATGGAAGGGAGTTCGACTACTCGAAATTCTCGGAGTTCTCGCGATCGAAATGGAATCTCTCACAACTTCTCAGCACCAAGAACCCCTTAACAGAATGGAGTAGTAGAGAGAAAGAACAGAACCCTTGAAGAAATAGCAAGGACGATGATGATTGAACACAATTTGCCCTACTATTTCTGGGCTGAGGCGATCAACACAGACCCAACTACACTTTGAACAGATGCCTCATCGGACCCATTCTGAAGAAAACACCCTACGAGCTCTACAAAGGGAAGAAGCCAAACATCTCATACTTTAAGCCCTTTGGTTGCAAGTGTTTTATTCACAATAATGGTAAGAATCACTCGACCAAGTTTGATGTTAGGTCGGATGAAGGTACTTTTCTCAGGTTACTCTTCTCATAGTAAAGCTTATCGTGTCTTTAACAAAAGAACTAACAAAGTGGAAGAAAGCATCCACGTAGTGTTTGACGAGTGTGAACAGGAGAAGCCAAGTGAAACATCATACTCGGAACCGAAGCTCAGTAGAGCTGATGATGAACCCGAGATTACAAAGACTCGGACTCAACCTCGATCAAAATAAGGTCACTCGAACGAGGAAACTCATAATGCGACAACTCAAGAGCTCACTCGTAACGAACAGGCCAATGAAGAAGAACACTCGGAACAAGATCAAGTGGTTCAACCCACAAACTTGGTGAATCAAAGAACTGGTAAAGCATTCAAATTTACTTCCAGTCATCCCCAAGAAAACATCATTTCGATATCAACAAGTGGGGTAAGAACTCGTTCCTCTCTACATAATCTATGTGCATTCACTACATTCATTTCATTAACCGAACCCAAAAATGCACTAGAGGCCCTTAATGAACCTGAATGGGTAGAGGCCATGCAAGAGGAACTCAATCAATTCGAGAGAAACCAAGTCTCGGACTCGACCAACCGACCTTCGACCACCCAGCTATAGGAACCAAATGGGTTTTCAAAAACAAACTGGATGATGAGGGTGTAATAGTCGAAATAAGGCTAGACTTGTGGCTCAAGGATATAATCAAGAAGAAGGAATTGATTGTGGGGAAACCTTTGCACCTGTAGCTGAATTGAAACCATTAGAATACTATTGGCATTTACATCCAAAGATGCATATTAAATCATATCAAATGGATGTTAAGTGTGCTTTTCTCAATGGTTTTATTGAAGAAGAAGTCTATGTCGAGCAGACCTCCTGGTTTTGAAAACTCGGAATTTCCAAATCATGTTTTCAAACTTTAAAAGGCTCTCTATGGTCTTAAACAAGCACCTCGAGCTTGGTATGAAAGACCGAGTAGCTTCTTGGTTCAAAATGATTTTAAAAGAGGTCAGATCGACAAGACTCTCTTCATAAAGACCAAGGGGAAAGATTTCCTTATTGTTCAAATCTATGTTGATGATATTATTTTCGGTGCTACTAATGAGTTTACGTGCCGAGAATTTTCCGAGTTGATGAGTCAAGAATTCCAAATGAGCATGATGGGGAACTTAATTTCTTCCTTGGCTTGCAAATCAAACAAGACAAGGATGGAATCTTTGTTCATCAATCTAAGTATACCAAGGAACTGCTGAAGAAATACAAGCTTCAAGATGCAAAGCACGCATCTACACCCATGAGCAGCGAGTATAAAGCTTGACTCGGACGAGAAAGGTAAAGCGATAGATCGAAACTCTATCGAGGTATGATTGGATCTTTACTATATCTTACTTCCAGCAGGCCGGATATAATGTTCAGTGTTTGTCTATGTGCAAGATTTCAAGCTAATCCAAAAGAATCACATCTCACTGCGGTGAAGAGAATATTCGAGATATCTTGCAGGCACTCGTAATTTAGGTCTATGGTATTCCGGAGACTCGAACCGACTCTTACTAGATACTCGGACGTAGACTACGCAGGATACAAAGTTGATCGAAAGAGCACATCTAGAGCATGTCAATTTCTGGGTCAATCCCTAATATCTTGGCACTCAAAGAAGCGTAACTCGGTAGCTCTATCAACTGCCGAAGTCGAGTATATTGCCGCTGGAGCTTGTTGCGCTCAAATTCTTTGGATAAAGCAACACTTGAGAGATCTTAGACTATCATTCAAATCAGTACCTATCAAGTGTGACAACCAAAGCGCAATTAGCATCACCAAGAACCCTGTCCAAGCATTCGAAAACAAAGCATATCGAGGTCGGATATCACTTTCTACGCGATCACTCGGAAAAAGGTGATATTGAACTTGAGTTCATTCCTATTAATCTTCAATTAGCTGATATCTTTACTAAGCCTCTTAGTGAAGATCGGCTTTGCTTTATTCGGAATGAACTTGGTATGTTAAATGCTTAATTATATGTTATTCTTATTCATTGCATAATTCCGTGTTATGTGATTTCACAGTTAATAACCATTAGTTCGATTGATTCGATGATACTTGGGCTGATAGTTATTTCGCGTTTCGAGTCACTCGAAACCTATCTCGAGTCAAACTCGGACGTAGAGAAACTTGGACTTCAAATTTTCTGAAACTATCTCTAGATCGAGTGGAGAGTTTCGGATCATATTTTCAAAATCTTTCTTTCTCTCTCTCTCTCGAGCGCTGCGATAAGATATTAGCCGTGGATTTTTAACCGCTGGAATCTTAACCGTTGAAGAGAACCGTCACACCGGTCTTTGGTGACTAATGGACAAGCCGAGTCGAACGGAGTTATACTTAACGGATAGTTGACGGGCGCGCTTATTTTCTATAAATAACGTCTATCCATTTTCATCTCGGTACTCTAAACTCCATCTCTCTCAAACGAAACCTCTCGCGGAAGATTACTACGTGAACAAGTCATCCTTGATCGTCTGCAAGCGTCGAAGAAGCCCTTTCTCGTAAGTTTCGATTGCTCTCATCCCTTTCTTCTACATCGTTTCGTTTCTTCTCTTCTACCTCTCTTTCTCTTTCCTACTCGAAAGCTTCATCTTTCCTTCCTTCTCTCAAAATGCCTAAAAGAGGAAACCATCTCAACTTCCAGGTCGCCTCCTCTTCCAAAAAGCCTCGCACCAATAAGCCAAAAAGCTCAACCCCTTCCAAACCCATTGTCACCTAGCACCTTGTGTTGGACGACAAGTTCTTTCCTACAACCAAATTTTCTTGGTTGTCCAACATTCAAACCACCGGAGCATACAACTTTATGTGCTTCAGCGAGTTCATCTATTCCGAACTCGTTTCGAGTTCTACACTCACCTCACCCACTCGAAAATGTTCTAACCTCTAGGGTCCGGAACATAACTGTTCGTCTAAACACCTCTCTTCTCCACTGCCTGTTCAAGGTCTCCTCTCTCTTCTTGAACAACAACCCCATTCCTTTCACTCGAAGTCACCGACGACTTCTTTAAAAATACGCCAAAGAATTCCCGAGTCCTGGAAAAACTTTTGTGTGACTCGGTTGAAGTCGAAGCTCGTCTTCGTGCTTTCTGCCGATGAGAACCTTTTTCTCACAAGCATTCCAAGCAAGGAGAACCCCAACACCAAGCATCTCAAAGCTCTCTTCGACATCCTTGAGGGATACGAAGTAGACCTCTTCACCTCCATCATTGAGCGGATGGCCGCTGTGCCGGCTCAACTCCAATCCAAGAAGAATACCTCTCTTCCTTTCGGTGCTCTTCCGACCCTTGTTTTCAAACAATTCCAAGTTCCTCTTCCCTCGGACCCAAACGCCGTGTCCGAGGCCGCCGTTGTTGTCGGTAAGAAGGAACTGCAGGGTACGGATACCGGAAACCGACCCTGGTGTCCGGGTTCACAACTCGAGCCGAGGCCCCTTTCTCCACCTCGGACTCGGAAATCAACCCCTCTCTCTCTCCCTCTCCAACTGGTGGTGCCTCCACCTCAGGTGCCTCCAAATCTCTCTCTGCTCTCTTGTCCCCGTTTTTATGGACAAGATCGGCTCTGTGTCCTCCGATTTCGAGACATGCTCCGAGCTTTCAAATCTGTTCTCCAAAATCGACCATCAACCAAAAGACTGGTCAATCCCAAATCCGAGAGCAGCAGTCTCTAGTTCTTGAGATGAGGGAACTGGTAAAGGAGCAGAAGGAGCTGGTCGAGCTCCTCGGAGAGAGACGGTCCAAGGCGGCTCGGGACCACGATGACTCGGACGCATCGAAGCGTCTTCAAGCCTGTGTCCGACCTCCTCGGACAGCGGGGAAGAAGAAGAAGAAGCTGCAGATGCAGAAGGCTGTAGACACCGAGGAACCCGCAGCTGAGGCGAGTCCTTCCGGGCAAGGGGAGGAACACCAAGGAGAAGCAGTGGGAACCGCCGAGGGTCGATCGCTCCGCAAGCTCGGATAGCGAGTACTCGGCTCGCACGGCAATCCGAGTGGGTTAGAAGAGCTCGCTACTCCAGGCGGGTCGACAGAGCAGCCCCTCTAGCTACCGAGGTTCCAAGGGAAGAACCCATCGATCCACTCACTCCGGGTCGCCCACTCGGAGCCGAGCCCCGACGATAATCCCGGTTCTTCCTTCGCCGCGCTCAAGCACATCGTCAAGATCATATCATCGCCGGCGAACCTCCGCTTCCTCCGCCTCTACTCGAAATCTCCCTCTCCTCGTAGGTGCCATGCACCGAGTCACAATTCCTCGGTCGCCAGCGTTTTCTTCTTTACGAAATTTTTTTGTCCGGACATCTAAGTTGTACTACTTGCTATTTTCTTCCCTTCTTTTTGTTTTTTTTTGCTGAAAGGCAAGGGGGAGAAATAGAGAAAAACTTGTTGTCTTGTTTAGGGGAGTTTTTCCGCCCTTTTGAATTTTAATGGATTAATGCATTTCATTATTAACTTCTAAGTTCATTATTGCTAGCATGTCTTTTCCGAGTAATGTTAATTACTTAAAGCATACTTTATTTTTTTTGCTCCGATATATTAAGTATTGCTCCGATCCATTGAGTATGTCTTACTCATCTCATCTCATGCGCAAACCACTCGGAATCAATTTTTTTTTCTCTAAAAGTTTCTATTTATGTATGGAATGCCTTTCATCAAAAAGGGGAGATTGAAGACTCATACACTCTGCTCAATACTTTTCCGAGTTGTATAAATGGAATCGGGTATAACAATCTCATACCTACAGAGTTTTGATTCCAAGGCATTCTCTCGTATCTCAAAAACTTATTTGAGTAAAAATAATATCTTTTCTAAGTGATACGGCTCTTACTTATTATATTGCTTGCCTATCCGTAGCTTGACTCGTAAAACCTGGTTCTTTGTTCCGAATCCAAGCATCACTCGGATTAATCGTAGTTTGAATAGACTAGTATTTTGTCTTTTCTCACTCGGAATCCGACTTGTGGTTATAAGTCCTATTTTGTCATAGTCGGTATTTTTAGCTTGTTTCATGCTTAGTCTATATCAAGTTAATCCTCTCCGATATTATTTATTGAACTTGATTCTTCGCTTAGACTAAGTCGGATGGAATTATGAGTATCATGGATATTGGACTCGTAAAATTCCATTTCGTTTCGACTCGGATAATCAGTTGGTTTATTTATCGTAATTATTTTATTATCTATGTCTAATCTTGGGCCAAAGTATTTTATACTTTAAGAACCAAAATTGATTTACTTTTGTAGGTTATTCAATCAAGGATACACTTTTCAAGCTACAAAAGTAACCTAGCTCGTAACGTCAAATCACCAGCAGACATGGCTCTTCACCTTCTCTCGCTCCAGTCCCATTAGCTTGTGTCAAGGCTGTCTGTTTCCAAATCTGGAAAACTGGAACGCTAAGCTTAACGGTGGTTTCCACCTTATCTTTCCGCACACCGCTAATGGTTTTGGGACTTCCAAGAGAGTTAAACCGTTGTCCAACGTTCATATTACAATGGATACTTTCTGAGTGACTCGAAAGCTTCTATCAACGGTCACGAGAGGACTCTCAGTCGCAGATGAAGATAACGGCTACTCTGCCCGGTCATTTATAAATAGAAGCCATCTCACAAGACTTGAAGGTTGCCGAACATATTGTTAATACACATACTTGCTCAAAGTTATTGTATTTACTTTCAATCTTCAACTTACAACTCCCACTCGTAATTCATTACTTTCGAGTTGTAAGGTCTTGTACTCGATTACAAACTCTTTCTTACATTCTTTGTAAGGTCCCTTGACTAAGTCTGTAAAGGTTAACTCAGCTTAGTTGTCCCTAGTCTGTAAGGGTTATTTCAGCTAGGAAGTACTAGATCGGATAAGGAAATTTCTGAGTCTAGGAAAACTTGTATAGAGTTGTCTAAGGGAGCAACTTGGGTTCGGTCGGTTCACGGTATTTTGTGGACTCAAAATAGTGAATTTGACTTCGTGTCCGGATTGACACGGTCCGTGGTTTTCCGCCCCAGGAGGGTTTCCACGTAAATTCTAAGTGTTATCATTTTGAGTTCATTCTAGACTCGCATGCGTTTTTCTCGCTCTTGCTCTTTCGTTTAATAGCCTTCGAGTTAAATCTTTTCGACCCTGTTGATAGACTCAAAATCTGTCTCTATCTTATTTTTAACGTAAGAGCTAAAGTTTCCACGAAAAACTTCTATCACCCTATTCACCCCCTCTAGGGTGACTCGGACTCTCCCGAGCAAACCTTCAACACTCAACAGTCAAACAAAGAACAAGTGAGACTCGCTTTTGCAAATAGCAATGTTAACCCTTGACGTACCAAAACGAGTAAAACCATCAACAATCAACTAAAGAGAAGTCAAATTCTCTACCAGGAAGAGCAAGGTTAACTGTTGATGTATCTAGAGCATGAAACATGCAAGGATTTATCAATGATCAAGTCTCTTCTTTGTAAACGCAAATTTCGAGACAAATATTAAATATGATAAGAAAAATGGAAAAATATAAATTGTATTAAATTTGACATAATTACAAGTACAATCTGTAAGTATTTATTACAAAATGAACAAATAAATAATTCATATGATTCAATCTCCAAGGCTAATTGTCTTGAATCTTGATCAAGTTTATTGATTCGACTTTCCTTGATGAATCAAATTTAATTTCTTCTTGAGAGAAGGTGTAAGAGGCTATATCTAAATCAAGAAGAATGTTTGATCTTCGAAGAAAGTAGACGCCACGTGCTTGAAGTGCTTATTGTGTTTTTCTAAAGAGAATTTATGAGGTCATGAGTATTCAAACTTCTCCTATGGGTGGATGAGTTTTTGACCTTCAAGCAAGAGGAAGTAATGCTCTATTTATGGGAAATGATCCCCTCCATCCTACTAGGATATAGGACTTATTTGCTTTTTGAGCCTTTTGAATTGGTAGTCAATTGGATGGTGATTTAGTAGTTGATTTGGGCTCAACTTCTTAAAAATAAATTTAATTAATTAAATGAGTTGATCCAAATAACTAATATTAATTTATTTTTTAAATGTGTAAAAATTTAATGGCTACAAATTGCCCCCTCAAGAACTGGCCAAATCGATGACTTTAAAGTACTTGATGTGGTGGGGTCTCAAATTTTAAAGTTGACAGCATTACACATGTGGCTTAAGTTGCTATATCACCCATATCAGTTTTTGTGACTTGATAAACAATCCAATTCTAGAGTTCCAATACGTCAATTTTAAATACGTCATACTTGATTGACATTCCCATATTGAACTTGATTTAATCAATATTCAAATAATTTCAATGGGTTCTGCTCAAATTTTAATGCATCTAACCTTTTGTGCAAAGTTTCTTTTAAAAAAATTTATAAGAATTTTAGCAGGGGTAGATTTGAGTCTGATTAAATATACCAAATCAATGTTATTTTTTATATCTCGCCATTTTTGTGGAACTAGTCAAATTGAGATCATCGGTCATGCATGCATAAAAAGAGGTGTTATAGAATGCCACCCAGTTCATTTAATCTTTGGGATGTTGTGATCTTCTTCGGACTGGAAAAAATGTCATTATCCATCAAGCATGTTCATTAAGGGAAGATGACACCTAACAATTGTTGTTTGTTGCTTGTCTTATGTCATTCAGTTGAAGGCAATTCAATGTTTGAAGCCTTTTGTCCTATTCCCCTTGTCTTTCGCTCTGTCATCGGCAATGGCATTGACTGAAAATCCAGGAATCATGGCTATACATGGTGGCATGGTTTGATTTCGAGATCCCACAGACAAAGAGAGATGAAGTAGAAGATGAAAGTATTTTTAAGAGGAGATTTAATTGATGACAACTTTACAAATCACGCATGAAATTGTATGAAATATGACTTTTTTACCTGAATTGGAATTTGATTTTTTTCTTTTTTTGAAACAAATCTTTCTTTTGGTTCTACCATGGTATCTTTTCAAGGCTTGTAGCCTTTTCAATTTACAATTTTACGTAAATTAATAGAAAGTGTTGTTTTAAATATGAAGAACGCTTTATTGTAATTTTTACCTTTTTATTCCCTTATATTGTCTTTGACTTTTGGTCTTTATTGTCCTCCTCACCTTTTTTACTATGTACAAGATTATCACACAAATCACACACACTTTAATATTCATATCAAAGAGATTTTTTTCACCATGGTTTGTAATAGGGAGTGGGAACTGTATTCTCTTACACATGTTTCACCAAATACATCAACTAAGTTGATCTTGATTCCTTTTGGAGGCTTGTTTAACATACTCATGGGTTGGCCATTGCACGTCTCACCCTTTGGGTTCATCAATGGGCTAAACCTCGCTTTGCATTATTTGATCTTTAGTTAACTCTTGCATGTCTCACCTTTTGGGTACATCAATGGGCTAAACCTCTTTTGCATTAGTTGATCAAGGTTAACCCTTGCATGTCTCGCCCTCTTGGGTGCATCAACGAATTCAACCTCTTTCACATTATTCAAACTTTGAAGAGACTTGATCATTGGTAAATCCTTACATGTCCGGGGACATCAATGGTTAACATTGCTCTTTCTAGAAGCGAATTTGACTTACTCTATGGTCGATCTGTTGAGTGTGTAACCCATTTCGAGTGCACCAATGGTTAACCTTGCTCTTTCCAAAACGAATTTTACTTGTTCTTCGCTTGACTATTGAGTGTCTCATCCATTTCAAGTGCATCAACGACTAACCTTGCACTTTATGAAGGCGAATATCATTTGCTCCGATTGACCATTGAATGTCTCACCTATTTTGTTAATGGTTAACTTGGCTCTTCTCGAAGTCACTTTCACTTTGGTTGATGTTAAGTGTCTCACCCATTTCAGTGCTCCAACGGTTGACTTTGCTTTGTTCGAAAACGAATTTCACTTGTTCTTTGGTTGACCCTTGTGTGTCTCACCCATTTTGGTGCATCAACAATTACCTTGCACTTCAATTGATTTTACTTCTCTTTTGAAGGACGTGAAGACTCAAGTATAACTTGTTATCTCTCTTATGTTTTGATTCTAAGTCATTCTGAGCTTAATAGAAACATTTATCTAAGTTTTCACTCGCTTCGACCCACTCGTAAAGCACTTCATTGCATATTTCTCGGTAGTGCTTCGACCTACTTAGACATCACTCAAAACCATCGCATGTTCAAATAATTTCTCTAACACATTTATTTTGAGCACCGACTTTGTATCTCAAGTTAAAATGAATTATAGCGTTAATTCTTTGTTCTTAAGTCAGCTTTATTTATGGAGAATTATTTTTTAGATCAAGTTCAAGTACTATGATATTTTACTCTTTCTAATTTGATCATTTAAAGATTGACTCAAGATGGAATTTGAACTTAATAGATATTAGACTCGTAAAATTTCACTCTTTTAGGCCAAAGATAATTAAGTGCTTAATTACTTTAATTTCAATATTATCTCGTAGCTAATCTTGGATCAAAGTATTTTTATACTTTGAGTACCAATGTGTTTTTCTTTTGTAAGTTATTTAAACAAGCCTAATCTACTTTTAAAGTGCAAAAGCAATCTGGTTTCTAGCTGTTAAACACCAACGAAACATAGATCAACCATTTTTGGACATGGCTCGGACACCGTGTCGTGGTTGTTTGTTGCCAAAACTCGAAAACAACAACTTTGAGTCTAACGGTTATTTCCACCTCAGCTTTCAATCACCACCAGATGATTGGACCATCTTTGGAGCCAAGAGCCATTGCACAATGTTCACATCCCAACGGATCTTTTATGAGTGACTCGGAATAGCCGTTATAATGGCTAGTGAAGGTTTGCTCTTGGAGAGTCTTAGTCACCCTAGACGGGGGTGAATAGAGTGATGAGGGAATTTTCACAAACTTGGAAGATTTAAGCTTGAAAAGAATAATCAAGACAATCTAAGTCTAGATTGGACTCGTAAAAGTGTAAACTCAAATATACGTGGAAACCCTCATGGGGCAAAAACCACGGACAGTGCTAGTCCAAGCACCAAGTCAAATGTACTATTTTGAATCCACAAAATACAGTAGATCGACTCAACCGAATTGCTCCCTTAAACAATTCCTTACGGAGTTTTCCTAAACTCGTAAATACCCTTATTTGATCTAGTACTTCCTAACCGAGGTAACCTTTACGAGTTAGGGACAACCGAGCTGAGTTAACCCTTACAGCTCAGTCAAGAGACCTTACTTAGAAAGTAAGAAGAGTATGTAATCGATTACAAGACTTTACAACTCGTAAAGTATGAATCACAAGTTGGGAGTTGTAAATAGAAGATTGAGTATGAATACAATGACTTTTGCTTAAGTAATGTGTTTCAATAATAATTCCAGCAATCTTCAAGTCTTGAGAGGTGGATTCTATTTATAAATGACCATGTAGATTAGTCTGTTGTGACTAATTTCCGAATAGAAGTCCTTTGTGACCATTGTAACGGTTCTTCCGAGTTGCTCGTAAAAGTTCCGTTGAGATGTGAACGTTGTGCAACGGCTCTTTACTCCTCAAGGTGCTCCAATCAGCTGGTGATGTTTGAAAAGTAAGGTGGAAACTACAGTTGAGCCTAGCGTTGAAGTTTTCCAGTTTTGGAAATAGACAACCCTCATACGAGTGTTTGAGCCTTGTTCGAAGTAGAAAAGCCTTGTTTGTCTGGTTATTAACAGCTTGAAGCCGGTGACTTTTGTAATTCAAAAATGAGATAACCTTGTTTGGATAACCTACAAAAGTAAATAATTTTGGTTCTCAAAGTATAAAATACTTTGGTCCAAGATTAGGCACAGATAATAATTTAATTAAGATAATTAAGTGCATAATTATCTCAAGCCTAGAAGAGTGGAATTTTCCGAGTCTAATATTCATTATACTCAAATTCCATCGAGTCGATCCTAAGAAAGATCAAGTTATAAGAGTAAAAACATCGAGTATAAGTACTTGATCTCGGACAAATAATTCTCAAACAAACATATTGACTTAGAAAGATGAATTAACATTGTAATTCTTTACTTCAAGATATGGAGTCGAACTCGGATAAAAAGTGTTAGAGAGATTATTTAATCATGCGAAACACCTAAGTGATGTCCGAGTGACTCGAAATATCAATGTGAGAATATAAACAAGAATGTGTTTTGAGTCGGTCGGAATCGGATGAAAACTTATGCAGGAGTTTCTATAATACTTAGAATGACTTGTAATAAAAACTTATGGGGGATGAGGTTTGTATCTTAGTCTTTGGTAGTACTTAGAATGATCTAGTTTCGAGTCTAAGTCCTCAATTTCCTCTTTTTGATGAAAGACTTTCCATACTTAGATAGAAACTTTGTTAGTAAAATAATCATGAGTTTTCATTCTTACTCAGTAGAATATCTCAAAATATAGAGCAATAAGTGAAGTGATTCGTACGTAGAATATTTTTGTAGATAACTCATACAGCTAAGAATCATGAGTAATTATATCGGAGCGAGATAAAGGAAAAAAAAAGTGAGTTGATACACCAAAGCAAAACTAAATGATAAGAAATTCAAACTCGAAAGAGTGAACTCGAAATCGGTATGCTCGAAAGTAAACACTTCATTGATATACATAAAAAGAAAAAAGAAAATACACAAAATAGAGGGTGAGAAAACTCCCCTAAACAAGACAACAATTTTTCTAGTATTCTCTCCCTTGCCTTTCAGAAAAAACAAAAATAGGGAAGAATGTATCAAGCTGATACAATTGATGTCCGGACGAGAAAAAAAAAAAAGAAAAAGAGATTTTGGGGCGGTCCGAGTTGAGGCGGATGAGTGTGCAGTGCGCCTGCGCTGGTATGCTTGTGATGACGTTGAACCATTGCGGAAAATTCCCCACCGCTGCCTCCCGTAGGAGTCCGGGCCGTGTCTCGCAATCCGGGCGGCGGTAACACTGGTATCTCTCGGAAGTGGCTAAGCTCCGAGTGGATGACCCGGAACTAGGTCGTCCGGAGGCTCATCCTCTTGGAAAGTTTCGAGGGGAGTGCTTCGCTGGCTTGACTCGCTGCAGATCGTCCAACATCCGCGAGGTCTTCGACTTACTCGGACTCGCCGTCCGAGCCGATCGGCCTCGGGCCGAGGAACCGTAGCACCTTGTCCCTCAACTTCTTCCTTCTCCTCTCCTTCTTCCTCCTTTTCCTCTTCCTTCTCATCCTCCTTCTCTTCCTCCTTCTCCTCGAAAGATTTGCTTCAGCCGCAACTTCCTCTTTTTCTTCTGCTCGCCTCTCTCGAAGGAGACTTGGCGAGGCTCGAGGAATCTTCGGATGTGTTTGAGTTGTCCGGGTCCGGAGTGGCCTTTGATCGCCTCTCTCGGAGGAGCTTAAGCATCTCTTGTTGCTCCTTAACCAGATTCTTCATTTCAAGGAGCACATCTTGTTGCTCTCGAATCCGAGATTGGGTCATCTTATGGTTGATGGTCATGGACTCGAAGGACGAACTTGAAGGAGTAGAGAGTGTTTCGGATTTCGGTGGACACGTAACCGAGCTTGTCTATCGGTGCGGTAGACAAAGCAGCAGCTGCTTGGAGAGGGGGACCTGAGGTGGAAGCACCGCCGGTGGAGGAGGGAGTGAGGGGTGAGTCCGAGTTTGAGGCGGAGGGGAAGGTTGCCTCACTTTGAGCCGTGGACCCGGACACCAGGCTGGTTTTCCTAGTACCCGTATCCAAGAAGCTCTTTTCGCCAACGATGATGGCAGCCTCGGACACTTCGTTTGGGTCCGAGGGAGCGAAACCTTGAATTGTTTAAAAACAATGGTAAGAAGGGCTCCAAAAGGAAGAGGGGTAGATTTCTTTGACTAAGCCGGCACGGTGGCCATCTCGCTCGATTATAGCGGGAAAAAGGTCTACGTCATAGCCCTCGAGAATGTCGAACAAAGCTTTAAGAATCTTTGAGTTGGGATTCTCTTTGTCGGAATGATGAGAGAAGAAAGATCTCATAAGCAAGAAACACGAAGTCTAGCCTTAGTCTTTATTCGAGTCATAGAAAAATTCTTGCGTGACTCGGGGACTTCCTTAGCGTATTTTTCGAAGAACTCATTAGCAACGTCGTTGAAGGGGATGGGGTTGCTTGTTGAGAAAGATAGAAGAGACTTTGAAAAGACAATGGAGGAGAGAGAGATTTATGCATACCATAGTGTTGCGAACTCTTGAGGTGATGATCCCCTCGGAGCAAGAAAGGTTTGAGTAGAAGTCAGCAACGAGTTCCGGTATATGAATTCACCGAAACATAGAAAGTTATATACACCGGTGGTTTCGATGTGCTTCAAACATGAAAAGGTTGTGCTTGAAAAGAACTTGTCATCCAACGTAAGATGTTGGGTGACTAGGATTTTGGAGGGGTTAGAAGGACCCTCTTGGGTTTTCTTGGTTCTAGGCTTCTTTGTTGCGGACCCTAGAAAGTCCGGAGCGGAACCTCTCTTAGGCATGGTTGAGATGTTTTAGAAGAAAGAGAGTGAACTCGAAGAAACTAGAGAGAGAGAGAGAGAGAGAGAGAGAAAGAGATAGAGAGAGAGAGAGAGTGTGTGTGTGTGTGTTGAGAGCTTAGATTGCAAGAGTAAGTGTGCGAGAGTTTAGGTTAGTAGAGAGTCCAAGAGCAAAATGAAGAAAAAGGGATGCTATTTATAGCGCAAGGAATGTCCTTCAGTATTCGTTATGACCTAAACCTCCAACGGTCGCCTCGGATAGGTGTGACTGTTCGCTTTCCAACGGCTAGAATTCTAGTGTCTTTCTCCCAACGACTAGTTCACCGATCGATGCGCGTGGTAGAGAGAGAGAAAAGAGAAATTTTAAAAGAAATTTATGAAATTCTCCATTAATCTAGAGATGATTTCAAAAGTTTGAAGTCCAATTTTCTAAAAACCGAGTTTGACTTAGTAAAGTTTCGAGTGACTCGAAAGCGCAAACAGATAATAAATCCTAGCTTAGTATCACTGGGTCAACTGAACCAATTGTTATTAAGACAAAGAAAAGAAACATGTAACACATAATCATGCAAGATAATTTCACTTAGAGAAACACATAATCATGCATTTATCATACCAAGTTCATTTCTAATAAAACAAAACTAATCCTCACTAAGTGGCTTAGTAAAGATATCAGCTAATTGAAATTTTGTAGGAATGAATTCAAGTTCAATATCACCTTTCTCAGAATGGTCTCTCGAAAATGATACCTGACCTTAATATGCTTTGTTTTTGAGTGTTGAACTGGATTCTTAGTGATGTTGATTGCACTCTAATTGTCACACTTGATTAGAATTGATTTGAATGAAAGTCCAAGGTCTTTCAAGTGTTGCTTGATCCATAAAATATGAGCACAAGCATGCTCCAACCGCAATGTACTCAGCTTCAGCAGTTAATAAAGCAACCGAGTTATGCTTCTTTGAGTGCCAAGATATAAGGGATTGACCCAGAAAATGGCTTGCTCCTGAGGTGCTCTTTCTATCAACCTTGTATCTAGCATAGTCAGCATCCGAGTATCCAGTTAGGGACAGCTTCGAGTCTCTTGAGAACCATAGACATAGATTCCGAGTTCCTGTAAGATATCTAAAAATTCTCTTCACCGCAGTGAGAAGGGATTATTTTGGATTAGCTTGAAATATTGCACACAGACATATACTAAACATAATGTCCGGCCTACTAGATGTAAGATATAGCAGAGATCCAATCATACCTCGATAGAGTTTCGATCTACTACTTTACCTTTTTCGTCCGAGTCCAGCTTCATGCTACTACTCATTGGTGTTGCTGCATGTTTTGCATCTTGAAGTTTGTACTTCTTCAGCTATTCCTTGGTATACTTAGATTGATGGACATAGATGCCATCTTTTTCTTGTTTGATTTGTAGACCAAGAAAGAAATTGAGCTCTCCCATCATGCTCATTTGGAATTCCTGTCTCATTAACTCAAAAAAATTCAACAGAGATTTTCATTAATAGCTCCAAAAATTATATCATCAGCATAAATCTGAACAATAAGAAAGTATTTCCCCTTTGTTTTTATGAAAAGGGTTTTGTCAATCTGATCTCTTTTAAAATCATTTTCAACCAAGAAACTGCTCAGTCTTTCATACCAAGCTCCGGGAGCTTGTTTAAGACCATAAAGAGCCTTTTGCAACTTGAAAACATGATTTGGAAATTATGAGTTTTCAAATCCAGGGGTTGCTTAACATAGACCTCCTCTTGAATAAAACCATTTAGAAAAGCACATTTGACATCCATTTGATACAATTTAATATTCATGCTTGATGCAAATGCCAATGGGATTCTAATTGCTTCAATCCTAGCAACTGGTGCAAAGGTTTCCCCACAATCAACTCCTTATTCTTGATTGTAACCTTGAGCCACAAGTCTAGCTTTATTTCGACTACCAACCCGTCCTCATCCAATTTGTTCTTGAAAACCCATTTGGTTCCTATGACTGGGTGGTCGAAGGTCGTTTGGTCAAAGTCCGGACTTGGTTTCTGTCAAATTGATTAAGTTCCTCTTGCATGGCCTCTACCCATTCAGGTTCATTTAGGGCACCTAGTGCATTTCGGGTTCGGTTAATGATATGAATGCACATAGATTTTGCAAAGACGAGCGAGTTCTTACCCCACTCGTTGATGTAAGACAAGATGTTCTCGAGTGGGTGGCTCGAAACATATCTAAATGCTCTACTTGTTCTCTCGGTTCACCAAATTTGTGGGTTGAACTAGTTGATCTTCGATGATATGATCCGTCCGAGCTTGCTCATGTGTTTGGCTTTCAACATTCTCAGCTGGCTCCAAAGCTGGTCCAGTCCCGATCATGATATTCTCGAGCTGTTCTCCTTTGACACTGTTTGAGCTTAGCTTCAGCAAGATCATCGTCATCTCAACCGAGTTTCAAATCCGAGAATGTTGACTCACTTTGTTTTCCCTAATCAATCTCATCAAACACAACGTGGATGCATTCTTCCACTTTGTTAGTTCTTTTATTGAAAATGCGATATGCTTTACTATGAGATAAATAACCAAGAAAGATACCTTCATCCGACCGAGCATCAAACTTGGTAAGGTGATCCTTACCATTATTGTGAACATAGCACTTACATCCGAAGGGTTTGAAGTATGAGATGTTTGGTTTCTTTCCCTTGTAGAGTTTGTATGGAGTTTTCTTCAAAATGGGTCCGATGAGGCATCTATTCGAGTGTGTAGTTTGCTGTGTTGATTGCCTCAGCCTAGAAATAGTAAGGCATATCGTGTTCAATCTAAAGACTCGGACACTTCTCAACGCATTTCGAGTTGCATTAAATGAATCGGTATAACCATCTCATACTTATAAAGTTTTGATTCCAAGGCATTCTCTGTATCTCGAAACTTCTCTCGAGTAAAATGGTATCTTCTCTAAGTGATACAGCTTTTACTTCTTATATTTCTTGCTTATCCGTAAGTGACTCGAAAACCGGTTCTCTGTTCGAGTCCCTCATCACTCGATTTATCGTAGATTGAATAGACTAGTATTTCGTCTTTTCTCACTCGTAATCCGACTTCGGTTATAAGCTCTATTATGTTATAGTCAAGTACTTTTAGTATGATTTTTACTTAGTCTATATCAATTTTTTTTTCACTTTGATATTCTTTACGGAACTTGATCCTTCACTTAGACTAAGTCGGATGGAATTCCGAGTATCATTGATATTGGACTCGGAAAATTCCATTCTTCTTCCGACTCGGATAATTAGTCGTTTAATTATCATAATTATTTTATTATCTCGTGTCTAACCTTGGACCAAAGTATGTTATACTTTGAGAACCAAAATTGTTTTACTTTTGTAGGTTATTCAAACGAGGATACACCTTTTTCAAACCACAAAAGTAACAGACTTCAAAACGTCAAATCACCAGCAGACATGGCTTTTCACCTTCTCTGTTCCAGTCCCGTAAGATTGTGTCGTGGCCGTCTGTTTCCAAATTTGGAAAACTGGAACGTTAAGCTTAACGGTGGTTTCCACCTTACCTTTCAAGACACCGCCAGTGGTTTTGGGACTTCCAAAAGAGTTAAACCGTTATCCAACGTTCACATTACAACGGATACTTTCCGAGTGACTCGTAAAGCTTCTATCAACGGTCACGAAGACTCTCGGTCAGCAGATGAAGATAACGGCTACTCTGCCCGGTGATCTATAAATAGAAGCCACCTCACAAGACTTGAAGATTGCCGAACATATTGTTAATACTCATACTTGCTCAAAGTCTCTGTATACATTCTCAATCTTCTACTTACAACTCCCAATCTGTAATTCATTACTTTCGAGTTGTAAGGTCTTATACCTAGTAACAAACACTTTCTTACTTTCTCTATAAGGTCCCTTGACTAAGTCTGTAAGGGTAAACTCAGCTTAGTTGTCCCTAGCTATAAGGGTTATCTCAGCTAGGAAGTACTAGATCAAATAAGGGAATTTCGAGTCTAGGAAAACTTGTATAGAGTTGTCTAAGGCAAGCAACTCGGGTTCAGTCGGTTCACGGTATTTTGTGGACTCAAAATAGTGGATTTGACTTCGTGCTTGGATTAGCACGGTTCGTGGTTTTCTGCCCCAGGAGGATTTCCACATAACTTCTAAGTGTTGTCTTTTTGAGTTCATTCTAGACTCGGATCGTTATACTTCTTCCGCTTGATCTACTTATTTATTCTTGATAGCATTTCGAGTCCATATATTTCGATCCTCGCTAACCGACTCGGAACCTGTCCTTGTCTCTTCTTTATCAAAAGAGTTAAAGGTTTCGAAAAAACTTCCATCACCCTATTTACCCCCTCTAGGGTGACTCAAACTCTCCCCGACCAAACCTTCACAATCATCATTGTCCTTCCTATTTCTTCAAGAGTTATGTTCTCTATTTCCACTACTCCATTCTATTGAGGAGTTCCGAGTGCCTGAGAAGTTATGGGAGATACCATTCTTATCGCAGAACTCTGCAAATTCCGAGTAATTGAACTCCCTAACATGGTTAGTTCTAATTCTTCCGATTTGAGTCCGAGACTCTACTTGAATTTTCCTACGGATCTTGCTCGAACTCTTTGAAAGCTTCATTTTTGTGCTTAAAAACACACCCGGGTAAATCGTGAGTGGTCATCTACAATCACAAGTACATAAGATTTACCTCCGAGACTTGAAGACTCGGACTCGCTCAACGCATTTCGAGTTGTATTAAAAGAATCGGGTATACGAATCTCTTATTCATAGAGTTTTGATTCTAAGGCATTCTCCGCTTTTTAGAAACTTTTCTGAGTGATATGATATATCTACTCTAAGTGTTACAGACATTTACTTCATGAATTTCTTGCCTATTTCTTAGTGACTCGGAAAACGGATATGAGTGTCTTACTCATTTACGAGTCTCTCATTTCTCGATTTATCGCATGTCGATTAGACTAGCTTTCCGCTCAGGATCGACTTCATGATATATGTCCTATTCTATTGGAGTCGGTGCTCTTATTCTAAATCGTGCTTAGTCTATATCAAGTTATCTCACTCGATATTCTTTATATAACTTGATTCTTTGCTCGGACTAGCTCGATGGAATTTTGAGTTACATGTATATTAGACTCAGAAAATTCCATTGTCTTTCCGACTCGGATAATTAGTTGTTTATATATCTTAATTATTTTATTATCTCGTGTCTAATCTTGGACCAAAGTATTTTATACTTTGAGAACCAAAATTGATTTACTTTTGTAGGTTATTCAAATGAGGATACGTTTTCGAAATACAAAAGTAACCTGGCTTTAAAACGTCAAATCACCAGCAGACATGGCTTTTCATCTTCTCTGTCTCGGTCCCAGAAGATTGTGTCGTGGCTGTCTATTTCCAAATCCGGAAAACTGAAACGCCAAGCTTAACGGTGATTTCCACCTTATCCTTCAAGACACCGCCAATGGTTTTGGGACTTCCAAGAGAGTTAAACCGTTATCCAACGTTCATATCACAACGGATACTTTCGAGTGACTCGGAAAGTCCTTGTCAATGGTCATAAAGGACTCTCGGTCAGCAGATGAAGATAACGGCTACTCTGCTCGGTCATGTATAAATAGAAGCCACCTCACAAGACTTGAAGATTGCCGATTTTATTGTTAATACACGTACTTGAGCAAAGTCATTGTATTTATTCTCAATCTTCTACTTACAACTCCTATTCTGTAATTCATTACTTTATGAGTTGTAAGGTCTTGTACCTAATTACAAACACTTTCTGACTTTCTCTGTAAGGTCCCTTGACTAAGTCTGTAAAGGTTAACTCAACTTAGTTGTCCCTAACTGTAAGGGTTATCTCAGCTAGGAAGTACTAGATCGAGATAAGGGAATTTCTAAGTCTAGGAAAACTTGTAAAGAGTTGTCTAAGGGAGCAACTCATGTTCGATCGGTTCACGGTATTTTGTGGACTCAAAATAGTGGATTTGACTTCGTGCTTGGATTAGCACGGTCCGTGGTTTTCTGCCCCAGGAGGGTTTCCACGTAATCTCTAAGTGTTTTCTTTCGAGTTCATTCTAAACTCGAGACAGTCTCAAAGCTTCGCTTAATCCGCTTCTTTACCCTTGACGGCTTTTCCGAGTCCATACCTTTCGACTTTGCTCGTTGACTCGGAACTCCGTCTCTGTCTTGTCTTTGGCAAAAGAGCTAAAGTTTCCAGGAAAAACTTGCATAACCTTATTCACCCCCTCTAGGGTGACTCGGACTCTCCCGAGCAAACCTTCACAGGGATTTCACCACATAAATCCATATGCAACATTTTAAACACTTTGGATGTGGAAACAGCTTTGAGATATTTGAAAAATAATCGACTGTTTCCCTTTTGTGCAAGCTTCATAAGTTTTATCTTTCTTAAAACCACAGTTAGGTAATCCTCTGAATAAACCATGAGATGCAAGCTTTTTGACAAGTATGCATTCTAACATGACCTAGTCTACTATGCCATGTCCAAGAATTATCATGCAGAGATGCTTTTAAACAAGATAAATTCTGACTTGGATCGGAGAGAGGAATAGTGTAGGTATTACCCGATCTCTTACCCGAGAGTTTAGTCTCTTTGGTGGTTGCATAAAAATATAGCAATTTGTTTGAGTGAACCTTACCTCTTGACCTTTGTCACATAGTTGAGAAATGCTTGAGTAGATTATACTTTAATCCCTTGACAAGATAGATCGGGTCGACCAGTGTTGTCTTGTTTTCCAATCTTGCCTATTCCAACTATCTTGCCTTGACTGTCATCTCCAAAAGTGACTTTTGCCTCCTTTGTAATCTTCCAACTCGTAAAAAGTCTTGAATCTCCCGACTGTCTAGGTAACAATGACCTTTTGTCTTTTCTCGAGTTACTCGCAAGTCGAAACACACTAACCCTTCTCACTTCCTATAAAGAACCTAGTAACTCCCTTTATTGTGGTCCTTTTCTGAGGAAGAAGATTCTTGGGAACCCAGATTTGAATTACTTTGGGTTTGGTCTCGATTCTCGAGTCTTTCTTTTAAAAAATTGAGT
Organism: Talinum fruticosum; assembly: GCA_021018815.1. NCBI lineage: Eukaryota > Viridiplantae > Streptophyta > Magnoliopsida > Caryophyllales > Talinaceae > Talinum > Talinum fruticosum. The sequence continues at coordinate 870,002 of JAITYX010000020.1, forward strand.
CTCGTGTCTCTTTCTTTTGAAAATCTTTTCTTTTATAAACGAGTGGAGAAGGTTTTCTCCTATAAACCGATCTCGAGCTCGAGTCCTCCTTTCATTTTTACGAACAGGACCATGCTCAGCCTTCCTGAACTTCACAGTTCTAGAATCCTTTTGAAAAGATCCGAGTAGGAATTAGATTCTTCCTCTTCGTTGAAACCAACTCCTTCCTTTCGAAGGAGACACATTGAGAGCCTAGAAGCATGTCAAGGTTTTTCTGACCTTGAGCAAATTTCAAAACAAGCTCTTGAGACTCATTAAGATTTTGTTTCGGATGCTCATTTTCTCTATCGAGTGTCTCGGACTCAGTCTCATTAGCTTGAGTACTAGTCTTGAGTTCTCTTAGAGTAATTCTTAGTTTTTCCAATTTATTTTTCAAACCAATGCTCTAAGAAGTGAGAGACTCAAGTTGTTCTTTGAATTGAGAAGAATCGAATTGGACTTTTCTTTCAAAGTGTAAATATATTTGGCTAAATCAACTTTGGAGAACTTGAGGAAGTATTCAATTATCTCCTGAGGATTTGTCTCCTTAGTGTCCGAATTATCGGTGTCCGACTCAGGTCTAGCTTCCGAGTCTGTTAGTACCATCGGACACTTTGAATCATCAAAATCTTCATCTTCTTCAGATAAGTCTTCATCACTCCACGTGTCCATCATAGCCTTCTTCTTCTTTCTGTCCCTCTTTCTCCTTGGACAATCTTTGACTATGTGATCTTTGCTGCTACATTCGAAACAGACCGAGTTCTTAGTTAAAAATAACTTTGAAGGGGAGGAATGCTTACCTTTTCTGTCCTTCTTATCTTTCTTGTAGAACTCTTCCCTTGGCCTCTTCTCCCTTTTCCTGTGCTTCATCATTCTTTTGAAGCCTCGAGCAATGAGTGCCATGGGATCTTCTTCGAATCCGAGGAACTCAGATTTTCTCCTCTCGCTTTCGAGGCTTCCAATGCAATGTTCTTTTTGGTGCTGACCTCGACATCCTATTCTTTCGGATGGATTTCATGGGTAAGTATTTTCCCAATCGGTTCGTGTGGCTTTAGTTGAGAGAGGTTCTGAGCTTCCTCAATGGTTGTCACCTTGGGATCCTATTTTCTCTTGGGTAGATTTCTTAAAATTTTTCTCGCACATTTCTTCATGGAAAATCTTTCTACCCGGAGATTTGAGATTGTTTGTAATTTCAGTGAAGCGTATAAGCATCCGAGTGATGTTTTCTTCGGCTCCATCTTGAACAGACTCATATTTGTGAGGATATTGACTTATGTTAACTTGTCTCGCTTGGCTTGTTCCTTCGGATGTGTTGACAAGAGTGTTCCACATATCTTTAGTTGTGTCACAAACCGAAACTCTATTGTATTCTTCCGAGTTGATGGCGCACATCGAATGTTCATTATTTTAAAGTTCTTTCCGAACTTTTCGACTCTTCGGTGGTGTACTCGAACTTTGCATTAGGCAAAGGTCTTGTATCTTCCATCTTCATTAGAATGTAATTGTCTTCTTGTATGAGTGACTCGGAATAGCCGTTACAATGGCTAGTGAAGGTTTGCTCTTGGAGAGTCTTAGTTACCCTAGAGGGGGTGAATAAGGTGATGATGTAATTTTCACAAACTTGGAAGATTTAAGTTTGAAAAGAATAATCAAGACAATCCGAGTCTAGATTGGACTCGAAAAGTGCAAACTCGGATATACGTGGAAACCCTCCTGGGGCAAAAACCACGGACAATGCTAGTCCAAGCACCAAGTCAAATCTACTATTTTGAATCCACAAAATACAGTAGATCGACTCAACCAGAATTGCTCTCTTAAACAATTCCTCAAAGAGTTTTCCTATACTCGAAATTCCCTTATCTCGATCTAGTACTTCCTAACCGAGGTAACCTTTACAACTAGGGACAACCGAGCTGAGTTAACCCTTATAGCTCGGTCAAGGGACCTTACTTAGAAAGTAAGAAGATTATGTAACTGATTATAAGACTTTACAACTTAGTAAGTATGAGTTACAAGTTGGGAGTTGGAAATAGAAGATTGAGTATGAATACAATGAATTTTGCTTATGTAATGTGTTTCAACAATAATTCCAAGCAATCTTCAAGTCTTGAGAGGTGGCTTCTATTTATAGATGACCAACCAGATTAGCCATTGTGACTAATTTCCGAACGAAGTCCTTTGTGACCGTTGTAATCGGTTCTTCTAAGTCACTCGAAAAGATCCGTTGAGATGTGAACGTTGTGCAACGGCTCTTGACTCCTCAAGGTGCTCCAATCAGCTGGTGATCTCTGAAAAGTGATGTGGAAACCACCGTTGAGCTTAGCGTTGAAGTTTTCCAGTTTTGGAAACAGATAACCCTCACACGACGTTTGAGCCTTGTTCGAAGTAGAAAAGCCTTGTCTGCTGGTTATTAACGACTTGAAGCCGATTACTTTTATAATTTAAAAATGAGATAACCTCGTTTGGATAACCTACAAAAGTAAATAATTTTGGTTCTCACAAGTATAAAATACTTTGGTCCAAGATTAGGCACGGATAATAATTTAATTAAGATAATTAAGTGCATATATAATTATCTCAAGCCTAGAAGAGTGGAATTTTCTAAGTCTAATATTCATTATACTCAAATTCCATCGAGTTAGTCCTAAGAAAGATCAAGTTATAAGAGTGAAAACATCAGATTATAAGTACTTGATCCGGACAAATAATTCTCAAACAAACATATCGACTTAGAAAGATGAATTAACACTATAATTCACTTTACTTCAAGATATGTAGTCGAACTCGGATAAAAAATTGTTAGAGAGATTATTTGAACATGTGACACATCTAAGTGATGTCCGAGTGACTTAGAAACATCAATGTGAGAATATAAACAAGAATGTGTGTTCCGAGTCGGTTAGAATCGGATGAAAACTTATGCAGGAGTTTCTATGATACTTAGAATGACTTGTAATAAAAACTTATGGGGGATGAGGTTTGTACCTTAGTCTTTGGTAGTACTCGGAATGATCTCGTTTCGAGTCTAAGTCTTCAGCTAGTGAAGATCACAAGTCCGGAATCGGACTCAATGGTCATTCTGCTCGGGTGCTTATAAATAGAAGCAACTTTGCAAGACTTAAAGGTTGCCGAAATTATTGTTGAACTAATTGTCTGGTCTCGTTCTTACTCAATCTTCTATGTACAACTCCAAATCTGTAATTCTTATTTTCTCGAGTTGTAAAGAAAGTCTTTTAATCACTTACATTCTTTTCTTACTTTCTTTGTAAGTCCCTTAACCGAGCTGTAAGAGTTAACTTAGCTTAGTTGTCCCTAACTGTAAGGGTTAACTCGATCGAGAAGTACTAGATTAGATAAGGGAACTTCGAATGTAGGAAAATATTATAAAGGAATTGTCTAAGGGAGCAATTCTGGTTAGAGTTAGTTCTTTATAATTGTGGATTCAATTAGTGGATTTGATTTGGTGCTTGCATTAGCAATGTTCGTGGTTTTCTACCCCAGGAGGGTTTCCACACACTTCTATTTGTCTATCTTTTTTAGTCCAATTTAGACTCGAATTTGCTTCTGCTAAGTTTTTCACAAAAAGAGTTTGATTTTATTTAAAATCTTTCATCACCCTATTAAGCCCCCTCTAGGGTGACTTAGTTTATCCAAGAGCAAACCTTCAAGGATTTCTAAGTAACGAACTTATCGTTTCATGATTGCGTACTATCACGTATAGGTGGTTTATAATTCTGTAACTTTTTTAGTCATTAAATATCTCTTAATATATCCATATAGCTTCTTAAATTTTAGTTTTCAACCTAATTACTCAATCAGCCCCGATATCACCCAAAACAAGCACATTTTCACTCAAAAATTCATATCTTCCAAGATATTTATCCAACACTTACCAAAATTTTCATAAAATTCTCATAAACTATTAGAAATCTACAGTAAAATTTTTAGAAATTTTGAGTTACACATGAATTTATAAAAATTCGGACAACAACATAAATATGGCGAAAATCTGCATTTTTAACATGTATTCGATTCTCTCGATTTTACCCTCTTATCCTATTTAACTTAAATTCATCAAAATCTCAACATATACCTTAATAATCACACTTAATAACACTCAAATATCATAAACTCATGAATTGCATATCACATAAATCACAACATACTTTTCCAATTTGCGAGTTGCTAGTTTTAGTGAATTTAGGCCTTTAACTTCTTCAATTAAATCTAGGGTTTCAAATTCATGCATCAATTTCCCCAATCAATTCACCTAATTCGTTTTTACTTTTAGGAGAAGGGTTGAATAACTTACCTTAGATTCTTAGTGGTTCTAAGAATTTTAGTTTGGAGGTTTCCGAATTGGGTTTCGATTTCGTTTTTGCTTTTCCCTTTCTTCCTCTTGATTTCCCTTTCCTTCTTCTTTCTCGACCCTATTCTTCCTCTTCTTGCTGCTCTCAATCCCAAACTCTTGCTTCCTCTGCTCTCGTTCCGGTTCGGTCGATTTCTCCTCCTTCTTCTTCCTTGACTCTTGTTTCTTACTTGTGGGTCCGGTTCCCTCGACCTTTCGCTCGGTCTCTCTACTTCGTGTATGACTATCTCACCCTCTCGCTAACTCCGGCTCTCTCTCGTTATCTCTCGTTCTCACTTTCTTCTTCTACTCGTTCTAGCGTCCTCGGTCATTGTTGCTCATTCTCTTCCTCTCTACTTTGACTCTCCTCTCGCTTTGTCTCTCTAACGAGCTCTCGTTTCCTCTCTCTCGGTTTCTGCTCTGTTTCTATTCTGAATCCTAGTTGCTATCTCCCTCTTTCTTTTATTGTTTCGGGTTTATCTTTAGTTCTCTCTCTTCCCCTCTCCTTTCAACACCTAATTAGATTTGCTAACAAATTCTCGCTAACTTTATGTCATGGTGCGAGAAAGATTAGGTAAAAAGAAAAGGATGCAAGCAACGGTTGCAGGAACATAACACCCATCAATGTCAAAGTGATGAAGGAAGAGTTCATGGGACAAAGCAAAAAGCGGGATAGCTAAATAAGGAAGATTGAACGGGTTCGATCAAAAGAAGAATCATACTCCACAAAGGAAAAATTGGAAGACATGTTGATGAACCTCCGTCGTCTTGCGTCATTTACGAGTCTTGTGTTAGTTTAGATATTAGAGTTTATATTATGTAATTTCCATCTATACTGCCCAAAAAAAAAGCAAGTAAATATAATTATTACATCGGACAAGATGGAAATAGAATGAAATTACATATTGAAAACCAAAATACAAAAGCGATAAAAGCTGAAATTAAATGAAATTAAATAATAAATTGTGGCATACTAAGGTTGACCCACCTGTTAGGCTTGAATTTTGATAGGGGTTCAGCAGAGCAGAGGTAGGAGTGAGCAACCAAAAGTGACTAAGTGAGGGCCTTTTTCATGAGGTTTAGAATAAAAAGCTTTTGAAGTTTGAGTGAGGGATACTAGAGAGAACATATTGAGAGAAAATTATAGTTGAATGAAGGAAAATTAACAACTGAAATCGGTGTATCAAATGAGGGGGACAACCTTCTATTTATAAAAATATTGGTTTAGAAAAACCAAAACCTAGCCCCGATCACCGACCGAAAGGATAAGTCGAGACAAAAATACCGAAAATGAATAAAGAACAATTCGGGATACTAATCCAATCAAAACGATACATTTTAGATGTCTATAACGTTATATTCATAAACAAAAATACAAATATGTTGCACATAACTATAAAAATGCACATATAAATACATTAAATATTTTTATCAAATTATATGCAACATTTTATATTTCTCATAATCGCTTACAACTCCTTATATCTTTTACAATTCCTTATACCTCCTTACAACTAATGCTAAATGAAATAGGATCAAAATAGCTCAAACGATTTCGTCGCATTTAACTTTACTATTCACCTACAAACTCAAACTTCAACAAAATATTACATTCATGATAACTAGCTCAAATGGCATGGTACTTTTTACAATTAATTATTTTGTTGAAATTTATTTGTGAATTTATTAAGACATAAAATTAAACTAATGTAGTCAATGTGTATTAATTATTAAACCTTTACATACCTATCCAAATAAACCCAATATACTCGAAGTACCTATTAGGAGTATGGATATAGGAATGGCGAAAATACGGTGTACATATAGCTATATGTACCGTTTACATGCTCCATGCCCATCCCTATTAGATAAACTTTAAGTACATAAGTATTCATCAACAAAAAAATTTCATTAGCGGCAGAAAAGTAAATTCACAACAAACTTCGAAATGAAAAATAATATGTAGCTGTAAGAAGTTGAAAGAAGCCAGTAAAGAACTGTAAAAAGTTGAAAGAAGCCGTAAAGAATCGTAAAAAGTTGTAAAAGTTGCAAAGATTTGTAAGGTTAGTAAACTAAAGCTAAATGAAATAGAGCGTTACATTCCAAATATCCAGATTATGCATTATAGGTGGCCCCTAAGGTGATCCCTCAATTCCCTAAAGCATCTAACAACTCATATGTAACTTCCTCCTACCGAAAGAGGTACCTTCACCAAGTTTAGTGACTCATATTATAGTCCCTCCAGATTGGATGCTAGGATTAATAAGTGTGACGTGCTCAACTGGCTGAACTTGCTCTTCCACAGTAGTGCTCTTCATAGGTGGCACTGGTTTAGGTCTCCATACTCGTTTCAAACGTTTCCCACAAGTCTCTATGAAATGACCGAACATGCTACATTTAGTGCATCTCTCAGGGATCCTTTCAAAATAAACTCCTCGCAAAATTAGTTCATCATTCTCATCCAAGAATTCAATCTCTTTAGGAAGTGGCTTTGTGATATCCACATCTATCAGTGCTCATGCATAATTCAATCTGTCTATCGACAGTAACCTTATCAGCAACCAAAGAAATCCCAACTGGGCTTGCCACCTTATTCAACCCATCAACACTCCAAAACTTTGGGTGCAAGTGCGCGAATTTAACCCAGATTGACACAATATTAATTTTCATTTCTAGATCCTCTCATAGTGGCCATTCCTTAAAATCATAGGCTTTTCATCAAAATAGTATATACTATAGTTGAGGACATTATCCATATCCAGCTTGGCACAAAATTTCACCAAATATGTCCCATTTCCTTCTTCACAGTTTTATCAATTAGATTTCCCCCAAATCCTACCTAGAAAGCCTTTGATCATAACCAATGTGGGATTAGCCCCTAGGATTCTGCAGATCGACATTGATTCCCAGTACTCAAACTTCAGAAGCTATATCAGATTTCTTAATATTATGAATTAATCGATGATTTTGCTCGATTGGGGCAATAAATTCTAATCGAATCCCAACATTAGGAATCCTAGTTATGTCAAGCTCATAATTCCTCCCCAGAGGTCTACCATTGGAGTTCCCCTTCCAAATTTTACAATCTATCAGCCCATAATAGCTGGGTTTTTCACTTGTCACTGAACCCATAAAATAGGAACTAGGTATTCCTCGCATTACTGTTTCATTGGTGCTCGTACCTCAGTCCGCACTTAGATAACAACCACTGGAGTAATCACTAGAGACGTAACTAGTAAGTCTAATATTGGATGACTACTCTTTTGAAATTGTCAAATGTGGTCTTAATCGCTCCAGAAAACATGATTTACATCATCTAAATGGTCAACCCAAAGTTTGTATTTAATTTGGTTTCCTCTTTGTATCCTTTTTCCTAACTTCCTAAGTGAAACTTTTTCTTTAATTCTAGGTTATAATCAATTGTTTTTTAAAAGTTATTTAAGTCCTCCCCTTTCTCCCTTTCTCCCTATCTCCCTTTCTTCTAATTATGTATGAACATATGACTAAGAACACAATACACCAGACTACAATTTAAGAAACTACATCCACTCTTTTTCACTCCTTAGAAATTTAACAATTTATATAACTATATTATGTGAAATATTCCAATTTTAGTCAATATATATCCTTTGTGAGAAATAATTGAATAAAATTTAATTTTAATTATGTTGTAATCTTTGTACGTAAATGTAAGGAATGATAAATTTTAGAATGTTGTAATCTTTGTATGTAAATGTAATCATTGAACAAAAATAAAGGTGAAATAGTGTTTGATTGGGGAAAAATATTTTCCAAGGAAATTATTTTTCATGGGAAAATGATTTTTAAGGAAAACCAATTTCCACCCACATTTTCCTTTGTTTGGTAAAAGAAAAATAATTTTTTAAAATAGCTACTTAAATGCAAAAACTAACCATAAAAACCCCATAAATATAAAAAGAAAAGGTAAATAACTAATATATATATATATATATATATATATATATATATATATATATATATATATATATATATATATATATATATATATATATGGGTGTGTGTGTGTGTGTATTGAGCACCTAAATTTGATAAGTTTGTACATCTCCCTATAATCAAACTTTTTATGTATAAAATAATAGAAATAAAAAAAAAAAAAATATTGTAAAAAAAAAACTTTTCATCTATGAACTTTACAACAAAAAAGGGAAAAAGAAACTCAAGATGACACAGTAAGATAAACATAGAACTTGAACTCCCATTGATAACACTTTATTTTCCCTTGATTAAGGTAGAAGAAGATTAACTTCCTTCCGCATAAAAGGAAATTTGTTTTCCCTTGATTGAGAGAAATTATTTTCCCCGGAAAATATTTATCCACCATTTATGCTACCAAACACCGAAAAATAAAATGATAATTTTTCGAGAAATTATTTTCCACTAAAACAAACGCACCCTTAAATAACTTTTATATCCTTTTAGGGAAAAAAATTACATAAAGAAAAAAACACAAAATTAATACATAGAGATTGACTCCAATAACTTTAAGAAGTATTAGTAGTTTAGTGGTTATGGTTGTTCGGGGGGTTAATGGAGAGTAATTACTCCCCCTTGCCCCTGTTTGGGAGTAAAGATTGAAGGGTAGGGAGTGAGGAAGAGTTACTCTTACTATTCCTTGCTCCCTTTAATTTTCCATTTTCTTACTCTCTAAATAGGGATAGGGGATAAGGAGGAGTAAGGTGGGATAAGAGCATGTATTTTTTATCTTTACCTTCATAAATCTAAATGTATTATATTTTAATTCATTTAATAAGGGTATATATGTCCATTTATTTGCTCTTATTTAGTTTCCTATTTTTCCAAACAATGGTAAGTCCTTATTCTCCTTAAACTTTCAACAACGGTAAATAACTTACTCTTATTTACTCTCGTTTACTCTTACTCCTCCTTACTCCTATTTATTTTTACTTCTCTTTACTCTTATTTACTCTTACTCGTTAACTTACTCTTCTCCCAAACGAACTCTAAGTGCCTAACATTCTGAGCATGCTTTTGAGTCCTTTATGCGCAAATTCAAGTTTTATTTCCCAGTTGAATTAAGTGAAGTGTTGCATTTTTATTCAAGCATCAAAACTTAATTTTGCTTTTGCTAGTTCTCAACGCAACTTAGACACTCTCTCTCTTCCTCTGTCTCCTCGATTCCATACCCTGATTGAGTAATTGTCTAAACCCCTCTCCCAGTCTCCCTCTGTTCTCTTCCTTGGTCACCGCTTGGCACCTAGTCAACGCTGCCGACCAACCACCAAGGTATGCACATGTAACTTCTTCCTCTTCTTTCTGTAATTCAAGTAATTGGTAGAATTTTTCTTTTATTCGAACAGGGTGAAATGGAATGTCTCGACTTTGCGTATTTGTTGCTTAGACTTTTCATGAAATAATTGATAAGATTTTGATTCGTCCAATTTCGCATTTTCTATATTTAATTTAAGAATTGGGATGAGTATATCTATATATGTTGAATTTGTTCATCAGAGATTATGTAATGGTCATAGCTTTATTATGTTTAATAGGATATATTGTGAAGAATATCTCCAATTACAAATCCGCAAAAGCCCAATTATTTTATGGATGGTCTTAGTACATGCTGCTAAGGGAGAGCATTCTCGTTCAAGTGTTATAAAAAGGAATCCTCATAAAACCATTAAATTGAGCAGAAGTGTTAAATACAACCCTTTTGACGTTTCAAGAATTGAATAAAAAAGTATTTAAAATTTTATTGCTCGTGTATCCACTCATATGATGTTGGTTTTACTTACCTGTGACCACTACAACAGTTTAAAAAGTCTTCTTTGGAATGATATATATGAAAAACACTTTATTGCATAATAGGTATTAAATGAGTTTTTAAATGATATTGTTATTACTTTGAGAATGATATTTTTTGATAAATTTGTCCGATGAGTATATCATACTTTGCTTTGAAAATATGAGAACTCGTCAAGGATAATTGTAATATGTTAATTATTGTGTAATTTCATTGATATGGTTAGTTTTAAATTTTCAACCTTATATGTTTTATTTTCAACTCTTTTTTTTTTTTCTAGATGAGCTGACAAGAGCATATTTTGACTTGATTTTTAGGAAATTCCGGTAGTGGATTAGGGAATATTCTGCTTAAAATGTTTGATTTATATCCCTATTTCTATATTACACTTGGTGGTGGTGTTTTTTTATGCAAATTTGTAGGTTTTAAGGCCAAAACGAACGAACCAAATTCCTAAATTTTTAGTAAAAATAAGTTGACCACGGACCTCCCTATAGATCCCCAAACCGTGGTTGAAAAATCAAGGCTAGAAGAATTGGATAGAGGAAACTCCGGGCTACCCGGAGTGATCACTCCAACACGGAGTGGCCCCTTTTTCTGCACATTTTGGTTGCCTGCTTGTATTCGAGACGGTTTTGGGTGTTTTGATTCCCGATTTCTGGCTATTTGACTCGAAGAACTACGACATCCATGATAGATAATCCATCCATATATCATCCCTTCATCGTTCATATCAAATCCAAAAACACATTTTAAAGATTGGAGAAGAAGATTGAAGCAAGTTTGAAGGAATTTTCATTTGAAGTCGAAAGATTCAAGTGGAGTTTTTGAAGGCCATTAACCTAATTCTACATTCTTGGTGTTTGAGGTTTGATTATCATGTTTAGAAATTTTACTAAGCTTTCAACAATTATGTGTGAGTAGATTTCTTTTATTTAGGGATTTGTAATCTGAAACAATGGATTTGATTAGATTTTCATGGTTTGTGGTTGAATTTTTATTTTAAATCAATATAAGGTTCTGTTCTTTATGTTCATGAGTATTTTTAAGACCTTGAATACTTGTAAATTGAGATAATCTATAAAGTACTGAAAGGTGAAATGTAATAATTTGACAACCAACTATTTTACCTATTATATAAAGTTTGAGAAAAAGACTAGTAAATTAGGGAATCACTTTGATAATTTGAAATCTTTAACTTTGATTAACTTGAAAGGCATAGAAAAGGTGTTTGATAGGTTAGTTAGAGCAATTCTATTAAGTATCAAAAGAGTGGTAGAATTATTTTGATTATCAATCCTTTATTCAATTGAAAGAATGATAGCACAAACTAGGTTTTAATAATCAAACTTATTGTTAGGAAATCAAATCCCTAAATACTTTTCATCCACCGATGAAATCCTAGATTAATTTTCTTGTTTTTAATATTTAAAATTTTAGTGAAACAACCAACTCAAAGCCTCAATTTTCTTAGCAATTAAGTAGAGGGCTAGTTTATTACATTGGTACATTGAATCCTTGTGAGATCAACCTTGACTTGCTACAACCATACCTCGTGTGCTTGCGACCTCTCAATTTTTTATGCCATTACTGGGGACTCTATTCCTAGCGACCATTAGACGAATACTCTCAAATTGACTAAGTGTTCTATTTTCTTTTTCTATTTTGATTGCGTTGGTAGTTTTGTTTTTGTTCTTGTTAGGTTTTCTAACCTTGAATGCAAAAAGCTGAATTGTTCGAGTTTGATCCAGAAATCGAGCGAACCTTCCGTTTTATACGAAAGAAGAGAAGGCTAGAGAAGGATAGGAAGAAATAAGTAGTAAACTCCAAGAAAAAACCTAAGATGGCCGGTGAAGAAAGAAGAACTTTTTGATAATATGTGACACCCAACGTTATTAACCTACCGACGGCCATCAAATGTCCCAAATGTGGCAAGCAAATGATTTTGAGCTGAAGAACTCTCTCATCAACTGGGTGAGGGCCGCTCCTTTCTATGGTTTCCCAATGAGGACCCCAACCTGCGTCTTTGCATATTTTGCCAAGCTTGTGATTCTTTCAAGATGAACGAGGCTTCACCGAGATGCAATCAAATTGCAATTATTTCTTCTAGTGAATTCCATAAGCACTTTTGATCAACTTGCAAGTGCATTCTTGGCGAAATATTTCCCACCAAGCAAGTTGACAAGCTTGAGGAACCAAATTTCCACTTTTGCTCAAGAGCCGGATAAGACATTATATGATGCATGAGAAAGGTTCGAGGATCTCCTTTGCCAATGGCCCAACATGGATTTGAGCCATAGGTCCCCATTCAAGCTTTTCAAAATGGGGTTGATGATCAATTGAGAGCCACCATTCTTACGACGACCGGAGAGAACATCATGAGCAAGTCCGTTGATGAGCTACACACTTTGATCGAGCAAATGACGCTAAATAGTTTTCAATGTTCTAAGCCCCATTCCAAGAGAACGGGAGGTAAGCTCGGTGTTGATGGAGTTTATGTCCTTTTTGCTAAAATTGATGTTATTACTAAAAAACGGACCGTTTGAATGTGAATGTTGCCCCTCCCCTTCCATGTGCTTCATGTAGTTCTTATGAGCATGAGATTTTGTTTTGTCCTGTGAGTATGGCTAGTAATGAACCAATTGACCAAGCCAATTGTATTGACAAACCGAACCAAGGCCAAATTTTGACCATTTCTCCAATTGTTACAACCCGAATTGAGGTATCACCCTAAATTCTCCTACTCGGAGTAATAATCCTATGGGTCAACAAGAAGTCCAAAGGCCACTTGCCCCTGGATTCCAAAGACCTACCCAACCACAAATGCCTTAAAAGTCCAACTTAAAGGACATGATGGAAAGCATGCTTTTGGCTCAACAAAAGCATGAAGAGATTATCAATAAGTTGGCTACAAAAGTTGAAATTTTTGCCACACATTTTTGTCACCCATAATAAAATGCTTGAAACTCATATTGCTAGCCAAGCTAGCTCTTCCTCTAGCCCTCCGAGTAAGTTTCCTAGCCAACTGGTGCCTAGTCCTATGGACCAATCCAATTCTATAACTTTACGGAGTGGGACACAATTGGCGGGGCCTAAGGGTGATAGTAGTGAACATATGGTCATTGATGTGCAAAATGAGAATGATGAGAATGATGTGAATGATGAGAATGATGTTTCGAATGAGGAGGTGTCTACACCCTCTAAAGGGCCCTTGGTTCATATTGTTGTGCAAAATGAGAAGGAGACTCCCAATGACCGAACAAAAATTCCCCAAATAATCTACACTCTGCCTTTACCTTTCCCACAAATATTGGCAAGACTAAAAATGATAAACAATTTGGAAAATTTTTAAAGGTACTTAAAAAGCTCCACATTAATATTTCTTTCGTTGATGCTTTATCTCAAATTCCTTCTTATGCTAAGTTCTTCAAAGAAATTTTGTCCAACAAAAGAATGCTAGAAGAGCATGACACCGTTGTTTTGACTGAATAGTGTAGTGTCGTACTCCAAAACAAGCTTCCCCTAAGCTTAAGGACCCTGGTAGTTTCACTATCCCTTGTGAGGTAGGAATGATTTCCATTAATCGTGCTTTGTGTGATTTGGGCTCAAGTGTGAGCCTAATGCCTCTCTTTGTCCTAAAAGCTTGCTATGGGTGAGCTGAATCCACTACCATTTCCCTCCAATTGGCCGATCATTCGGTCATGTTTTCCATTGGAATATTAGAGGATGTCGCCATTAAGTTAGTGGGTTTCTTCGTACTTGTTGACTTTGTAATTCTTAATATGGAGGAAGACACCCATACCCCCATTATTCTTGGGACGCCTTTCATGACTACTGCTAGGTGTTGTATTGATGTGAAAAATGAGAGAATGTCCTTTTTGTATAGATGATGAAAGAGTTGAATTTAATTTGTTTGAAACTACTAAATTCCCTTCATTTACTGATGATTGCTTTAGAGTGGATATCATTGATTCAATTTTAAGGGAAGATAGTACTAACTTGAGCTCTAACGATCCTCTTGAGTTTTGTTTGTTGAATAATGTAATGCTCCCAATCACCATTACCTAATACTCCCTCATTAGAGACTATATTATGTATGGTCGCAGCGGAAAGTAACGATTAGAGACGTTACCGCCATCCTAAGAATATGACCTCGCTAAGTGAACAAAATAAAATAACGATTTGTAAATGTAATATGTTGGCTGGGTCCCGACAACGATAAGTATTTGCACCGAAGTAGTTAAGCCACATATCATGTTTAAATAAGACCCAAAATATAATTTAGTGGCTTGCTTGCATATACTTTAATACAATCTCATATACTTGTTTAACATGAGAATTTACACAAAATCTCATGATTTCCCAAGTAATTCCAACCCACGATTGAGGTGAAATCACCTGTGAGTGTCTAGACACTTTCGAACCATAAATACAACTTGTCCAACTATGGTTTGCCTTCATCGGACTTGGTAGGTCGTTGATTATCCACCGATGCTTTCCCTAAAACAAAAACAAGTAAAATATTTTGAAAAATGAGTCGAAACTCGAGTACGAACATTCCTGCACGATCAAATTGTTTTGAAAACATTTTAATTGAGTGCGCATTTCAATTCATTTTAGTTCGAAATCGGAGGGAAGAGAATATGAGTAAAACTTGATCGCCGATTATTATCTAGAAGTGGAACCCCTTGTATAATTGATGCGATATTTGAATAAGGTGCACACCTCCCGGGCCGACCGAGAACCCGAGTTGAAGTCGCATGGTTGGAATTGAAGGGCATAAGCCTTGATAATTGATAACCGAGCGGGGACCACTTTATTAGGTGACAAAACTTGATTTGCAAATGATTCATTATTAGTTATATATGTAAGAAATATGGAGATTTGCTTGAAAATATGTGAATTTTCGAAGAGTACGAGGCAATGAACGTACTTGGACTGAAAATCATTGTTTCCCCCTTATAGCAATTTAAATTATCAGCTAGTCGACAACGAAAGTGGCCTCAATGATGTTTCAAATAAATTTTTGTTATTAATACGTTTCACTTAAATTTCAATAATTAAATTCATACAAGTGTTTGCGGTTTATTTCAATTTCTTTATTTATTACATAATCGATAGAATTAAGGTTTTTATTACTCAACTCAATTGTGTTACTTCCGTTTAGAAATATTGTCCATAACACATAACTTGCACAAAGAGATTTGTTTAGGCTAATTATTGACGTTTTGCACTATTTAATCTGTTACTCCTCTTAGATCGAAAGACTTTTATTTTGAACTTCTAACTATACTTTAGCTAATGTAATTTGTTTAGCATACAAAAGTTATGCTCTAGTTACTATTATTATTATTATTATTATTATTATTATTATTATTATTATTATTATTATTATTATTATTATTATTATTATTATCAATATTTTTATTAACTATCCTTAATCTGATTAGTTTTGCCAAGCCTAACATTACTTCAAATCCCTGTCACTAACTCATTCTTCACCTCATTACCTCCCATAAATTAATTTAATTTGCTCAAATTCCATATATCCCACAATACAATACTTTAATTTAAGGATATATGTATCGTTTCCTCAACAAAATTCACATTCACAATCACAATTAGGTACACTAAATTGCTCAAATTGCTATATGCCTCCAACACAACTTAATATCCAACTTCAATCTCTCTACATATTTCTCTTCCTTTTGATCAATTGTAGCCAATTCCAAAATACAACGAAACCATCAAATTACTCACGATTCACTTCAATCTATTCCAATTTAATTCACTAAATCACAATTTCACAAGAAGAATCACATTCATTCACGTTCATATATAATCACCCCACCAAATTACCAAATCACAATCATTCACACTAATTCAAATATTTTTCTTTCGAATTCAATTTTTGAATTCACACGATAAACATCTTTCTAAATCATATAATTCAATTTACAATTTCAATTAATACGTAGATAATTAAGGGAGATGAACTAGGGTTTAGGGTTTTACCTTCAAACACCATGGGATGGAAACCACGGAAGGAGGAATAGTGGTGGTGCATGGTTGCTCCGATGACTATTGGGCAGCACCGGCGTCAAGCTCCGGCAGTCTTGCTGCGGCTGGTGGTTGGCTAGCGAGTGGGCCGCGACGAGGCGAGGTAGGGCGTGCGTCCGCGAGAGAGAGAGAGAGAGAGAGAGAGAGAGAGAGAGAGAGACGCCGGGCGTCTTCCCGACGATGCCGACAGCAAGGCAGCAGGTGGAGACAGGGGAGGGGAGCAAAGGCATGCGAGGGAGAGAGAGAGCGAGGAATGGAGAGGATAAATGGGTTGGTAACTTGAAGCTGTGTAATCCTTTTTTTATATTTATTTTCCGTTTTTTGTGTGTGTGTGGTAATTTCCGGAAGAGATATAGTATTGAATTTTCTAAAAAAATATGTTTCTTATTTCTAATTTTTTAAAATTTTTTATTTATCTTATTTTATGCATCTTTATATATATATATATATATATATATATATATATATATATATATATATATATATATATATATATATATATATATATTAACTTGAGGTATTAATTCGTTCTAAGAAAATACACGTTAATATTATTACACTTATCTTCCCTAACTTATAATTTAATCCTCTATTTCATTGAATTTATCGTTTATTTATTTATTTATTTTAAACTTTATTTTAATAGTGTTGAAATAAGTTATACAATCGATTTTATTTGTAGAGGTTTGCTAAATATATATTCTTTAATAACTTTACACCCATGTACCTTCACATTTATATTCATTACGTATTTATACAAATTTCTAAATTTTTAAAAATTTTAAATATATGTGTAGATTTATAATCATTATTATGAAATTTCATTTGGAGGCCACTTCGTCGCCTTAACCGAGTAATGCACATATAAAAATAATCCAAATGTTGAATTGAAGTGTGGGCGCTCGATTATATAGATATTGTAATTAGTGAAATAAATAGTGTGATTTAGGGTCGAGCTGTTACGATTAAGGGTGAGCGGGACCAGGTACCCGGTCATTTTGGCCGGACCGGTCCGGTCCCGGTTGCAACCGGGTCCTGATTTTGGACCCGTTCTCGGTTAGAACCAGGTGCTGGGACCAGGTACCGATTCTTGCCCTTTTTTTTTTTTAGTTTTTCAATTATCATTTTTGTTTTTATACTTTTTACATTTTTTTTGTAAAGTTTTAGCCAATAATTATCCTATATTTTAACTATTTGTTTTGCTTTAGAACCCTGTAATTATAACTAATAATCCAACATTAACAATAAAAATCTACATGCAAAACAAATTATAAGTTTAAATCTTAAAAACATCATGGAAAAAAAAACATAAAAAGAGTCTCAAATAATCCAACACAACAACAAAAAGAGAGAATCTCGATCCACAACTTGCTGCCCGACTTGGTACCCAACAGAAAAAGAGCCTCTACTCAACTCTAGATTCTGTCAAAGTAAAACAAAAAGTTAAGAAAGAATGTTTGAGTAAAAATACAAACTAACTGAAATGAGAGAAATATAATATGATTATGATGATACCTTACCTAAGCAAAGGAAAATGAATTATTAGAGGAAGTCTTCATCAATCGCTCATAATGTTATCAATTTCAGTGATATCTCCATCGCCCAAATCTCAATATCAAATAAAAAGATAAGGTTAGAAATCATGATTTAACATATTATTATAAATATCAAAATCAGAATACATATAGCAACATATGTTATATAATTACCTGCTTCATATTTCTCCACATCATCCATAAGTTGTTCAACATCAATGCAAACTTTGGATGCCCTCAACCAATCTTGAGCACAACTTAAAGTCTCCACAATTTTGGGACCCAAACTACTACGAAATTGATCGAGCACCCGACCGGATGTACTAAATGCGGACTCACTTGACACGGTAGAAACAAGCATAGCTAGAATATCCCTAGCCATCACAGCTAGCACCTTATAAGTGTCGGTATGTTTCTTCCACCACTTTAAGATATCAAAAGTGCCATCTAACTTTTCTTGAGGGGCATCTAGATACACATCCAACTCGGTTCTTTCAACTATCTCAACATCATCTTCCCCACCATCGTTTGATTAAGAATACAACTCCTTAAGAGTATCATTGTTCAAAGACATCTTTGAATGATCAACATGAATGGGGGAAGGAGAACCATCAACATCATCATTTTCAATATTCATTGAAGAAGAATACAAAACATACAAGCTTTTAAGCACATTATGCAAACGATCATACACCTTATCCGCTTTTCCAAAGTCATTAGGAAAAAATTTCCTAAAAGAGAACCTAACAAACTTCAATTTGTAGCGGGGATCAAACACAACTGCAATTAAGACCATAAGATTAGTCTTTGCCCAATCTCCATAATAATCATCAAATTTCTTACGCATTGCCAAGGCCATCTCACGAAGATTAGGGCAAGAATCCTTCTCCCATTGTAACAAATTAGTAAGTATGCCCAACAAGTCATGAAAATGCAAATTTGCAGTGACATACAAAGTACCGGACATCCTCTTAGTAGCTTCATAAAATTGTTGCAAAAACTTTGCCAAAACTCGAGCATTCTCCCAATCCTTTTCGTAGGAACATTTTCACCAAGTTCATTCTCATAGTTGGAATCATCATTTTTAAACCTTTCAAAAGCCTTTTCAAATTTCAAAGCCATGCTCAACATAAGGAAAGTAGAGTTCCACCTTGTGCACACATCCAAACACAAAGACCCTTTGCAAGGGACTTTCACAACTTTAGCACAAGAATCAAACAATGAAGATCTCCCTGGTGAACTCCTTATGTATCTAATTGTAGTTCGAATGTTATGAATGGAACCTTTTACCCTTGCCAAACCATCCCTCACAACCAAATTTAAGACATGAGATGCACATCTCATATGAAAAAATCACCATTTAAAACAAGTTTCTCACCAAGATTATCCTTCAAATAACCAACTGCCACATTATTGGAACTAGCATTATCAACGATCAAACAAGAAAGTTTGTCTTCAATGCCCCGATCAATAACACAACTCTCCACAACCTTTTCAATCTCTTTGCCTTTATGACTATCCATCAACTTAAAACTTAAAATCCTCTTGTGCAAATTCCACTCATCATCTATAAAATGTGCAAGTCACGCAAAGATAATTCAAGTTTTGGATTGAAGTCCAACAATAAGTTGTGAGGGCGATTCTAGATCTCAAACCTCCTAAAATACTTTTCAAGGCATCTCTTTCACAAATATAAAGCTTTTTACAATCTCTAGCAATGGTGAAGCGAGATGGAACATTGTTTGCAAATTGTGGGACAAGTAACACTAATAAACAACCTAAATCCTTCACGTTCAACCGATGCAAAAGACATTTCATCAATAATAACCATTTTTGCAACAGCAAGTCTAGTAGCCTCTAGGTCAAATGTCCGATTTGAGAGAGTAACACTCTCGGTTTGTGGATCTCTACATAAAGAAAGCTTTTTCGCTTTTTATCCACATTGAAAGGATACTTAGGACATGATTGTAAATGTTTTCTTAGAGTAGAGGTCCCATTATTAGGGTTGGCGGATAATACCTTGCCACAATACTTGCATTTAACTTTCTCGATCTTTTTGGTATTGGACTGATTATGTCTTCAAAATGATCCCAATATGGGGATTTCCTCTTGCCACCAACTTTCACACCCCGTTTCTTAGATTTGACTGTACTAGAAGTTGCATCACTTTGGTCTTCCAAATTGTTATGTTCTTCGAGTGTCGTCCATTTCGACATTCTACCATTAATTCATCAAACATTAATAATAGTGAATTATTCAAACAATATTTTAAATTATAAAACATGTACATCATAAAATGGTAAGATGGTTCCAATTTGATCAGTAAAATCAGGTGGGAAATACCTAGCCTAAATGCTTTTTGATGACTATAACTTCGACCATTCCATATTTGTTTTAATTCCTCCTATTCATGCTTGGTTTTACGCCTTTTAATTTAATCAAATTTCACACACACAAGTGGTATACATAGAAGATAAAAATTCGTACATAGTTTTGAATCATTTATCCTCTTGAGTCATGCAATGAATAGATAAACAAATCTAACATTTCGTACATAGAACTTAGAAGATTTTCATTTTGTCAAGTTTTCGTATACTCAAACTCAATGTCAATGAATACATTAACAAATCTAAAATCAAGAAAAACTAAATACCCACAGCTAGATGTAAGCCTTATATACACTCACCATGGTGGAGATGCAGCAGAATTAAGGGGGAAGAAGCGACCACCAACAAGAACAACCAGGGGGCACGCATGAGCTACCTACAATCGCACGAAAAATTGAGCAAAACAAGAACTTTTTCATTTTTTAACATATAAAATCAGCAAAAACTAAATACTCACAGCTTGGGTGCCCGGAAAATAACCGGAGGAAAACAGCGAGGGCAGGGCAAGAAGCGCAAGCGAGTCGGTGAGAGAGCGAGAGCAGCCGCAATAACCGAGTGAGTGAGATAGAGCGAGCACGCCGACAACGGCAAACTCGGGGCAAACGCCGGCGACGGCGACAAATCGGAGAAGAAAGAGAGAGAGTGCGACGGCGGGTAGACACGGGAGAGAAGAGAGCGAGAGGAGAGCAGCAAGCGGACACGCACGGGAAAGAAGGCAAAGACTCAAGGCATTGGGGTTTGATTTTCATTAATTTTTTTATAATATAACCGAGTAATCAGGTCCAGGTCCTGGTCTAGGTCCAAGATTTTACTACCCAGTCCCGGACCCGATTATAACCGGGTCCTACAATTTGGACCCGGTTCCCGTCCCGGTTCAACCGGGTCCGGTTACGGACCCGCCGGGTCCAGACCGG
This sequence comes from Talinum fruticosum, assembly GCA_021018815.1. NCBI lineage: Eukaryota > Viridiplantae > Streptophyta > Magnoliopsida > Caryophyllales > Talinaceae > Talinum > Talinum fruticosum. The sequence goes on from JAITYX010000020.1 coordinate 891,067, forward strand.
TTCGGGTCCGGAACCAGGTACCGAAATTTTTGGTCACCCCTATTTACAGTCCTCCCCCTTAAAATAAGTTTCGTCCTCGAAACTTGCACATCTGGAAATAGAGTTTATAGAATTACGTTAAAAATAAGTGAGGATATTTATTTCTCATAGCTTCCTCGGTTTTCCATGTAGCTTCCGACAAGGAATGGATAGTCCACAAGACTTTAACCCAAGGAATGCTCTTATTACAGAGTTTGTTGACCCTAAAATCCAATATTTGCACTAGACGCTCGTTATTACTAAATTATTAGTGATTTTTAGGGCTTTGTCACAATATTATTGCTCGGATCATGTACATATTTCCTGAACTGCAAAATATGAAAAACACTGTGCATCTACTTGAGTTTAGACGTCAAGCTAAGCTATAAGTCACTGGATTTAACTTCGTATGATATCATAGATCTCAATGTATCTTGGGTTTGATTTTCCCTTAATATTGAATCTTTGACCTCTTTCGCTATGGACACTTTTAAAAATACTTTTATCCGTATAGTTCTTTTATCGACTTTGAATTGGCTTGAGGTGTTCTTAAATCTTCCTCACCCCTTTCGGTTATTTCTTGAATTAACTCAGGGTCTATAATCAATGCTTTATCTAACTTACTCCAACATAACGGGGTTTTGTTTTTGTTCCATGCAATGCTTCAAATGGATCCATTTTAATGATGGCATGATAGTTGTTATTATAGGAAAGTTCCCCTGAAAGTCGAGTACATATGTTATTAACATATCCTCCAATATCGCTACCAGTTATGATATCCTTAGGTATTTCATGTAACATAACAACTTCTTTAACGTATAATTGTGCCGGTATCTCCACATTCCATGTGTCATGTGTTGATACAAAATATGCAGATTAATAAGTCGGTCAACAATCACCCAAATAACATCTTTCCTAAAATAAATAATAGGTAATCCTATGACGAGTTCATTGAAATTGAATCTCATTTTTAGTAGGAATCTCTAAAGGTCTTGACTCACCTACAAGACTTTGATGTTCGACCTTTACCATTTGACAAGTTAAACACTTATTTACATATTCTCTTATATCTCTTTTCATATTATTCCACTAAAAACATTGCTTCAAGTCTCTATACATTTTGTTCCTCCTAGATATACCAAGTACCGTGTATTATGTGCTTCCTCAAGAATTTTCTTTTTCAATTCCTCTTTCTTCGAGTGCACAAAATCTATTCTGAAACCTTAAGGTTCCATCCTCATGTATTCCTTGAAACCAGGAGATTTTTCCTTTTAATATTTTTCTTAATCCTTTCCAACCTGGCATCATCGTTGAAGGTTTGCTCTTGGAGAGACTAAGTCACCCTAGGGGGTGAATAGGGTGATGGGGAAATTTAAATGAGTAATGGAAGAATAAAACTAGAAATGACTCCGAGGAGAGACCGAGTCTAGATTGAACTCGAGAAAAGTACTAACTCGGAAAGTTACGTGGAAACCCTTCAGGGCGAGAAAACCACGGACAGTGCTAATCCAAGCACCAAGTCAAATCCACTATTTTGAATCCACAAAATACAGTAGAAAGATTCAACCGAATTGCTCCCTTAGACAATTCCTTACAAGATTTTCCTAGACTCGAAATTCCCTTATTTGATCTAGTACTTCTTAACCGAGGTAACCTTTACAACTAGGGACAAGCGAGCTGAGTTAACCTTTACAACTCAGTCAAGGGACCTTACTCGGAAAGTAAGAATGAGTGTTTGTAACTTACTACAAGACCTTACAACTCGGAAAGATGTTAAGTACAAAGTTGGAGTTGTAATTAGAAGATTGATTATGAATACAATGACTTTTGCTTAAGTACGTGTATTGACGGTTGGTTCAATAATCTTCAAGTCTTGAGAGTTGGCTTCTATTTATAGAAAACCAGGCGAGATTAGCCGTTGTGACTATCTTTTGACTGAGAGTCCTTTGTGACTGTTGCGATGGTCTTTCTTAGTCACTCGGAAAAATATCCGTTGAGGTGTGAACGTTAGGCAATGGCTCTTGATTCCTTTGGAAGTCCCAATCCACTTGGTGGTGTCCGAAAAGTAGGGTGGAAACCACCATTGAGCTTAGTGTTGCAGATTTTCAGCTTTGGAAACGGACAACCTTGACACGAGTGTCCGGGCCTCGGTCGGAGGTAGAAAAAGCCTTATCTGCTTGGTGATTTGAGATCTTAAAGCCGGTTACTTTTGTAATTCAAAAGTAGGATAACCTCGTTTGAATAACCTACAAAAGTAAATCAATTTGGTTCTCGAATTATAAAATACTTTCGTCCAAGGTTAAACATAGATAATAATTTAATTAAGATAATTAAGTGCGTAATTATGTGAATCCTAAAAGTGTGGAATTTTCCGAGTCTAATATCCATTATACTCAAATTTCATCTTAGTCGATCTAGAAGTAAAACTAGTCGGATAAAGAACATCGAGTAGAGAGACTTGATCTAGACTACCAATGTTCAAACCATGCATGCTCGACTTAAAAGATGGATTAACACAATAAAACTTAGATCATGAAGTCGGACCTGAGTTTATGCACATTAGAGAAAATTTTTGAATATGCAATATATCCGAGTGTTGTCCGAGTGACTCGGAACTGTGTGCGAACGAGTATGCTTTCGAGTCGATCGAGTATCGGTGAAAACATATACAATAGTTTCTATAATACTCAAAATAGATTCTATATCACTCAAAAAGTTTCTAAGATACTGAGAATGACTTGTAATCAAAACCTTATAAGAGATGAAGTCTAATACCCGATTCCTTGATGGAACTCGGAATGATGTACATGTAAAGTCTAAGTCTTCAATGTCCCTCTTTTTGGTGAAAGGCATTCCATACTTCGATAGAAACTTTGTTAGTGATAAAGATGTGGTTTTTCATCCTTTCTTAAAGGATAAGTCAGAAAAAATCATGATAGAATTGTATAAAGTAGATACGAGTGATTGAAACTTATATTCTATCGGAGCAAATAAGCTTAGATTGCACAAAAAAAAAAAAACTAAAGTATCGAGTAAAAAAAATTACCGAGGAACAAATCAATGATAGATCGAATTGAAAACCGAAGTAATTGCAAACTTAGAAGTAATAATGAAATTTCATTATAATTTAAACTAAAAATTTACATAAAAAAGGGTGAGAGAAACTCCCCTAAACAAGACAAAAAATTGTTCTAACTATTCTCCCCTTGCCTTTCAACAGAAACAAAAAGAGGAAGAATGTATCAAGGAGAAACAGATTTGTATGTCCGGACAAAAGAAAATTTGAAAAACAAAAAGAAAAAATTAAGAAGGAGGGGTTGGAGCAGTCGAGTCGAGGTCGGTGGACGTGCAGTGCGCCTTCGCCGATAAGATCCGGAAGATGTAGACGAACGGGGAAGGGGCAACACTGGTATCTCCGGAATAGGCTCGGCTCCGAGTGGTCGACCCAAAACTAAGTCGTCCGGAGGCTTATCCTCCGGGAACTCGACCGAGCGAGGGGTGTGCTCGGAGTTGACCAGTCGCTGACTCGACCTTGGTTAGCGAGGATCTTCGACTCACTTAGACTACTGTCCGAGCTGATCACTTCCGAGTTGAGGTTATGGAGCACCTTGGCCCTCTGTTGTTCTGCTGCTTGTTCCGCTTCTTTCTCCCCTTCCTCGGATGGAGCGGCCTTAGCCGCGAGCTCTTCTTCTTCTTCTTCTTCTTCTCCTTCTTCTCCCCTTCGGAGGAGGATTTGGCTGGACTCAAGGATTTTTCAAATGTATCCGAGTCTACCGAATCTTGAGCCGCCATGGAGCGCCGTTCCCGAAGGAGCTCAATCGGCTCCCTCTACTCCTTAACCAGTGCCTTCATCTCGAGAAGCATATCTTGCTGCTCTCGGATTTGGGATTGAGCTATTTTCTTGTTAATGGTCATAGGCTGTAGGACAATCTTGAATAACCGGAGGGTGTCCTTGAACTCGGTGGACATCGAGGAGATTTTGTCCATCACAACAGAGGACAATGCGGAAGAAAGAACTTGAGAAACACACGAAGTGGAGGCACCACCAGCTGGAGGAGGTAGAGAAAGAGGTGATTGGGTCTTAGTTTGAAGCGGAGAAGGGGGCATCGGTTCGAGCTATGAACCCGGACACCGGTTGGGTCTCTTGGTATTCATAACCAAGGAGTTCCTTTTTAACAATGACAACGGTAGCCTTAGAAACCGCGTTAGGATATGAGGGAAGAGGAACTTTGAATCGTTTGAAGATGAGGGTGAGAAGAGCCCCGAAAGGAAGTGGGGTGTTCTTCTTGGTCCGAATCGAGAAGGCACGACTACCATTTGCTCGACTATAGGAGGACAGAGGTCTACTTCGTAGCCCTCGAGTATGTCGTACTGGAGCTTTTAGATGCTTGGAGTTGGGGTTCTCCTTGCTAGAATGCTATGAGAAGAAAGTTCTCATCAACGAGAAAACAAAGAAGGCAAGCTTTTGATTTGAGTTGGGTCACAGAGAAGTTTTTGCGTGACCAAGGGAATTCTTTAGCGCACTTCTCAAAGAAGTCATCGGCAACCTCGTTGAAAGGTATGGGGTTACTTGTTCAAGAACATAGAAGATACTTTAAAGAGGTGGTGGAGAAGAGAGGTGTTGATGCGAACGGTTATGTTTTGAACTCTTGAATTGAGGATACCCTCGAGCTAGAAAGATTTGTGCGGAACTCGAAATGAGTTTTGGGTAAATAAAGTCAACGAAATAGAGGAAATTGTAAACCCCTGTTGATTTGATATGAGCCAACCACGAAAACTTTGTGGTTAGGAAGAATTTGTCATCCAACGTAAGATGTTGGGTGACAATGGGTTTTGAAGGATTGGAGGGGCCTTCTTAGCTTTTGGTACGGGGTTTCTTGGTGGCGGAACCAAGAAAGTCGAGGTGGGAACCTCTTTTCATCATGTTTGATGTGGAAAGAGAGAGAGAGATGAACTTTTGTGAAGGAGAAGGGGAGAGAGAGAGAGCTCTATGAAAGTGAGTGGAAAAAGAAAATGAAAGAGTAGAAAGAGAGAGCTGAGAGTGATAGAGCTTACTTGAGATGACCTTCACTTAGCTTGAGAGCGACAAAAGTTTCTTTGATCGCAGAGAGCTTACTCGAGTTGAAGTAATTGAGAGAGTGAAAGTAAGTAGAGAGTAAAGTAGTGAAATGAGGGAAATTAGACGCTATTTATAAAGAAAGAAATATCCTTCGATGAGTCATTCGACTCGGCTCTTCAACGGTCACCTCGGACCGGTGTGACTGTTCTACTCTCCAACGGTTAGAATTTCAGCGACTGTCTCTCAACGGCTAGTTGACTGATCGAAGCGCACGAAAGGGAAAGAAAAAGAAAGATTTTAAAGGAACTTTATGAAATTCTCCACTTGTCCGGAGATGATTTCGAAGTTTGATGTCCATTTTTCTCAAAATGCGAGTCGACTCGGTTAAGTTTCGAGTGACTCGAAACTACAACCAAATAACAACTATCAGCTCAGTATCACTGGTTCAACTGAACTAATGGCTATTAAAGAAAGTAAGCACACAACACATAATCATGGAAAGTAATTTCACTCGGAAAAGCACATAATTATACGTTAATGATACCAAGTTCATTCCAATAAAGCAAAATTGATCCTCCCTAAGTGGTTTAGTAAAGATGTCAGCTAATTGAAGATTGGTAGGAATGAATTCAAATTCAATATCACCCTTTTCAGAATGATCTCTCGGAAAATGATACCGACCTTAATATTTTTAGTCTTTGAGTGCTTGAACTGGATTCTTGGTGATGCCGATTGCACTTTGATTGTCACACTTGATTGGAATTGATTTGAATGAAAGTCTAAGATCTCTCAAGTGTTACTTTATCCATAAAATCTGAGCATAGCATGCTCCAGCTGCAATATACTCGGCTTCAGCGAGTTGATAGAGCTACTGAGTTCTACTTCTTTGAGTGCAAAGATATTAGGGATTAACCTAGAAGCTGGCGGGCTCCTGAAGTGCTCTTTCTATTAACTTTGTATCCAGCATAGTCGGCATTTGAGTATCTAGTGAGAGTCGGTTCGAGTCTCTAGAGTACCACGGACCTAAATTCCGAGTCCCTGCAAGATATCCGAAGATTCTCTTCACCGCAGTGAGATGTGATTCTTTTGGATTAGCTTGAAATCTTGCACACGAGACAGACACTAAACATTATGTCTAGCCTACTGGAAGTAAGATATAGCAAAGATCCAATCATACCTCGGTAGAGTTTCGATCTCTTGCTTTACCTTTCTCGTCCGAGTCCAGTTTTATGTTGCTTACTCATAGGTGTTGCTTGCATGTTTTGCATCTTGAAGTTTGTACTTCTTCAGCGAGCTCCTTGGTATACTTTGATTGATGGACATGATTCCATCTTTGTCTTGCTTGATTTGTAGAGCAAGGAAGAAATTGAGTTCTCCCATCATACTCATTTGAAATTCCTATCTCATTAACTCGGAAAACTCTCGACACGGAATTTCATTAGTAGCTCCAAAAATTATATCATCAACATAGATCCGAGTTATAAGAAAGTCTTTGCCCTTGGTTTTTATAAAAAGAGTCTTATCTATCTAACCTCTTCTAAAATCACTTTCAACCAAGAAATTGCTCGAGTCTTTCATACCAAACTCCGGGAGCTTGTTTAAGACCATAAAGAGCTTTTTGCAATTTGAAAACATGATTTGGAAATTATGAGTTTTCAAATCTAGGGAGTTGCTTAATATAGACTTCCTCTTCAATGAAACCATTGAGGAAATCACATTTAACATCCATTTGATATAACTTGATATTCATGCTAGATGCAAATGCCAACATGATTCTAATAGCTTTAATTCTAGCAAAAGGTGCAAAGGTTTCCCCACAATTAATCCCTTCTTCTTGATTATAAACTTGATCCACAAGTGTAGTCTTATTTATGACTACTAACCCACCTTCATCCAGTTTGTTCTTGAAAACCCATTTGGTTCCTATGGCTGGGTGGTCGGATGGTCATTGGGTCGAGTCCGGACTTGGTTTCTTTCAAATTGATTGAGTTCCTCTTGCATGACCTCTACCCATTCGAGGTTCATTTAGGGCCTCTAGTGCATTTCAGGTTCGAGTTAATGATGTGAATGCGGTGAATGCACATAGATTTTGAAGAGAGGAACGAGTTCTTACCCTACTTGTTGATATCGGACAAGATGTTTTCGAGTGGGTGGCTCAAAGTATATTTGAATGCTCTACATGTTCTCCGATTTACAGATTCGTAGGTTGAATTGATGGATCTTCGAAGTCTGTTCGAGTGAGCTTGCTCATTTGATTGTCCTTCGATATTCTAAGTCGGCTCTTGAGTTGTCTCATTCGAGTCGAGTCATTACGAGTCACCTCGTTACGAGTGACTTTGATTTAATTCTTGATGAGCTCATTTTCATCAAGATCATTATCTCTGCTGAGCTTCAGTGTCGAGAATGTTGACTCACTTGGTTTTTCTTGTTCAATCTCATCAAACACAACGTGGATGCTTTCTTCCACTTTGTTAGTTCTTTTATTAAAAACACGATATGCTTTGCTATGAGATGAATAACCAAGAAAAATACCTTCATCCGATCGAGCATCAAACTTGGTCGAGTGATCCTTACCATTAGTATGAACGAAGCACTTACATCCAAAGGGTTTGAAATATGAAATGTTGGCTTTCTTCCCTCTGTAGAGCTCGTATCGAGTTTTCTTCGAGATGGGTCGGATGAGGCATCCGTTCAATGTGTAGTTTGCTTGTGTTGATTGCCTCGGCCCGGAAATAGTAGGGTAGATTATGTTCAATCATTATTGTCCTAGCTATTTCTTCAAGAGTTCGGTTCTTCCTCTCCATCTGCTCCATTTTGTTGAAGAGTTCTTGGTGCTTGAGAAGTTGTAGGAGATGCCATTTTTGTCATAGAACTCTGCAAATTCCGAGTAGTCGAACTCACTTCCATGGTCGGTTTGAATTCTCCGAATCTAAGTTTGAGACTCAACTTGGATTTTCCTGCAGAGCTTGCTTGAGCTCTTTAAAAGCTTCATTTTTGTGCTTAAGAAAATACACCCGGGCAAATCGTGAGTAGTCATCAACAATAACAAGCACATATGATTTACCTTCGAGACTCTTAACAGGGATTTCACCACATAAATCCATATGTAACAATTCAAGCACCGTGGATATGGAAACAGTTTTAAGAGATTTGAAGGATGATCCGACTTGTTTCCCTTTTGTGTATGCTTCATAAATTTTATCTTTCTTAAATGCACGAGTTAGGCAAACCTCCGATTAAACCATGAGATGCAAGTTTCTTAATGGTGTGCATGCTAACATGACCTAGTCTATGATGCCATGTCCAAGAATCATCATGCAAAGATGCTTTTAAACAAGATAAATTCTTACTTGGGTTAGAAAGAGGAATAACGTAAGTGTTACCCGATCTCTTACCCGAGAGCTTGGTCTCCTTGGTAATATCATTAGAAATGTAACAATTAGTCCGAGTGAATCTTACCTTTTGACGTTTATCACACAATTGAGAGATCTTGAGCAAATTTTATTTTAACCCTTTGACAAGGTATCTTGGGCTAACCAGATTGCTTCCTTTTCTAATCTTGCCTATCCCAATTATCTTGCCTTTCTTGTTATCTCCAAACGTGACTTTTCCTCCCTTGTAATCTTCTAACTCGGAAAAGAGTCTTGAATCTCCTGACATGTGACGTGAGCATCCATCTGTCTAGTTACCAATGCCCTTTTGTTCTTTTACGAGCCACCTGCAAGTCGAAACAAACTAACCTTTCTCACTTCCTCTAACGAACTCAGTAACTCCCTTTCTTGTGGTCCTTTTACGAGGAAGAATACTCTTGGAACCCAAATTTGAATAACTTTGGGTTTTGTCCGATTCCGAGTCTTCCTTTTAGAGAGCTGAGTCCGTGTCTCTTTCTTTTAATACTCTTTTCTTTTATAAACAGGTGGAGAAGGTTTTCTCCTATAAGCGGGTCTAGGCTCGGTCCTTCTTTCATTCTTGTGAATGGGACCATGCTCAGCCTTCCGAGTACTTCACGAGTTTTGGAATACTTTTAAAAAGTTACGAGTAGGAATTAGATTCCTCCTCTTTGTTAAAACCAAGACCTTCCTTTCTCAAGGAGACACATTGAGATCCTAAATGCATGTCGATGTTTTTCGACTTTGAGGCAATTTCAAAACAAGCTCTTGAGACTCGTTGAGCTTTTGCTTTAGTTGCTCATTTTCTCTTCTATGTGACTCGGACTCAGTCTCATTGGATTGAGCACTAGTCTTGAGTTCTCTTAGAGTAAGTCCCAATTTTTCCAATTCATTTTTCAAAGAGATGCTCTCGAAGTAATGGACTCAAGTTGTTCTTTAAATTCGGAGGAATCGGAATTGGACTTCTCTTCCAAAGTATAAATGTATTTAGCTAAATCAACTTTGGAAAACTTGAGGAAGTATTCAATTACCTCCTAAGGATTTGTTTCCTTAATGTCCGAGTGATCCGAGTCGACTCTATTTCGACTTACGAGTCGGAGAGTTCCATCGGACACTTTGAATCATCCGAGTCATCATCATCTTCTAATGAGTCTTCATCACTCCAAATGGCCATCATAGCCTTTTTCTTCTTTCTATCCCTCTTTCTCTCGGGATAGTCCTTGACTATATGATCCTTGCTACCACATTCAAAACAGACCGAGTTGTTAGTTAAAGATAACTTTGAAGGTGAAGAATGTTTACCTTTTCTATCCTTCTTGTCTTTCTTATAGAACTCTTCTCTTGGCTTCTTATCCCATCTTTTGTGCTTCATCATTCTCTTGAAGACTCCGGCAATAAGTGCCATGGGATCCTTTTCGAGTCGGAGGAACTCAGATTTGCTTCTCTGTTGTCCGAGGCCTTCGGTGCGATGTTCTTTTAATGCTGACCTCTGCATCCTCCTCTTCCAGGTGGATCTCATGGGTGAGTAGCTTACCAATGAGTTCATTTAACTTCGATAAGGACGGGTTACGAGCCCCTCTTCGATGGCTATCACCACAGGACCCCATCTTCTCTTGGGTAGACTTCGAGTATCTTTACGCACATTTCCTCGTGGGAAATCATTCATGGATTTAAATACAAAGAGATTTCGGCTTAGCCAATGCTTACTGATAGAATAGATGTAGAGCCTGGAAAGACTGCAAGGCGGGAAGACTGAGAACTTGCCCTTTGTTTGAGGAGCTCTCTAAGCTGTGACGCTCTCTATTACCATATGCAGAGGGGGAACCAGGTTCCGGATAGAGTAAGATAATAAAGAGAAAGGAGGGTTATCTTGGTGGGGAAGCTCTTACACTCAGCTTAGCAAAAAGCATAAAACCTCACTGCGATCGCTAGAAGGCTTGCAAGGATCGAACGAACACAAATCAACTCAAGCCTGACTCGCTTTTCTTGCTGCGAGAAGAGCAGCTAAAACAATAAATGAAAGAGACTGAAAAGCCTTCCACTTTCATCTGCAACTGAATGAGAGAGAGGCTGACATGACGGTTAATCTAACCTTACCACAGACGTCTGGGTCACACTCTCGGGATCTGCTACACTTTGAAGTCGTGGATCCAGAACCAAAGAAAGAAGAGGAATCTACTTAAGCTCTTTCAACTTGTCCTGTCTTTGGATAACCCGGAGATTTGAGAATATTGGTAATCTCGGTGAAGCGGATGAACATCCGATTGATGTTCTCTTCGGCTCCATCTTGAATAGCTCGTACTTGTGAAGATATTGGCTTATCTTCGCTTGCTCGACTTGGCTTGTGCCTTCATAAGTGTTGACAAGCGTGTCCCACTTCTTTAGCTGTGTCACAGGCGACACTCGGTTGTATTCTTCGAGCTGATGGCGCACATCAGAATGTTCATTGCCTTGAAGTTCTTTCGAACTTCTCTGCTTCTTCGATAGTGTACTTGGACTTTGTTTTGGGCACGAGTCTTGTTTCTTCCATCTTCATGGGAATGTAGTTGCCTACTTGTATAATGTTCCGGACATCTTCATCGTGATCCGAGTAGAAAACATTCTATGAGCTTCTTCCAGAGTGCACGAAATTAGATCCTTTGAACTTTAGTGGTCTCGTTGGAAGATCTTCCTTCATCGAACTCTCCATTGTTTTGAGCCATTTGATCTTTAAACCTTTGGATGGTTAAATCCTTTCCGAAAGGCTAGACTACGATACCAATTAAAGGTTTGCTCTTAGAGAGACTAAGTCACCCTAGAAGGGGGTGAATAGGGTGATAGGGAAATTTAAACGAGTAATGGAAGAATAAAATTAGAAATGACTCCGAGGAGAGATTGAGTCTAGATTGAACTCACACAAGTACTAACTTAGAAAGTTACATGGAAACTCTCCTGGGGCAGAAAACCACGGACAGTGCTAATCTAAGCACCAAGTCAAATCCACTATTTTGAATCCACAAAATACGGTGGAAAGACTCAACCGAATTGCTTGCCTTAGAGAATTCCTTACGAGATTTTGCTAGACTCGAAATTCCCTTATCCGATCTAATACTTCCTAACCGAGGTAACCTTTACGAGTTAGGGACAAGCGAGCTGAGCTGACCTTTACGGCTTAGTCAAGGGACCTTACTCGAAAGTAAGAATGCGTGTTTGTAATCGATTACAAGACCTTACAACTCGGAAAGATGTTAAGTACAAGTTGGAGTTGTAAGTAAAGGTTTGCTCGGGGAGAGTCTGTGTCACCCTAGAGGGGGTGTATAGGGTGATGGAAGTTTTCGTGAAAACGTTAGCTTTTTGCCAAAGAAGAGACAGAGACAAATTCTGTGTCAATTAGCGAGGATCGGAAAAGTATGGACTCGAAATGCTATCACGAATAAGTAAGCAAGATAAGCGGGAGCTATAAAATTGTCTAAGTCTAGAATGGACTCGGAAAGATAACACTTAGAGATTACGTGGAAACCCTCCCGGGGCGGAAAACCACGGACCGTGCTAATCCAAGCACGAAGTCAAATCTACTATTTTGAGTCCACAAAATACCGTGAATCGATCGAACCCGAGTTGCTCCCTTAGACAACTCTTTACAAGTTTTCCTAGACTCGAAATTCCCTTATCTCGATCTAGTACTTCCTAGCTGAGATAACCCTTACAGCTAGGGACAACTAAGCTGAGTTAACCCTTACAGCTTAGTCAAGGGACCTTACAGAGAAAGTATGAAAGTGTATGTAATCGAGTACAAGACCTTACAACTCGGAAAGTAAAGATTTACACGAGTGGGAGTTGTAAGTAGAAGATTGAGAATGAATACAATGACTTTTCTCAAGTACGTGTATTAACAATAATTTCGGCAATCTTCAAGTCTTGTGAGGTGGCTTCTTTTATAGATGACCAGGTAGAGTAGCCGTTATCTTCATCTCGCGACCGAGAGTCCTTTGTGACCGTTGATGAAGCTTTCCGAGTCACTCGGAAAGTATCCGTTGTAATGTGAACGTTGGACAGCGGTTTAAACTCTCTTGGAAGTCCCAAAACCACCGGCGGTGTCTTGAAAGATAAGGTGGAAACCACCGTTAAGCTTAGCGTTCTAGTTTTCCAGATTTGGAAACAGACGGCCTCGACACAATCTTACGGGATCTGGAGCGAGAGAAGGTGAAAAGCCATGTCTGCTGGTGATTTGACATTCGAAGCTCGGTTACTTTTGTAGTTTGAAAAGTGTATCCTCGATTGAATAACCTACAAAAGTAAATCAATTTTAGTTCTCAAAGTATAAAATATTTTGGTCCAAGATTAGACACGAGATAATAAAATAATTACGATAATTAAGCAACTGATTATCCGAGTTAGAAACGAAATGGAATTTTCTAAGTCTAATATCCATGTAACTCAAAATTCCATCGAGCTAGTCCGAGCAAAGAATCAAGTTAAGTAAAGAACATCGAGTGATATACCTTGATATAGACTAAGCATGAAACAGATCGGGAGTACCGACTTCAACAAGATAGACCTTATAGAAAGGAGTCGGATCCGAGCGGAATACCAGTCGATTCAAGCATGCGATAAATCTAAGTGATGAGGGACTCGAAGTGAGTGAGATAAGCATATCGGTTTTCCGAGTTACGCAAGAGATACAAGAAGTAAAAGCTATGTCACGTAGAGAAGATACCATATCACTCGGAAAAGTTTCTAAGATACGAGAGAATGCCTTGAAATCAAAACTCTATAAGTACGAGAATGTTATACTTGATTCCTTTTATGCAACTCGGAAAAGTATTGAGCGAGTGTCTCGAGTCTTCGATAAGTAGAAGATTGAGTATGAATACAATGACTTTTGCTTAAGTACGTGTATTGATAGTTGGTTTAGCAATCTTCAAGTCTTGAGAGTTGGCTTCTATTTATAAAAAACCAAGAAGATTAGCCGTTGTGACTATCTTCTAGCCGAGAGTCCTTTGTGACCAGTTACGATGGTCTTTCTTAGTCACTCGGAAAAATATCCGTTGAGGTGTGAATGTTGGGTAACGGCTCTTGACTCCTTTGGATGTTCCAATCCACTGGTGGTGTCCGAAAAGTAGGGTGGAAACTACCATTGAGTTTAGTGTTGCGGATTTCCAGTTTTGGAAACAGACAACCTGGACACGATGTCCGGGCCTCGGTCAGAGGTAGAAAAAGCCTTATTTGCTTGGTGATTTGACATATTGAAGCCGGTTACTTTTGTAATTCAAAAGTAGGATAACCTACAAAAGTAAATCAATTTGGTTCTCAAAGTATAAAATACTTTAGTCCAAGGTTAGACACGAGATAATAATTTAATTAAGATAATTAAGTGCGGAATTATCTAAGTCCTAAAAATGTGGAATTTTTTAAGTCTAATATCCATTATACTCAAATTCCATTTGAGTCGATCTAGAAGTAAAACAAGTCGGATAAAGAACATCGAGTAGAGAGACTTGATCTAGACTACCAATGTTCAAACCAAGCATGCTTGACTTAGAAAGATGAATTAACACAATAATACTTAGATCATGAAGTCGGACCTGAGTTTATGCACATTAGAGAAAATGTTTGAACATGCAATATATCCGAGTGTTGTCCGAGTGACTCGGAACTATGTGCGAACGAGTCCGCTTTTTGAGTAAGTTAGTATCAAGTGAAAACATATACAATAGTTTCTATAATACTCAGAATAGATTCTATATCACTCGGAAAAGTTTCTAAGATACTTAGAATGACTTGTAATCAAAATCTTATAAGAGATGAAGTCTAATATCCGATTCCTTGATGGAACTCGGAATGATGTACATGTAAAGTCCGAGTCTTCTATCGGTTTGGCCAAACTGAATTTCCTTTGTTATAATAGGTTATACCTCTATTGCTGCTAGGAACCCACTCGTTTGTCCATGTGAGACTAACTCAATACTCATATTGTGGAGGACTCGTATAACGATGAGCTGAGTTATCATTATTACATTCCACTTGTGTTTTGTCTCCCTACTTAACGCATTTGCCACTATATTTGCTTTCACTGAGTGATATTATATTTGAAAGTCATAATCCTTAAGTAATTCTAGCAGCGGTGTTGCCTCGGATTAATCTCCTTTTTGGTAAAAATGTACTTCAAACCTAATAGTTGATATAAATCTTACATGTTGCCCCCTACAGGAAATGTCTCCAAATATTTAAAACAAATACAATAGCAGCCAACTCCAATTCATGAATAGGATAATTCTTTTCACATGGTTTGAGTTGTTGAGATGCATAAGCTATGACCTTGTCTTCCTATATTAATATGCATCCTAACCTGTTTTTAAATGCCTCATTATAGATGGTATACTTTTTAGCTTTCATGAGTAAGGTAAGAATAGAGGCTCTAGTTAACCTTTTTCCAACTCTTGGAATGCCTCCTCACATTTATTCGATCACTCAAATTTGGTTGTTTTCTTTAACAAAGTGGTTAGTGGTGATGCTATTTTTGAAAAATCTTGTACAAACCTCCTATAATAATTTGCTAACCTAAGAAAACTCCTCACTTACATAACATTGGTTGGTCCGGATCATTAAGTTACTGCGTTTACCTTATGAGGATCGACCTTAATCTCTTCCTTGGAAACAACATGCCTAAAAATGTCTCTTCCTCTAGCCGAACTCACATTTTTGCAATTTGGCATACACTTGATGTTTTCTCAAAGTTTGTAGTGCTATTCTCACATGCTCGACATACTTTTCCCTTATCCTTAGAGTATATAAGAATATCATCAATAACTACTATCTCAAATTATCTAGATAACGCCTAAAAATTCCATTCATGAAATTCATGGATGTAGCAGGTGAATTGGTAAGTCCACATAGAATCACCTTAACTTCATAATGCCCATATCCGGTTCTAAACGTAGTTTTGGGAATATCTTTCTGTTTAATTCTAAGTTAATAAAACACGTCGGCTCCTTGAAATTGATCAACAAATCGTTAATTCGGGATAAAGGATACTTATTCTAAGGGGTTGTCTTGTTTAGCTCCCTATAAACTATATAGAGTCTCCAAGTACCATCCTTCTTCTTCACAAACAAGACTGAAGTTATCCAAGGTGACACACTTGGTCTAGTAAATCCTTTTTGTAGTAATACTTCGAGCTAGGCTTTTAACACTTTGAGTTCCCTTGGGGTTATCCTATATGGCGCTTTGAAAATGAATTATGCATAAGGAATTAGTTTAACTTCAAAATCAATCTCCCTTTGAGAGCATGTAAATTTTTAAGAAATACATATGAAAAATCACATACTATAGGTATAACATTTATATCCGTATCTTCTTTTCTATCCTCAATAACATAACATAAATACCTTATGCGAGTCCTATCTTAAATAACTAGCTAGCCTTCATGATTGAAGTTATGAATACTCCTTTATATCTTTTTCACTCGAACACACTTCTTTCCCTTTCTCGGCCCTTTAAAATAATGTTACAACCTTTACAATCTTTGTTCACTTCATGTGTCGCCAACCAATCCACTCCTAAAATAACATCGGATTCCACCGGATCAAATTGCATTAAATCTACGGAAGACAATTCCCAACATATGACTATGGGCACGTGCTACTAGAGTATTGGACATTTTACCAATTTTCAATATCACAACCTGATTTGGCACTCTATTCGGGCCTTATGATCATTTAAATGTAATTACGAGGCAACGTGAGTAAGTATAAATGAAAGGATGACACCTAAATCAAAGAAAGATAAAAAGACTTTGAGTTTAGACAAAAAGTACCAGTGACAACCGTCCCCGAAGTTGTGGCTATTTTCTTGTTCATCACATATGCTCGCCCTAGAGTCATAGGTTTGGAAGATGGTGGGGGTCGTTGACATGGTGCCATCAAGAGCTTGACAATTCCCTTCTCTACAACCTTCTCTCTTCTTGAGCAAGTGTTTAGTAATTGTTCAGGGTTACCACAACATATACATTTATTACTACCCATTCAACAATCTGGTGTGGTGTGGCTTGTTTGGCAATGTTTCCCACATGGTTCGAAGTAGTCGATGAGTTACCCTTGTTTAAACTAGTAACGGGTTTCATTTGCACTACACTCTCACTTGTATTGTTCTATTTCCTTTTTAGTTTCCAGAGCTTAAGGCCATTAATTCGCTCTTTACTCGTTCAACCTCTAGTGCTTTCTCATAAAATTTTTGATAACTTTTGATAGGTTGGCTAATACGTTAAAGTCAAATATAATAGGTCAAGCCTTCCTCAAATATTAACATTTTCATCCTATCAATAGCGACAAAGTCCGAGCCATATCTAGATAACTCCATAAATTTACTAGCATACTCCATTACTCGTCATGTTGTAGTCCATTTTTAACTCTATGAACTCCTTTCCTTTTTGTTCCATGAATTGTGATACGGTAAAATTTGGCTCTAAACTCTTCCGAAATTTACCCCAAGTGAACTCACAACCTCGTTTTTCATCGTACTTCACTATATGTCTACTGCACCGGTTAGATAATATGTCCCTATGTATACCTATTTTGCTCAACTGCAAATATCTTTTCCATCACCCTAATCCATTCCTCTAATTCTACCGGATCAATCTTTCCATCGTAAGTCTTAGGATTACGACGAGCCACTCGTCGACTAACTTGTTAGACTTAAAGTTAGATTCGAGTAAGTGTAAGAGGAATTCTTTTTATTAGCTTTGTCTCCGAGTTCTTCCAATAATTTGGGCCCACGCTATTAGTGGGATCTCTAAGGATATAAATTGGGTTTCACTAAGGATTTGTTGCGAGTTGAGAGGAGTTTCTAACGCCTATTCGACAAGTCCTCAATCATTACCCAACTCTACATTTACATTCGAAATTAAGTTATTGCTTCTAACCGAGACATGCTGAATCATATAAATATAAATTTTCCTAATTAATTTCTTTTCCCTCTCCTACGAAACAAATTGTTAATAACTTCTAATATAAAACATACTTAGTTAACTCCTACTTTCCTTGCGTTTATATAATAAGAAACACCAAATTGTATGTTAGATTATCATTCAGCTCTGGAAATTTTCATTGGTTGAGAAATCCTCAATTAAAAGAACTCCCAAGGCTCATTCAAGTGTCGGCTTTGCTTTCTAATTCCAACTTGAAGGTGATAAAGGAAATTTTCTAAAAGAGTTTGATATTTTCTAAAAATTTTGGCTGAGTTCTCGTTTGTAATATGGTTTATCCCCTAGGCTTGAAGCCTTAAAACCCTGCACAAATACCACAAAATCACTCAATGAACCACACGCTCGGAGTACACAACTCAACGGCCACACGCGGAGTCCAACCAATATACATTAAGGCTTAAAACAACCTAAATGGTTCATGATACATTTGATACAAACTATATAAACTTAATTACAAGCTACAACACTTAGAAGCATATGGAGTGCACGTCGAGCAACTTGAGTCATTACGTACATCGTTTATACTAGCATACCCAAAATATATATATATATAAATCAACCCAATATTAACGACACTATATACACAAGTCCCAAAACGTCAACTTAAGTAAATAATAGCCATATAATTTTCCTCAAGTTCAAATCATGACACCTTAAAACCCTATTGCTCACGAGTGATTTTTAAACCTGGCTCCGATACCACAACCGTAACGCCCCAATCATTATTACCTAATATTGCCTCATTAGAGACTATTATGTATGGTCGTAGCGGAAAGTAATGATTAGAGACATTATCGTCGTCCAAAGAATATGACCTGGCTAAATGAACAAAATAAAATAAATTATAATTTACATTTGTAAATGTAATATGTTGGTTGGGTCCCAACAACGATAAGTATTTGTACCCTAAGTAGTTAAGCCACATATCATGTTTAAATAAGACTCAAAATATAATTTCGTGGCTTGCTTGCATATACTTTAATACAATCTCATATACTTGTTTAACATGAGAATTTAAACAAAATCTAATGATTTCCCAATTGATTCCAAGCCACGGTTGAGGTGAAATCATTGTGAGTGTCTAGACACCTTTAGAACCATAAATACAACTTGTCCAGCTATGTTTTGCCTTCGTCGGACTTGGTAGGCAATTGATTGTCCACCGATGCTTTCCCTAAAATAAAAACAGCAAAATATTTTGAAGAATGAGTCGAAACTCGGTACGAACATTCCTACACAGTCAAATTGCTTTGAAAACATTTTAATTAAGCACGCGCATTTTAATTCATTTTAGTTCGAAATCGGAGGGGAGAGAATATGAGTAAAACTTGATCGCTAGTTATTATCTCGCTAATGCAAATGGAACCCCTTGTATAATTGATGCGATCTTTGAATAAGGTGCACGCCTCCCGGCTGACCAAGAACTCGAGTTGAAGCCGCGCGGTAGAATTGAAGGGCGTAAGCCCCGATAATTGATAATTGATAACCGAGCGGGGACCACTTTATTAGGTGACAAAACTTGATTTGCAAATGATTCATTATTAGTTATATATGTAAGAAATATGGAGATTTTTTGAAAATATATGAATTTTCGAAGAGTACAGAGAATGAACGTACTGGACTCGAAAATATTTGTTTCTCCCCCTTATAGCAATTTAAGTTATTAGCTAGTCGACAACGAAAGTGGCCTCAATGTCTGTTTCAAATAGATTTTTGTTATTAATACGTTTCACTTGAATTTCAATAATTAAATTTATATAAGTGTTTGCGGTTTATTTCAATTTCTTTATTTATTACGTAATCGATAGAATTAAGGTTTTTATTACTCAATTTAATTGTGTTACTTTCGTTTAGAAACATAACTTGCGCAAGAGATTTGTTTAAGCTAATTATTGACGTTACGCACTATTTAATCTGTTACTCCTCTTATATCGAAAGACTTTTATTTTGAACTTCTAACTTTACCTTAGCTAATGTAATTTGTTTAGCATACAAAAGATATGCTCCAGTTACTATTGTTATTATTATTATTATTATTATTATTATTATTTTATTTTATTTTATTTTATTTTTATTTTATTTTATTTTTTTATTAACTATCCCTAATTTGATTAGCTTTGCCAAGCCTAACATTACTTCGAATCCCTGTCACTAACTCATTCTTACCTCATTACCTCCCATAAATTAATTTAATTTGCTCAAATTCCATATATCCCACAATACACTACTTTAATTTAAGGATATACGCATTGTTTCCTCAACAAAATTCACATTCACAATCACAATTAGGTGCACTAAATTGCTCAAATTGCTACATGCCTCCAACACAACTTAATATCCAACTTCAATCTCTCTACACATTTCTCTTCATTTTGATCAATTGTAGCCAATTCCAAAATGCAACGAAACCATCAAATTACTCAATATTGACATCAATCTATTCCAATTTAATTCACGAAATCACAATTTCACAAGAGGAATCACATTCATTCATGTTCATACATAATCACTCCACCAAATTACAAAATCACAATCATTCACACTAATCAAATTTTTTTCTTTCCAATTCAATTTTTGAATTCACATGATAAACATATATCTAAATCATATAATTTAATTTACTACTACAATTAATAAGTAGATAATTAAGGGAGATGAACTAGGGTTTAGGGTTTTACCTTCAAACACCAAGGGATGGAAACCAGGGAAGGACGAATAGCGGTAGTGCACGGTTGCTCCGGTGACTATTAGGTAGCACCGGCATCGAGCTCCGGCAGCCTTGCTGCGATCGGTGGTTGGCCAGCAGAGTGGGCTACGGCAGAGGTGAGGCAAGGCGTGCGCTAGCGCGCGAGAGAGAGAGAGAGAGAGAGTGAGTGAGAGAGAGAGAGAGAGACGCCCGACGTCTTCCTGATGACGCCTGACGCCGGCTGCTGGTCGACATTGGTGGCGCTTGGTGACCGAGAGCAGGGCGGCGGGTGGAGACAGGGGAAGGGAATAGAGGCACGCGAGGAGAGAGATAGCGAGGAATGGAGAGGATAAATGGGCTGGTAACTTGAAGCCGTGTAATCCTTTATTTATTTTTTCCCTTTTTTTGTGTGTATGGTAATTTCCGGAAGAGATATAGTCTGGAATTTTCTCAAAAAAATCAGTTTCTATTTCTAATTTTTTGTAAATTTTTTTCAATATCTTATATATATATATATATATATATATATATATATATATATATATACATATATATATATATATATACATATATATATATATATATATATATATATATATATATACATATATACATATATATATATACATATATACATATATATATATACATATATACATATATATATATATATATACATATATATATATATAACTTGGGTTATTAATTCGTTCTAAGAAAATACACATTAATATTATTACACTTATCTTTCCTAACTCGTAATTTAATCCTTTATTTCGTTAAATTTATCGTTTATTAATTTATTTATTTTAAAATTTATTTTAATAGTGTTGTAAATAAGTTATACAATCGATTTTATTTGTAGAGGTTTTCTAAATATATATTCTTTAATAACTTTAGAACCATGTACCTTCACATTTATATTCATTACACATTTATACAAATTTCTAATTTTTTTTAATTTTAAATATATGTATAGATTTACAATCATTATTATGAAATTTCCTTTGGAGGCCACTTCGTCGCCTTAGCAACATAATGTACATATAAAAATAATCCAAATGTCGAATTGAAGTACACGCTCGATTATATAAATTTTGTAATTAGTGAAATAAATAGTGTGGTTTAGGGTCGGGCTGTTACAAATAATAACACAATTAAAGATCTTGATCTCGAAGTTGCCCTTTGTGCTCAACTCTTGGAGGCATCCCCAAAAATCCTACCAAAGCCTGAAAATGTGGAGAAATTATTGAATGGAAGTAAATGTGAGCTTGCCTTTGATGGGAAAGAAGTTCCAAAAATAGAATTGAAACCTCTTTTTTTTTTTCTAAGTTATGAATTTCTTGTCCCTAATTCTTCTTATCCCGTGATTGTCAATGCAAACTTGAGTGCTTCGAAATTGATTCCTTGTTGAGAGACCTTAGATTACATCGTAAGGCTATTGGTTATACCATACATGACCTTAAAGGGATTCATCCTTGTTAGAAGATGGCCCAAAATCTTGTTTTTAACTCAAGAAAATCGTGTTACGGGACAAGAAATGATAAACATGGGCAAGAGGCAAGAGGCAACAAGCACGAGTCATTTCGGACAAAGAAGCAAAACTTGGCCGGGCAACAGCCAACACGGGCTACACTGGGTTGGCCGACACAGCCCGTGTTGGCTGCACGGGGTGCCCGTGGTGGCTATCATGGGCTGTGCAGGCTGCCCGGTGCCTAGTCTCTTGGGTTTTTGGCCGTTTTGTGCGTTTTCGGGCATTTTCTGCCATGATTACTCGGTTTTAATGCTTTCTTTTATAATGCAAGCCAAGGGATTAGCTTATTATCTATTTAAGGAATTGTTTGTTCATCTTTGTAATTATCCAGGTATCCAAAAGAATCATACTTATAGAGGGATTTTGGTGAGTGTCAATTAGGGTGTCCAATTGTGTGTACAGGAGAGAGTGGTGAGGAGTGAGGTTGGGTAATCTCGGGTTTTGGGAAGGTCTCGGGGTGAGATCGTTTCTTTTAATCTTTAATAATAGTGGTATCGGTTTGTTGTGTTAATCGTGGTTTTCTCCCGGTTTGGGTTTCTACGTTAAAATTCTTTGTGTCCATTGTCTAAGTACTTTCATTTGGTTTGTTTACTTTTGAATATCTTATACATCCAAAACGCTTCCACATTTAAGGCATTCATTTTCTTTAACAAATGGTATCGTAGCTCGGTTTAGGATGTCTTCGATTATGAAGGTTGATATTCGAAGTTTGATGAAGATATTAGCTTCAATCTCTGGAAGGTTTAAATGAAATCGATTCTCATCCAACATGGGTTATGGTAGGTGCTCACATGTGCTAAAGTCAAACTCGAGGGGTGTCCGATGAACAATGGACTACATGCAAGAAGAAGAAGCAAGGGACAATGATGGACGATGATTGGGAAAAGTTGGAAGAAAAGTCGGTTGTGCTTGGCACCATATGTCCTACGAGAGGTGCTTGACAAGACAACCGCGGTGGATCTTTGGAATCAATTGGAAGAGCTCTACATGACGAAGAGTCTTGCGAATAAGATTCGCTTGAAGGAACGTTTGTATATGTTTTCTATGGCTAAAGGTACTCCCATTTAGAAACATCTAAATTATTTCAATTCGATTCTTATTGACTTAGAGAGTTTGGATGTAAAAATTGAGGATGTGGACAAGGCTATTCTGTTGGTTGTGTCTTTACCCACGTCATATAAGCATTTTAAGGAAATCCTATTGTATAGTAAAATCGATACTATGTTATTTGACAACAGTAAGGCTAATTTTCTATCCAAAGAAAAGTTTGACCTTCATACGCGACGTGAAAGAGTGGAAGCTTGTCGGTTAAGGAGGGTCCTAAGAACGGACCTTGCAACCACATAACATAATGGTTTGTATATATATATATATATATATAATGAAAATTTCAATTGAAATGCACGTGCTTATTGAAAAATTCTTAATTTTTGATTAACGTATTAGATTAGGGTGGGGGTGTTACAGTCTTTCCCCCTTAAAATAAGTTTCATCCCCGAAACTTGCAAGCAAGACAAAGCAACATTACCCTAAAATAAATATGGATATTTGTTTTTCTTTTCTTTTTTTTTGTAACGTCTTTGGTTTCACAAATGGATTCCTTAGAAGTGTGATTCTCCAAAAATACTTTGACTAACGAAATAGCCTTATTGCGAAGTGGCATTATTCTTCGATCCAATATCTCTATGGGATGTTCTTTGTGTGCTAGATTTTGGGCGACCATAATGGGTTCACGTTTTATGATGTGACTTGAGTTTGATATATATAATTTCGAAGTTGAGCGACATAAACACACTATGCACAAGTTCGAGATCGGAAGGTAATACTAGTTTGTGCTCCACGAGGTTTAGTTTTTCTATAATCTCATATGGTTCGATGTATCTAGGGCTCAATTTTTCCTTGATGCCGAACTTCTTAACACCTTTTTTTTGTACACATTTAGGAATACCATGTATCCCTCTTGACCCTCTACGGGCTTTCTCCGTTGATCGCTATATCTCTTTTGTCCGATCTAGGCTTCCTTGATACGCTGTTGTGTCATCCTAATCCTTTCAATTCTATCTTATGTCATTTTCGGTCCTACGGTAAATGCTTCATCCCGATCATTCAAACATAATGGAGTTCTACATCTCCTTTCATAATGGCCTCGAGATGGAGCCATTTTGATAGTGGCTTGATAGCTGTTGTTCCATTTTAATTCTTTCATGTTGGTATCTAAAGAGATCGTATCTACCTTATAGGGCGTTGTGGCCCTACTTTCCTGTAAGACATATGTCCCTATATTATGCTACCTCCCTCCTTATATTAGGCTACCGAATGTTTTGCCTCAAATCCATATACATCTTTATTTCTCTAGGGTGTACGAAGTATACGGTAGTGTGTGCCTCATCTAAAATCCTCTTTTTAAGGTCTCCTTGATTGGGTATGCACCAATGATTCTGAATTTATAAGTTGCGAGCCTCATGTACCACTAAACCCGGTAATGTACCCTTGTTTATGTTTAGCTTGATCTTCATTAGCTCTTCATCTTTCTCTTGCTCTATTTTGTTTTCCTCTAAGATTGACGATTTAACCTCTAAAACCACTAACAATTCTCTACCTCCTCAATGCTTGATAATTACAATCTTTGCCGCTTCCACTCACGAATGAGGGCCGGTTTGGTTATAGCTATAGTGTTCAAACTAGGTTGAGTCTTCCTACTCAATGCATCTGCTATAACATTCACTTTTTCTGGGTGGTACTGAATCTCTAAGTCATAGTCCTTCAATAGCTATAGTCAACACCTTTGTCTCAAGTTAACCTCTTTTTGGGTGATGACATACTTCAAACATTGATGATCAATGTGCATCTTATAAGATACTTCATATAAGTAATGTCTCCATATTTTTAGAGTAAACACCATTGTAGCCAACTCTAATTCATGAGTGAGATAATTCCTTTCATATGGTTTTAATCGAGTGCGAGGGATAAGCTACAACCTTACCATCCTACATCAATACACATCTAACTCATTCCTAAGATGCCTTTTTACTCTTATCCCGTTCCAACTTGGTGGTCTTCTTTATAAGTTTTTTTTTTGGGAAAAGGCTACTTTCGGAAACTCTTGAAGAAAATGTTTAATACTATCTAGCTAACCCTAGGAAATTCCTTAGATACCACGTGACCTAAAAAAATGACACCTCACTCAACCGAAATTTGCACCTTTGCAATTTGGCATAAAATTAATTCTCTCTCGAAAGCTTGCAATAACATTCTCAAAAGTTATGTATGCTCCTCCCTATCCTTAGAATATATCAAGATGTAATATATGAATACCACCACGAATTTATCTACGTAGAGTCTAAAATCTTATTCATCAAATCCATAAACTTTGCAGGTGTAATAGTCAACCCAAAGGGTATCACTCGTAAATTCATAATGGTCATAACTTATCCTAAATGAGGTCTTAGGTATGTCCTTGGATTTAATCTGAAGTTGGTGGTAGCCGAACCTCAAATCTATCTTTGAGAACACCCGGGCGCTTATAATCGATTAATTAGATCATCAAGTCGGGCTAGAGGATCCTAATCATGATCTTATTCAACTCCCTATAATTTATGAACAACCTTATAGCGTATCATAATTTTTTTTTCACAATTAATCCTAATGTTTATATAGAAGTGTGTAACTGGCAGCGGTAGAAAAATTTCCATAAAAAGAGTTGGATTCTCAATTACAAGTATACTATTATTATATCCCCTTTTTTTGAAATGGGTTTATTTCTTTTAAAGAGGAATTAATAATATAACGCAACAAGTTAAATATTTTGGTATGAATGAGTAAAGTTTTAAAAACTCCATTTCGTTGGAAAAAGAGTATAAGAATGGTAATTCAAAGGAAGTAACAAGGTCAAGCAATAGATAAAGATTTCTGAGGGCGGAAATGAGTCATTGGAATTGGAAAAGATGATAGCTACAAATTAAGCATCGCAAGAACCATTAAGCACGAGAAGAACATTTTTGTTGTTAATGGTTCAATGAAAGAAAGGATACCAATAAGGTAATGTTAGAATAGATAGGAGATGAGAACGAGAAATTAGTATGATTCACATAGATTTATGGGTTATTATATGTTGAAATAGATGGTGAGCTCCCTTAGGAATCAACAAAGGTCAAGAGAGTCATACAGTCCAAAGAAGAGTTACACGATTATGTTATAATGGCGCTCATGGAAAGGATTTAACAATGAACATATGTTATAAATACGATTATGAGCTCATGTAAGTTGAGGCAGAAATTTATATGGTGGATATTATATAAGTTTGATCTATCTAAGAATGTTTTAACTTTTCCTCCCTTAAGAAAAGATTATGTATATCTCACTCATTCGTTAATATTGATTACTAAATTCAATGTTGAACCTTAACAAAAATTACCCTTATTTTTCCTTTACAATACGATGTCTCATTCAATAAAATTAACGAGTCAAAACTTCCATATGGGTTCGTGAAATACTCTAATTCAACAATATGTTCTCATCTAACATAAATCATATTGAACTATTTTCAAGGTTATCCAAATTCCTAAGTGAACTTCTCCAATCATTAAAATCTTACTTGTACTTGCTCGTATTTGATCACCCAACATATATTCAACACCATTTCCTCCCTTTAAATTTATAATTATAGCACATTTCCTATAATTTCGAGTATTTCTCACATAGACGCTTCGCCTTTGACTTATGCATCTTGAAAAAGTGGATGTGAATATACTTAAATTACGCTCATGCTTTCTAAATGATTATAGCCCAATTATTTTTGATAAGATATATACATTGTTACTTTCCTTTTCTCTTTAAATGCCTTACTATTTTTTTAACCTCCTAATCCACCAAGCATCCATCATCGTTTCCAATTATAATATTCTAATATATTACTTTTTGGGTAATTTACTTTTTTTCCATATCATTGGACACGTTTCGATACCTCAAAATTATAATCTCGTTTTCGCATTTCAAATTCACCTATTAATTTCCACAAAATTTGTTTGTATAAACCCATTATTTTATATTATAAACTAAACACTTTTTCTCTTACGACAATTTCCAATTATACTTAACTACAACAACCTGCATAAATACCTCGGACACAATAATATGCTCTAACATAAGTGTTTATACCTTAACCAAACAATCCTCTTAACCCTTTAGAATACTTCATTTGTTTTAATAACTTCAAAGAACATGTAACCTTATCGAGAATGTATAACTCAACTTAACAAACAAGAATTATGGTATTAAGGCGTCACATAAGAACGAAAGATTCCTCAAATAGACCATAAGAAGAGTTAATCTACTTATATAAGCAATTTTAATGTGCTTAATATTCAATAACTTTCATTGTTCTCCAACATAATCCAAGTCATCTCTATTCAAATAATTACCAATATAACGATTAACTTTTGTCTCTCTACACAACATCTTTTATACATTCACCAAAACATAAACATAAATCCTATAAATATTCCACATAACAGGCCATAGTCAATTCCTAGCATACAATAAAGGCTACCTATCTATGTTTTATTTTTATTTTGTTCATTTATTTATTTTTCTTTTCTAAACATAGTGCACATGTAGATGTATTCATCGTTAATAACTTTAACAAACGTTATAGATTCCTACGCATACTCGATTATGAATCGACATACATTGTAAGACCAAAGTATAAGTAAAAGGATGCATTTCGAATGTATTTGACAATAACTATTATTTATGTTTATAGGAAATAATATTAAAGTCTTCAAGACTATAATGCGAAATGATGAACGTTTTGAGAATTACCATTATATGTCACCTAAGATACATAAGTGTAACAAATGAAATAATATATAAACAATGAATTTAACTTCCTATTTTTTCAAACACTTAATGGCATTGACCTACACTCATAGGATCCTATAACTCACGGTGACTATAAACCTAGGTTCCGATACCATAACTATAACGTCCCCAAAACCCATAATCACTAGTTTAATCATAACGACTAACTCACTAGTAATTAGCGTAGCGGAAAAGAGAATTAGAAGCGTTATCGTCGCTCTTTAACAAAGAGCAAGGAAACTTCCGAATTAAAATACAAACATAACTAATTAAATTGAAGTTGACAATAGGTAAGACGCCAACTTATAACCAAAGTATACACGACTCCCACATATCACGCTTATGACTATCACTATGACCCTCTATGTCTCGTTGACCAAAATAAACTCATTTGTTTTCCTCTGCTTTAGCCTTACCTAAAACAAAAGAGAGAAAACATTTCGAAATAATGAGTCGAAACTCAGCACGTCTATCCATGTACAAGTGAATAATTTGTGTGAAGATATATTTGAGTGCATGCATTTCAATTCATTTATAAATCGGATAGAAAGAACATAGTAAAACAGCTTGTTCATTTATTATCCGAATGACTCCTTACAATCATCGGTTTCCCTAAATATGCGCACACCCACACCGATCGCGAAGTATGGTTGATAATGGCCAAATATATATGATATGATATAATTCATATGGGGCGCACAACATAATTAGGTGACAAATAATATTTGAAATGGTTCCTTTCATTAAGAAAACCATTTTGATATTGTTATATGTAAAAATGTGGATTTTAGTAAGGTACAAGCAATAAACGTACATTAATACTTGGTGTTTCTTTCCTCTCGATTCTTTTTGAAATGACGACTTAGATGATCGACGTCGATGGTCTTAATAATCATATTAAATTAAAATATTTCATTATTAAGGTCAATATTTCAAGTAATTTGATAATAATAATAATAATAATAATAATAATAATAATAATAATAATTATTATTATTATTATTATTATTATTGTTATTATTATTATTATTATTATTATTATTATTATTATTATTATTATTATTATTATTACGCTTTCTTGTGACTAGGTGAATTTCATTTAGGTAAGACATTTCTTAGCTTGTGAATGCCAGTGTTGATTTTAATTGATTGTAAATTATTTAAGAACAACATCCTCAATTTGAATCGATCTCCCTTATTGCGTGTTATTTCCCAAAATTCAATTACCTTTTTCCTTAAGTTGACTCCAAATGCTTTAATCCATCTCTTTTATTTGTGCCTCTTGCTCACTTAATTATTTAAGTCATAAAAATGGCTCAAATCATACAAATCACTTGAATCTCTTCAATTACTTAAACTACTTAATTCACTTAAATCACTAAAATTACTTAATTGCTTAAATTACTTAAATCACTTAATTTGCTTAAATCACTTAAATCACTTATTTTTCTTAACTCGCTTAATCCACTTATTTCCACTTTTATGTATATATTCCAGAAAGAGATAACATGCTTTACCTATTAAACACCATACTTTCAAGATTCATAACTTACTCCAAATGATCTTAAATTTTCTCGTCTATAATTTATAATTTTTATAAAATTATTATTTCATGCCAAAATTATTTAAATTTAACATGCATGCTCATTGTCTTCCTTATTTAATTCAAAATTCCTTTCCTAAGTTCATAAACACCATCATTAACCACAATTTCACCTCAATTTACACAACCCATAAAGGATCAATATATACTCCAAGCATCGATTGCAATTATGATAAGCCCTAACAATTTCTATAGGCTTATTTTTAACATCAAATTTCACATAGCCTCCTCATTCAATTTTCATAACAACATTAGATTTTTCATCAATATTAATATCTCATTTTTCAATTAAATACTTAAGTATACAAAATCATCATTTGCATGCAACATTTAAACAATTATCTTAAAAAATTAGGGATAATTTAATGGAGGATTTGAGGTTTTTATCCATGAACCACCAGGAAATGGGATTCTTGAAGAAGTAGAGGGCTAGCCTTGTTTCCGATGTCTAGGGACAGGTGCGGCGCGATGAGACAACCGGCGATGGCTAGTGGATGGCGGCGTATAGGTGGCTGCTGGTGGTAGTGAGGGCGGCAAGCTGGTTGGGTGCAAAATTTTGGAAAAAGGTAGGTTTTGATGATGGTTTTCTTCCCTTCATGGCTGCCGACGGTGGCGGTGCATCCGACGACCACCGGTGGACGCACGACGGCGACCGGTGGACAGCCAGCGGCGGTCGGTGACGAGTAGGGGCAACAGTAGAAAGGTTGGGTGTGGTGGAGTTTTTAGGGAAGAGAAAGAAATAATGGGAGTAGGTTTGAAAGGAGATGCTAATTTAAAGACCCATTTTTTCTTCTTTCTCTCTCCTCTAAATTAGCTGAATAATTCAGCTTAGATTCCCCAATTATCTTCCCATTTTGGGCCTCCAATTTGACTCCCAAGCCCAATTTTTCAAGTTATGAAATCTATTAGTTTGCAAATTCAATTTTGTGAATTTTTTCGTTTTGGATAATTATATAAATATATTTGCATGTAAATTAAACTCGTAAAGATTTCATCAATATTTTTAATTTTTTCAAATTCCTCGAAATATCGTATAACATAATTTTTAATTTAGGGCCATGCATCGTTATCATCATCTAAGCCTTACAACCACATAACATAATGGTTTGTACATGTACGTAACACACACACACACACACACACACACACACACACATATATATATATATATATATATATATATATATATATATATATATATGAAGGTTTGCTCGGGGAGAGACTAAGTCACCCTAGAGGGGGTGAATAGGGTGGTGGAAGATTTTTTCAGAAAATCAAACTCTTTTGAACAAAGTGCGAATGAAGCGATTCCGAGTTTATATTGGGATCGAAAAGTATGAACTGAGAATACAATGAAGATTAAAGAAGCAGATTAAACTGAAACTTTGAGTCTATCCGAGTCTAGAATGTACTCGAAAAGTGAAGACACAGAAAGTACGTAGAAACCCTCCTGGGGCAGAAAACCACGGACCGTGCTAATCCAAGCACGAAGTCAAATCCACTATTTTGAGTCCACAAAATACAGTAGACTGACCGAACCCCGAGTTGCTCCTTTAAATAACTCCTTATAAGTTTTTCCTAGATTCGGAAATTCCCTTATCCGTTCTAGTACTTCCTAGCTGAGATAACGCTTACAGCTAGGGACAACCGAGCTGAGTTAACCCTTACGACTTAGTCAAGGGACCTTACTTAGAGAGTAAGAAAGAGAGTGTTTGTAACTAAGTACAAGACCTTACAACTCGGAATATAATGAATTACAGAGTGGGAGTTGTAAGTAGAAAATTGAGAATGAATACAAAGACTTCTAATCAAGTATGTGTATTAACAATAGGTTCGGCAATCTTCAAGTCTTGAGAGTTGGCTTCCTTTTATAGATGACCAAGCAGCTTAGCCGTTGTGTCCATCTTCGACTAGAAGTTCCTTTATGACCGTTGTGTAGGATTCTCGGAAAATATCCGTTGATATGTGAACGTTAAACAACGGCTCTTGACTTCCTTGGAAGTGCCTAAAACCACCGGCGGTGTCTTCGAAGTAAGGTGGAAACCACCGTTGAGCTTAGTGTTGCAAATTTCCATTTCGGAAACGGACAACCCCGACACGGTGTCCGAGGCTAGGTCGGAGGTGGAAAAAGCCTTGTCTCGCTGGTGATTTGACGTTTTGAAGCCGGTTACTTTTGTATTTCAAATATAGGATAGCCTCGTTTGAATCACCTACAAAAGTAAATCAATTTGGTTCTCAAAGTATAAAATACTTTGGTCCAAGATTAGACACAGATAATAATATGATTAAGATAATTAAGTGACTAATTATCCGGGTCGGAAAAGGAATGGAATTTTCTGAGTCTAATATTCATGATACTCAAAATTCCATCCGAGTCGAGTAAATCAAGTCAAATATGAAATATCGGAATAGACAGACTTGATCTAGACTAAGCACAATTCAAACTAAAATACCGAGTCAAGAGTGTAGAAGAGATAGAGTTTGAATCATGCGATATGTCCGAGTGTTAAGTGACTCAAAACCGAGTGAAACATGCAGAGATGATTTCGAGTCACACAGAGTCATGCATAAATGTATGAGAAAGTTTCTATAACACTCAAAGAAAGTACCATATCACTCAGAAAAGTTTCTAAGACACAAGGAATGACTTGGAATCAAAACTTTATAAGTGAGAAAGTCTTATACCCGATTCCCTAGATAGAACTTAGAAAGGTGAGATGTAAAGTCCGAGTCTTCAATATATATGAAATGAAAATTTGAATTGATGTGCACGCCCTCATTGAAAAATTCTTAATTTGTGATTAACGTATTAGATTAAGGTCGGGTGTTACACCATATCAATGCAACAACATTAAGGGTCCGCTTCAACTTCTCAAGTTGTGAACCAACATCATTATGTCCAGAAGTTTTATACTCATAAAGCATTGTCTCATAGGGTTTAAATTGATGGTTAGTCATGATGGGGTCAAGAGAAAACGGCTCAGAAAAACTAAGAAATTATCATGGTCAATGTGCTCAAAACAAACATCCTTTTCTATAGAAATCTTTGATTTAATAAGTATATCCTGTTTATTCTCACAACTAACATGCATGTAATGTGTCTACATTTTTTAATTCAGTTTTCTAGAAGTATCGATTCATCGACTGGGAGAACACCATCGTAATGTATCGGTAGTATCTTTCTACTTACTTTCCTCTATTTTAGAAAAAGAACAGTAGGAGTCCCTAGGAGAACACCATCAGTAGTGTCCTTAGAAGTACTTGGATGATCCAGTCTCTTATGGAGAAGAGTGGGATGATGACTTTTAGAGTAAACTGTGAGGATATAACTCTTGGTAACTCACATATCATTCACGAGATAGCTCCCTAGGAGAAGAAGGGTCAATGCTCTTAGAGTTCACCTCCGGTTGACTAAGAAAAGTTCCTTTAAGTTGGGTTAATTGTGTCAACTGTTGAGTTATAGTTTTCATCATTTTCTCTAGGTTGTTAACTTTCTTATCAACATCAGTGTAACCAGGACGAGGTTGGCCCTGAACCATAGGAGGTGGTGGTCCGGGTGCATTGGGCAAGTTGCATAAGTTTTCCTTTGGTAAGAGCTAGCAGAAAATAGAGTGAGTTGGGGCATGTTTTGACCTACAACTTTAGGTCTACTACTCCATGAAAAATTAGGGTGATGTTTCCATCCTTCATTAAAGGTAGGAGAGTAAGTCAAACTTAGGTCTTTGAAATGCAACATTCACTTACACTTGGTCTTGACTCGTGACAAAAAAAGGACAAGTATTAAAAAGGTGATCTAAGCCTTAACAATAAGAACATGATACCAAATAAGTCCGGAAAGATTGAGGTTGAACAGCTTAACCCCCTTGTCATACATTCAAGTACAACAATTTTGGACTCAAGATGACTCACATTAGAAACAACATGAATACCCCTCTTTGCATCATAAATCTTAGAACTTAGACTCTCATCTCTAATGGTTTCCCATTGCATGGTTTTTTGCTAAATCCTCTAAAAATTCTCAAGCAACTCGTAGAACTCTTAGAAAAAAAAAAAAACTACCCCGACACATGCACTCTAGCATGATCCTAATATGTTGGTCTAGTCCTTCGTAAACTATTTGGCACGTACGCCACTGTTCTAAACCATGGTGCGCATATTGGGCCAACAAATTCTTAAATCTTTTAAAGTAACTCCAAATGGTTCTTTATCAAACTAGATAAATTGGTTGATTTCATTCCTTAGTTTCATAGTTTTGCTATTAAGGAAATATTTTCTCAAAAATATTTTAACAAAGTCATCCTAAGTAGAAATAGAGTTAGCACCTAAGCTATACATCCATCTTTTAGTAACATCTTTTAAAGCGAAATGAATTAATCTCACTCTTATTTCATCATAAGAGATATTAGAAAAATGCATCATAAAAATCACTTCATCAAATTCCATTAAGAACATATACGCATCTTAAGAACCATCCAATTTTGGGAGCATTTGAATATAATATGATTCAATCGGAAGAGTCATATTAGATCCCCAACAAGGTATGTTAAAACATGAAGAGTTAAAGCTCGAAGAGGATAAAAGAGATCGTTCAAGGTTCTCTCATGTGGTCCAAATTCAGTCAATTTCGCTAGTTTAGGTTTAGGTTCCGTTTCAATTGGAAGTTCTATTCTAACAAATCTTCTTTTATGTTCCCTCACCCAATAGCTCATGCACTAAACAACCCCACAAATATATTTTTGGTCTTTTTGTTTTTCTATTTTTTTAATTTTTTTATCAAAACAAGAAGATAAAAAACAGAAAAATAAAAACGAAAATAAGACACAATAATCCAAACAGAAAAACAAACTAAAAATATAAACAGTAACTAAAATCAAATAAATATAAGCCAAAAATTCAGGAAAAATCCAAGGATTAAGCTCAAAGAAATTTTCTCAATTTTTTTGATCTAATTTACTGCACAAAATTAAAATAGAAAAATGCTGAAACTGTTAAAACTGCTCCTAATTGACTTCTAAAAACAGCAGAAAATTATGAAAATTTCACAAAAATCAACAAAAATTATCCTAGACTCTAAACAGCCCTAGAAACATGAGAAATTATCAAAACACAAAACCAAAACCAAATCAACTCAGGAAAAATCAGAACAGAAAATTAGAAACAAAAACTGCACAGAAAATTTCTCGAGCATTTTTCCTCTGTTTTTGTGCACTAAACAGAAAATTCAGCAACATTTTTTTTCTCTTGTACAGTAACAACAACTAAACCAAAATAGAAAATTAGACTAAACTAACGTTGAATAGAAAATCAATAACTTCATTTGTAGGCGGTAAATTACCAACCAAAACAAAGTCAAATTAAGAAACTAAAACTTAGACCTAATTTCAAAAAAAAAACTGAAACTGAAACTAAAAAATGACTATCGTATGACTCAAACTAAAACATGAAACAGAAAACAAAAACTAAGACTCAAATAGATAATTAACAACTCAATTTGCAATCTAATTTCAATTAGATTGTCAAACCATAGAAATGGAATAACTTAAAATGAAGTTGCAAATCCGAACCAACAACTTAAAACGTTAAACTAACCTGATAAAATAAATTCAAAACTTAATTACTAAAATCAGGATCTACATATAAACACAAACTAATAAACTACTAACCCAAATCATATTGAACAATCTAAAATCAAAACTTAACTACTAACTTGAATTAAACTAATATGAATAAGAAATTGAAATATATGAAACCCCACACTAATTATCATCATCTAACAGTAATGCCAATAGCATCCAAAACAATTCATAATCTGAAACAAGCACAACCAATGCGAGTACTCAAGCTAAAACAAAAATAAGAGAACATTGAAACCGAATGTAAAAAATTTAGAATTATACCAGTAGAATCAAATGTCCAGATTTATAGAGTTCTAAACCCGAAAATCAAAAATAAACAATTGAATTTCTATGAACTAAAGACTAAAATCTGAAACTAAGTACTAAAAATTTGAGAAGTTAAACTAAAATTTTATGAGCTCAAACTAAAGATGGAAGAACTGAAAGCTAAATTTTTAAACCTAATGTCGTGGCTCCGACTACTAGCTATTGGCCTGTCAAGCCATCACCCTTTGGAGGAACCACGGCCGGCCCTGGGCCCGCCGAGCTTCCCCACTTGTGTCGGGTCTCTTTTTTAAAGATTGATTTTGAAGATGGTTTTGAAAGTCGATTTTGAAATGTGGATGAACCTTTTTATTAAGATTTTTGAATTTTATTAAATCTGATTTAAAGCGAATTAGACAAAGTTGAATGGCGGTTTTATTAACCATTTTATTTTCGTAATTACTTTCGGAAGACCTAGGATATTATCTCTTAACCGAAAAAGTAAATAAACTAGGGTTTTTATTTCTGCCGTCGAGTTTTAGGGCCGATCGGCATGGACCGAAGCCTAGCATGCCGACCACTCGATGTAGGCGATGGCCTACCCCGGTGGTGGTCGGCGCTGGCCATAGTCCATGGCCGAGGACGTCAGCCTCGGCCTCTGTCCTGGTTGGTAGATCCAAAACCTGTTTTTTATTCCTACAAGAAAAAGAGTTGAGAAGCATGTCTAGAAGAAATAAATGAAAAAGGAGTTGCTAGTCAATTTTTAGGAAAGAAAAACTAACAAAAACAAAGTAAAAATTTGCTCTTGTAATCTTAGTATGGGAAAACTAAAACTAAAAGAGGCTAAAAATGACTCCATCGGTCTTTGAACCGAGAATCACATTTGGGGGCGAGGGTACAAAATGTAAGGATAGACTCTTCGATCCGCCTGTCCAAAGATGACCATTACTAGTTTGAGTAGTGAATTAAAATAATGTAATACAAACAAGCAAGCAACAACATGCGATAAAGAATTAAAGCAACTAGCACAATAATAAAGGAAAGCGATAAAAGAGAAAGTAAAGGAAAGCGCAAAGAAAAGAAAGCGGAAAACTAAAAGATTACATCGGGTAAGGAGAAATTAAAATCAATACATCGTTTTGTCCACAATACGAAAAGCAATAAAGAAAGCATATAAATTAAATAAACCGTTGAAGATCGAATATGTGCCCTCGAGTTGTCCCACTTGCTGATCCGGATCACGGATCCGGATATCTTGACGTGATGGTGGCAAATTGAAAGAGCTTTTTGTGAGTATTTTGTGGAGATAGGTAGAGAGATGTATGGTTGATGGAGTTTAGAGATCGGATGTAGAGAGTGTGATGGAAATAGAGAAGGAACAGGTTGAAAAGGGACCAAGAGATCGGAATACGTGAATGGAGTGTTAAGTAGCTCTTAGACGAATTTCAGCAGAGTAACATTGAGGGTTGAGCCATATGGGGAGTAAGAGCCATGGCTCTCTATTTATAGGGAGAGGTTAGGTTAAGGAATAACCTAGGGTTAGCTCGGCCAACCGTCCAAAAGCAACAACAAAAACCAGGCCAAATTCAAAGTGATAAGACCGGATAAAGCAAAGGATAAAATCGGATAAAACCAGGTGAATAAGGGGTGCCCGGCGTTGGCCACCTGGGCACACCTAAGGTTCGAGTGCCCTAGCGTATTTCAACAGGAGTCTACGTGGCAAAACATAGCGTTGCACTTAACATTTTTGGCAGGTGCCAATTGTGATGCGGGATGCATGCTCCTAGTCTCGGGCGGACTGTCTTTGAGTTGAAATGCCACACTTTGATGCTTGTGATAATGAAATGCGCGTGTAACGTCGTCTTGAGATCTTTAACTCCTTGCCTGGTTGGATTGAAGTGAAACCTAGTATTCACAGCACTGGAATTTTGCGGTAAGTGGCACTGGACTCCGTTGTCTCTAAAGGCTTGACCCGATTGTGGATCATCCGAAAGAAAAGAGGATTTTTGGATTGACCTACCGTAAAAGGCTATTTATGTGGTGTTGGGGGTTCTTTGTGATTTACTAGCTTCGTCGCACCAATCAAACACGATCCGAGATCCAAATCCTCAAATAGGACTCGGGATTTCATCATTGGGCCAACAAATAAAAAACAGAGAAAAGGACGACACTTTTTAGGTGTCTACGACTAGTCCCCATTTTGACAAGTTTGAAAGACGAAGGTCAAAGTAGACACTAAAGGGTACTTACCGGTACCTACGTTGATTGAATTGATGCATCCGAAATTAGATACCTGTTTACTTGAACTTTAATAGATGGACCTGGATTTGATCGGCGGAGTCCGAAGTCCAGGTTGTTGATTCCGAACTTGGCTTCTTAGAGACCCGAAGATCGGATTGGTGTGCCTAAACTTGATCGTGATCTTAGTCCGAAGCTTGGTAAGGGAGCTTGAACTTGACCTACGTAGTAAAGTCCGAAGTCCAACTGGGGTGCCTCAACTTGACCACTTCTTGGATCTAAAGTTTGGCTGGGTATGCCTAAACTTGACCTTTCTTGGTTTGAAGCTTCGCTGAAAAATTTTTCTGCACTAACGACTTTGTTAGCTAATAATTGAATAGAAATGGTTTCAAGTTTTACCCGAAGATAATTTGTAATCAAATCATGTTTCAAATGTAGTTCCTTAACTTGGCCATGGTGTGGGCCCTAAAGTCTAGTGTGGAGAGTCCGAACCTTAACCCCTATTGGGCTCGAAGCTCGACGAATGGATGTCCGAACCTTGACCACGGCCGGGCTCGAAGCTCGATTGAGTTGTGTCTCGAACCTTGACCGCTACCGGGTCCGAAGCTCGATTGAGTTGTGTCCGAACCTTGACCACTGTTGGGCCTATAGCTTAACTAGGATGTGTCTCGAACCTTGACCGCTGCTAGGCTTGAAGCTCGACCGAGTTGTGTCCGAACCTTAACAATTGTTGGGCTCGAAGCTTGACTAGGATGTGTCCGAACCTTGACTGCTCTTGGGTATGACACTTGACCGAGGTGTATTTGAATCTTGACCATTGTTGGGCTCGAAGCTCGACTTCTATCCACTTCAGAATAGGGACAGATACTTCTCTTTATATAGAAATTCTTTCTTAGACTTTGTCGTTGGATGACCTAAATTCTAGAGCACGCATGCTTGAAATATGATGTTTCCTGAGGTTATGTGCCTCATTCTAAATTTGAGCTTTTAGTTTGTGTGCTAATAGCTTCTTTGGTTGTATGGAAGAAGATTTGTGTCTTCCCCTGAATATTCTTGGAGTTGTTGTGGTTGTATAACCCTTTCGATCTTAAGCCCCCATGTTCTTCCCGGTGGTTGTGTTTATCCCTTCTCGAATGTTGGAGAGTTGGTAAGCTTCAATATTCTTGGTTGAACTCCTTTGAAGGTGGCGGTGCGAGTGATGTTCCCGATGCCGATATGATGCTTTATGCTACTTGATTGAATAATTTCTTGTAGGGTGCTTTGTTATTTAATTTTTGTGTTTTTAGGAGTTTGACTCATGCAAAAGAAATGAATGAAAATACACGATTCTAAGAACAAATGCATTCTTTTATTAAGATGTTACAAAAAGTTCAAAAGACAAAGACAAAAATTACACTTTAGCCCCCACTCCCTAAAGTAATCGTAAAAAGGGTACGCCGCTCTAAGTGCAATGTATTGTTGCTGATGGTGAAACGTGGATAATGAACCCGATGATTTGGTGCTCGAATCGGACTAGCATGCTTCTTGACGATTCGATGCCTTTTCCCGATTAGTTTTTGCTCCTTGGGATAGGGGAAAGTGGCTTTTGGATTTGGAAAATTGGAAATTGGGATCAAAACAAGGCTTAGGTTTTGGGCCGGACCTCATGGACTTCCTACGTATCCACAATAACGGAGATCGGGCCTTCGTAGTTCAAAAATGAAGGTAATTTGGGGTTGGTTTTTTTTTTTTTTTTTTGGAAGACAGGAAAAGGAAATGAACATATAATGGATATAGAAAAGGAAATGGACAAAGAACAAATATGAAAGGGAAATGAGCACTTTATTGGTATCCTCGATGAGTAGTGGGCTCATTGGATGATCT
Organism: Talinum fruticosum; assembly: GCA_021018815.1. NCBI lineage: Eukaryota > Viridiplantae > Streptophyta > Magnoliopsida > Caryophyllales > Talinaceae > Talinum > Talinum fruticosum. The sequence continues at coordinate 930,157 of JAITYX010000020.1, forward strand.
TTTAGACGGTTAAAGCTTGTTCTTCTTCTACGAGCATCCCAACATCTCCGAGTGTTTTGAAGTTCATGATAGGCAAGAACTTCAGGTGCTAATGGTAGATAAGCTATAGGTTCTTGATAATGATTCGGACATGATCCTTCTCAAATGGCCGATCAATCATTTAGGCAATTGTCGCCTTCCAGTGAGTAAGGAAGTCGGTGAATCCTTGATCGTCTCCTTACTTGATCAATTCTAGATCTCGAAGTGTAACTGGTAGGTCAGTATTGTAGAAGTATTGGTGTAAGAACTTCCTGCAAATATCTTGCCAGTTTGTGACCTTGCATGGGTCAATAGCATTGTACCATTCCGTGACGTCTTCACTAAATGTCCATGGAAAGATGACATGGTACATGTCCTCCTGTACATTCTTCAAAGTCATTGCCCCTACAAATTTTCTCACGTGATGGTAAGGGCTCTAAGTTCCATGAAACTTAATGTTAGGCATGGTAAACTTAGGGGGTAGTTTGTCTTTAGGGATTGAAGTGAATCCGTGGGCTAGATAGTAGTGATTGAACATTGAGGACTCCTGTAGCAGCTTCTCCATCCGATATATTCTTAGATCGAATTGAAGGCTGGGTTAGGGTTTAGGGTGGGATCCTTCTCCTTCTTTTTCTTTCCCTTTGGACTTTGAGTTCCTCTCCGAGTTCTTTGCGTGTGAGACTAAGGGATTCAGATATCGACTCAATCTTTTTATCCCGAGTATCAAGCTAAGCCTCTAATTTTGCAACGAGACTCCTTGAATAAAGTCACGATGGGGTTTTGCTCTGGCTGGTTGGCCAGGATTCCCGACTTATATAAGATTTCCTATCTTGTATCCCAAAAGAGTACGCTCGGGATTGGCTTGTGAAACAACTTCTAGGGAGATCGAGCTTAAGTGCTGGACCCGAGGAAAGACTTATCCTAAGAGAAAAGAAAGTGATATGCTCTTTTATTTGGATGCACATAAGGAAATGCGAAACAAATGGAGTGGAATGTATGCATTGATGCTATGCCTTAATCAAGGATAATTCTATGATTTAGCTAGTGCATAACTAAAATGCATAAATGATTGATCCTAATGGAAGAAGAATTTGTTTTAGCTAAATGAGAAATGAAAATGTAAGGCAAACTAACCTAATCTGAGATGAATCTTTGTTTGGCTAATGCAAATGAAATACTCTCCTAATTAGAGATGAATTTAATTTTGGCTAATGCTAATGAAGGACTCTCCTAATTAGAGATGAATTTGACTTTAGCTAAACGTAAACGAGGAATGGGGACTCACCCTAATTGAGATGAACTTTACTTTTGGCTAGATGCAAGAATGAAAATACAAGATTAGAGTCATCTATTCCGAGGTGAAATTTGAATTGCGCTAATGCCAATTGAATGGACTCACCCTAATTGGGATGAAATAAATGCGAACTCACCTTAATTGGGAAGAATTTTATTTTGACTAATGCAAAAATGAAATGACTGGACTCACCTAAATTGAGATTATTTTAATTTGGCTAATGCAAAAATTAAATACGGACTCACCTTAATTGAGATAAAATTTGAATTTGGCTAATGCAAAATGAGATGCAAGATTAGACTCACCTACTTTGAGATGATTTTTGCTTTGGTTAGATGCAAAAAGAAATGCAACTATAGAATGAGTGGACTGACCTAAAAGGGGCATGTAATTTTGGACTTGTGTCTAGAATGCACAAATTGGACCGACTCAAAAGTTTTACTTTTATTTTTGCACCCATGCAAAGATTATTCAGTGCTCCTCACCTATCCCTAGAGGCTCACAAGCAGAAGATTAAATCTAAAACAAACACACTCATTCAAGCATGCAAATGAAGGCAATGTGACTTAATAGTCAAGAAGTTCTATGATCAAAGAGTTTAAGAGTTTGGATACATGGTGACATGTAGTCCGATAATTTGGTCCCCCATGGGTTGCACGGATATGGATACCCACCAAAATTCTCAATGCCTCTTGGTGAACTAAAAGTTTTAGCCCAAGAGTGCGTGGTACGAGGAAGGAGGTACCGTTTTCTCGGGCAATCAAGCCTAGTTAGGCCCGATAAAAACCAGTGGCAGCCTCTCTTCGGAAAGAGTAAGTAGGGGTACAATAAAGTTTTCCTAGTGGTCCAAAATAATATTTAAACTAGTTCAACAATTACTAAATGCAGGATGCCTAATGCAAGCACATCATAAAAACACACTACTCAAATTTTCAAGTTTCGCGCTCCTAATAAAAAGTTTATCCCCAATGGAGTGGCCATTGTAGGAACCACGGCCGACCGAGGGCCCGCCGTGCTTCCCCACTTATGTCGAGTCTCTTTTTTAAAGATTGAGTTTGAAGTTGGTTTTGAAGTCAATTTTGGAATGTGGGGATGAACCTTTTTATTAAGATTTCGAATTTTATTAAATCGATTTAAAGTGAATTAGGCAAAGTTGAATGGCAGTTTTATCGACCATTTTATTTTCGTAATTATTTTCAAAAGTCCCGAGATATTATCTCTTAATCAAAAAGTAAATAAACTATGGTTTCTATTTTTGTCATGAGGCTTTAGGGCCAAATCGGTGTGAAAACACGGATCCGGATCGAAGCCTAGCCTATCGACCACTCGGTGCGGCGGTGGCCTACACCCGGTGGTGGCGGCGCCAGCTAGAGGCCACGGTTGATGACGTCAACCTCGACCTCCGCCCGACTAGCAGATGCAAAACTTGTTTTCTTATTCCCGGAGTCAAAAATACTCGGGAAGCCCATCTAGAAGAAATGTGTAACACCCCAAAATCCACCACGGGAGTATTATACCACCGGAGTTCCTCAAAGGAACTCCCAAGGCTCACTCAGGTGTTGACTTAGTCTGTTTTAATCCAACTTAAAGGTAAGGAATGAAATTTTCAACAAGGTTAGAAGTTTACTAAAAATTTTGGTAGAGTTACTGTTTGAAATATGGCCCAACCCATATGCTAAAAGCCCGAAAACACCGCACAAAAGTCACAATAAAACTCAATGAGCCACATGCTCGGAGTACACAGGTGAACAACCACACGCCGGAGTATATTCAAAACCATAAACTTAAATTCCATACTGAGTTACAATTCAAGGTACAAACTAAGCTAAACACTAAATTACAACCGCTTAAGAACAAAATTTCCAGTGAAAGGAAATTCTTGGCTTGTTAGAGCTACTAGTTCGAGTCTCCGTGCATACATCGAACTTACTATACATTATTGCCTATTTACATAAGTAACCGAATATATACAACATGCTAAACAGGAAAATACATGAACTAGCTTCAACTCGCGATCACCATCAAAGTCAAGCATTGTAGCCAACCATATCAAGGGGTACATGCAGTCGAGAGCGGAAAAAGGGAAATTTGTGTGGATGAGCAATAAACCACGGGCTCACCAAAAACTCTTACACCCTTAAAATATAAATTCTTTACACATACTACTCACAATAATGAAATCGGTAAAAACATAATAACATAATACAAATCCGGATACTTTCAATGAAATCTCTTACAATGTAAAGATCACATCTCTTCAATAATTTAAAAGCACGATTTCACATTCATTAACAATTCTTTTGAAACTGAATCAACTTTCGGGGCTTTCATGGATTCGAACTAGCACTTCACAATTTCTAAGGCACGACCACGAACAAAGGCTCCAGGGACTCGTCTTCTAGGAATCTCGAACAGGCATCCTGCCACCGCATGACCCCAGTTAGAATCCTTCCCTTGAAGTTTCTAGCTGGGCATCCTCATAAATAAGGACCCCAGTTCGAACCCTTTGGTACACTAAACGATCCTAGCCAAGTCGATTCAAAACGTTTGCACATAATCATTCATCACATCTACTTTAAACAGTTTTCTCAAATTGATTTAACACAATGGAAAGCATAGCACCACGTTTTGAATGATTGTTTTGTGTAAAATACAAAACTCCTTTCAAAATTACCTTTGAACATCATTTAACACCATCACTTGCACAAATAGCTATGATTCAATCACAAATAGTCATTATCAGCTCCTTTCCTACTATACCTTTCTCAATTCACCAATTTAGTAAGATTAATTCCTTTTCGAGCCACAATAACCACAAGTAGATACCACCTAATTCAAACGTCTCAACTTCTCACAATTCGTTGTCTTTACCTCGATTCCTCATTTTATGTCTCTACTTTATAAATCAACTTCTTTGCCTATACTCAACCATATAACCCTCAATCTCACTTTATCACTTAAGTTTATCTCATTATGCTTATCTTCAAACTTGATTTAATCACAAGGGCTTAGGTATATTCTAAACTCAATTTAACCTTACAATTCCCAGACTCACCATTTCTCTACCTCAATTATGTGTTAATCAATATGAAGTCACGCCCCTACTTTATACTCAAATTGTTGTTTCCCAATACGCATCGTCACCTTCCAAGCGCAAGAACTTAGGAAATCTCTACAGTTTGATCGAAGCATCAATTCATAATTTATACCCAATTCACCACTTCTTCATCCTTAAGTGCTATTTGAGATCTTCACAATACTCTTTATACCTACGAAACCTAACTCCTTTTAAACTTCCAAGCATCTCAACTCAGTCCTTAACAACTACTAAGCTCCTTCGGGTTTCGATTCGGACTTAACAGTTCAATTCGATTTTCTCATAACCTAATTCAGCCTTAACCAGTTCCTAACTTCATTTTATAGCATAACACTCGAAGGTTTGCTTTTAGAGAGTCATAGTCACCTTAGACCGGGGGTAAATAGGGTGATGAGGAAATTTTGACAAACTTGTAAGATTTAAGCTTGAAAAAATAATCAAGACAATTTGAGTCTAGATTGGACTAAGAAAAGTGTAAACTCAAATATACGTGGAAACCGTCCCGGGGCTGAAAACCACGGACGGTGCTAGTCCAAGCACTAAGTCAAATCCCCTATTTTGAATCCACAACATACAGCAGATCGAATAAACTAGAATTGCTCCCTTAAACAGGTTCCTAGAAAGTTTTTCTAGATTCAAAAATTTCCTTATTTGATCTAGTACTTCCTAACTGAGGTAACCTTTACAGACTACGGACAATTTAGCTGAGTTAACTCTTACAGCTCAGTCAAGGGACCTTACTTAGAAAGTAAGAAAGAGTATGTAACTGATTACAAGACTTTACAACTCGGAAAGTATGAATTACAAGGTGGGAGTTGTAAATAGAGTATGAATACAAAGACTTTTGCTTAAGTGATGTATATCAATAATAATCTCAGCAATCTTCAAGTCTTGAGAGGTGGCTTCTATTTATAGATGATCAAGCAGATTAGCCGTTGTGACTAGTTTCGAACAAAAGTCCTTTGTGACCGTTGTAATGGTTCTTCGAGTTGCTCAAAAAGATCCGTTGAGATGTGAACGTTATGCAACGGCTCTTGGCTCCTCAAGGTGCTCCAATCAGCTGGTATGTCCGAAAAGTAGGGTGGAAACCACCGTTGATCTTAGCGTTGAAGTTTTCCAGTTTGGAAACGAGACAATCCCGACACGGCGTCCGAGCCTTGTTCGAAGTAGAAAAGCCTTGTATGCTAGTGATTGATAGCTTGAAACCAAGTTACTTTTGTAATTCAAAAATAAGATAACCTTGTTTGGATAACCTACAAAAGTAAATAATTTTGGTTCTCAAAGTATAAAATACTTTGGTCCAAGATTAAGCACGAGATAATAATTTAATTAAGATAATTAAGTGCATAATTATCTCACGCCTAGAAGAGTGAAATTTTACGAGTCTAATATTCATTATACTCAAATTCTATCGAGTTAATCCTAAGACAGATCAAGTTATAAGAGTGAAATATCATAGTATACGTACTTGATCCGAACAAATAATTCTCAAACAAACATGTCTGGTTTAGAAGGATGAATTAACGTGTGATTCACTTTACTTCAAGATATGTCGTAAGAACTTAGATATGAGCTGTTAGAAAGATTATTTGAACATGCGATAAATCCGAGTAATGTCCGAGGGAATTAGAAACATTAATGTAAGAGGATAGACAAGGATGTGTGTTCGAGTTGGTCGGAATCAAAGGAAAACTTATGCAGGAGTTTCTATAATACTCAAAATGACTTGTAATAAAAACTTAGGAGGAATGAGGTTTGTACCCGAATCTTCGGTAGTACTCGGAATGATCTAGTTTCGGAGCTGAGTCTTCAATCTACCCCTTTTTGATGAAAGGCATTCTATACTTAGATAGAAACTTTGTTAGTTAAATAATCATGAGTTTTCATTCTCACTTAGTGGAATATCTCGGAATATAGAGTAATGAGTGAAGAGATTCGTACTTAGAATATTTACGCAGATAGCTCATATGGCGAAGAATCGTGAGTATTTATATTAGAGAAAAATAGAGGAAAAACAAAATGTGAGCTGATATATCGGAGCAAGACTAAGTAATAAGAAATTCAAGCTCAAAAAGAGTTAACTCGGAAATCGGTATGCGCGAAAGTAAAACTTCATTCATATATATACATAAAGGATAGAAAATACACATAAAAGAGGGTGAGAAAACTCCCTAAACAAGACAGACAAATTTTCTAGTATTCTCCCCCTTGCCTTTTAGCAAAAACAAAAATAGGGAAGAATGTATCAAGCTGATACAATTTGATGTCTAGACGAAAAAACAAAAACAAGAGAAAAAGAAATTAATATGGATTTAGGGCGGTTTGAGTTGAGGTGGATTAGCGTGCGGTGTGCTTGCATTGGTATGCTTATGATGATGAAGATCTAGGTTGCGGCAACACCGGTATCTTTGGAAGTGGCTCGGCTACGAGCGGGCGACCCGGAATGAGGTCGTCCGGAGGCTCATCCTCTTGGAATGTCATAGAGCGGGGTGCTTCTTCCGGTTTGATCTGTTACGGATCGTCCAACATCCGTAGGATCTTCGACTCACTCGGACTAATGTCCGAGCTAATTAGTTCCAGTTGAGGAACAGCGGCACCTTGTCCCTCGGGTTCTTCCTTCTTCTCTCTTTATTCCTCTTTCTCCTCTTCCTTCTCTTCTTCCTCCTTCTCCTTAAAAGGAGCTACTTCAGCCGCAACTTCCTCTTCGTCTTCACTGCCTCTCCGGAAGGAGACTTGGCGAGGCTCGAGGACTCTTCGGATGTGTCCGAGTTGTCCAGGTCCTGAGTGGCCTTCGATCGCCTCTCTCGGAGGAGCTCAAGCATCTCTTGTTGCTCCTTAACCAGATTCTTCATTTCGAGGAGCACATCTTGTTGCTCTTGAATCCGAGATTGGGCCGTTTTCCGGTTGATGGTCATGTTCGAAGAATAGTTTTGAAGGAATGGAGAGTGTCCCTGAATTCCGTGGACACGAAGTGAGCTTGTCTATAGGTGTGGTAGACAAAGCAGCAATCGCTTGGAGAAGGGGGCCTAAGGTGGAAGCACCGCCAGGTGGAAGAGAGAGTGAGGGATGAGTTTGAGTCCGAGCGGAGGGGAAGGGGAAGGTTGCCTCGGTTCCGAGCTGTGGACCTAGACACCAGGTTGGGTTTCCTAGTATCCTTATCCAAGAAGCTCTTTTCTACCAACGACGATGGCAGGCTCGGACACTTCGTTCGGGCATGAGGGGAGCGGAACCTTGAATTGTTTAAAAATAAGGGTAAGAAGGGATCCGAAAGGAAGAGGGGTAGATTTCTTCGACTGAGCTGGCATGGTAGCCCTCGAGAATTTCGAACAAAGCTTTGAGAATCTTTGAGTTGGGATTCTCTTTGCTGGAATGATGAGAGAAGAAAGTTCTCATCAGCAAGAAACACAAGAGTCTAGCCTCGGTCTTCATCCGAGTCACGGAAAAATTCTTGCATGACTCAAGGACTTCCTTGGCATATTTTTCGAAGAACTCATCAAGCAACTTCGTTGAAGGGGATGGGGTTGCTGTTGAGAAAGATAGAAGAGACTTTGAGAAGATGATGGAGGAGAAAGAGATTTATACGAACCACGGTGTTGCGAACTCTTAAGGTGATGATCCCCTTAGAGCAAGAAAGGTTTGAATAGAACTCAACAACGAGTTACGGGTATATGAACTCACCGAAACATAGAAAGTTATATACACTAGTGGTTTTGATGTGTTTCAACCACGAAAAGGTTGTGGTGGAAAGAACTTGTCATCCAACGTAAGATATTGGGTGACTAGAATTTTGGAGGGGTTAGAAGAACCCTCTTGGTTCTTGGTTCTAGGCTTCTTAGTTGTAGATCCTAGAAAGTCCGGAGCGGAACCTCTCTTAGGCATGGCTGAGAAGTTTTAGAAGAAAGAAAGTGAACTCGAAGAAAGAGAGAGAGAGAGAGAGTACTTAGAGTGTTGAGAATGCTTGAGAGCTTAGATTGGAAGAGTGAGTACACGAGAGTTTAGGTTAGCAGAGAGTAAAGTAGCTAAATGAAGGAAAAGGGATGCTATTTATAATAGAAGGAATGTCCTTCAATATTTGTTTTGACCCGAACCTCCAAAAGTCGCCTCGGACCGGTGTGTCTATTCTGCTCTCTAACGGTTAGAATTCCAGGTGTCTGTCTTCCAACGGCTAGTTCACCGATCGATGCGTGCGGTAGAGAGAGAGAGAAAAAGAGAATTTTTAAAAGAAATTTATGAGATTCTCCACTAATCTAGAGATGATTTCGAAGTTTGAAGTCCAATTTTCTCAAACACTCGGTCGACTCAGTAATGTTTATGAGTGACTCGGAAAACTCAAACGAGATAATAACTCCTAGCTCGAGTATCACCGGGTCAACCGAACTAATGGTTATTAAGACACAGGAAAGACCATGTAAAACACAATCATGCAAGATAATTTCACTTAGAAGAACACATAATCATGCATTTATTATGCCAAGTTCATTCCTAATAAAACAAAATTGATCCTCTCTAAGTGGCTTAGTAAAGATATCGGCTAATTGAAATGTTGTAGGAATGAATTCAAGTTCAATATCACCTTTCTCATAATGGTCTCTCGGAAAATGATACGTGACCTCAATATGCTTTGTCTTTGAGTGCTTGGATTGGATTCTTAGTGATGCTGATTGCACTCGATTGTCACACTTAATTGGAATTGATTTGAATGAAAGTCCAAGGTCTTTCAAGTGTTGCTTGATCCATAGAATCTGAGCACAAGCATGCTCCAGCTGTAATGTACTCAGCTTCAGCGAGTTGATAGAGCAACTGAGTGTCTGCTTCTTTGAGTGCTAAGATATAAGGGATTGGCCCAGAAAATGGCATGCTCTGCGGTGCTCTTTCTATCAACCTTGTATCCAGACATAGTCGACATCCGAGTATCCAATGAGGGTCGGTTCCGAGTCTCTTGAGAATTATAAACCTACATTATGAGTTTCGAAAGATATCTAAAAATTCTCTTCACCGCAGTTAGATGTGATTCTTTTGGATTAACTTGGAATCTTGCACACAGACATACACTAAACATAATGTTTGGCCTACTAGATGTAAGATATAGCAGAGATCCAATCATACCTCTATAGAGTTTCGATCTACTCGCTTTACCTTTTTCGTCCGAGTCTAGTTTCTTGTATCTACTCATTGGTGTTACTGCAAGTTTTGCATCTTGAAGCTTGTACTTCTTCAGCAACTCGTTGGTATACTTTGATTAATGGACATAGATGCCATCTTTGTCTTACTTGATTTGTAGACCAAGAAAAAATTGAGCTCTCCCATCATGCTCACTTGGAATTCCTGTCTTATTAACTCGAGAAAATCTCGACAGAGAATTTCATTAGTAGCTCCAAAAATTATATCATCAACATAAATTTGAATAATAAGAAAGTCTTTCCCCTTGGTTTTTATGAAAAGGTTTTTGTCAATCTGACCTCTTTTAAAATCATTTTCAACCAAAAACTGCTCAGTCTTTCATACCAAGCTCCGGGAGCTTGTTTAAGACCATAAAGAGACTTTTGCAACTTGAAAACATGATTTGGAAATTCAGAGTTTTCAAATCTAAGGGGTTGCTCAACATAGACTTTCTCTTGGATGAAACCATTTAGAAAAGAAAATTTGACATCCATTTGATACAATTTAATATTCATGCTTGATGCAAATGCATATCGGATTCTAATTGCTTCAATCCTAGCAATGGGTGCAAAGGTTTCCCCACAATCAATTTCTTCTTCTTGATTGTACCCTTGAGCCACAAGTCTAGCCTTATTTCGACTACCAACCCTTCCTCTTCCTGTTTGTTCTTGAAAACCCATTTGGTTCCTATGATTGGGTGGTCGGATGGTCGTTTGGTCAAAGTCCGGATTTGGTTTCTCTCAAATTGAATAAGTTCTTCTTGCGTGGCCTCTACCCATTCAGGTTCATTTAGGGTCTCTAGTGCATTTCGGGTTCGAGTTAATGATATGAATGCAATGAATGCACATAGCTTTTGCAAAGAGCGGGTTCTTACCCCACTATTGAAGTCGGACAAGATGTTTTCTAGCGGGTGGCTCGAAACATATTTGAATGCTCTACCTGTTCTCCGATTCACCAGATTTACGGGTTAAACTAGTTGATCTACGAGTGGTTTGATCTAATTGACCTTGCTCTTCCGTATGACCTTCAGCATTCCGAGCTGGATCTTGAGCTGGTTCGATCCGAGTCATGATATTTTTGAGTCGCTTTCCTTTGACTCTGTCCGAGCTCGGCTTTAGCAAGATCATTGTTATCTCGACAATCTCATCAAACACAATGTGGATGCTTTCTTCCACTGTGCTAGTTCTTTTATTGAAAATACGATATGCTTTACTATGAGATGAATAACCAAGAAAGACACCTTCATCCGACCGAGCATCAAACTTGGTCAACTGATCCTTACCATTGTTGTGAACATAGCACTTACATCCAAAGGGTTTAAAGTATGAGATGTTTGGTTTCTTTCCCTTGTAGAGTTCGTATGGACTTTTCTTCAAAATGGGTCCGATGAGGCATCCGTTCGAGTGTGTTGTTTGTCTGTGTTGATCGCCTCGGCCTAGAAATAGTAAGGCGGATCGTGTTCAATCGTCATCGTCCTTCCTATTTCTTCAAGAGTTCTATTCTTTCTCTCCACTACCCCATTCTGTTGTGGAGTTTTGGGTGCTGAGAAGTTATTGGAGAGACCATTCTTATCACAAAACTCTACAAATTCCGAGTAATCGAACTCCCTTCCATGGTCGGTTCAAATTCTTCTAATCCGAGTCTAAGACTCTACTTTAATTTTCCTGCAGAGCTTGCGGAACTCTTTAAAGGCTTCATTTTTGTGGTTAAGAAAACACACCCAGGTAAATCGTGAGTAGTCATCAACAATGACAAATACATAAGATTTACCTCCGAGACTCTTTATTGGGATTTCACCACATAAATCCATATGCAACATTTCAAGCACTTTGGATGTGGAAACAAATTTGAAAGATTTGAAAGATGATCCGACCTGTTTCCCTTTGGTGCATGCTTCATAAATTTTATCTTTCTTAAATGCACAGTTAGGTAATCTTCTAACTAAACCATGAGATGCAAGCTTTTTGATAGTATGCATACTAACATGACCTATTCTACGATGCCATGTCCAAGAATCATCATGCAATGATTCTTTTAAACAAGATAGATTCGACTTGGATCGAAAGAGGAATAGTGTAGGTATTACTTGATCTCTTACTTAAGAGCTTAGTCTCTTTGGTGGTTGCATCGAAATATAGGAATTTGTCCGAGTGAACCTTACCTCTTGACCTCTGTCACACAGTTGAGAGATGTTAAGTAGGTTGTACTTTAATCCCTTGACAAAATAGACTGGGCTAACCAGGTTGTCTCTTTTTCCAATCTTGCCTTTACTTGTCATCTCCAAAAGTGACTTTGCCTCCTTTGTAATCTTCCACCTCAAAAAGAGTCTTGAATCTCCCGACATGTGGCATGAGCATCCACTTTCTAGGTACCAATGACCTTTTATCTTTTTCGAGTTACCTGCATGTCGAAACACACTAACCCTTCTCACTTCCCTAACGAACCCAGTAACTCCCTTTGCTTGTGGTCCTTTTCGAGGAAGAAGACTCTTGGAAACCCAGATTTAAATTACTTTGGGTTTGGTCCGAGTCCGAGTCTTCCTTTTAAAAAGATGAGTCCGTGTCTCTTTCCTTTGAAAATCTTTTCTTTTATAAATTAGTGGAGAAGGTTTTCTCCTATAAACCGATCCGAGCTCGGTCCTCCTTTCATTTTTATGAATAGGACCATGCTCAGCCTTCGTGAACTTCACAGTTCTGGAATCCTTTTAGAAAAGATTTGAGTAGGAATTCGATTCCTCCTCTTCGTTGAAACCAAGTCCTTCCTTTATGAAGGAGACACATTGAGAGCCTAAAAATAGGTCAAGGTTTTTCTAACCTTGAGTAAATTTCAAAATAAGCTCTTGAGACTCATTGAGCTTTTATTTCGGATGCTCATTTTCTCTTCGAATGTTTCAAACTCAGTCTCATTAGCTTGAGTACTAGTCTTGAATTCTCTTAGAGTAAGTCTTAGTTTTTCCAATTCATTTTTTAAACCAATGCTCTCGAAGTAAGAGATTCAAGTTGTTCTTTGAATTGATAAGGATCGGAATTGGAATTTTCTTCCAAAGTATAAATATATTTAACTAAATCAACTTTTGGAGAATTTAAGGAAGTATTCAATTACCTCCTGAGGATTTGTCTCCTTAGTGTCCGAGTTGTCGGAATCGACTCGGATACAACTTTTGAGTCTGTTAATGCCATCGGACACTTTGAGTCATCAGAATCTTCATGTTCTTCGGATGAGTCTTCATCACTCCATGTGGTCATCATAGCCTTCTTTTTCTGTCTCTCTTTCTCCATGGATAGTCTTTGACTATGTGATCTTTCTTGCCACATTCAAAACAGCCGAGTTCTTAGTTAACGATAACTTTGAAGGGGATGAGTGTTTATCTTTTCTGTCCTTCTTATCTTTCTTGTAGAACTCTTCCCTTGGCCTCTTCTCCCATTTCTTATGCTTCATCATTCTTTTGAAGCCTCGAGCAATGAGTGCCATGGGATCTTCTTCCGAATCTAAGGAACCGAGATTTTCTCCTCTCGCTTTCGAGGCTTTTAGTGCAATGTTCTTTTTGGTGCCGACCTCGGCATCCTCTTCTTCCGGATGGATTTCATGGGTAAGTAACTTCCCAATCAGTTCGTTTGGCTTTAGTTGAGAGAGGTTCTGAGCTTCCTCAATGGCTGTCACCTTGGGACCCCATCTTATCGTGGGTAGACTTCTTAGAATTTTTCTACACATTTCTTCATGGGAAATCTTTCTACCCAGAGATTTGAGATTGTTTGTAATCTCGGTGAAGCGTATAAACATCCGAGTGATGTTTTCTTCTTGCTCCATCTTGAACAACTCATATTTGTGAAGATATTGACTTATCCTCGCTTGTCTCACTTGGCTTATTCCTTCATATGTGTTGACAAGAGTGTCCCACACATCATTAGCTATGTCACAAGTTGACACTCTATTGTATTCTTACGAGCTGATGGCGCACATCGGAATGTTCATTGCTTTAAAATTCTTTCGAACTTTTCGACTCTTCGATGGTGTACTCGAACTTTGCTTTAGGCACGGGTCTTGTATCTTCCATCTTCATTGGAATGTAATTGCCTTCTTGTATGATGTTCCGGACATCTTCATCGTTGTCTAGCAAAAAGCATTCCATTAGCTTCTTCCGAGTGCACGAAATTTGATCCTTTGAACTTAGGTGGTATGTTGAAAGATCTTCCTTCATCGAACTCTCCATTGTTACGAGCCATTTGATCGTTAGAACTTTGGATTGTTAGATCCTTTGTGAAAGGCTAGGCTCGATACCAATTGAAGGTTTGCTCTTGGAGAGTCTTAGTCACCCTAGAAGGGGTGTGAATAGGGTGATGAGGAAATTTTGACAAACTTGGAAGATTTAAGCTTAAAAAGAATAATCAAGACAATCCGAGTCTAGATTGGACTCAGAAAAGTGTAAATTCGGATATACGTGGAAACCTTCTTGGGGCAGACAACCATGGATAGTGCTAGTCCAAGCACTAAGTCAAATCCACTATTTTGAATCCACAAAATACATCAGGCGACTCAACCGAATTGCTCCCTTAAACAATTCCTTACAAAGTTTTCCTAAATTCATAAATTCCCTTATCCGATCTAGTACTTCCTAACCGAGGTAACCTTTATAGCTAGGGACAAGCGAGCTGATTTAACTCTTACATCTCGGTCAAGGGACCTTACTCGGAAAGAAAGAAAGAGTATGTAATTGATTACAAGAATTTACAACACAAAAAGTATGAATTACAAGGTGGGAGTTGTAAATAGAAGATTGAGTATGAATACAAAGGCTTCCGCTTAAGTGATGTATATCAACAATAATCTCAGCAATCTTGAAGTCTTGAGAGGTGGCTTCTATATATAGATGATCAAGCAGATTAGCCGTTGTGGCTAGTTTCTAAACGAAGTCCTTTGTGACCGTTGTAATGGTTCTTTTGAGTTGCTCGAAAAGATCCGTTGAGATGTGAACGTTATGCAATGGTTCTTGGCTCCTCAAGGTGCTCTAATAAGCTGGTGATGTATGAAAAGTAGGGTGGAAACCACCGTTGAGCTTAGCATTGAAATTTTCCAGTTTTGGAAGCAAACAACCCGGACACGAGTCCGAGCCTTGTTCGAAGCGGAAAAGCCTTGTCCGTTGGTGATTGACGACTTGAAACCTAGGTTACTTTTGTAATTCAAAAATAAGATAACCTCGTTTGGATAACCTACAAAAGTAAATAATTTTGGTTCTCAAAGTATAAAATACTTTGGTCCAAGATTAGGCACAGAAAATAATTTAATTAAGATAATTAAGTGCATAATTATCTCGAGGCCTAAAAGAGTGAAATTTTATGAGTCTAATATTCATTATATACTCAAATTCCATCGAGTCGGACCTAAGACAGATCAAGTTATAAGAGTGAAAATATCGGAGTATATGTACTTGATCTAAACAAATAATTCTCAAACAAACATGCTGACTTAGAAAGATGAATTAATGTGTAATTCACTTTATTTCAAGATATGCGATCGGAACTCGGATATGAAGTGTTGAGAGATTATTTGAACATGTGATAAATCGAGTGATGTCCGAGGGACTCGAAACATCAATGTAAGAGGATAGACAAGGATGTGTGTTCCGAGTTGGTCGAATCAAATGAAAACTTATGCGGGAGTTTCTATAATACTCAAAATGACTTGTAATCAAAAATTAGGAGGAATGAGGTTTGTACTGAGTCTTTTATAGTACTCAAAATGATCTAGTTTTAGAGTCCGAGTCATCATAAACATTAAATATTTCACAACAAAACTCATTTAGGTTTCGAAATTACTATAAATTTAGAGTATAGGACTACCCACCCCGAATTAGGGATTGAAGGTTTATCGAGGTTTAGATTAGCTCGGGTCGGTTTCTCCCTTTCCTTCCTCTTTCCCAACTGCCAGCCCGGTTCCGCCGCCTTGCTCTGCACTGACGCCGTCGCCGGCCACGGTTCTCGTGCTCACCGGCTGCCTCTCTCGGCTCTCGCTCGTTTCCCCTCTTGAGATCCCGATTTTGCTCCCTTTCGTGCCCCTCGTTGCTTATCCTGCGTTCGCCGCCACCTTCCCTCCATCTGCTGTTCATCTCGCCAGCCTCCGGCCGCTTTCCCTGCTCTCGCTCGCCCTCTCGCTCTCCCTCTGTCTCCCTTGCCCGATCTCTCTCCCGTTTCCCTCCTTCCGTTCGGTCCCCCTTTCCCTTCTTTCCTTTTCCTCTGGTCCTTTCTCTCCTTTTCGGTGGCCTCATTAGGTGCAGCCAGCACTCGCTTCCTAACACTAATCCTCTCCTAATATTTTTTTGAGATTATCTTGAGCAAAATAGGACTAGTTAATTATAAGCTTATCCCGGGTTTCTATTTTGTTTAATAGCGATGAAACGAGCAATTACCTTTAATAATTAAACTATGTAAACACATCAGCACATAATAATCGCATAAAATAAATTACATATAAATACTTAGCTTAATTTAACTATATAATTAATCTACTCAAAATTTTCGGGTCTCACAAAATAAATGAAAAAGGAGTCACCTAGGTTAGTTTCTAGGAAAGAAAAACTAACGAAAAAAATAAAAATTTGCTCTTCTAATCTTAGTATGGGAAAACTAAGACTAAAAGAGGCTAAAAATGACTCCATCGGTCTTTGAACCGAGAATCGGATTCGGGGTGAGGGTACAAAACGTAGGGATAGGCCCTTCCATTCCACCCTTCCGAAGACAGCCATTACTAGTTTGAGTAGTGAATTAAAATAATGTAAAACAAACAAGCAAGCAACAACATTCGATAAAGAATTAAAGCAACCAAAACAATAATAAAGGAAAGCGATAAAAGAGAAAGTAAAGGAAAGCAGAAAGAAAAGAAAGCGAAAAACTAAAAGATTACATTAGGCGGGCGGGAATTAAAAGCGATACATCGTTTGTCCACAATACGGAAAGCAATAAAGAAAGCATATATATTAAATAAACCATTGAAGATTGAATATGTGCCCTCAAGTTCTCCCACTCGCTGATCCGGATCTCGGATCTAGATGTCTTGATGCGACGGTGGCAAATTAAAAGGGCTTTTTCCGAGTATTTTATAGAGATAGGTAGAGAGATGTGTGATTGATGGAGTTCGGAGATCAAATGTTGGGAGTATGATAGAAGTAGAGAAGGAATAGATCGAAAAGGGACCAAGAGATCAGAATACGTGAATGGAATATTCAATAGCTCTTAGGCGAATTTTAGTAGAGTAACATTAAGGGTTGAGCCATATGGAGAATGAGAGCCAAGACTCTTTATTTATAAGGAGAGGTTAGGTTAAGGAATGACTTAGGGTTAGCTTGGTTAGCCGTGTAAACGTAGCAGCAAAAATCGGGCACGGATCAAAGTGATAAGGCCAAATAAAGCAAAGGATAAAATCGGATAGAACCGGGTAAATAAGGGGTGAACGGCACGGCCACCCGGCACACATAGGGTTTCGTGTCCTAGCGTATTTCCAAAGGAGTCTCCGGGAAAAACACAGTGTTCCACTTAACATTTTGGGATGGCAAGCGCCGACCATAGCATCTTTCCAAAAATGGAAAATTTCCATTTTTGGCAAGTTTCTATCTTTGGTAGGTTCCAATTTTGATTCCGGATGCGTGCTCCTAGTCTCGGGTGGACTGTCGTGGAGCCAAAACACAACACTTTGATGCTTATGATCATGAAATGCAGCGTCTAACGTCATTTTGAGGTCTTCATCTCCTTATCCGGTTGGACTGAAGTGAAACGCAGTATTTAGAGTCCGAAACTTCTCGATGCAGACATTGGACTCCGTTGTCTCTCGAAGGCTCGACCTGGTTTTGGATCGTCCAAAAGATTTGGGGATTTTGGATTGACCCAAGGCAAAAGGCTACTTATGTGGTGTTGGGGTTCTTTGTGATTTACAGAGCTTCGTCGCACCAATCAAACATAGTTCGATATCCAAATCCTTAAATAGGACTCGAGATTTCATAATCGGGCCAACAAATAAAAAGCAGACAAAATGATGACACTTTTTGGTGTCTACATCCTTCACCATCGCCCCCTTTTTCTCTATCTCGTTGTGCTTTTAAATTCTCAGTCTTCTTCCCTTCCTTATGCCTGTGCTCGATTGTGGATAAAGGGTGAAAGAGTAGAGTTTGATTCGGTTTGTGACTTTGATTGGGCCAGCGAGAAAGAGCAAGAGATAAGTTCGAGATGGGGGTGGAGTTGTAGTGGTCTTCGTCTCTTCAAGTCCCGAAAATCTTCTATTGTGGCTAGAGTTCGTAGGGAACACGGAAAGGGAGAGGACGATGGGGTTTGGTTCTACTTGTAGAGGGAGAGTCGAAGGTGAGAGAAAGAGTTAGAGATGGAGATGGATATAGTTTTGGTGAGTCGAGGACCAAAGAGGAAGAAAAGATGACCCAAGAGAGGATGGACTTTTCGTGGGTCTACAACGGGGAAAAATCAAAGAGGATGGAGAAAAATAAACTAGGGTTTTGGGGTTTAGGAGGAAAAGGAAGAGGGGGAAAGAGGAAACGTGAATGGGAAAAGAAGCTAGGGTTTATGGTGGTTAGAGGAGACCAAAAATAGGAGGAAAAGGAAGAGGGAGTTTGGGGTTTGGGTTTATGGTTTTGGGCTACTCGAAAGTAAAGGGAGGCACATGAGGGAGAAAAAGGACATGATTTTGGGCTCGGTTCGGGCTAAATGTAAATTTATGATCCAATACGCCAACTTTCAGCTCTTTTTATTATTTTTGAATTTCTCAATATTTCCAACAAAAACAAACAAATTAAATTAAAAATTCTTATTTAATAATTATTACGAACAAAATAAGATGTAAAAATCTATTAAAAAATATCATAATATTAGACTCAACAGATTCCTCATTATGACTCATGTAATTCTAAGGCAACTAATATTAATTACCCTGTTTTTCGAGTAGCTCAACACATTTTTGCGACGTGTTTCTCCACTAGGGAGGATAGTTTAAATGTGCCTAGAATGTAAAAATTATTTCTCTTAAGTAGCGACTATTATGTTAATGTTACGGATCCCAATTCATTTTTAATCACACACTTGTAGGTAGGGGTGAGCGGGACTGGGTACCCGGTCATTTTGGCCAAACCTGGTACCGGACTCGATCTCGGAGGGAAGCGGGTCCAAGACTAGGTACCCGGTTGCCTTTTCTTGGGAGTTAGAGTATCATTTTAGTTTTTATAATTTTTAGTTTTTATTTTTTTGTAAAATTTTAACTTATAATTATCCTATATTTGAACTATTTTCTTTGTCTTTGCAACCCTGTAATTGTGACTAATAATTCAACATTAACAATGAAAATCCACATGCAAAACAAATACCAATTTACAAGTATATATATATATATATATATATATATATATATATATATATATATATATACATGGGTAACGGTCCGGGTCCTTGTTTTCACTGCTCTGTCTTGGACCCGGTCCTAGACCCAGTTCAACCGAATCCGGGTTTGGACCCGCCGGTCCGGGTCCGAGTTCGGATCCGGTACCGGATTTTTCGCTCAACCCTACTTGCAAGAAGTGGCAAATCGTAAAGGTGGCACAATTGTGTGTGTAGGCATTGTTACTACGATTCCCAAATTGTTAGGAATAGTGCCCAATGAAGAGTTTAGGATCCTGGGGTCTTAACGGTTGGATCTAATGGCTTTGTTTAGTATGTAGTTAATTACTTACTACGAGAGGTGGTACTATCCATTGGAAATATCCTAATATATGCGTTATGAAGTTGACTAATGTTGTCCAAACCACCATACATGAAGCGATCAACCTTGCTTTTAGTTTGAGGGTGCAAGTTCCGCTTGATCGGGATCATCCTATCCTTTCCTCCTCTTCTAGAACCTTTTCCACCTTGCATGACCTTAGTGTTGTCACTACTGCACTTCAAGAGATTTGCGATGAACAAGCCTCCCTCGGGAGTATGTGCAAGAGGAGCATGTTGCGCTTTGTGCCATGATTTCATCGTAGAGCAAATATTTGCATAATATGAGTGATTTCCATACTCGCTTTGCTAGATTGGTTTGTTTCCCAAGGATGACAAGTTCCCTCCCCATTTCCCCCACCTCCTCTAGAAGGGTGATTGTTTTATCTCTCCTCCCATCACATTGATTTTTAAATTGCATTAAGGACAATGTTTTGTCCTAGCATAGGGAGGGTTTTGCATTCGTGTGATTGATGAAGAATGTTGTATATATAAAATGTTGTATATAGTTGCATTTGCATCCATATAGTTGCATATAGTTGCGTTTAATTTAGTTTTGTTGTCTTAGTTTTTTGTTTTTAGTTTCTTTTTTTTTTTTAGGTTTTGCATTTGCATTTAGGTTCCATGTAGGGGTAGTTTTTATTATTTTAATATAAAAATTTTAGAAGATCAATAAAAATTAAATAATTTAACAAAAATGATGAAAAACTTCGGTTAGACTTTAGGCCCGTGATTAAATCTTCCTGTGGTAATTCTTAGGCTAGGTAGTTTTTTCTTTTTATATGGTTTGATCTTGTATAACCTGTTTATGAATAAAAGTTTTTGAAAAGAGTTTGTTAGAAAATCTTGGTTTACGATTGCACTTTGATAGAGATGATTGATTACCATTCTTGATCGTTTGGTGTGAGTTTGGCGTGTGGACATCTTGAATTAGAATTGGTTGTTGAGCCTTAACCCATGAGACCACTAAGCCTTAAAAGACTAATCTTTTTTATTAGTCTCATGTTTGGCTTGTGTGACCCTACCTTGGTGGCAATCTTTAGAACTTGTTTCGAATCTCTTCGAAACCACAATTTGCATTTGCATTGAAAATATGATAGAGACTTTCATTTGTTCATTTTGTAAGCTACATGAGCCAAAAAGCCACCCTTTCATTTATGAATTACCAGTTTTAGCCCTTTTCTAGCCTTTGACCACTCTTTTAGATTGAACGTACATTAACATGGGGGATAAAAAGTCTTACTTGTGTTTAATGATTTTCATCACTTTCGGGCTATTATTTGTTAGACTTATTTGTTAGAGAACTCTATCAATGCTTACCTAACGAGGGTGTGTAAATAGATTTTTCTTTTTCATCTTGACTCTTTTTATTTACTTTTTGAGTCTTTTTGTTTTTGTTCGAGTCTTGTACTTGCTTGGGGACAAGCAAGGAGTTAGCATGGGGAGTTTGATAAAAGCATATTTTGACTTGATTTTTAGGAAACTTCGGTTCCAAATTACGGAATATTATGTTTAGAATGTTTGATTTATATCCCTATTTTCGTATTTACACTTGGTGTTGTTTTTGATGCAAATTTTTAGGTTTTACGACCAAAACGACCCAATTTCGTAAATTTTGATAAAAACAAGTTGACTACAAACCTCTCCTGTGGATCCCCAAACCGTGGTAAAAAATCAAGGCTAGAAGAATTGGAGAGCCCACTCGGGCTGCCGGGAGCGGTCACTCCAACCCGGAGTTGCCCCTTTTTCGCACATTTCAGTTGGTTGCTTGTATTCATATGGTTTTGGATGTTTTTATTGCCAATTTATAGCTATTTAACTCGAAGAATTACAACATCCATGGTACATAATCCAGCCATATATCATCCCTTCATCATTCTTATCAAATCCAAAAATACATTTTGAAGATTGGAGAAGAAGATTGAAGCAAGTTTAAAGGAATTTTCATTTGAAGTCGAAAGATTCAAGTGGAGTTTTTGAAGGCCATTAACCTAATTCTGCATTCTTGGTGTTTGAGGTTTGATTATCATGTTTAGAAATTTTACTAAGCTTTCAATAATTATGTATAAGTAGATTTTTTTACCTAGGGAGTTGTAATCTGAAACAATGATGTTTGATTATATTTTCATGGTTTGTGTTTGAATTCTTACTTTGAATCAATATAAGGATGTGTTCTTCATATGTTTATGAGTATTTTTAAGGCCTTCAATACTTGTAATTTGATATTAATCTATGAAGTACTGAAAAGTGAAATAAAATAATTCCACAACCAACTATTTTACTTAATTTATGAAATTTGAAAAAAACTAGTAAATTAGAGGATCACTTTGATAATTTGAAATCTTTATCTTTGATTAACTTGAAAGGCGTACGAAAGTTGTTTGATAGGTTAATTAGAGCAATTCCTATTAAGCATCGAAAGAGCGGTAGCATTATTTTGATTATCAATTCTTAATTTATTTGAAAGAATGATTGCACAAACTAGGTTTTAATATTAAAACACATTGTTAGGAAATCAAATCCCTAGATGTTTTTCATTCATTGATTAAATCCTAGATTAATATTCTTTTTAAATATTTAGAATTTTAGTGAAACAACCAACTCAAAACCCCGATTTGCTTAACAATTGAATAGAGGACTAGTTCATTGCGTTGCTAGATTGAATCTTTGTGGGATCGACCTTAATTTGCTACCACCATACCCCATTTACTTGCGGCATGTCATGCGCCTATGATTGTAATTGTGTTTTATTTGTGTCTTCCTTATAACATAATCTTATTTATTTCCCAAAATTTTATACATGTAGTACTTGTGTTACTTTTGATATAATAATGTATAAACCTTTTAAAACGTATTACATATAAAAACTACTCCATTCCAGTGCTTTTCCACACTCATGAACTAACCTAATTGTTTCCATTCTCACTTACCCTAACCCATTTTTTTCCACTCCTAGAAAAAATCTAATATTGTTAGCTCATGATTCTGTTGGCCACTCTTTTTCGCTCCCATTCACATTCCATACTCCAAAATACTTACATAAAAGAATATGCCCTACCACCTAATAATGTGTGGATTCATTTTCTTCATCTTTCAACGCCATGTAGAAATATGACATGTGGCAGATAATGTGTATGTATGGCTAAACTTTTAATTACTGCTTTTCGCTTACGTCGGACAGATAATCGGAAGATTGAAAGAGATTTGCACCAAACTAAAAAAAAAAAAAAGGAAAGATAAAAGAGATTATTATGAGTCACAAATCCAAATCACTATCAAGAATTCAAAGTAGTTAAAAGGGGAAATTAAATAAAACTAAGTGGTATGACTAAGAAATCCAACACATTATTAGTATAATGTGGAGGGGGATTTAAAACCTTTTAAAAGTTAGAGTGAAAATAAAGAAAAATTTTATTACTTAGGTTCAAGAGTGTTAAAGGATTTTAAATAATTAAATTAGTGATAGTTTTATTGATGATCAATTATTAGATTGACGAAGTCATTCGTTATGTCAACGGATTAAAACCCTAATTATTACATCAAACATGTTGATGTCAAAAAAATATACATGGACATTAATTAGCTCAATTAGTAAAGTTGTTAGTAGTTGTTTTCTAATAATGAACTATGGGTGAGCACGACCGACGGGTTACCCGGAACCGGATCGGAACAGGTCAAACAGGTAAGGTTTTGGAACCGGAATCGGTCAAACGGGTAAGGGTAAGGTTCCTAAAATTTAGGAACTCGTCAAACGGGTAAGAGTAAGGTTCCTAAAATCAAACCCCGGAATTGGAACCTGGAACCATTTAGACATGTTCGGGTTTCGTGTACCGGAACCTAGAATCGTGGTTACCCGAACCCGTTACTAAAGTTTTCAGCATTTTCGGTTTTGAGGCCCATGAAATTTTTAATTTTGGATTTCAACTGTGTGGCCCAACTTATTAGTTTTTGAAGAGACTGTGTAAGATTTTGTGAGATAAATTTGCTAAAAATTGTGGTATTTAAATTTAGTTAATGATTAACATGAGTTGACGTTTAAAAGATTTAAGGCATTAATGTTTTTTTATAAAAGTAATGGTGTAAATAAGGTACCTGAAACCGGAACCGGAACCTAAGGGTCAAGGTAAGGTTCCTAAAATTCATGAACCGGTCAAATAGGGTAAGGGTAAGATTCCTAAAATTTAGGAACCGATCAAATAGGATAAGGATAAGGTTCCTAGTTTCGGAAAGAGTACTGGAACCGCTCACTCGTATAATGAACAGTATTTTATTTT
The DNA here is from genome assembly GCA_021018815.1 of Talinum fruticosum. Taxonomy (NCBI): domain Eukaryota; kingdom Viridiplantae; phylum Streptophyta; class Magnoliopsida; order Caryophyllales; family Talinaceae; genus Talinum; species Talinum fruticosum. The sequence continues at coordinate 953,743 of JAITYX010000020.1, forward strand.
ATGCTTATAATCCAAAATCTTCACAACATACTGATTAAAAGAAATATTACAATAATTGCTTGTGGATATCATATACTAGCGTTTTAGGTAAAACACGCTATTTTCAAACAGTGGTGTGAATGGGGTATAACAATTTTGCACTTCAGGGATTGGATATTACAAAGGTCTCCCGTGCCAAATTGGCTTGTCTCAGAAAGTCCTTCCTGTAATATCACATTTTAGTTTTTTTTTTTTTTTTTGGGTCTGCATAAAGCCATACAGGGTGAATATTGCTTACATGCATGTGTTAATAAGCACTCTCTTAATTTTTGTGTATTACACGACAAGTTTCAAGGGAGTCCTTTTCTCGCTCCGTTAAGTTGCATATACGAAATAAATCTAAAAGAAAAGACAAAATATATATAGTCCAGAAATATCAGTACATATAGTACCGATTATTACACTAATAGGTCACTTGGATAAATTAATTCCAGCTAATAAAAAAAAAAAACACAGGACAACAACATGACCATTGACATGAGTACCGAACTAACTTGACACCTTGCATTTCCGGTTAAACTCAATTAATGTCTGACGGCTTTAAACAATTACACAAAGATAGTCTAAGGCATGGTATAGTTATTTCCTCTTATGTATAAAAAGGTACTCTTAAGTACCATAAGGTATGGTGTCAATGTAATTATTTAAAAACTACTGTTAGATACCCTTCCTTTTGCTATAATATGTTTTTAACTGTCCATAAGTATACTTAATATAGGAAAAATTTATTTTAACCTTAATGAATCACGCGAAATATTAAACCAAAGAGTTTTAAAATATTTTATATTTTATGTCAAAAACCCCTAATCTTTGTTTGTTTATTCCTTCATTTGTTTTGTGCTCCTCTTTTCTTTGTTCGTTCGCCTTTCTTCTTTAATCGTTCGCTTTCTCTTCTTTTCTATTCGTTCTCTCTCCCCCGAGTGTTCAAGTTTGTTTATTCCACTCTCTCCTTTCTTCTCTGTTCACCCTCTATGTCCTGTCGCTCTCTTCGATCTCTATGTTCCTCTCTCTCCCATCTTTGTTGGTTTTTCATCCTTTCCGTCCTATCTCTTTGTTTGTTCTCTCTCTCTCTCTCTCTCTCTCTCTTTCTCTCTATGTGTGTGTGTGTGTGTTCGTCCCTCTCTCTCTCTATACTACTTTTTATTTCAATAAAAACAAGTTGAAGCATACATGTTTCAGATTATTACATTTCATTGTCTTCACATTCATATGATCATACCAAAGGAGACAAACGCAAAATTTTTAATTTTAACTTTATATAATTGAAAAATTAATTATAAAAATCAGAACATAAAAAATTATAAATTTTTGTAACTACAAATTTTTGTCTACATGTATTAACTATAAACATCACAATATAAAAATTACAAATTTTATCTTGTTAGATGGGAAGAAGATAAAAAATTTTGATATTTTAAATTTTACCCATTTAAAGTAGGGGTAAAATTGGTAGTCAATAAAAAAATTGAATTTCTTACTCAACTTATCAAATAAATGATGTCAACGTCGAAATGGATTGCAGAACACATTACAATAAAGGGAAATATAATTAGGAGTAGTTTTTCATATCTCGGGGCCTTTAAATAATTACATCATACCTTAGAATACCTTTATGTGATTTTTGCAAAAAGAAGGGTACCTAAGAGTGACTTTCATGCTTGAGGGGTATGCAATAGTTACACATAACTTAGGATATCTTCATGCATTTTCTGCTGACGACTTCTTCATTATATAAAATAACACCTTAATTAGTTTAACACAATATTTGCTAATATATCTATATATTTTTGAATAAAATTTCTCTCCATTGCATGAAAGTTAGAATTGTTAATATCTTCAAATATTAGTGTGATTTATTTCTTTCGCCTTAGTGCGAGTTCTGATATAAGTTTTTCTTCTCACCTTAATGAAGGTTTTTGTAGATCTAAAGGTCTCAAGTTGTACAAAATTGATAGATTTCGCAATATGAAGTTCACTTATCTTTATTGCAAAATGAATCAACAACAAAATATCTTATGGTCCTACCATGCTCATTTTCTCTTCAAGCATAATATATCGCATCAAATAGATATTTGCTTCTTAAATGAGCTATACTATACCTCCCTGTCGTTTAGGAATCACAAAATTACGTTGAAGAACATGATTTGTGGCCCAATAAATGCTACAAAATTAAAGCCAATTGATAGTATTTTTACCATTAACTTTTTAGAGTTGAGAATTTATAAGGATGTTTTAAATTATTTTTATTAGAAGCCTTTCATTTTAATGTCGTATAATTTTTTATCTATAATTTTTTTATTAATACATCTCCAATTTCTATAAAAAAAAAATAAACGATCTACATTCATCTTTCCTGTCATAAAAATTACACCTTTCTTTTCTTTTCTTTTTTTTTTTTTTTTTTTAAGAATGAACCATGTATTTTTTTTTCTTATTATACAATCATGGACTATAAGCTTTTTATATTGTATAGCCCAGTGGACAATGTGGAAGATACGCCTGGATCATTTTAAATAATTAATTGGGAGTTTTTTTACCTAGGGCAAAGTGGGGTTACTTGGTTTTTAAAAAGGGTAAATACAACAACTAGTAAGCAACCCTTCTTTTAAGGGTTTTACTTAACTTATCCTCAATTAAAATGGCGAAAAAGGAAGAAAAAGAAGGAATAACAAACCAAACAAAATTAGAAGAAACACAAAGGCCAAACTTGGCCACTCAATCAATAACTCGATTTCCTCTCTAAAAGTATGATTGATAAAGACTTGATTGCAATTTCAAAGACCGTCAAATCGTCCCCTTCCAAGAAAATAGAGGGAAATCCAGCTTGGACCCTAGCTTTGACTCCATGTCTCATGCCGGTAGCTTCTACGACAAGAATCGAAGCGGACACCAAATGTGATGCCCTCGCTTGAAAAAACTTATCATCCCGACCTCTAATAACGAAACTTCCCGTCGCCACTCGGAGATGATCTTGAACCATCGAAGTTGACTTTAATATATCCACCAGGAGGTTTCTGCCAAAAACAAAATGATTGGAAGGGTTGACACGCACCAGGTGGGCAAAGGAAAGGTTGAAGAGTTAATCCATCTTGCATCTAAATCTCTATTTCGCCAGGATGATTTGGACCGAATTAAAATATCAATAGGATTGAAAGAGCCATTATTGAAAACCACATCATTCTTGGTTTTCTATAAACTCCATAATAAATGAACCATTTAGATCATTTGAGTAGGTTTGTTTTAGATTTTTGAACACAATAAAAATTTTGTTCAGGGAGGAACTCTGTAGGTGATTCACACTCACCTTTAGCCATTTATGCCTAAAGGCAATATTCCATAAATTCAAGACACTAGTGCATTGAGAAAAAAGGTGATCAATTGGTTCATTATGTGCCCGACATATCGAGCAAATAGTGTTAATATTTAACCCTCTCTTGGCTAGGTTATCATGCGTAGATAAAGCATTATGTTCTAGTTGCCATATAAATATTTTGAACTTAGACATCATGTCCATGCTCCAAATCCACGCAAAATCCCACACCCGAGAAGAAGTGGGAACATTATGGGTATTAAACATACCACTAGTGGACAAACCCGAACAAGCGACATCCTCTATTTCATAAGAAGGAAGAGGAATATTCTTTATATTCTGGAAAATATCAGATGGAAGAAAAGTGCTAAGACGTACCAAATCCCAATTTTTTCAGGAGTGATGAACTCATTGACTCGTAGCATTCAAATGAGGGACGTTAGGGAGGGAACTATCATAAAATGCTCGACAAATTGGCATTTCCACGCCAAATATCCGACATAAATTTTACTTTTTCCATTCACTATTTTCTTTGAGAAGAAATCCACAGATAAAGGATACTTGGACCTCATAATTTTTCTCCGAAATTATCGTCAACAAATAAGTATTTCCACACCGGTTTGCAAACAAAGGCTTGATTGACCGCTGTAGTTTTTCTAAGGTCTAGTCCTCCCATCTTTGTAGGAGTATAGACTTTATCCCATGCTATCATAGGTAGCCCTTTAATCTCCTCGTGATTTTTTCCAAAAAGTCCCGAATAATCTTGTCAAGTGCTTTAGAAGTGTTCTTTGGTAATTTAAAGCTCTGCATATTATGAGTAGGTAAAGACTCAAGATTGGACAAGATAAGCACAACCATGCCTGATTTAGAAAAGCGAATTGGCATTCCATTTAAGCTCCTTACTATCTCGCTTTCTATAAGATGTCTCGCAAACAAAGAGTTATTAGGTCTACCTTTAAACACTCTGGACAACCCGGATATTTCCCAAGAGATTACGAATGTGGGGTGTTAAACACTCGAAAAAACATAATTCCTAATCGCAACAGTGAGAGTTTTTCATGAATACAACGACCAACTTTTAGAAATTAATGAACTCGACCTAATTGGGAACAAAAGACATTCAAAACATTATGAAGCTTAAGACAAGTTTCAAAATTAGCTTTACAAAATAGTAGATTATCATCCGCAAAAAATAGACATGGAATTTTCTGAGCTTGTAGACAGATTTTAATCCAAATTCTCGATTCGGTTTGCAAGGTCTCAAGGTGAAGCCTATATGCCAAGATGTTCATGCACGGAATAAATGAATATGGCGACAAAGGATCACCTAGCCTCAACCCGCGAGAGGGTCGAAAAAACCACAAGATTCATCATTAATGATGATAGAATAAGAAACTAACGTAATACATTCGTGAATCCAATTAATCCGAGTTGATGAAACCCTAAGTCTTTAAGACACGAAAATAAGAAATCCCATTGAATTCTGTCATAGGAGTATTCCATATCGAGCTTAAGACCTACATAAGCTTGTTTACCCTTTATGTTTTCAAATTTATAAATAACTTCATGTGCCAAAAGCATATTATCATGGATATCCTTTCTAGGCACTCGATAAGGGATAATGATCCTTTGCAAGACAGGTCTTAGTATATTAACAAGAACCTTGGAAATAATCTTGTACAAACTATTACACAAACTTATTGGTCTGAACTGAAACGTTGAAGAAGGGCAAACAACTTTAGGAATTAAGGCAATGAAGGTATGGTTAAACTCTTTCAATAATTTTCCATTATGGAAAAATCCATAATGCAAACATTGACATCGTTATCAACAACATCCTAATGTTATTAGAAGAACCCAATCCCAAAGCCATCAGGCCTTGGAGCTTTGGTTGGGTTCACTTGAAAGAGCGCAATCATAATCTCCTCTACTAAGATCGGGAGAATAAGTTGTTTGTTGTCCTCATTGGATAACGAAGCCGATAAATTGGTGCTTACCGAAGGTCTATTCGAATCTTGTTGTGAGTTAAATCTATACATAAAATTAGTCACAAATTTCTATTGAATCTTTATTATTGATCCATACCCCAGATTCATCCTTGATTCTACGAATAATCATCTTTTGCTTTCCGAATGTACAACTACGATGAAAAAATTTTGAATTCCTGTCACCCTTTGTCAACCATTCCTTTCGATAAAAATTTCCCCAATACTTCGATTAAGCAAAAGTAGATGTTCCCTATGTTTAAGTAAATGGGCCTGTTAATGAAGCAATTTGTGGTTGCGAGGATTAGAGATAATTCTATCTTCAACATGCTTGTAAAAGGTTCGAATTCCTTTCAACCTTGTGAGAGTAGTTACTACAAGCTTTAGAAGCCCATAGCTTAAGCTGAGATTTTACGTTCTTAAGCATTCTAACCACCTTAAACATAAATGTCCCTCGGGAATTTCCATTTCAATGTTGTTTAATAATTTTATTGACTTCCGGATAACTAACCCAATTGTTCTAAAATCTAAATTTATGATTAGGTCGATGATGATGATAAGCGCTAGAATCTAACAAGATGTAACCGTGATAAGAACACAGGAATGACCCATGAGAGATAGAGAAATTGGGATACAAGTTTGGCCAATCAATGTGCGCAATAGCTCTATCTAGTCTTTCCTATATCGGATGACCCTTTAAAAAATTTTCCAAGTGAAAATTCTGCTAGAGGTACGGATGCTTTCCCCCTGGATGCTAGACAAAAAATTCCTCATTCTCTCGTACATTAAGGAGTGAAAGGTTAGTACCTCACACTTTTTCATTTAAACATTCCATTTTGTTAAAATCGCCAATAATGCACCAAAGAAGATTAATCGGGCAATTAATTTCATGCAAATGAGTCTAAAAACCGGCTTATCAATCGTTTGAATGGGTCCATAAATCCCCATAATAATACATTCTTTCTGAAAAATTTTATCAATAACATGAAGTGGATAAACCTTTTATCTTTAACAATCACATTAGCTGAGATATTATAATTATTTCAAAGAACCCACATATCCCACTATAATTATGAGGTAACACATAATCAAAACTATCAAAACCCAAAGAGTGTATAATTTTCTTAGTATTTTCTTTATTACTCATAGTTTCAGATCAAAAACAAAATATTTGGTCTAACTTTCTGGTTAAGAATAAGAATTTCTTGTTTAACTTGATACTTTTTAGCACCCTGGACATTCCAGGCAATGATTTTCATTATAATTTCATTAACTCCCTACGGTACTCATTGTAGAGAGGAAACCGGACAGAACACGAAATATAGATATTCATGTAGAAAGTAGATGCTTTCAACTTGCAAAGCAAGATTCGGTCCCTTAAAGGGCTGGTCGAGCAAAAGCCTTGGGAATCCCAATAAGAACCGAGACTCCACTTGCCCACAATAAACAATCATACAAGATGCAATAGGAGAAGTACATAACAAATTTCAAATATGCAATGAAAAAAATACATTCGGGAAAAATAATCAACCAGCGGCATTCCCGTATATAGTCCTTACACCCAATAATGTCCTCTCGAAGGTTTGCTCTTGGAGAGTCTAAGTCACCCTATAGGGGGCGGGGTGAATAGGGTGACGAGGAAATTTAAACAAACTTAGACAATTTTTGCTAAGAAAGAAATCACTTGCTGAGTCCGAGTCTAGATTGGACTCGTAAATGCAAACACTCGAAATACGTGGAAACCCTCCCGGGGCAGTAAAACCACGGTCAATGCTAATCCAAGCACCAAGTCAAATCCACTATTTTGAATCCTCGAAATACAAAGGATCGACTCTACCGAATTGCTCCCTTAAACAATTCCTTACAATGTTTTCCTAGACTCGAAGTTCCCTTATCCGATCTAGTACATCCCGACCGAGATAAACTTTACAATCGGGGACAATCGAGCTGAGTTAACCCTTATAACTCAGTCAAGGGACCTTAGTCGGAATGTAAGAGAAGTATGTAACTGATTATAAGACTTAAAACTCATAAAATATTAAGTATAGACTTGGAGTTGTATGTACAAGATTAAGTGAGTAATGCACTAAGAGAATTAGGTAGTATGTTGATAAATGGTTTCAACAATCTTCTAGTCTTGTGAAGTGGCTTCTATTCATAGATGACCAAGCAAAGTAGCCGTTGAGTCCGATATTTAGACCGAAGTCTTTACTAGCCGTTGGAAGGGCTTTTCCGAGTCACTTAGAAAAGATCCATTGGAGTGTGAATGTTGGGCAACGGCTATTTGCTCCAAAAGGTGTTCTAATCAACTACTGTTGTCCGAAAAGCAAGTTGGAAATTACTATTGTGCTTAGCGTTGGAGTTTTCCGGTTTTGGAAATAGACAGCCTCGACACGGTGTGTGAGTCTTGTCTAGAATTGGCTAAAATTGTCTCGCTGGTGTTTAACGACTGTAAGCCGGTTGCTATTGAGATTCAAAAAAGATAGATTATCTTTGTTTGAATAACCTACAAAAGCAAACCACATTGGTTCTCAAAGTATAAAATACTTTGGTCCAAGGTTAGGCAAAGATATTAATTAAATTTGAGTAATTAAGAGTGTAATTATCTTGGGCCCAAAGAAGTTGAATATTCCGAGTCTAATATCAACTAGGTTCAAACTCACAACTCGAATAACTCCTAGAAAGATCAAGTTAAAGAATAATCAACAGACAAAGTGAACTTGATCTATCAAATAATCATCTAAGAAATAAACTCACTTAGAAGACTGAATTAATACTTTAATTCGGTTGACTTTAGCAAGCATAGTCGATACTTAGAAAAAGTGCATTAAGAGAATTATTTGTTCATGCGATGGTTCCAAGTAGATTCCGAGTAGATCAGGATACCTTAGTGGAGAAGATATAAAACAAGATGTTATTTGAGTCACTCGGAATAGTGATGAAAACATAGATATGAGTTTCTATGTAGGTTAGAATGACTTGTAATCAAAACTTAAGAGAGATAGAAGTTTATACTTGAATCTTTCATAAAATATTTAGAGTTAAGATCCGAGTGTTCAATCTCCCCTTTTCGATGAAAGGCATTTCATTCTTAAGATCGAAACTTGTTTGTACAAAATATAAGTTTTTAGTGCCAATGATCCGTGTTCGTCCGTATCATAGCATGTAGAATATAAAGTTAAGAAAAATTCCAGATCAAAGCATGACTTATAAGCGGATATTAGAACCAACGCAGATTTCTAAGTGGATAAGATAAACTTTAAAAGAAACCGAGAAACAATCACAGCTTAAAAAAGATAGACGATAACATTCATTCATAAAAATATGTACAATAAAAGAGGAGAGGAACTCCCAGTAAGCACAACATCAAGGTTTCTATATTTTCTCCCCTAGCATTTCTGCGAAAAGGAGGGAAGAAAATTTTGAAGTGAGTACACTTAATGTTGGACAAAAAACAATAAATAATAAAAAATAGATTAGGAAGGTGGAGCTGGTTGGTCGAAAGAGGACGGACGAGCAAGACGCTTGCACCAGTAAGTTTGGGAGGAGGTGGTAGAGCGCGACGGCGGCAACACGGGGATGTCGAGAAGCGGCTCGGACATGGGTGGTCGGATCGAGGACAATATCATCCTCTGGCTCATCCTCTTGAAAGATTACAGGGGCTTCTAAGTCAACTGGTTTAGACTGTCTAATGTCCCCAGCGTCTTCGACCCACTCGGATCGGGGTATGACGAGATTAGTTTAGGTTCGAGCTCCAGAGCACCCTTGTCTTTTGGTGAAGCGACCTCGTCCTTTGCTCCTTCTTCCTCCACATTCTTCTCTTCAGGCTGAGCCTCGCCTGCCTCGGCTATGGCCTCAGCTTCTTCTTCTCATTTTACCTTATCGGAGGTAGACTTGGCCGAGCTGGAGGACTCCTTAGATGTGTCGGAGGATTCTTAGTCCTGCGCAGCTTTCATCCTACGCTCCTAACGGAGTTAAAGCCGCTCATGTTGCTCGCCAAGAATGCCCTTGAACTCAAGCATAAGGGATTGACACTCTTGAATCCGAGGCTAGGCGGTCTTTTGGTTAATGAGCAAGCCTCGAAAGATGGGTTGAGAGAGCGAACAACCGACCGAAGTTGGTAAGCCGCTGAAGTGAGCCTTTCGACCAAGGCGAGCAAACGCTCCAAGCAGAGAGAGGAGGTTAGGAAGAAGAGGGACCAGCTGAAGTGGATGGATGTGCTTGTTGAATCTAAGTCTAGAGAGGAGGAGAGGCAGGTTCCAACTTAGAAGAGTGAACCCATTCGTCAGGTTTAACCTCTTGGTATCCATACCCCATAAGTTTTTTCGCCAAGAACTATGGTCGACTCGAAACGACAGTAGGATGCTGGGGAGGGGTGATCTTGAATTGTTTGAAAATAAGAGACGGAAGGGCTCCAAAAGGGGAAGGAGCAGATTTCTTTGATTGAGCGAGGCACTTGGGCCATTTGCTCAATGATGAAAGGAAAGTGGTCTACATCGTAGCCCTCCATGATATCAAACAGAACTTTGAGAACCCTTGAGTTTGGGTTCTCCTTGCTCGAGTAGTGAGCAAAGAAAGTCCTCATCAGAATGTAGTAGAGCAATTTGACTTCACTATTCATCTAAGTCATGGAAAAGTTTTTCCGCTGCTCAGGCACTTCTTTGGCAAATTTTTCGGAAAAATCATCGACAATTTCTAGGAATGGGATATGATTAGGATTGAGAAAAAGAGAGGTGACATTGAAAAGCTTGTGGAGAAGAGGGAGGTTGATCCTAACAACCGTACCTTTAACTCTCGAGGTGATGACTCCCTAGAGAAGGATTTGTTGGCATATAACTTAGCAATGAGTTCCGGATAGATAAATTCACTGAAACATAAATAATTATAGACTCTAGTTTCTTAAATGTATTTGAGCCAAGGAAACGAAGTTGTCTTGAGGAACTTGTCATCCAATGTGAAGTGCTAGACCACAAACACTTTTGAAGGGTCAAACGTACCCTTTTGAGTTATCTTTCGGGCCTTCTTGGTTGCGAGACCCCATGAACTCGGATGTAGAACCTCGTTTAGGCATTGTGAGAATAGAGGAATGAGAGATTATTGGAGAAGATAGAGAGAGAGCACTTTGAAAGCAAGGAAAGAGTATAAGAGAGCGAGACTATTTCGTGCGAAAAGAGTAAGGCGCAAAGTGAAGAAATGAAGACAGAGAGATGCTATAAATCGAGAGGACGAAAATGTCCTTCAACCTTCTTTCTTACTTAATGTTCAAATGGCATTCTCGGACATACATGACATACAGCAGTCAAACAGCTACAATTCCATCTCGTTTTCCATCTAACGATTCGAATTCTTCGATAGCGATGCGTGTCGAGAGAGAAAAGAGAGTTTTAAAGAAAATCTTTCCGAGACTCTCCATTCATCTAGAGATGATCTCAAAAGTTTGGTGTCCATTTTTCTCAAAACTATGTCTCGACTTAGTATGGTTTCGAGTCACTCGGAAAACAATTAACTCACCGCTCGATCTAACTTTTAAGTCAACTAATCCATTCGTTAAACAAGTATAAACCAAAAATTATACAAGTAAAACATGTTATCATGCATTAATCATGCCAAGCTCATTCCTAATAAAACAAAACTGATCCTCACTAAGTGGCTTAGTGAAAATATTAGCTAATTGAAATTTTGTAGGAATAAATTCAAGTTCAACATCACCTTTCTCAGAATGGTCTCTCGGAAAATGATACCTAACCTCAATATGCTTTGTCTTTGAGTGCCGATCTGAATTCTTAATAATAATGATTGCACTTTGATTGTCATGCTTGATTGGGATAGATTTGAATGAAAGTCCAAGATCCTTCAAGTGTTCCTTGATCCACGAATCCGAGCACAAGCAAGTTCCAATTGAAATGTACTCAACTTCGGTAGTTGATAGAGCAACCGAGTTCTATATCTTTGAGTGCCAAGATATGAGGGATTGACCCAGAAATTGACATGCTCCCGATGTTCTCTTTCCGTCAACTTTGTCACCACCATAGTCAACATCCGAGTATCCAGTGACGATCAATTCCGAGTCTCTTCAAAACCATAGAGCAAGATTCCGAGTCCCTGCAAGATATCCGAAAATCCTTTTCACCACAGTGAGATGTGATTTTTTGGATTAGCTTGAAATCTTGCACACGGACATACACTAAACATAATGTCCGGCCTACTTGGATATGAGATATAGCAAAGATCGAATCATACCTTTATAGAGTTTCGATCTATTGCTTTACCTTTTTCGTCCGAGTCCATTTTCATACTCGCTACTCATAGGTGTGGCTGCATGTTTCACATCTTGAAGCTTGTACTTCTTCAACAACTCCTTGGTATACTTACATTGATGGACATAGATTCCATCTTTGTCTTGTCTCGATTTATAGACCAAGAAAGAAATTGAGCTCTCCCATCATGCTCATTTGGAACTCCTGTCTCATCAACTCAAAAACTCTCGACAAAGATTTTCATTAGTAGCTCCAAAAATAATGTGATCAACATAAATCTGAGCAATAAGGAAATCTTTCCCTTGGTTTTTATGAAAAGAGTTTAGTCAATCTTACCTCTTCGAAATCATTTTCAACCAAGAAATTGCTCGGTCTTTCATACCAAGCTCCGGGAGTTTGTTTAAAACCATATAAAGCTTTTTGCAATTTGAAAACATGATTTGGAAATTCTGAGTTTTCAAATCCAGGGGGTTGGTCAACATAGACTTCCTCTTGAATGAAACCATTCAGAAAAGCACATTTAACATCCATTTGATACAGTTTAATATTCATGCTAGATGTAAATGCCAATAAGAGTCTAATTGCTTTGATCCTAGCAACGAGTGCAAAAGTTTCCCCACAATCAATTTCTTTCTCTTGATTATAACCTTGAGCTACAAGTATAGCCTTATTTCGACAACCAACCCATCCTCATCCAGTTTTTTTAAAACCCATTTGGTTCCTATGACTGGGTGATCGGAAGGTCATTTGGTCGAGTCCGGACTTGGTTTCTTTGAAATTGATTAAGCTCTTCTTGCATGGCCACATTCAGGTTTATTTATGGCCTCTAGTGCATTTCGGGTTCTCGTTAATGATATGAATGCAGTGAATGCATATAGATTTTGCAAAGAAGAACGAGTTCTTACCCCACTGTTAATGTTAGATAGAATGTTCTCGAGTGGGTGGCTCGAAGCATATTTGAATACTCGCCTGTTCTCTCGGTTCACCAAATTTGTTAGTTGAATTGGCTGATCTTCGTAGTTTAAGCTTGTTGAGTCTCCTCATTTGCTTGTCCTTCAACATTCTAAGCCGGCTCTTGAGCTTGTTCGGTTTGAGTCACGAGTGTTCTCGTGTCTGCCTCATTCTCGAGTTGCTTTCTTCGACTTTTTCTAAGCTTAGCTTTAGTCGGATCATCTTCATCTTGAATGAGTTTCGGATCCGAGAATGTTGACTCACTTATTCTTCCATGATCTATCTCATCAAATACAATGTGCATACTTTCTTCCACTTTGTAAGTTCTTTTGTTAAAGACATGATAAGCTTTACTCGTGAGATGAGTAACCCGTAAATATACCTTCATCCGACCTAGCATTAAACTTAGTCGAGTGATCCTTACCGTTATTATGAACAAAGCGCTTATATCCAAAGGGTTTGAATTATGAGATGTTAGGCTTCTTTCCCTTGTAAAGCTCGTAGGGAGTTTTCTTCAACATGGGTCTAATGAGGCATCTCGTTGAGTGTGTAATTTGTCTGTGTTGACTTCCTCAGCCTGTAAATAGTAAGGTAGATCATTTTTAAGCATCATCGTCCGTCCTATTTCTTCAAGAGTTTGGTTCTTTCTCTCTACTACTCCGTTTTGTTGAGGAGTTCTAGGTGTTGAGAAGTTGTGAGAGATACCGTTCTTGTCACAGAGCTCTAAAAATTCCGAGTAGTCGAACTCCCTTCCATGGTCGGTTCGAATTCATCAAATATGAGTCTAAGACTCCACTTGAATTTTCCTACAGAGCTTGCTGAACTCTTTGAAAACTTCATTCTTATTCTTAAGAAAACAAACCCAGGTAAATCGTGAAAAATCATCAGCGAGTCACAAGTACATATGATTTACCTCCAAGGATTTTCATAGAGATTTCACCACATAAATCCATATGAAGCAATTCAAGCACTTTGGATGTGGAAACAGCTTTGAGAGGTTTGAAGGATGATCCGACTTGTTTCCCTTTTGTGCATGCTTCACAAATTTTATCTTTCTTAAATGCATAGTTAGGTAAACCCCTAAGTAAACCATGAGATGCAAGCTTTGTGATAGTGTGCATGCTAACATGACCTAGTCCACGATGTCATGTCCAAGAATCATCATACAATGATGCTTTTAAGCAAGATAAATTGTGACTTAGATCGAAAGAGGAATAGTATAGGTGTTATCTCACCTCTTACCTAAGAGCTTGGCCTCTTTGGTAGCTGCATCGAAATGTAGCAATTGGTATGAGTGAACCTTACCTCTTAGCCTTTGTCACACAACCGAGAGATGCTAGGCAGATTACACTTTAATCCCTTGACAAGATAAACTCGTATCGACCAAGTTGTCTCCTTGACCAATCTTGAAGGTTTGCTCTTGGAGAGTCTTAGTCACCCTAGAGGATGGGTGAATAGGGTGATGAGGAAATTTTAACAAACTTAGAAACTTTAAGCTTGAAAAGAATGAACAAGATAATCCGAGTCTAGATTGGACTCGGAAAAGTGTAAAGTCGGATATACGTGGAAACCCTCCTGGGCCGAGAAAACCACGGACAGTGCTAATCCAAGCACCAAGTCAAATCCAAGTATTTTGAATCCTCAAAATACAACGGATCGACTCAACCAGAATTGCTCCCTTAGATAATTCCTTACAGAGTTTTCCTAGACTCGAAGTTCCCTTATCCGATCTAGTACTTCCTAACCGAGGTAACCTTTACAGCTAGAGACAACTAAGCTGAGTTAACCCTTAACGCTCAGTCCCCGTAAAGTAAGAAGTGTATGTGACTAATTACAAGACTTTACAACTCAAAAAGTATTAAGTACGGACTTGGAGTTGTAAAAAGAAGATTAAATGAGTATTGCACTAAGAGATATAGTTTCAATGAATGTGTTCAACAATAATTCCAACAATCTTCTAGTCTTGTGAAGTGGCTTCTATTTATAGATGACCAAGCGGATTAGTTGTTGTGTCTCGGTTTCTAGACCGAAATCTTTCCTGGCCATGGTAACGGCTATTCCGAGTCACTCGGAAAATATCCGTTGGGATGTGAACGTTGTGCAACCGCTCCCGGCTCCTCAAGGTGCTCCAGTCAACCGGTGATGTCTTAAAAGTAAGGTGGAAACCACCGTTGAGCTTAGCTTTGAAGTTTCCAATTTCGGAAACGAGACAACCCTAATACAGACGTCCGAGGCTTGTTCGAAGTAGATAATCCTTGTTTGCTTGGTGATTGACGACTTCAAACCAGTTACTTTTGTAATTCAAAAATGAGATAGCCTCGGTTGGATAACCTTCAAAAGTAAACCACTTTGGTTCTCAAAGTATAAAATACTTTGGTCCAAGACTAGGCACGAGATAATAATTTAGTTAAGATAATTAAGTGTATAATTATGTTAGGCCTAGAAGAATGGAATTTTCTAAGTCTAATATTCATTGTACTCAAATTCCATCGAGTCGAGTCCTAAGAGAGATCAAGTTATAAGAGTGAAAACTTCGAGTATAAGGACTTGATTAGGCAAATAATTCTCAAACATACAAACTGACTTAGAAAGAGGAATTAACATTGTAATTCACTTTGCGTTGAAATATGCAGATCGAACTCGGATAAAAAGTGTTAGAGAGATTATTTGATCATGCGGTAGATCCGAGTGATGTCCGAGTGACTCGAAACATCAATGTAAGAAGATAAACAAGAATGTGTTTTCTAAGTCGGTTAGAAACGAATGAAAACTTATACACAAATTTCTACAACACTCATAATGACTTGTAATCAAAACTTAGGAGGAATGAGGTTTGTACCTGAGTCTTTATGTAATGCTCGGAATGATTTAGATTCGAGTCCGAGTCTTTAATCTCCCCTTTTGATGAAAGGCATTCTATACTCGGATAGAATCTTTGTTGGTGAAAACCATGAGTTTTCATTCTTACTCGAGTAGAACATATCAGAATAGGAAGTAGTGAGTGAAGTATTTTGTACTCGGAAAAAGCATTTCGTATACTATCACTACTTAGAAAATTTATGCGAATAACACATTTAGCAAAGAAAAATATAAACTGCTATATCGGAGAAAAACCTATGAACGAGATATATCGAGCAAAAAAAATGAGATTGAACTCGGAAAGAGTTAACTCAAAAAGAATTATGCTCTAAGAAAGAAAATTCATTCATATACACAAGAAAAGAAAAAAATACAAGAAAGAGGGTGAGAGAGCTCCCCTAAACATAACAACATCAATTTTTCTATTGTTCTCCCCTTGCCTTTAAGCAAAAAAAAAAAAAAAAAACAGGGAAGAACACATCAAGAAGATATAGTTGATGTTTGGACAAAAAAAAAGAAAAAGAAATTAAGACGGGGTTGCTGAGGTGGATGAGCGAGCAGATGCGCCGGCGCTGGTAGGCTTGGGATGACGTTGAAGACCGTGGCCGTGGCAAGCATCGGGATTTCTAGTAGGGGCTTAGTTCCGAGTGGCTAACCCAAAACAAAGTCATCCAGAGGCTTATCCTCCTAGAATACTACGGAGGGAGGTGCTTCTTCTGTTTTAACCGCTGTGGACTAACCAACATCCGCAGTGTCTTCTAACCCACTCGGACTGCCGTCCGAGCCGATCGACTCTAGTTCGGGGACTTCAGCACCTTATGCCTCCGGCCGAGCGGCTTCCTTTTTTCTTCTTCCTCATTCTCCTCTTCCTTCTCTTCCTCCTTCTCCTCGGACTAAGTCGCTTCAGCCTGCAGCTTCTTCTTCTTCTTCTTCCTCTCCAGAGGGGGACATGACGAGGCTCGAGGACTCCTCGGAACTATCTCGAGCTATTTGGGTCCCGAGCAGCCTTTGGTTCGCCTTTCGTGAAGGAGCTAAAGTTTCTCCTGTTGCTCGCTTAACTAGGCTCTTCATCTCGAGGAGCAGATCCTGGTGCTCCCGGATCTAAGACCGAACCGTCTTCTAGTTTATGACCATACTACGAAGGATGTTTTTGTAGGAGCAGAGACCGGCCCAAAATTCATCGTTCGGAGAAGAGATTTTATCTATCAAGATCGAAGACAGGGCAACCGAGGCCGTAGGAGGAGGTTCCGAGGTGGATCCACCCCTGGTGGAGGAGGGAGAGATAATGAGTCCGAGTCATAGCAGAGGGTGAAGGGGGCTTCGGCTTCGACTCATAGACCCGGACACCGGGCTTGATCTCTTGGTACCCGTATCCCGTAAGTTCCTTCCTGCCAACAACAATGGCAACCTCGGACACTCGCATTTGGGTCTAAGGGGAGGGGAACCTTAAACCGCTTGAAGACCACAGTTAAAAGGGCTCTAAAGGGGAGAGGAGAGGATTTCTTAGATTGAGCTGGCATAGTGGCCATTTACTCAATGATGGCTAGGAAGCGGTTTACATCGTAGCCCTCAAGGATATCAAACGAGCTTTGAGAATCTTAGAATTAGGATTCTCTTTGCTCGAGCGATGAGAGAAGAAAGTTCTCATCGAAGAAAACAAAGAAGTTTGGCCTCAGTCTTCATCTAACTCACTAAGAAATTCTTTTGTGACTTGGGGACTTCCTTGGCAATCTCATTGAAAGGGATGGGATTGTAGTTGAGAAAGAGAGAGGAGACTTTGAAAAGACGATAGAGGAGGGAAAGGTTGATGCGCACAATTGTGTCGCAAAGTCGTGAGGTGATGACTCCCTCAAAGCAAGATAGATTAGAATAGAACTCAACGAACGAGTTCCGGGTAAATAAACTCACCGAAGTCGAGAAAGTTGTAAACTCTAGTGGTTTTGATGTGAGCCAACCACGAAAACAATGTGGTCGGGAAGAACTTGTCATCCAACGTGAGGTGTTGGATGACGAAAAATTTTGAGGGGTTAGAGGTACCTTCTTGTGCTTGTTTGGTGCGAGGTTTCTTGGTCGCAGACCCTAGAAAATCTTGGGCTGAACCTCTTTTAGGCATGGCTGATGATTTTAGAGTGAGAGAGAGAGATAACTCGAAAGAGAGAGAGAAAAAAATGAGAGTGAGCACCGAGAACTTTGAGAGCGAGAGTAAGTAAGTAGAGAGTAAAGTAGCAAAATGAAGGTAAAGGGATGCTATTTATAGCAAAAAGGAATGTCCTTCAATATTCCTTCCGACTTAAACCTCCAACGATTGCCTCGGACAGGTGTGATGTTTCTGCTCTCCAATGGTTAGAATTCCAGGTGACTTAATATTCATGCTTGATGCAAATGCGAAGAGGATCCTAATTGCTTCGATTCTAGTAATCGGTGCAAAGGTTTCCCCACAATCAATCTCTTCTTCTTGATTGTAACCTTGAGCCACAAGTCTAGCTCTATTTCCGACTACCAAGCCATCCTCATCCAGACTTGTTCTTGAAAACCCATTTGGTTCCTATGACTGGGTGGTCGAAGGTCGTTTGGTCAAAGTCCGGACTTGGTTTCTCTCAAATTGATTAAGTTCCTCTTGCATGGCCTTTACCCATTCAGGTTTACTTAGGGCCTCTAGTGTATTTTTGGGTTCGGGTAATGATATGAATGAAGTGAATACAATAGACTTTGCAAAGAAGAGCGAGTTCTTACCCCACTATTAATGTCGGACAAAATGTTCTCGAGTAGGTGGCTCGAAGCATATTTGAATGCTCTACTCGTTCTCCGGTTCACCAGATTTGTAGGTTGTACTCGGCTGATCTTTAGAGGTCTTATTTGTCTAAGTTTGCTCATCCGCTTGACCTTCAGACATTTTGAGTTGGTTCAGTCTTAATCATGTTATTTTGAGTCGCCTCATTCCGAGTTGCTTTCTTCGACTCTTTCGAGCCGAGCTTCAACAAGATCATCTTCATCTCGACTGAGTTTTAGAACCGAGAACGTTGACTCACTTGGTTTACCCTGATAAATCTCATCAAACACAATGCGGATGCTTTCTTCCACTTTTTAGTTCTTTTATTAAAAACACGATATGCTTTACGAGTGAGATGAGTAGCCTAGAAAGATACCTTCATCTCGATCGAGTATCAAACTTGGTTAGGTGATCCTTACCATTATTATGAACAAAACACTTACATCTAAAGGGTTTGAAGTATGCTATGTTGGGCTTCTTTCCCTTGTAGAGCTCATATGGTGTTTTCTTCAAGATGGGTCCGATGAGGCATCTGTTCGAGTGTATAGTTTGCTGCGTTGATTGCCTCAGCCTGGAAATAGTAAGGTAGATCGTGGTCAATCATCATCCTTCCTATTTCTTCAAGAGTTCGGTTCTTTCTGTCCACTACCCCATTCTCGTTGAAGGGTTCGGGTGCTGAGAAGTTGTGAGAGGTACCATTCTTATCGCGGAACTCCGGAAATTCCGAGTAATCGAACTCCCTTCCATGGTTAGTTCGAATTCTTCCGATATGAGTCCGAGACTCTACTTGAATTTTTCCAGCAGAGCTTGCTGAACTCTTTGAAAGCTTCATTTTTGTTCTTAAGAAAACAAACCCGGGTAAATCGTGAGTAGTCATCAACAATCACAAGTACATATGATTTACCTCTCGAGACTCTTTACGGAGATTTCACCACATAAATCCATATGCAGTATTTCAAGCACTTTGGATGTGGAAACAGCTTTGAGAGGTTTGAAGGATGATCTCGACTGTTTCCCTTTTGTGCATGCTTCACGATTTTATCTTTCTTAAATGCATAGTTAGGCAAACCCCTAACTAAACCATGAGAAAGATAAATTCCGACTTGGATCGAAAGAGGAATAGTGTAGGTATTACCCGATCTCTTACATGAGAGCTTAATCTCTTTTGTGGTTGCATTAGAAATATAGCAATTGGTTTGAGTGAATCTTACCTCTTGACCCTTATCACATAGTTGACGGATGCTTGAGTAGATTTTACTTTGATCCCTTAAGAAGATAAACTGGGCTGACCAAGTTGTCTCCTTTCCGAATCTTATATATTCCAACTATCCTACTTTTACTGTCATCTCCATAAGTGACTTTGCCTCCTTTATAATCTTCCAACTCAAAAAAGAGTCTTGAATCTCCCAACATGTGGCGTGAGCATTCACTGCCTAAGTACCAGTGACCTTTTGTTCTTTTCGAGTTACCCGCAAGTCGAAACACACTAGCCCTTCTCACTTCCTCTAACGAACCCAAGAACGCCTTTTACCGTGGTCCTTTTCCGAGGAAGAAGACTCTTGGAACTCAGATTTGAATGACTTTGGGTTTGGTATGATTCTAAGTCTTCCTTTTAGAAAACCGAGTCCGTGTCTCTTTCTTTTGAAAATCTTTTCTTTTGTAAATGGGTGGAGATGGTTTTCTCCTCGTAAACTAATCTAGGCTCGGTTCTACTTTCATTTTTATGAATAGGACCACACTCAGCCCTCCTGAACTTCACAATTCTAGAATCCTTTTTGAAAAGATTTGAGTAGGAATTAGATTCTTCCTCTTCGTTAAAACCAAGTTCTTCTTTCCTAAAGGAGACACATTGAGAGCCTAAAAACATATCAAGGTTTTTCGACCTTAAGTGCATTTCAAAACAAGCTCTTGAGACTCATTGATCTTTCTTTTTAGATGCTCATTTTCTCTTTCGAGTGGCTCGGACTCAGTCTCATTAGCTTGAGTACTAGTCTTGAGTTCTTTCAGAGTTAGTCTAAGTTTTTCTAATTCATTTTTCAAACCATTGCTCTCGAAGTAAGAAATTCAAGTTGTTCTTTGAAATGAGAAGAAGCGAGATTGGACTTCTCTTCCAAAGTATAAATATATTTAGCTAAATTAACTTTGGAGAACTTGAGAAAGTATTCAATTACCTCCCGAGGACTTGTCTCCTTAGTGTCCGAGTTGTCGAGTCCGATCGAGATTCGACTTCGAGTCCGTTAGTGCCATCGGACACTTTAAGTCATAAGAATCTTCATCTTCTTCGATGAGTCTTCATCACTCCATGTGGCCATCATAGCCTTCTTCTTTTTCTGCCCCTCTTTCTCCTTGGACAGTCTTTGATTATGTGATCTTTGCTTCCACATTCAAAGCAACCAGAGTTCTTAGTTAAAGATAACTTTGAAGGGGAGGAGTATTTATCTTTTTGTCGTTCTTATCATTCTTGTAGAAGTCTTCCTTTGGCCTCTTCTCCCATTTCATGTGCTTCATCATTCTTTTGAAGCCTCGAGTAATGAGTGTCATAGGGTCTTCTTCTCGATCCGAGGAACTCGGACTTTCCCTTCTGTTTTCTAAGGCTTTCAACGCAACGTTCTTTTTGGTGCTAACCTCGGCATCCTCTTCTTCTAAGTGAATTTCATGAGTAAGCAGCTTCCCAATCAGTTTGTCCGGCTTTAGTTGAGACAGGTTCTGAGCTTCCTCGATGGTTGTCACCTTGGGACCCCATCTTCTCTTTAATAGACATTTCTTCATGGGAAATCTTTCTACCCAGAGATTTGAGATTGTTTGTAATCTCGATGAAGCGTATAAACATCTTAGTCATGTTTTGTTCTGCTCCATCTTGAACAGCTCATATATGTGAAGATATTGACTTATCTTCGCCTGTTTTACTTAGCTTGTTCCTTCATATGTGTTGACAAGAGTGTCCCACACATCTTTAGTTGTGTCACACGCCGACGCTCTTTTGTACTCTTCTAAGCCGATAGCACACATCGAATGTTCATTGCTTTGAAGTTCTTTCGAACTTTTCGACTCCTTATTGGTGTACTCGCACTTCTCTTTAGGCACAGATCTTGTACCTTCTATCTTCTTTGGAATGTAATTGCCTTCTTGGATGATGTTCCAAACATCTTCCTCGTTGTCCAAGTAGAAAGAATTCCATTAGCTTCTTCCAAGTGCACGAAGTTTGATCCTTTGAACTTTGGTGGTCTAGTGGAAGATCTTCCTTCATAACCTGTCCGATGTTCGGAGCCCTCCGATCTTTAGACTTTTGGATTGTTTGATCCTTTTTGAAAGGGTAGGCTCTAATACCAATTGAAGGTTTGCTCTTGCAGAGTCTTAGTCACCCTAGAGCGGGGTGAATAGGGTGATGAGGAAAATTTAACAAACTTAGAAACTTTAAGCTTGAAAAGAATGAACAAGATAATATGAGTCTAGATTGGACTCGGAAAAGTGTAAAGTCGGAGATACGTGGAAACCCTCCCGAGCCGGAAAACCACGGACAGTGCTAATCCAAGTACTAAGTCAAATCCACTATTTTGAATTCTCAAAATACAACGGATCGACTCAACCGCAATTGCTCCCTTAGACAATTCCTTATAGAGTTTTCATAGACTTAGAAGTTCCCTTATCCGATTTAGTACTTCCTAACCGAGGTAACCTTTATAGCTAGGGACAACTAAGCTGAGTTAACCCTTAAAGCTTAGTCAAGGGACCTTACTCGAAAGTAAGAAGTGTATGTGACTAATTACAAGACTGTACAACTCAGAAAAGTATTAAGTACGGACTTGGAGTTGTAAAAGAAGATTGAATGAGTATTGCACTAAGAGATATAGTTTCAAAGAATGTGTTCAAGCAATAATTCTAGCAATCTTCTAGTCTTGTGAAGTGGCTTCTATATATAAATGACCAAGCAGATTAGCTGTTGTGTCCGGTTTCTAGACCGAAGTCTTTCCTGGCCGTTGTAATCGGCTATTCTAAGTCGCTCGGAAAATATCCGTTGGGATGTAAACGTTGTGCAATGACTCTTGGCTCCTAAAGGTGCTCCAGTCAACTGGTGATGTCTCGAAAAGTAAGGTAGAAACCACCGTTGAGCTTAGCTTTGAAGTTTTCCAATTTCGGAAACCGACAACCCTTACACAGACGTCTAAGCCTTGTTCGAAGTAGATAAGCCTTGTCTGCTGGTGATTAACAGCTTGAAGCCGGTTACTTTTGTAATTCAAAAATGAGATAGCATTGTTTTGATAACTTACAAAAGTAAACCACTTTGGTTCTCAAAGTATAAAATAATTAGGTCCAAGATTAGGCAAAGATAATAATTTAATTAGGACAACTAAGTGCATAATTATCTTAAGCCTAGAAGAATAGAATTTTCTAAGTCTAATATTCATTATAATCAAATTCCATCGAGTCAGTCCTAAGAGAGATCAAATTATAGGAGTGAAGACATCGAGTATAAGGACTTCATCAAGACAAATAATTCTTAAACATACAAACCGACTTAGAAAGAGGAATAAACACTATAATTCATTTTGCATTGAAATATGCAATCGTAACTCGGATAAAAAGTGTTAGAGAGATTATTTGATCATGCGATAGATCCGAGTCATGTCTAAGTGACTCGAAACATCAATGTAAGAAGATAGGCAAGAATGTGTTTTCTTAGTCGATCGAAACGGATGAAAACTTATACAAGAGTTTCTATAATACTCGAATGACTTGTAATCAAAACTTAGGAGGGATGAGGTTTGTACCTGAGTCTTTATGTAGTACTCGTAATGATTTAGATTCGAGTCCGAGTCGTCAAATCATGTCAATCCCAACTATCTTGCCCTTACTATCATCTCTCGAAAGTAAGTTTGCAACCTTTAAAATCTTCTAACTCGGAAAAGAGTCTTGAATCTCCCGACATGTGGCGTAAGCATCCACTATCTAAGTACCAATGACCTTTCGTCCTTTTCTCGAGTTACTGCAAATCGAAATACACTAACTTGTCTCACTTTCTCTAACGAACCCACTAACTCCCTTTACCGTGGTCCTTTTCGAGGAAGAAAACTCTTAGGAACCCAGATTTGAATGACTTTGGGTTTGGTCCGATTCTCGAGTCTTCATTCTAGAAAACCGAGTCTATGTCTCTTTCTTTTCAAACTCTTTTCTTTTGTAAGCAAGTTTAGAAGGTTTTCTTCAGTAACTGGTCCGGGCTCAGTCCCTCTTTCATTCTTATGACTAGGACCATGCTCAACCTTCCTAAACTTCACAGTTCTGGAATCCTTTTTGAAAATATTAGAGTAAGAATTAGATTCCCCTCTTCATTAAAACCAAGTCCTTCTTTCCGAAAGAGACACACCGAGAGCCTAAAAGCATATTAAGGTTTTTTTACCTTGAGTAAATTTCAAAACAAGCTCTTGAGACTCATTAAGCTTTCTTTTCGGATGCTCATTTTCTCTTCGAGTGACTCGGACTCGGCCTCATTAGCTTGAGTACTAGTCTTAAGTTCTTTCAGAGTTAGTCTCAGCTTTTCCAATTCATTTTTCAAGCAATTGCTCTCGGATGTAAAAGACTCAAGTTGTTCTTTGAACCGAGAAGAAAAAAATTGGACTTCTCTTCCAAAGTGTAAATATATCTAGCAAAATCAGCTTTGGAGAACTTGAGGAAGCATTCAATTACCTCTTGAGGACTTGTCTCCTCGGTGCTCGAGTTGTCAACATCTCGACTCGGATTCAGCCTGAGTCCGTTAGTGTCATTAGACACTTTGAGTCATCGAATCATCTTTTTCTTCAAATGAGTCGTCATTGCTCCATGTGGCCATCATAGCCTTCTTCTTCTTTTTGTCCTTCTTTCTCTTTAGAAAGTCCTTGAATATGTGATCTTTGTCGCCACATTCAAAACGACCTGAGTTCTTAGTTAAAGATAACTTTAAAAGGGAAGAATATTTACCTTTTCTCTCCTTTTTATCTTTCTTGTAGAACTCTTCCTTTGGCCTCTTTTCCCACTTCTTATGTTTCATCATTCTTTTGAAGCCTCGGGCAATGAGTGCCATCGAATCCTCTTCTCGCTCCGAGGAACTCGGACTATCCTCTCTACTTTCCGAGGCCTTTAGCGCAATGTTCTTTTTGGTGCCGACCTTGATATCCTCTTCTTCTACGTGAATCTCATGGGTTAGTAGCTTCCCAATCAGCTTGTCCGGCTTTAGTTGAGAGAGGTTCTGAGCTTCCTCAATGGCTGTCACCTTGGGACCCCATCTCCTTTTGGTAGACTTCTCACAATTTTTTTGCACATTTCTTCGTTAAAAATTTTTCTACCCGAGAGATTTGAGATTCTTTGTAATCTCAAGTGAAGTGAATAAACATTTGAGTGATGTTTTCTTCTAGCTCCATCTTGAATAGCTCATATTTATGAAGATAATGGCTTATCTTCGCCTGTTTCACTTGGCTTGTTCCTTTGTATGTATTGACAAGAGTGTCCCACACATCTTTGGCCGTGTCACATGCCGACACTTTGTTGTACTCTTCCGAGCTGATAGCACACATCGAATGTTCATTACTTTGAAGTTCTTTCTGAACTTCTCTAGTTCTTCGTTGGTGTACTCGACTTTTCTTTAGGCATAGATCTTGTTCCTTCCATTTTCATTGGGATGTAGTTTCCTTCTAGGATGATGTTCTAGACATCTTCATCGTATTCCAACAGAAAGCATTCCATCGGTTTCTTCCAATGCACGAAGTTTGACCCTTTAAACTTTGGTGGTCCGGTGGACGACCTTCCTTCATTGAACTCTCCAGAGTGTTATGAGCCATCCGATCTTTAAACATTTGGATTGTTTGAACCTTCTTGAAAGGCTAGGCTCGATACCAATTGAAGATTTGCTCGTTGGAGAGTCTAAGTCATCCTGAAGGGGGTAAATAGGGTGATAAGGAAATTTAAACAAACTTAGACAGCTTCTACTAAGAAAGAAATCGATTGCTTGAGTCCGAGTCTAGATTGGACTCGAAATACGGACACTCGTAAATACGTGGAAACCCTCATAGGTCAGAAAACCACAGTCAGTGCTAATCCAAGCACTAAGTCAAATCCAAGTATTTTGAATCCTCGAAATACAAAGGATCGACTCTACCGAATTGCTCCCTTAAACAATTCCTTACAATGTTTTCCTAAACTCGAAGTTCCCTTATTTGATCTTGTACTTCCCGACTAAGATAACCTTTACTATCAGGGACAACCGAGCTGAGTTAATCCTTACAGCTCAGCCAAGGGACCTTACTCGTAAAGTAAGAGAAGTATGTAACTGATTACAAGACTTTACAACTCTAAAAATATTAAGTACAGAGTTGGAGTTATAAGTAGAAGATTGAATGAGTAATGCAATATGAGAATTAGGCAAGTGTGTTGATCAATGGTTTTAGCAATCTTCTAGTCTTCTGAAGTGGTTTCTATGTATAGATGACCAAGCAGAGTAGCCCTTGAGTCTTATTTCTGGATCGAAGTCTTTACTAGCCGTTGAAAGGGCTTTTCCGAGTCACTCGTAAAAGATCCGTTGGAGTGTGAACGTTGGGTAACGGCTATTTGCTCCAAAAGGTATTCCTATCAATCGGTGTTGTTCGAAAAGTAAGGTGGAAACCACCATTGAGCCTAGTGTTGGAGTTTTTCAATTTTGGAAACAAAGCAGCCACGACACGGTGTCTAAGTCCTGTTCGGAATTGGCTAAAACTCGTTTGCTTATGTTTAACAACTAGAAGTCGGTTGCTTTTGAGATTTAAAAAGATAGATTAGCTTTGTTTGAATAACCTACAAAAGCAAACCACATTGGTTCTCAAAAGTATAAAATACTTTGGTCCAAGGTTAGGCAAAGATATTAATTAAATTTGAGTAATTAAGAGCGTAATTATCTTGGGCCTAGAGAAGTGGAATATTATGAGTCTAATATCAAGTAGGTTCAAACTCAGCTCAGAATAACTCCTAGAAAGATCAAGTTAAAGAATAATCGACGGACAAAGTGAACTTGATCTATCAAATAATCATCTAAGAAATAAACTGAATTAGAAGACTCGAATTAACACTCGTAATTGAGTTTACTTTAGCAAGCACAGTCAAGTACTCGAAAAAGTGCATTAAGAGAATTATTTGTTCATGCAATGGCTCTAAGTAGATTCTCGGAAGATCGGGATACTTTAGTGGAGAAGATATAAAACAAGGTGTTATCCGAGTCACTCGTAACAATGATGAAAACTTAGATATGAGTTTTTATGTAACTCAAAATGATTTGCAATTAAAACTTAAGATAGATAGAAGTTTATACCTAAGTCTTTCATAAAATATTTAGAGTTAAGATCCGAGTCTTCATCCTCATTGCATCTTCTCAAAGCCCGCCATGTATCCAAAAACCATAAGAGAGAGAGTAAAGAAAGACAACGAGTACTAGAATAAATAGGTCAAAACCAAAGCATTTACCACTAAACCAAATACTATGCAATGCCCAACCAACCAACAACATCTCAGCTATGAGAAAAGAAAATAAAGGATGATTATTCTCGGATAAAATAATTATCTCATCATTGACTTTCGGAATACCGGACGACAAAGTAGTAATTGGCTTCCAACCCATAAAGGGGTAACACACAAAAATTCCATGCTATGACTGGGGACCAAACTGAAGTTCCACCTACAATGAAGCTGGCGGGATTCTCGACCAACAAAAAGAAATATATCATAATAGAAGCAACAAATAACGAGGAACCGGCATCCTAAAAAACCAGGACAACCATGGGGGTCACAGGATATCCACTCCATCATCTAGGAACAACCCGGAAAATAAAGGTATGCACCCGGTTCAGCATACGTAAGGAGCACTCAAATTCAAAGAATTTGCACCACACGCCCCAACCCCACAAAGCATGCCACATATCCTCCAAACAACCAAACAATTCTCAAGGAGCATAAATCTCCGTAAATCCCAAAAAGAGAAACCATTAAAATTATCACAAAGGGGACATTCCAAAGTCTAAGAGCAATAAGTAACTTCCAAATAAAAATACATCCTAGTCCACTCCAAAAAAGTCTTGAAAAGCAAGTAAGAACCATCATAAATACACTAAATAGTTGCATAGAAATGGGAAAGCACCATATCGAAAGCAAATTCTTTCCAGTGGAAATATACAAAAACCCAAGCAAAAAGGCAGGGTGTATTCCACCAAAAATGAGAAAGGCAGAGAATTAAAGAGTCCCCGGAGATCAACAAAAACCCAAGCCCCAATTGAGTATTCATCCGCAGATTTAAAAAGAAACAAAAAAACCATCTTATCCGTGAAGTAATTAGCAATCCAAGTCCCCAAAAAACCAACAAAAACACCAAAACCAAGTATGTCCTCAAAAGGAAGAAAAAACGAGAGAGAGGAACAGGAAAACAATAGAGCCATGCCAGTAGCCTAAAAGGACAACCACAAGCTAAAAAGCTATAAATTAAGAGCAAAATAAGAACAACAAAAACAAGAGAGAAGAATTGGAAAAAAGAAAAAAAGAATCAAGCCATCGGCCCAGGAAGTGAACCAAAACCCACAAACCCGGAAACAAAAGAAAAAAGTAACCAACAAAAAGAAGGATCAACACCACAAACCAACCATCGAACCAAGTAAAGTACATAAGATAAAACAGAATTGTACATAAACAACTAGGTTTCTAATATAGAATCCATAGAAGACCCCAAAACTAACCGCAAAACCTAAACAACAAATACAATAGGGAAGCATACAAGGAAGGAAGGGTGAAAAACCCAAAAAGAAAACCCAAAAAGAGGGAATCAACCTAAAACCCACAAACTACCTACCAGCCCACTTACAATCCAAAAAAATATAAGAAGACTTAATCATCCGGATCTTAGGAGATAGGGATGAAAACTCATCCACATCATCAACAATCTTGCGTTTTTAGAAGAATTCGAAGATGCTAAAACAACATCGGAATCATCTAGGTCAAAAAACTCATTTTCAAGATCATCCCCTTCCACTTCATCTAAATGAACCATTTCCATCACCGAGTCCTCTGCGTAAATCGGAGAATTGGTATCATCCACCTATTATCACCGACTCGGAAAGTTAAGCATAGATTTTGGGCTAACAGGGTCGGGATAACGAAGAGATCAAGATGTTAAGCATCGGGCATCACCTCAAAGCGGTTCATTAGCTAGTTCATGCACGAGCTCCTCAGTATGCACAAGAGAGGCATAAGCGAGGCATAGAAGGAGGGGGAGAAGGCCGAGCACTAGTAACCACGAGTAGAATTAACGATCACAGGTACAACAACATCATTAGCGTCGGAAAACACATGAGGAGAACAAGTCCTTTGATTAGCAAGATTATGAGAGGAAAAGTCAGCAGATTGCAAGAAGCCGCCAATCTTCTTAGGTGAGAACAAGTATTTTTATCAATCAACAAAAAACCATCACTTCCAAACTCTTCAACCATAACCTCAATCTTAGAGTCCATAGGGAATTAGGACAAGCGTCCAACACATGAAACTCACAGCCATAAAGAGCACAAACTTCATACAAGCCTTCACAAGAAAGAGGAAGCATGATAGCAAGAAAAGAGTTACCAATAGAGATTGAACCACGAAGAGGAAGAGTAATATTAATGTTAACATAGACCGGAGCAAACTTCCCTTTTGTCGAATGAGGGTATGTTGGTCCAACCCAACCATTTTCCCCACAGGCCTCGGGAGGGGAGTCAATGCATCCAAATTCCAAAATTCTAGTGAGAGCCTTGGAATACGAATCCATTTATCAACTCTTGTAAAGGAAGTAGCATAAGGATCAAAGAAGGGAACCCGACTTCTCAACATAAGATTCAGCCCCTAAAAAACCAAGGACGGTTGATCCGGACATGATTTTTATCATCAGTATTAGCAAATTGAAATAGGATCCAACTATTTCCTAAATCCACATACTCAACACTCGCCCTTAACATACTTCCAATCAACCTTGGTCTTACCCTTAATCATAGCCAACAGGAGAGACTCACCCCACGACTTACCCAACAAACACAAAGCCTTAAGTTGGTCCACACTAGTGACTTAAGATGAGGCCGAGAATAAAACCTCATCGCATGAAGGTACGGAAGAACAACTTCTACTCGATCCTAGTAATTATCTCCAATTTCTCGGAGACGAATACCATATTCCAATTCAACCGAGGTAGCTTAAACATCATGTCAAACCTACATAATGTACCTAACCTTGTCGATGAAAGAAGGTAAGAGGGTCGGAGAAGAGTTGCCCGAATGTAAATGTGGGCATTCAGCCAACAGTCCGAACTTGGAGGTCGGGAAACATGACTAGAAGAGGGATTCCGGTGTGAATCGAGTAAATGGCCATTGGAATCATCAAAAAGAGCAAAAGGAGAATCAAACATTCATAAATTTAGGAAAGAAGGGAGAGCGAAGGACAAGGTGAGCAGAATCCTTAACATGGCTTAAATAGGCGCCTATGTACCGAGGGCATGAAGAAGGGGAAAGATAATCGGACGCAAATCTAACCAAACAAGCACAAGTGCACAACCATACAATAAATAGTAACAAAACCCAAACCAAAGTTCCAGCCACAACACTCACACGGAGAGAAACCAAAGAAATCCTCCCCCTTCTCTTCCCTTACAAGGATCGAGAACTCACCCCAAAGAAACCCACCTAACCCAATCACAACAAGAGAGAAAAGAAAAATTACCCGAAAATCTCGGAAAGCCAACCTTAACCCAAAGAAGAGTCTAGAATCAAACTTAAACTCACCAATATGAGCACAAACAATGACATTAGGGATATGATCTGCAGAAATCCCGACTCGATTCTCCTCGAATAGAGAAAATCCTAACCGGTCATGCCATGAATAGTGATTTCTTCGAATAAACAAGTAGCACTTGACATCATTATTGAAGCTAAACCTCAATTTCTCAAAGAGTTGAGAAGACCCATCAAACGTAATCACAAATGTATTAGACACACAAACATCTCACGGATCCTCATGATTAGAGCAGATCCGAAAAAAATAATCACAAGAGGAGACTCGAAGAACAAGAAGAGACACTGGAGAGATAGGTCGAAGGGAGTGAGAGAGAACGACAACGATTAGATATGCAAAATGGATCTGGAGGCTTCTTAGATTTAGGTTTCCAACACATCGGACCTTCTCTCTCTAGAGTTTCATTCTCTCTATAGAGAGTTCCAACAAATTATGAGCTTATTGAAAAGTTGTTTTAATGAAAAGGACCTTGTGAATTATTTATTTTTGGAACCATCCAATTATGGTGTATGAATTTTTAGAATCTATAATTAAAAAATGAATTTTCGAGTTCATTAAACTATTGATATATGAACAAATGGAAGAACATGACCGAAATGCCCTTTTATGCAATGTGTGCATTATATTACAAAAATGAAAGTTTATTTAATAAATTTGTAAATAAATTTGTTTAGTAACAAATTTTTAAAACTACTACTATTTTATGATTATTATTTTTTTCATGGCTTTTTTTAAATAAGAACAACATTGTTTGACATAAAACATATTATCTAAAGTTTTTTAAAAATATCAACATCTTGCTAATTTTCTTGTTCTTCCTCTTCAAAAAAATTTTCACACCGGATGATAATTCTCATGAGGGACTAATGATATAAGAAATAAACAAACTAAGAAGTTAAAAATAAAGATTCTCAAGTTCTATAAGATTCTCATAAATTAACTTGTCCCCCTCCCTTAAAAAATCCCTCGTTATATTTCCATGCACATCAATAAAGTGTATGTTTGAATAATTTTCTTTTATCAAAAGAGGGGGTTAGTTATTTTAGATTTGAATCGACAAAAGCAAACATATCGTTCAATGCCCGGGAAACGATGAGTTCAAGGATATCTACAAACCACACCCTATTTTGAAATCTATAAGTCATGTGCAACTTTGTTCCTCTCTCTTAATATGATACCAAGCAATAAAATCAAAAGAACTAGCAAGAGATAAAATTTCTCTAATTTAAAGTCCCGCCACATTGTCCTAAACATGTTTCTTCTTGAGTTTCTCAATGAGAGCAAGGTAGTCACCTTCAATCACCAAGCTTTTGATTCCAACCTCCTTAGCACCCTTCGGTCTATGAAGACACGCACGAGCATCTTCAACTTCGGGACCATCGAACCACTCCACTTACTTTGTGCCCGCCTATACAATATCTTGGTCATGGTTTTGAATCACTACTTCCCAACCCCTGTAGTCATCCCTAATCTTGCCTTCATCGAAATTGAGTTTGAATTTCCCAGCTATAGGCGACTCGCTATAGACTCTCACAATAGGGGGCATTGTTATTCGATTTCGTTCGATATTGGGCTTCTCTATAACTTCTAACAAATGAGGTGGCCTTCTCCAAGACAAATAAGTTCCTATCCGGCTTACCAAAAAGAAAACGATATCTCGCATTCCATACCTCCCACAAGATGGCAACGAAATTTCCTAACTCCTCCTACGTTATACCACCTGCCGCCAATTTGATGTAATCCCTAAGGGACCTAAATTCCCACCCCAAAACTTGTGATCAATGGGGCTGCTCCCCCATATCTTCTCGGCAAAGGGGCATTCCAACGGAATATGAAGGTTTGTTTCTTCAAAACTACCACAAATAGGGCAAGATATATCAACATGAGGAATTCGATGACCAATATTATAGTGACAAGTGGGAAGGATATTGTGGCACATCCTCCGAGCAAATAATCGAATTCTTGGTGGCACAAATAATTCCCAAATAGTTTTCCATACCTTTCTATCCACAGTTGAGGAAGATCCTCCCAAGTTACGTCTCAAATCTAAGCACATGTGATAGGTCGACTTCACAAAGAAAGCCTCGTCCAAGGTGAAGTGCCACAATAGCTTGTCATTTGGCCATGCATCACATAATGGTAACCCCAACACAACTTCAAGCATCACACGAAAAGAGTGTGTCTCGGATACTCTCTTCTCTCCAACAAAAATTAGTAAAATCAATTAAATCACTCACCTTAGAAATGGTGGCGTGCTGCAACCAAGATGAGATAAGCTTGAAAGAGTGTAGACGTGGAACCCATCTATCCTCCGAAATGTCCACCAAGTGACCATTGCCGATTAAGCACCATGATCCTTACAAGACAATGGTCCGCGCCCCCATAAGCTACGCCAAGTGAAGCTTGGCCGAGTACCTAACTCAGCTTGAAGGATATCTATATGCGAATGGTATTTAGCTTTGATCCGTCAGGCCACCATACACGTGGGATTATGGAACATCAGCCGGATGTTCTTAGCTAATAAAGCATCATTAAAAGCCTCAAAATCTTGAAAACCTAGCCACCCATCTTCCTTCAAATGACATAATTTCTCACCATTAATCTAGTGGATTTTCCTCCCCCAATCTTATGACCCGACCACGAGTTATCTTGAATTGAATAGATTGGAAAAAATCCTTGGGAACTTATAAACACTCATAGCAAATGTCGGCATAGCTTGGGCTATGACCTTTATTAGCACCTCCTGTCCCGCCCAAGAAACTAGCTTCTCCATCCAACCACCCATCCTTATCTTGATATGGTCAAGTAAGAACAAGAATGGCTTCTTTCGAGATCTACCCACAAACATTAATAGGCCCAAATATTTGTCCTTTCGGAAAACCTCACGAATATCCAATGTGAGGGCGATATAACTATGGTGTTAAGGGCGAATGCCTTTGCTAAAGGACACGGTAGTTTTAGCAAAGTTAACCATTTACCCGGAGGCACTTTCGTAATTGTGGAGCACATCTTTCACATCTAAGGCCCGAGCTTCACTAGCACCGCATAAAATATGGGTATTTTCTACAAAGAGGAGGTGAGAAATCGTTAATGTGACTATACAAAGATTTATTCCTTGAATGACACTATCTTCCTCAGCCCTTCTAAGTAAACCCGAGAGACCTTCCAAGGCGAACAGAAACACATAAGGCGACAGTGGGTCACCCCGACGTAAACCCCGGCTAGGAATAACATGCCCGTGGGGATCCCATTTATCAAGAAAGAGAAAGACGTCGTGTGCACACACTTCATCACCAACACAATCCACTCTCTTTGGAACTCCAATTTAAGCATGACATTTTCCAAATAATTCCATTCAACACGATCATAGGCTTTCGCCATATCTAGTTTAATAGCCATTTTTCCGCCCACTCTCCGATCAATATGCATGTCATGGTACATCTCATGAGCAACAAGAATATTGTCCGTCATGAGTATCCCTAAAGTAAATGCGCTTTGCGAATCGGAGATGATATTATGTAGCGGACCTTTGAGGTGGTTGGTTATTACCTTCATAAAAAGCTTGTAGGCAACGTTGCAAAGGCTTATGGGACGATAATCCCGTATAGATGTCAGGTTGGGCTTTTTGGGGATTAACACCACGTTTATGTGATTTAATCTGGATAGAATGTCATGAACATTAAGAATAGCAATTATACTCGCCTTCGAAACATCCTATCCGATTAACCCCCAAAATTTCGAAAGAAAAATAAATTCAACCCATCCGGCCCGGGGGCTTTGTAAGGATCCATTTGTTTCAAAGCTTGCTCTACTTCTACGATCGAATAAGGTGCACACACGATGTCATTCATCTCATCCGTAACCCGAGGTAGTGTACAATCCAGGACTTGGCCCATATCACTAGGGCTTTTAGTAAAAAGAGTAAAGAAAAATATTGGACAACTATGTTTTCTACCTCTTTTGGGTCATCACATCTAACACCTTCCTCATTCAACAAACTGTCAATTCGGTTTCGGGAATGCCTCATAGTAGCTTTAGAGTGAAACCACCTCGTGTTAACATCACCGAACTTCAAGTAATCTAAACGAGCCCTTTGCCACTATAGAATCTCCTTTTGTGTCTCCAGATCCCGGATATCCACCATCAAATTTCGCCTAGCGATCAAGGTTTTTTCCAACTTAAGCTTGTGTTCGAGCTTAGAGATTTCATCACCTACACACCCAAAAGTATTTATGTTCCAATCAGACACTCCTTCGACGCAAGTAGTAAATTTACTCATCAAGTTTTCCACCTCATCTACATTTTCGACCTTTGCCGAAGCCTCGCTCCACAATACCTTGATAGGAATCGTCGGTAGCCCACATGCTTTCAAATCGAAAAAGCCTTTACCGGTCAGAATGGATAGCTCAATTGGGTCTACAGCATAATTTGATGGGGATATGGTCCGAAAAATCGTTGTCAATATAGGTAACAATTGCATTCGAAATAATAAAGACCACTTGATAGAAGCACAAAAGCAATCCAATCGTTCTTCAACCACTTTATATCCTAGTTGATTATTACACCGGTGAAAAGATACCCAATGTATCCTAGATCAAATAGTTCACTATCAAGGAAAGCATTCTGGAATTGGTAAATGAGATACTCGGGACTTTTAGGGCCCTTCTTTCTTCTCCTCATGATAAAAAATCTCATTTAAATCCCCTCCAACGAGCCAAGGTAGGTCCGAATAACATTTCGGATCAAATATCATGTGCCTAGTTTAAAGCTTCTCGGTCTCCTCGGACCACCCATGCACCCCGGTAAAATGCCAAAGTCGATCACCACCACTAAGTTTAACAATAACATCAATATGGTGTAGCGATTGAGAAAGAAGTGAGAGGTCCACCTCCTTGTTCCAAAGGATCGCCAAACCACTCGACTTCCCTCTAGCATCTACAAAAGACATTGTAACTCTCCTAATTGGTGCACTACACCTTCCATTTCTATTTTCCATTTTTCGATCTCCGATAAGGAGACCAAACTAGGTAATAACCATCGAAGAAGGGCTCAAAGGTCGACACTCGCCTAGGACTCGCCTAATCCCCGATAGTGATACAAAGGAGACTCATCGCCTTTGGCGAGGTTATGACGTAACCACCGCCTAATTAGAAAGTGTGCTTAAAATGTGACCTATCTCTTCAATAACCCTTACTTCTCACAACCCCCTCTATCCTCCTTCCTTCCTAGTTTTCGCTTAAAAACATCATTACCTATCGCCACGGCTTTTGCATTGTCAATTACCATGTCACTAGAGCCTTGTCCATGGTCGTAGGTCATGTCGCCTAATCCCCGATAGTGATACAAAGGAGACTCATCGCCTTTGGCGGGGTTGTGACGTAACCACCGCCTAATTAGAAAGTGTGCTTAAAATGTGACCTATCTCTTTAATAACCCTTACTTCTCACAACCCCCTCCATCCTCCTTCCTTCCTAGTTTTCGCTTAAAAACATCATTACCTATCGCCACGACTTTTGCATTGTCAATTACCATGTCACTAGAGCCTTGTCCATGGTCGTAGGTCATGTCCCCCATCCATTTGATCACCGCAGAAAAATGAAGACCCCTCAAAGTGCGGTCGTTGTTATGCCTTAGAGACTTCATGGGAGACATACGCACTACTACAAAACCGTAAAATAGCAACGGAAACCATTCCGTCACCACTTGGCGATGGAATCGGCGACGGACACCGACAAAAAATGACACCTGTTTCGGACAACGACGGAATTAGCGACGGAACATGGTAGCCGTCGCTATTTTGGGATCAGCGACGGAATACGCCGTCGCTATTTCGTCGCTGAGACGATTAGCGACGGAATATTCCGTCACTAAGCCGTCGCCGGATATTTCGAATATTACAAAACCCAAAAAAAGAATTAAATTGATTTAGTAATTAGCGACGGAATTTTCCGTCGCCGGTTAGTCGCCGATGAAAATTTTTTAATTAGCAATGGAACAACTGACTGACTGTTCCGTCGCTAATTATGAATATATTCAGGTCCGGCTTCGCCTGCAGAGAGAGTCGAGGTTGTTTGCCGAGCGTTAACCCCGCCGAATCACCACCGCCAACACCCACTCCCGCCGGCGACTAGGCCCACCGCCCGCACGGCCGTCCCTTGCTGCCGGCCGCCGCCCTTCCTCCGCCACTTGAGGAACACAAAGGACGAAGTAACCAGCGTTCTCCTTGGTTTCGCCCGATCCGTGTCCCGCCGCTGCTGCCGCTCGGGTGGAGGACGCCGCCGACGCACCGCTGCCGCTGCCGCCACACGCCTGTCCTTCAGCCGTCGCCGCCGTGCTGCCGCCGGTGCCGCCCATAGTTTTGAGGTATGATTTTGTTGATTTTTTTAGATTTATGGTTTTATAAAATTGAAATTGAAATTGATGAATATATGTAATTTGTTGGAAAATAATGTTGTTTGTGAATGAATTTGAGAAGAAAAATGAGCAATTGTGTTGTTTATGGAGTAAATGTTATTGAAGTTAAATTTAGGATTTTAAAAATGTAATTTGAAATTGACGAATATATGTAATTTGGTGGGAATTAATGTTGTTTGTGAATGAATTTGAGAAGAAAAATGTGCACTTGTGTTGTTTATGGAGTAAATGTTATTGAAGTTAAATTTAGGGCTTTAAAAAATGTAACTTGAAATTGACGAATATATGTAATTTGGTGGAAATTAATGTTGTTTGTGAATGAATTTGAGAAGAAAAATGTGCAATTGTGTTGTTTATGGAGTAAATGTTATTGAAGTTAAATTTAGGGTTTTAAAAAATGTAACTTGAAATTGACGAATATATGTAATTTGGTGGAAATTAATGTTGTTTGTGGATGAATTTCAATAGAAAAATGTGCAATTGTGTTGGATTTGTTGGACATTATTGTTGAAGTTGAGGGAAATGGTTTTTGTGATTCATATATGTGTAATTGTTTGTTGTTTATTTGTGTGAGGTTGTTTATGCTAATTAGGTATGATTATAGGTTTGATTATA
This sequence comes from Talinum fruticosum, assembly GCA_021018815.1. NCBI lineage: Eukaryota > Viridiplantae > Streptophyta > Magnoliopsida > Caryophyllales > Talinaceae > Talinum > Talinum fruticosum. The sequence continues at coordinate 990,739 of JAITYX010000020.1, forward strand.
GGTATGATTAGTTTAATTATATTTATATGAGTTTATTTATGCTAATAAGGTATGATTAGTTTAATTATGATATAAATATTTATGATATAAATATTTGTGTGAGGTTGTTTATGCTAATTATGATTAGTTTATTTATGCTAACTTTCATTTATGTTGTAATCAAATGAATTCTTATTAATGTAATGAAGGTGAAACAATTGAAGCGTAATTTATTCATAGAAGAATATTTATATCTAACGCTTACATGTTTATATGTTTACTATTGTTTATATGTTGTTTTATATGAAATGACTTGAACCGTTGGATGTTTACTAATAGTGTGAATTACTTGTTTATGTTCAGAAAAATGGAGAGATGTAGAGGCAGGTCCAAAGATCGGCTACTCGGGAAGGGCTAGAAACACCACTACCGATGGGGAAGGTAATGATGTGAGCACTTCTACCCCCTCTCAAAACCCTCATAACCTTCAATCTCTTGTAGGTGGAGCACTATCTCCACACTCCCCTCACAACCAAACTCCATTTGGGGGTCATTTATTCCCAACCCTCCTTTTTTCCAACCCCCAAACTTCCCACACATGCAAAACCCAATGGGTGGGTCTTTCTTCCTAAACCCTCCATATTCTCAGCAACCCCATATGTACTCAAACCCGTCTAATACATATGCATATCACCAATATGGTACAAATAATATACCACGCATCCACGTTGGTGTCGAACAAAGGCCACCACAAAGGCCTACAAATGAAGGACCAACCGATGCAGGGAACGAGCATCCTAGTCTTAAATCAAGCGATGCTAGCAGCTGAGAAAAGATTCGAATTGAGCCGGATGGTGAAGGGTAAGTGTGATAATAAGTAATAAAATAAATTAAGCATATTAGTTATTAGTAGAACTAACTATTTTATATGTTTCTTGATTAGGTTCTTCCCCATTGACAAAGTTGTGGGTACGATTTCCCACATCTTCCAAAGCAAGTACGACGGAGCTTGGCCTACATGGGGTAAAGTCCCTCGATGACAACGTGATCGGTGGTTTTCCGAGTTTAAGGTAATGACAAATCTTTAGTTTTCGAATTTCGGATAACATAATGACTTATTGTGCATATTCGAACATTATATTATAATTTCATAACTTATAAACTACTTTTTTACTTATATAGAAATTTTTCACTTGGTCTCCAACCGATGAAGTCCAAATCAGAAGAAATTTTGAAAAGAAAGGCAGTGATCGATTAAAGGACTTCATGCTCAAGGCGAGGAAAAATAAGAAGAAGTCGAAATGGTTGCGTGACAACTATCGGCGCAAGTTGCTCGAATATTAGGAAACTGGCGACTACAAGAAGTTCCGTGAGCACGCTCGGAAAAACCGCCATGCTCGATCAAGAGGGACTTGGTTCATCGCTCCATACTTGTGGCTCAATCCCTATGACGGAGCATAAGCGGCGATTGGCACATACCCCTTTCTTATTGATTACGCATGCAACTATTAACATGTTCATATTAGTAAATTGATTCTCTACTAACTTGTTTTTTATTTAGATGAAGGAGTTTAAAGGAGTTTAGCCTCTACCGACCCAACTATTTTCACGAACACACAAAACAAAAAGGACGAATGGGTGGACAAAAAATCCAAGGCCATTTACGTGAGTAACCACATATATGAATTTCGCATATTTTTTCCATCTATTGTTTTCGTTAACAACCTGTGATATTTACATGCCTCAAATATTTATATTATATTCGGGACAAGTTTCAAAAAGAATGGGAAGAGTTGCAAACCACTCAACCCACTCAAACTTCCAGTGATGACCTCAACTCTTCTCGGGATCATGTCTCCACCCCTTCACAACATGAGTTGTGGGTCAAAGCCAATGCGAACAAGAAAGGTCGCATTTATGGACTTGGATCCGAGGCTAGAAACTTGAAACCAACCATGCCCTTCAAATCACCGAAACCTTCTATCGCAGATGACTCGAATTGAGATCAATAGTGTATACTTTAAATTCTGAGTTACAGACAATGGATTGAGCATGCTTGGATACTTGAGTTGCAAAATAGGCATCTTAAAGAAAAGATCGACAGCTTTGCTTGAGCCAATAGCACGTATGAATGAATTTCTGCAGTCTCAGCAAGCATCCGGATCTCACCGTCGACCAAGCACAACCACAAGAGGAAGAGGAAGAGGAAGAGGATGAGGATGAGGATAAGGATGAGTGAGGACCATGAATTCTTGTGAGCTATTGTTTGCTTGTTGTGTTGAACTTGTTAATTTGTTTTAAGTATGTTATGGTTATTCATGATGTTGAACATGTAAGTTGGATTTGTATATCCAACTTTGTTGAATTATTTGTGGCCGGCATATGTAAATGCCAAATGTAAGTGTCGAATATGTGAATGTTGGATTTGTATATCCATTCATAAATTTTTGTACTAGGGTAACGAATAATTAGAAAATAATATTCAGAATTTTTGACAAAACAATGACGAATCAGCGACGGAAAAGTTCCAATCGACAACGGAAACACCCCCATTTCCGTCGCTGAATCAACGACTGAACGACGGATTTTTCCGTCGCCGCTTTCGGTCGCCTACTGAAGCTTTTTCCGTCGCTGATCCGTCGCTAATTAGCGACGGATTTGAAAATATCCGTCGCTGAAATTTAGCGACCCGCTTTTAGCGACGGAATCTTTCGTCACTAAATCCGTCGCTAAGTCCGAAATTCGTCGCTATTAGCCGATATTCCGTTGCTATTTCCGTCGCAAATTGGCGTTTCTAGTAGTGATGTAATTAAGCTCCATACCGGAGCTCCTCCTCTACAGATCTCGGATCTCTTTCACGCTTTTTAAGTGTGTGTCCCAAGAAACCGCACCCATAGCAAAAGTCGTGGAGTTGTAGATATTTAAAACGAATCCATATAGACCTACTATCCACCTTCACCGTGATACCTCTTCTCGGGGTTTAGTGATATTGATATCCGCCCTAAAACACATAGACTTGTCCGCCCAATACATACTTTGAGCTTCACAATTGATGAAGGTGCCCAGTTTATCCCCAATAATCTTTGCAAAAGAAGTTGTTTGTCGAATGGCCAAGACATCGTATCCTTTCACCCATAACCTGGATATATGGAATTCCATATTAGCAATGGTTTCTATACCATTCCAAGTCTTCGAAACAAGATATGTCCATCGAAAGCTCAAGTTCCTTCATTCAATACATACTCCTTATCCTTCTTTGAGAAGAATAGGAAAAGGAGAACACTGATTATCTAATTCTCGGACAACTAGACCCCTTGTAGGTTTCCGGATGTTTGCATCACACTTCTCAACACCCGTGCATCGATATTGTTCTAGGTCATTAGTTTCCCTAGAACGCTAAGTTCAATCTCCTCCTTCTTCTTTTCTAAAACTTCCTCCTCAAACCCAATCTCATCCTCTTTTTCAGCGGTTAATTTCAATTTCCTCCAATCAATCCCCAAGTCATCCTCCAGGGATTCCAGTGGGTTAGAGCATTGTACGTCAATCGCCAATACGGAAAAATGACCAGAGAGGACCTCCCAGCCAGCACCGCCCATGAAACTAGGATATCGGACAGCTTAAAAGAGACTACACAAGCCTACCAAAGAGGCTAAACCCGATCGACCACCACTCCGGGAATGATTCAGGAGTAAGAAAAGCCCTCATAGTAGCCCTCTAGGGTTAGGGTTCGGTTGGAGTACTTGGTGAGTGAAAGTTTTATGTTTGAATCATTTTCGTTATAAAGCTAAAACTAATATATGCAAGAAAATATGAAAAATTATACATAATTTAATATTGAACATATTAAAAATACTAACTTCCATGAATGAAATGGTGTAGGAATGATATCCAAAATATACAAAAAAAAAAAAAGAAAATTATTGAATTACATGTATAAATATGTACAACTAAACCTAGCAAAAACTAACCCGAACCGAACCCGCCTGAAATTTTTGGGTTTTGGACACGATTTTCTCAACCTGAATCCAAAAATTCGAACCAAAAACCCGCAAATTAGTGGGTTAAACCCGACTCGAGCCGGTTCGAGCCATTGGGTCAAGGCAATAAAAACAATCATTTTAGATTGTGACTTGTTGATTAAATGTTTTAAGCATGTTATATGGTTTTCCCTTCACTTCATCACTCTTTTAATAATGGTTACTTATCATATCAAATCATTTGTGGAGGCATTACATATTTATCGCAACCATTTACAAATGAACACCGATATTGTTTCATTTCTTAACTTCTTCCTCATAAAAACCATTATATAAAGAAGTTATGCATATTTAATTTTAATAAAAATATATCTCGGATTCAAATGGCATGATATATTAAAAATACTAAAAGTAAACAAGTTATATTGTTGTATATTTGGTGAACTAAATACACCTAGTCACATCGTAAATAATATACTTTTGGTTTGTAGAAATAACATTACTATAATGATGTAAAATTTTGATGCTAAAATTAAAAATAATAATTTTAGTTTATTGTAAATCTATAATTCTTATTTATTTAAAACTATTTTATCTAAACCTGAACCATAGCTCCTAGGATGGGCAATAGGCCGAGTTAAAACAAAGTCAAATTTTTACTAATGAATAAAATGAGTCGGGTACGCCTACCCAAGTCAACCCTTTCTCGATGTGTTTTAAAATTATGCAAATATGCATATAAACCTTCTTAGTATAACAGAAGAGGTGAAATAAACATCGCAACCTTAAACGAATCATTAACATAACAAGTTATTATTATTCAACCCATTCTTAAATCAGATATATTCCTCTAGCTTTCTCAGTCTTCAAAGCGAGATTGGCTCGTTGATCTTTGTCTTTTTTAAAACCAAAATTAACTGGATGCATTCTTTATTCCCATCCTGAATCTACTTATTGAGACTCTATTCTTTTAGTAGGAAAGCAGTATATTGACTCAATCTTTCATTTGCCTTATTTAAATAGGTCAAGCAATCAAACCGCTTGACTCAATAGGGTCTTCTCACAAATATGATAATGAAAGTTTTGACTAGTTTTTAATATTCTTTTTAGAAAATACAAACATTGTACTTTTTCGTATAACTATTGGCAATTTTAAACAAAAATGATGTTGGATTTTATAATTAAAAAATAAAAATAATTGATAAAAAAGGTGGTCTCAACCCGTTGGGTCGAACCAAAACTCGTATAACTCAATATTACCCAAACCCGAATATACCCAATCCATATTCAATCTGCCCCTCCCCCGAATTGACGAGGTCTATGTACAACTAACATGAATTAAATAGTAGATGATGATGAAACCCTAACCCCTTCCTCCTTTCTCCCCCTTCTCTCTAAAAATCCTACCTCCTTTTTTTAGGGGCTGTCATTGGCTTATTGTCAATGGTAAGCCTCAATCTCTCTTTCTTTTATATTTTATATATTGTTTTCTCTACAAATAATTGTTCACTCTTTATGTGAGAATCTCACCATACCCTATTCAAATGAGTAGTATTGTCTCTTGTTTTTGGAGCGATTCTATCGGTTTGTTTTCATAAGATTATGGTTGTATGTGGTTGAATTGTTGATTGGTTGTCGGATCAATTTGTAACAAGTATCAATTCTTCGAATTCAGACTAATGCAACAAATATATCTATTCCACAAGAAGACTGTACAAGATTTGTGAATCTCCTTATTACAGGTTGTATGATGAAACAACGATCTTGTGGAAGGGGAGCATTCAAAAAGTTTCAATTAGTTCTTTCAATTGAACGATTTATTTTGTTATTTTAGTCATGAATTTGTTTGAATTTGATTTTTATTATAGATGTTGTATGATTTTCAATTGATGACATTCATCCATTATTCTCAAAAAAAAAAAAACTTGTTTAGTTAACACCTTGTATAATGTGGAAGGTATATAAATCTTTTTTTATAGATATTGGGAATCTATATTATTTTTCAATGTCTTAACTTGTTTAGTTTTATCTCAACTGCGGAATCATTATCTTTTGTAAATAAAGAAGGAAAGAAAATGTTTTTAGATAAGGAACAAGAAAATTAAGAAAATATTGTTTTAAAAAAATTGGATAATATATTTTTAATGTCAAATGATGGTGCAGTTTTTGAAAAATCTAGTACCAAAAATAATAATCATGAAATAAACTTGCTTTAATTTATTATTAAATAAATTTATTTATTATTGTATTAAATAATTATTTTCATAATATAATATACATACCAAATAAAAGGAAGGACAGTTTGGTCATATTTCTCCATTTGTTCATATGTTAATAGTTTAATGTACTCAAACATTCATTTTCATAGTTTTGAGTTTGAAAAATTCATGCATCATAATTAAATTAATTCAAAGTTTATATGGACGAAGTTACCAACTAATTGGTATATGTGATGAATTAGTTTATTGAGTTAGTTTATTGGAATGAATAAGCTAATTTTTAAAAAGTAAAAAGGATTACCTTATTTTAACTAGCCTATTTGGATAGATAAACTAAAATATTCTTCAATCCAAAAGTTGTAAGTAATTATAATTATGGCCATTTTCATCTTTCCCACTCTCTCCCTTTTTTTTATTATTATAAAGCCTATCTCTTTGTCTCTGTTATAGTTTACAATTTCTTCTGTGTAAAATAATTATTAATTTTTTCCCTTTTCCTTCCCCTTCGAAGTGAGCTCTAACCCACACTACAAACTATAAATGTAAGTTAGAATATACTCCATCGGTTTTAAAATACCTATCGTTTTAACAGGATAGAGAAAAATTAAAAAGAAAGTTAGTTAAGTAATAAAATGTCTAATATACCCTTTTTATCTCTTTTTTTAATTTTTAATAAAATTGCGCATCTCTCTTTCTTTTTCTCTCTCCTCCCATATTCCTAATCTCTCATTTTTCTCTCAATCTTTCTCTTTTCCCAATTTCCTAATATCACAAAATCTATTTCCTCACAATACTCTCTTTTTCCTCCTTATCTCTTTCCTCACAATACTCTCTCCCTCCGCCTCCCTGTATCCTCTCTCACTCTATCTCTTTCTCTATCTTTTTTCTCGTTCTATCTTCATGTGAATAAAAAAGTCAAATAATTTTAAAAATTAAATATATTAGGATATTATGAGAAATGACAAAGTTACAAAAATAAAAAATAATTAAGAAAGGTAAAATTAAAAAACTAATGGTTAATATGTCACTAAAACTATAAGGTAACAAGTATTATGAAACGAAAACGTTAGTTAAAGTGAGATATATTGTGAAACGGAGGGAATATAATTTTTGTTAATTTTTTAAAATAAACCCCCTATTGTCGTAGTCCCTTTTTTAAAAAAAAAATAAATAAATTCACTCCCTCATTTGTCCCATGTCAAGCAAATCCATAGACTTCGGTCCATGGTCCCTCCCAACTCTGTTTTTTAACCAAAAACCTTTTGGTGTTGTATTAGGTGAAAACTCGGACATTTCTCAATGCATTTCGAGTTGCACTAAACAAGTCATGTATAACAACCCCATGCTTTTAGAGTTTTGATTCCAAGGCATTCTCGGTATCACGAAACTCCTTTGAGTAAAGTAAGTATCTTTCCGAGTGATACGTCTTTTACTTAGTACTTTTATTGCTTATCTGTTTGAGACTCGGAAAAATGGTTCTTTGTTACGAGTCCATCTTCACTCGCATTTATCGCAAACTAATGCTTCGTCTTTTTCTCACTCGGAACCTTACTTCGACTACAAGCTCTATTTTACGATAGAGTAAATTTCCTTAGTTTGTTTCATGCTTAGTCTATATCAAGTTTTTCTCACTCGATACTCATTATAGAACTTGTTCTATCGCTTAGACTAAGTCGGATGGAATTATGAGTATCATGGATATTGGACTCGAGAAAATTCCACTTCATTTCGACTCGGATAATCAATTGCGTAATTATCATAATTATTTTATTATCCGTGTCTAACTTCGGACCAAAGTATTTTATGCTTTGAGAACCAGAATTGATTTCCTTTTGTAGGTTATTCATTCGAGGATACACCTTTTTCAAACTACAAAAGTAGCCAGGCTTGAACGTCGAATCACCGGCGAGATATGGCTTTTCACCTTCCCTGCTTGAGTCCCGGAAGATTGTGTCGAAGGCATGTCGCTTCCATATCCGGAAAAGCTGGAACGCCAAACTTAACGGTGGTTTCCACCTCATTTTCAAGACACAACCGACGGTTTTGGGACTTCCAAGAGAGTTAAACCGTTGTCCAACATCCATATTTCAACGGATACTTTCGAGTGACTCGAAAGCTCGTCTCAACGGTCACGGAAGACTCTTGGTCGGCGAGATGAAGATAACGGCTACTCTGCCTGGTTATCTATAAATAGAAGCCACTTCACAAGACTTGAAGATTGCTGAATCTATTGTTAATACGCATACTTGAGAAAAGTCATTGTATTTACTCTCAATCTTCTACTTACAACTCGCATTACGTAATTCATTACTTTACGAGTTGTAAGGTCTTGTACTTAGTTACAAACTCCTCTTACATTCTTTGTAAGGTCCCTTGACTAAGCTGTAAAGGTTAACTCAGCTTAGTTGTCCCTAGCTGTAAGGGTTATCTCGGTTAGGAAGTACTAGATCGAGATAAGGTAACTTCGAGTCTAGGAAAACTTGTATAGAGTTGTCCGAGGAGCAACTCGGGTTCGATCGGTTCACGGTATTTTGTGGACTCAAAATAGTGGATTTGACTTCGTGTGCGGATTAACACGAGTCGTGGTTTTCGCCCCATGAGGGTTTCCACGTCAAATCTAAAGTGTTATCTTTACGAGTTCATTCTAGACTCGAGTCGCTTTCTTGCTCTTGTTTCTTCGATTCATTGCTTTCGAGTACAATCTTTTCGACCCTGTTTATAGACTCAGAAGCTGTCTTTGTCTCTTTTCGACAAAAAGAGTGTGTTTTCACTAAGAATTTCATGTCACCCTATTCACCCCCTCTAGGGTCACTCGAGACTCTCCCGAGCAAACCTTCGATTGGTATCGAGCCTAACCTTTCGGAAAGGATCTAACAATCCAAAGGTTTAAAGATCGGATGGCTCGAGAACACCGGAGAGTTCGACGAAGGAAGATCTTCCAACAGGCCTCCAAAATTCAAGGGCTCAAACTTTGGGCATTGGAAGAAGCTTATGGAATGTTTCCTCATGGATCATGATGAAGAAGTATGGGAAATCATACAACAAGGAAACTACATTCCAACCAAGACGAGATGAATTCAGAATCCTTACCAAGACAAAGGCTGAGTTCACACCAGCGAAGCGAGAAGTTCGAAAGAATTTCAAAGCCATGAACATTCTTATGTGCGCCATAAGCTCGGAAGAATACAATCGGAGTCTCTGCATGTGACTCTGCTAAAGAGGTGTGGGATACCTTGGTCGACACCTACGAAGGTACGAGTCGGGTGAGACAAGCGAAGATCGGTCGAGTATCTTCACAAATATGAGCTTTTCAAAATGGAGCCGAGAGGAGAATATTACTCGGATGTTCATTCGCTTCACTGAGATCACCAAGAATCTCAAATCTACGGGAAAGAAAATCTCCCATGAAGAAATGTGCTGGAAAATTCTCGAAGCCTACCCAAGAGACGATGGGGTCCTAAGGTGACTGCCATAGAAGAGGCTCGGAACCTTTCACTCTTGAAGCCGGACGAGCTCATCGGAAAGCTTCTAACACATGAGATACATCCGGAAGAAGAAGATGCTGAGGGTACTACCAAAAGGAACATTGCGCTTAAAGCCTCGAGAATCCAAAGAAGCAAGTCCGAGCTCTTCGACTACGGAAGATGATCCCATGGCACTCATTGTAAGAGGCTTCAAGAGAATGATGAAGCATAAAAGATGGGACAAAAGACCAAAAGAAGAATTGTACAAGAAAGACAAGAGAGATAGAAAAGGTAAGTTTTCTTCCCCTTGAAAGTTATCTTTGTCTAAGAATTTTGGATGTTTTGAATGTGGCAGCAAAGACCACATAGTCAAGGACTGTCCAAAAAGAAAAAGGGACGAGGAAGAAGAAAAAGGCCATGATGGCAACATGGAGCGATGAGGACTCATCGAGAGACGACGAGGACTCGAGATGACTCAAAGTGTCCGATGGCAATCTCGACTCGGAAGGCGAAAGAGAGTCGGACTCGGACTCGAACAATGAGGAAGCTGATCCTCAAGAGGTAATAAACTACTTCCTAAAATTTTCCAAAGTTGATTTAGCTAAATACATTTTTACTTTGGAAGAAAAGTCCAATTCGATTCTTCTCATTTCAAAGAACAACTTGAGTCACTTACCTCCGAGAGCACTTCTTTGAAAAACGAATTAGAAAAGCTGAGACTCACACTCGAGAGAACTCAAGACTAGTGCTCAAGCTAATGAGATTGAGTCCGAGTTACTCAGGAAAGAAAATGAGCGACTAAAACGAAGCTCACTGAGTCTCGAGATCCGGTTTTAAAATTTACTCAAGGTCGGAAGAACCTTGACATGCTCTTAGGATCACGAGTGTGTCTCTTTTCGAAAAGAAGGTCTTGGCTTCAACGAAGAGGAAGAATCTAATTCTTACTCGGAATTGTTCAAAAGGATTCCGAAGCTGTAAAGTTCAGGAAAGGCTGAGCACGGTCCCATTCACGAAATGAAAGGAGGACCAAGCCCGAAGCTGTTTACAAAAAGAATCCATTTTCTCTGTTTGAAAAGGAAAAGTTTTCGAAAAGAAAGAGACACGGACTCGGTTCTACGAGAGGAAGACTCGAGAATCGAGACAAAACCCAAAGTCATTCAAATCCGGGTTCTAAAACACCTTCTTCCTCGAAAAGGACCACGGTAAAAAATGTTCTTGGGTTCGTTAGAGGAAGTGAGAAGGGTTAGATTCTCTTTGTTTTGCGGGTAACTCGGAAGAGATCAAAAGGACACTGGTATCTTGACGGTGGATGCTCACGGCATATGTCGGGAGATGCGGGACTCTTTTACGAGTTGAACAGGACATAAAGGAGGTAAAGTTACATTTGGAGATGATAGCAAGGGCAAGATCGTGGGGATTGGCAAGATTGGGAAAGGAAGCAATGCTGGTCGAGTCCGAGTATATCTTGTCAAGGGATTGAAATATAATCTGCTCAGCATCTCTCGACTATGTGACAAAGGTCGAGAGGTAAGATTCACTCGGACCAATTGCACTATTTCGATGTCTCTACCAAAGAGATCAAGCTGTCGGGTAAGAGATCGGGTAATACATACATCATCCCTCTTTCGACCCAAGTCGGAACCTATCTTGTTTAAAAGCATCTCTCCATGATGATTCTTGGACTTGGCATCGTAGATTAGGCCATATCAGCATGCATACTATAAAGAAATTAGCATCTAATGGTTTAGTTAGGGGCTTACTTAAGCTGTGTATTTGAGAAAGACAAAGTATGTGAAGCATGCACTCGAGGGAAACAAGTCGAGATCTTCATTCAAATCTCTAAAGACAGTTTCCACATCCAAAGTACTTGAATTACTGCATATGGACTTATGTGGTGAAATCCCTGTGAAGAGTCTCGGAGGTAAATCTTACATACTTGTCATTATTGATGATTTTTCACGATTTACCGGGTGTGTTTTCTTAAGCACAAAAATGAAGCATTCAAGGAGTTCAGCAAGCTCTGCGAGAAAGATTCAAGTTGAGTCTCGGACTCGGATTCAAAAGATTCGAGCCGACCATGGAAGGGAGTTCGATTACTCGAAATTCTCGAGTTTTGTGACAAAAGTGGAATCTCTCACAACTTCTCGGCACCCAGAACTCCTCAACGAGAATGGAGTAGTAGAGAGAAAGAACGAGAACCCTTGAAGAAATAGCAAGGACGATGATGATTGAACACAACTTGCCTTACTATTTGCAGGCGGAGGCGATGAACACGGCCAACTACACTCTAAACAGATGCCTCATCGGACCCATTACGAAGAAAACACCCTATGAGCTCTACAAAGGGAAGAAGCCAAATATTTCCTATTTCGGACCTTTCGGATGTAAGTGCTTCGTTCACAACAATGGTAAGGATCATCGACCAAGTTCGATGCTCGGTCGAACGAAGGTATTTTTCTAGGTTACTCCTCTCATAGCAAAGCTTATCGCATTTTGCAATAATCGTACTAACAAAGTGGAAGAAAGCATCCACGTAGTATTTGATGAGCTTGAACGAGGAGAAGCCAAGTGAGTCTTCATACTCGGAGCTGAAGCTCGGAAAGGATGATGACGAAGTTGAGCCTATAAAGACTCGGACCTAACAAGCTCGGAATGAAGTCACTCGAGAATGAGATAGTTCAAGAGGCTGGCTCGGAACGAACAAGTCAATGAAGAAGATCACTCGGAACAAGCTTACGAAGATCAAGCCGCTCAACCCACAAACCTGGTGAATCAAAGAAGCTGGTAAAGCCTTCAAATTCACTTCCGAGTCATCCTCAAGAAAACATTATTTCGATATCAACGGTGGGGTAAGAACTCGTTCCTCTCTTCACAATCTATGTGCATTCACTGCATTCATTTCATTAAGCTGAACCCAAAAATGCACTAGAGGCCCTTAACGAACCTGAATGGGTAGAGGCCATGCAAGAGGAACTTAATCGATTCGAGAGAAACCAAGTGCGGACTCGACCAGCCGACCTTCGACCACCCGGTTATAGGAACCAAATGGGTTTTCAAGAACAAAGCTGGATGAGGGTGGAGTGGTAGTCGAAACAAGGCTAGACTTGTAGCTCGGGGATATAATCAAGAAGAAAGAATTGATTGTGGGGAAACCTTTGCACTGTAGCCGAGAATCGAAGCCATTAGAATACTTGTTGGCATTTGCATCCAGCATGCATATTAAATTATATCAAATGGATGTTAAGTGTGCCTTTCTCAATGGTTTTATTGAAGAAGAAGTTTATGTCGAGCGGCCTCTGGTTTTGAAAACTCGGAATTTCCAAATCACGTTTTCAAACTTCAAAAGGCTCTCTATGGTCTTAAGCAAGCCCCTCGAGCTTGGTATGAAAGGCTGAGTAGCTTCTTGGTTCAAAATGATTTCAAAAGAGGTCGGATCGACAAGACTCTTTTCATAAAGACCAAAGAGAAAGATTTCCTTATTGTTCAAATATATGTTGATGATATTATTTTCGGTGCTACTAATGAATTTACGTGCGAGAATTTTACGAGTTGATGAGTCAAGAATTCCAAATGAGTATGATGGGAGAACTCAATTTCTTCCTTGGGTTGCAAATCAAACAAGACAAAGATGGAATCTTTGTTCATCAATCAAAATACACCAAGGAATTGCTGAAGAAATATAAACTTCAAGATGTAAAGCACGCATCTACACCCATGAGTAGCGAGCATAAAACTTGACTCGGATGAGAAAGGTAAAGCGATAGATCGAAACTTTATCGAGGTATGATTGGATCTCTGCTATATCTTACTTCAAGCGAGGCCGAGATATAATGTTCGAGTGTTTGTTTATGCGCGAGATTTCAAGCTAACCCAAGAGAATCACATCTCACTACGGTGAAGAGAATTTTTAGATATCTTGCAAGTACTCGGAATTTAGGTACGTGGTATTCCGGAGACTCGAAGCCGACTCGGCTGGGTACTCGAGACGCGGACTACGCGAGGATACAAAGTTGATCGAAAGAGCACATCCGGAGCTTGCCAATTTCGGGTCAATCCCTAATATCTTGGCACTCAAAGAAGCAGAACTCGGTAGCTCTATCGATTGCGGAAGGCTGAATACATTGCTTCGGAGCTTGTTGCGCTCGGATTCTTTGGATAAAGCAACACTTGAAGGATCTTGGACTATTTCTCAACTCGGTTCCAATCAAGTGTGACAACCAAAGCGCAATCAGCATCACTAAGAATCCTGTCCGGCATTCAAAAACAAAGCATATTGAGGTCAGGTATCACTTCTTACGCGATCACTCGGAAAATGGTGATATTGAGCTTGAGTTCATTCCTACTAATCTTCGATTAGCTGATATCTTTACTAAGCCTCTTGGTGAAGATCGGTTTTATTTTATTCGGATTGAGCTTGGTATGTTAAATGCTTAATTACTGTACTATCTTTGTTACGTAATTACGTGCTATGTGCTTTCTGTGTTAATAACAATTAGTTCGGTTGATTCATTGATCTTGGGCTGATAGTTATTTCGTGTTTCGAGTCACTCGAAACCTTTACGAGTCAAACTCGGACGTAGAGAAATTTGGACATCAAATTTTCTGAAGCTATCTCTAGAACAGTGGAGAGTTTCGGATTATATTTTCAAAATCTTTTTCTCTCTCTTTCTCGAGCGCTGCGATCGGATCGTAACCGTAGATTTCAAACCGCTGGTTTCTCAACCGTTGAAGAAGAACCGTCACACCGGTCTTTGGTGGCTGATGGACAAGGCGAGTCGGAACGGAGTTACTTAACGGATAGTGGACGGGCGCGCTTATTTTCTATAAATAACGACTATCCATCTTCATCTCGGTATTCTAAAACTCCATCTCTCTCAAAAGAAACTTCTTGCGGAAGATTACTACGTGAACAGTCGCTCTTGATCGTCTGCAAGCATCGAAGAAGCTCTCTCTCACTCTCTCGTAAGTTTCATTTGCTCTCATCACTCTTTCTTCTACATTTTCTATTTTCTTCTCTTCTACACCTCCTTCTCTCTTTCGATCGAAAAGCTTCATCTTTTCTCTCCTTCTCTCACAATGCCTAAACGTGGAAACCATCCCGACTTCCAGGTTTCTCCCTCTTCCAAAAGCCTCGCACCACCAAGCCGAAAGCTCAACCCCTCCCAAACCCGTTGTCACCCGGCACCTTGCGGCTGGACGACAAATTCTTCCCAACAACCAAATTCTCCTGGTTGTCCAACATCCAAACCACCGGAGTCTACCATTTCTTGTGTTTCAGCGAGTTCATCTATCTCGAACTCGTTTCGAGTTCTATGCTCACCTCACTCACTCCGAAAATGTTCTAACCTCTAGGGTTCGGAACATTGCTTGTTCAGTATCAACACTTCCCTCCTCCATCGCTTTGTTCAAAGTTTCTTCTCTTTTCTTGAACAGCAACCCTATCCCTTTCACTTGAAGTCGCCGAGCGACTTCTTTGAAAAGTACGCAAAAGAATTCCCCGGGTCCGGAAAGAACTTTTACGTGACTCGGTTGAAGTCGAAGCTAGGCTTACGTAGCTTCTGGCTGATGAGAACCTTCTTCTCACGGCATTCCAGCAAGGAGAACCCCAACTCCAAGCACCTCAAAGCCCTCTTCGATATCGTGGAGGGATACGAAGTCGACCTCTTCCCCTCCATCATTGAGCGGATGGCGGCTGTGCCGGCTCGACTCCAAACCAAGAAGAACACCTCCCTTCCTTTCGGTGCTCTTCTCACCCTCGTTTTCAAACAATTTCAAGTTCCTCTTCCCTCTGACCCAAACGCGGTGTACGAGGCGGCCATTGTGGTCGGCAGAAGGAACTCCGGGAGTACGGATACCGGGAAACCGACCACGGTGTGCAGGTTCACAACTTCGAGGCGAGGCCCCCTTCTCCTCCTCGGACTCGAAATCAACCCCTCTCCCTCTTCCCTCTACACCTGGTGGTGCCTCCACCTCGGGTCCTTCCAAAGCTCTCTCTGCCCTCTTGTCCCTGCTTTCATGGACAAGATCAGCTCTGTGTCTTCTAAACTCGAGAGACATGCTCAGGGCTTTCAAGTCTGTCCTCCAAGGTCGACCATCAACCAAAAGGCGAGTCGAGTCCCAAATCCGAGAGCGACGAGCTCTCGTTCTTGAGATGAGGATGCTGGTCCGGGAGCGGAAGGAGCTAGTCGAGCTCCTTAGAGAGAGACGGTCCAAGGCGGCTCGGGACCGGGATGACTCGGACGCGTGCGAGGCGTCTTCGAGCCCGGGCTGACCTCCTCGGACAGCGAGGAAGGCGAGGAAGAAGAGGAAGAAGGCTGCAGATGCGGCGAGAAGATGCGGAGGAACCTGCGGGCGAGGCGAGGCCCTTCGGGCAAAGGGAAGAAGAGGCCGTGGCAGCTGCGAGGGTCGGCCTGCTCCCAAGCGCAAATCAGCTGTACTCGGCTCGGACGGCGATGCCGAGTGGGTCGAAAGATCTCGCTCCTCCGGCGGGTCGGACAAGCGGCTCCCTCCAGCCCACTGAGGTCCCAAGGGAAGAACCCTCGATCCACTCTCTCCGGGTCGGCCACTCGGAGCTGAGCCCCTGACAGTTCCGGTTCTCCCTTCGCGCGCTCAAGCACATCGTCAAGATCATATCGGCGCCGGCGCACCTCCGCCTCCACTCGAAATCCCCCTCCCTCGTAGGAGCCATGCCTTCGAGTCACAATTCCTCGGTGTCTCCGTTTTCTTTTTTTTTTTTTTTTTGTCCGGACATCTCGGTTGTATTAGTTGTTCTTTTTCTCCCTTTCTTTCCTTGTTGTATTTTTTTTTCTTTGAAAGGCAAGGGGAGAAATAGAGTCGAAGCTGGTTGTCTTGTTTAGGGGAGTTTTTCAGCCCCTTTTTGAAATTTTAATGGAGCAATGCATTTCATTATTATCATCTAAGTTCGGTTTTGCCTTGCTTTATTTTCTAAGTTAATGTTGAAAGCATACCTTATTTTATTTTGCTACGATATACTATATATTGCTCCGATTTATTCGGTATGTCTTACTCACGCAAACCACTCAGAATCATTCTTTTTCTCTAACAAAGTTTACTGTTTAAGTATGGAATGCCTTTCATCAAAAGGGGAGATTGAAGACTCGGACATTTCTCAATGCATTTACGAGTTGCACTAAACAAGTCGGTATAACAACCCCATGCTTTTAGAGTTTTGATTCCAAGGCATTCTCGGTATCACGAAACTCCTTTGAGTAAAATAAGTATCTTTATGAGTGATACGTCTTTTACTTAGTACTTTTATTGCTTATCTGTTTGAGACTCAGAAAAATGGTTCTTTGTTACGAGTCCATCTTCACTCAGATTTATCGCGGACTAATGCTTCGTCTTTTTCTCACTCGGAACCTTACTTTTGACTACAAGCTCTATTTTTCGATAGAGTAAATTTCCTTAGTCTGTTTCATGCTTAGTCTATATCAAGTTTTTCTCACTCGATACTCATTATAGAACTTGTTCTATCGCTTAGACTAAGTCGGATGGAATTCCGAGTATCATGGAGATTGGACTCGGAAAATTCCACTTCATTTCGACTCGGATAATCAATTGCGTAATTATCATAATTATTTTATTATCTGTGTCTAACTTCGGACCAAAGTATTTTATGCTTTGAGAACCAGAATTGATTTACTTTTGTAGGTTATTCATTCGAGGATACACCTTTTTCAAACTACAAAAGTAGCCGGCTTCGAACGTCAAATCACCGGCGAGATATGGCTTTTCACCTTCCTCGCTTGAGTCCCGGAAGATTGTGTCGAAGGCATGCTGCTTCCATATCCGGAAAAGCTGGAACGCCAAACTTAACGGTGGTTTCCACCTCATTTTCAAGACACAACCGATGGTTTTGGGACTTCTAAGAGAGTTAAACCGTTGTTCAACGTCCATATTTCAACGGATACTTTTGAGTGACTCATAAAGCTCGTCTCAACGGTCATAGATGACTCTTGGTCAGCGAGATGAAGATAACGGCTACTCTGCTCGGTTATCTATAAATAGAAACCACTTCACAAGACTTGAAGATTGCTGAATCTATTGTTAATACACATACTTGAGAAAAGTCATTGTATCTACTCTCAATCTTCTACTTACAACTCGCATTATGTAATTCATTACTTTACGAGTTGTAAGGTCTTGTACTTAGTTACAAACTCCTCTTACATTCTTTGTAAGGTCCCTTGACTAAGTCTGTAAAGGTTAACTCGGCTTAGTTGTCCCTAGCTGTAAGGGTTATCTCAGCTAGAAAGTACTAGATCGAGATAAGGTAACTTCGAGTCTAGGAAAACTTGTATAGAGTTGTCCAAGGGAGCAACTCGGGTTCGATCAGTTCACGGTATTTTGTGGACTCAAAATAGTCGATTTGACTTCGTGTCTCGAATTGACACGGGCCGTGGTTTTCTCGCCCCAGGAGGGTTTCCACATAAAATCTAAAGTGTTATCTTTCCGAGTTCATTCTAGACTCAAGCCGCTTTCTTGCTCTTGTTTCTTCGATTCATTGCCTTCCGAGTCCAATCTTTTCGACCTCGTTTATAGACTCGTAAGCTGTGTTTGTCTCTTTTCGACAAAAAGAGTGTGTTTTCACTAAGAATTTCCTGTCACCCTATTCACCCCCTCTAGGGTGACTCGGACTCTCCCCGAGCAAACCTTCATTAGGTAATATCAATTTTAATTTTTTTGTTTATGTTTAGAAAACTTAAGATTGTTCCTAGATAAGGAACGTTGTCAAATTTTAACAATATTTTTTATAAAAATATAAGGTTTAAATAATCTATAAATATCCTTACTAAAAATAAATAACTTACAAATCAAATTCTGTGTCAAAATTTTTTTAAATAGATCTATCAAAAAATAAATAAGTTTATATAGAATTAGAGGCATACAGAGAACTATTTTGAGCAACTATTTTAGAAATAACAAATTTTACCAAACCTTTTTTTTTTTTAAATAGTTAATACAAACACCTACGGTAAATAGTTAGTAGCTGTCGATTAATAAAAATAATTAATAGCTAATATCTATTTGTGAAAGACCTTCATTATCTTGCACTAGTTTGGACCCGTGTTATGCACGGAGCAATATTGTCTAATGCATAACTTAAGAAATTATTGAATTACGGAGCGATGTTGTACTTGTGAGTTTCTTTATCTCGATCATTTGATTTTATTTAATGGTTTCACTTTCAACAACATTTTTCTACATGTTATACCCTTATTACGAAAACGCTCTCGTGACTCATCAAAGTTATCGAACCCAACACATAAAAAGCATGAGAGCCCAAGACACATTCATTTTCCAATCATTCTAAATTTCAAAATAATAAATAAATAATTTAAACTAATAAATAAAAAAGAATGTTAAAAAATATCACCAAGGTTTTAAGATTATACTCGTTATTTGGAATATTAAGAAGCCGGACCTATCTAAAAATCAAACAATTTAAATAATCCAAACTCATACAATTATAGAAATAGTGTGACAATATGTTTGGGTATCAAAAGGTAAATATTAGTAGGAAAAGGAATAATATATGATTGGTAGATATTGAGTTAAATGACCCGTAAATGACAACAAATATCATTATCTCACAAATTAATATTACAACACAAAGTATATCAAATTAATAAAAGAATATCAAGCTTATAACTCATAACTCTCTACAAAATCAATACTAATTTAACTTAATTGATGCCAAGATAAATATTTATATGCAACCAACCTACTAAAACATCATTGACTTAAATATTACACAAACTCTTAAAAAGTATACATATACCCATAATGGGATCTCATTTTTTAAAAATTATAAGGTGAATATAATGATTTATCCATTCTTACCTACCTTTGAACACAAAGATAATTAAACATATAATAAATAATATTGAGATTGATAGTGAAAAATATTATATGATAAAAGTGATCCAGATATATTTAACAACAATAGATAATTTGTATCATAGTAAAGGGCATGATAGGTCAATTCGTGGCGTAGGTTAATAAAATCATCTTTCCTTCGGCTTTTCTCAAGTTAACTTCGCTTTTCAAGAGTTTGCTGAGCTTCTCGTGGATCAATATCACTACCCCTCTCAGCCTCATTTGCTAAAAAATTGATCTCATTATTGCCTATTCTAGCAAAACCGCCCATTAGAGCCTTGTATGCACCAAAAACCCGAATTCGCAGGGTAAATGCATAAAAGGGACAAATTTTAGCGGATGGTGCCTCAATTGGATCATCACAAATTGACGGGTTAGTGTGAGCTTATCCATGCGGTTATGCACTCTTCGAATAGGAATCCATTTTCTGAAAGATACTGGCTTTCGTGCTTTGGTGGGTCTCCGAGATCTTTTCGAATACACATTCAACGGTGTAAAATATCACAAAGAATCAATTAAAAAGATCATATAATTCCAATTAGGAATTGGGTCCTTTAGGAACAGCCCTTCAAATTGCGAATGTGTTTTGTACTTATATTAAAAATTGATAGCGATTTTAGTAGTGAATCATTGAGGCAAAAATAATGATGTAATTGAGATTTTATAAATACATGTTTTACTCGATTAACAACCAATTGCTTCCCTCGAGACACAACTCTTCCTATCAATTAATTAACATAATAAGTGTAACATGAAGTTCTATTTCAAGATGGCGGGGAGGTTTGATGGCAAATACTTATCTTTTAATAATTTAGAAAACTTACAATAGTAAAAGATATGATTTAAATATGTTTGTCATTAGTAAGTCACGAGATAGACATGTTAGGAAAAACTAAAATAAATTGTATTTGTAACAAAAAAATGATATGTATGTTGTGCAAAAATTTTGAGACAAATGAATTTATTTGAAGTCCTATGGGTTTAATAGAAGTTGACATATTAAGTTTGCAATCCTTTAAACATAACATAAATTACGAACTTAAAGTTCACAAATTACTAATTGAAGCAATATAATTCCTAACTTTTTATTTATTACGTTTTATTCCACAACATTTTTGAATCATAACTTTCTATCTTGTAGACATTTTTAATTATTAATATCAAGTATATATGTAGTTGTTATATTTTTGTTATATTAATTTATGATTTCTTAAGGTTTATTAAATCATTCCGTACATAGGATGAATGTAATAACCAAATTGCTTTCTCGATACTTAAATATTTAAATATTATTTTTGTAACATGTTCTTGTTGATTTTAGTTTTAAAAATTCTTATAATAAGTATATTTTGAACTAATACAATTTTATGGCACCAAGTCAATAATCACCATCAACAATGAAAAATTAATAATGTTAGACAAAATTATTATATTTCAGTCTCAAAATAATATTGCATATCAAGATACATAAAAATAAATAAGAGCTAATATACAATCCAAACTCTAAATAAATAAATACATATATATATATATATGATTTTATTTTATGTCTTAATATATTTTAATTTTCAGATTACTTTTCTTTTTGTTTTTGTTATGTTTTAGTCAGTTTGTTAGAAGTTAGAGTAAAATTAGTCTGCTTCGGTTAATTTTAGTTTTTTATAATTAGAGTCTTTTTAATCTGTTAGTATTAATTTTCTTAGTTTTTATAACTGATTTGATAATTTTTAAGATTTTTTCCTAATTTAGGTTAAAGCATGTCTTTAATTTAATAAATTTATAAACTTAGTTTTTTTATTTTGATTTAAGGTGTTTAGGAGATATTCAGGTCCAAAATATAATTTTAATATTCTGGTAATTTAATTATTTATTCTCTTATTTATTTAGTGTAGTATATTATTTGTTTTATTTTCTGTTTAAGATTACATTTTTATTTTATTATTTTTAATTCTGTTTAATTTTTCTGGAAAACTATAAAAAAAATATATTTTTGTGTTTTAGGTTACTTTTATATTTTTCAGATTTTTGATTCAATTTATTATATAACTTTGTATATTTGTTATTTATTAATTTTCTACTTAATTTTGTTTTTATTTTCTATTTTATATTTTTATGAATTAATTAGGATGATTAATTATTATTTAATTTTCATATTAAGATTGGATATTTTATAATATATAACTGATTTGATAATTTTTTAAACTTATTTACTAATTTAGTTTAAAGCATGTTTTTAATTTACTAAATTTATAAATTTAGTTTTTTCATTTTTATTTTAGGTTTTTAGGCTATTTGGTCCAAAAAATAGTTTTAATATTTTGATAACTTAATTATTTATTTTCGTATTTTTTATTGCATTTTATTATTTGTTTAACTTTTTGTTTAAGATTATGTTTTATTTTATTATTTTTAATTTTGTTTAATTTTCTGAAAAATTATCTATATTATTATTATTATTATTATTATTATTATTATTATTATTATTATTATTATTATTATTATTATTATTATTATTATTATTATTATTATTATTATTATTATTGTGGCATGGCGTAAAAAGAGTCCATATATGAGTGAAAACCTATTTTTTTTTCAATGATAAATTATTACTTTTTATTGGACTGAAACTCCTAAATTCACTATTAGACAATATCATCTTTGAAGGTTTGCTCGGGGAGAGTTTGAGTCACCCTAGAGGGGGTGAATAGGGTGATAGAAAATTCTATGTGAAAACATGCTCTTTTCTCCGAAAAGAGACAAAGACAGCTTACGAGTCTATAAACGAGGTCGAAAAGATTGGACTCGAAAGCAATGAATCGGTAGAAACAAGAGCAAGCAAAGCGATCCGAGTCTAGAATGAACTCGGAAAGATAACACTTTAGATTTTACTTGGAAACCCTCCTGGGCAGAAAACCACGGCCCGTGTCAATCCGGACACGAAGTCAAATCCACTATTTTGAGTCCACAAAATACCGTGAACTGATCGAACCCGAGTTGCTCCTTGGACAACTCTATACAAGTTTTCCTAGACTCGAAGTTACCTTATCCGATCTAGTAATTCCTAGCTGAGATAACCCTTACAGCTAGGGACAACTAAGCTGAGTTAACCTTTACGACTTAGTTCGAGGACCTTATAAAGAATGTAAGAAGAGTTTGTAACTAAGTACAAGACCTTACAACTCGAAAGTAATGAATTACGAGAATGGGAGTTGTAAGTAGAAGATTGAGAGTAAATACAATGACTTTTCTCAAGTATGTGTATTAACAATAGATTCGGCAATCTTCAAGTCTTGTGAAGTGGCTTCTATTTATAGATAACCAGGCGAGTAGCCGTTATCTTCATCTGCTGACCAAGAGTCTTCTGTGACCGTTGAGAGGAGCTTTACGAGTCACTCGGAAAGTATCCGTTGAAATATGGACGTTGGACAACGGTTTAACTCTCTTGGAAGTCCCAAAACCATCGCTTGTGTCTTGAAAAATGAGGTGGAAACCACCGTTAAGTTTAGCGTTCCAGTTTTCCGGATATGGAAGCAGACGACTTCGACACAATCTTCGGGACTCAAGCGAGGAAGGTGAAAAACCATATCTCGCTGGTGATTTGACGTTCGAAGCCGGCTACTTTTGTAGTTTGAAAAAGGTATATCCTCGAATGAATAACCTACAAAAGTAAATCAATTCTGGTCTTCAAAGTATAAAATACTTTGGTCCGAAGTTAGACACGAGATAATAAAATAATTATGATAATTACGCAATTGATTATCCGAGTCGGAAATGAAGTGGAATTTTACGAGTCCAATATCCATGATACTCGGAATTCCATCCGACTTAGTCTAAGTGATAGAACAAGTTCTATAAAGAATATCATAGTGAGAAAACTTGATATAGACTAAGCATGAAACAGACTAAGGAAATTTACTCTAACGGAAATAGAGCTTGTAGTCGAAGTAAGGTTCGAGTGAGAAAAAGACGAAGCATTAGTCTGCGATAAATCTGAGTGAAGATGGACTCGGAACAAAGAACCATTTTTCTAAGTCTCAAACAGATAAGCAATAAAAGTACTAACTAAAAGACGTATCACTCGAGAAAGATACTTATTTTACTCAAAGGAGTTTACGTGATACCGAGAATGCCTTGGAATCAAAACTCTAAAAGCATGGGGTTGTTATACCGACTTGTTTAGTGCAACTCGGAAATGCGTTGAGGAATGTCCGAGTCTTCAATCTCCCCTTTTTGATGAAAGGCATTCCATACTTAAACGAAACTTTGTTAGAGAAAAAGAATGATTACGAGTGGTTTGCGTGAGTAAGACATACTGATTAAATCGGAGCAATATAAAGTATATCGAGCAAAATACAATAAGGTATGCTTTAAACATTAACTCAGAAAAAATAAAGCAAGGCAAAATCGAACTTAGAGGAAAATGATGAAATACATTGCTTCATTAAAAATTCAAAAAGGGGCGGAAAAGCTCCCCTAAACAAGACAACCAGTTTCAACTCTATTTCTCCCCTTGCCTTTCAGCAAAAAAAAAATACAACAAGAAAAGAAAGGGAGAAAAAGAACAAGTAATACAACCGAGATGTCCGGACAAAAAAATAAAACAGAAAAACGGAGACACCGAGGAAGTATGACTCGAGTGCATAGCTCCCACGAGGAGGGGATTTCGAGTGGAGGCGGAGGTGCGGTGCGCCGGCGCCGATACGATCTTGACGATGTGCTTGAGCGCGGCGAAGGAGAGCCGGAATTGTCCTCGGGGCTCGGCTACGAGTGGGCGACCCGGAGAGAGTTGATCGAGGGTTCTTCCCTTGGGACCTCGGTGGCTGGAGGGGCTGCTCTGTCGACTCGCTTGGAGGGCGAGGTCTTCGACCCATTCGAGGCTGGCATGCGAGTCGAGGACAGCGATTTGCGCTTGGGAAGCGGTCGACCCTCGGCGGTTGCCACGGCCTCTTCTTCCCTTTGCCGGAAGGGCCTGCCTCGGCCGCGGGTTCCTCAGCATCTTCTGCTGCATCTGCGGCTTCTTCCTCTTCTTCCTCGGCTTCCTCGTTGTCCGAGGAGGTCGGGCTCGGGCTCGAAGACGCTTCGGACGCGTACGAGTCATCTCGGTCTGAGCCGCCTTGGACCGTCTCTCTCTAAGGAGCTCGACCAGCTCCTTACGCTCTTGGACCAGCTCCCTCATCTCAAGAACGAGAGGCTGCTGCTCTCGGATTTGGGACTCGACCGATCTTTTAGTTGATGGTCGAGACTTTGGAGGACAGAACTTGAAAGCCACGAGCATGTCTCCGAGTTCGGAAGACACAGAGCTGATCTTGTCCATGAAAGCGAGGGGACAAGAGGGCAGAGAGAGCTTTGGAAGGACCTGAGGTGGAGGCATCACCAGGTGTAGAGGGAAGAGGGAGAGGGGTTGATTTCGAGTGCGAGGAGGAGAAGGGGGCCTCGGCTACGAGTTGTGAACCCGGACACCGGGGTCGGTTTCTCGGTATCCGTACCCCTGGAGTTCCTTCTTGCCGACCACAATGGCCGCCTCGGACACCGCGTTTGGGTCGAGAGGGAAGAGGAACTTGAAATTGTTTGAAAACGAGGGTGAGAAGAGCAGAAAGGAAGGGAGGTGTTCTTCTTGGTTTGGAGTTGAGTGGCACAGCGGCCATCCGCTCAATGATGGAGGGGAAGAGGTCGACTTCGTATCCCTCCGAGGATATCGAAGAGGGCTTTGAGGTGCTTGAAGTTGGGGTTCTCCTTGCTAGAATCTTTGTGAGAAGAAGGTTCTCATTAGCGAAAGCACGAAGCTACTTCAACGAGTCACGAAAAGTTCTTTCGGACCCGGGAATTCTTTTGCGTACTTTTCAAAGAAGTCGTCGGCGACTTCGATGAAAGGGATAGGGTTGTTGTTTAAGAAAAGAGAAGAAACTTTGAACGAGGCGGTGGAGGAGGGAAGTATTGATACTGAACGGTAATGTTACGAACCCTAGAGGTTAGAACATTTTAGGAGTGGGTGAGGTGAGCGTAGAACTCAAAAGCGAGTTCGGGATAGATGAACTCAGCTGAAACGAAGAAATGGTAGACTCCGGTGGTTTGGATGTTGGACAACCAGGAGAATTTGGTTGTTGGGAAGAATTTGTCGTCCAGCGCAAGGTCTTTGGGTGACAACGGGTTTGGGAGGGGTTGAGCTTTACGGCTTGGTGGTGCGAGGCTTTTGGAGGAGGGAGAAACACTGGAAGTCGGGATGGTTTCCACGTTTAGGCATTGTGAGAGAAGGAGAGAAAAGATGAAGCTTTTCGAATGAAAGAGAGAAGGAGGTGTAGAAGAGAAGAAAATAGAAAATGTAGAAGAGAAAGATGAGAGCGGTCGAAACTTACGAGAGAGTGAGAGAGAGCTTCTTCGATGCTTGCGAGACGATCAAGAGCGACTGTTCACGTAGTAATCTTCAGCGAGAAGTTTCTTTTGAGAGAGATGGAGTTTTAGAATACCGAGATGAAGATGGATAGTCGTTATTTATAGAAAATAAGCGCGCCAGTCCACTATCCGTTAAGTAACTCCGTTCGACTCGGCTTGTCCATCGAGTCACCAAAGACCGGTGTGATGGTTCTCCTTCGACGGTTGAGAAACAAGTGGTTTGAAATCTACGGTTACGATACGATCGCGGCGCTCGAGAAAGAGAGAAAAAGATTTTGAAAATATAATCCGAAACTCTCCATTGTTCTAGAGATAGCTTGAGAAAATTTGATGTCCAAATTTCTCTACGTCGAGTTTGACTCGAAAGGTTTACGAGTGACTCGAAACACGAAATAACTATCGGTCCGAGTATCATTGAATCAAGCTGAACCAATTGTTATTAACACGAAAGCACATAGCACGGAATTATGCAACAAAGATAGTACGAATTAAGCATTTAACATACCAAGCTTATTCAGAATAAAGCAAAACTGATCTTCACTAAGAGGCTTAGTAAGGATATCAGCTAGCTGAAGATTAGTAGGAATGAACTCAAGCTCAATGTCACCCTTTTACGAGTGATCGCGTAAGAAGTGATACCGACCTCAATATGCTTTGTTTTTGAATGCTTTGGACAGGATTCTTAGTGATGCTTGATTGCGCTTTGGTTGTCACACTTGATTGGGACTGAGTTGAGGAATAGTCAAGATCCTTGAAGTGTTGTTTTATCCAAAGAATGCAGCGCATGACAAGCTCCAGCGGCAATGTATTCGGCTTCGCGAGTCGATAGAGCTACGAGTTCTGTTTCTTTGAGTGCCAAGAAATTAGGGATTGACCTAGAAATTGACAAGCTCCAGGATGTGCTCTTTCGATCAACTTTGTATCTGCGTAGTCTGCGTCCGAGTACCCGGTCGAGTCGGTTACGAGTCTCCGGAATACCACGAGACCTAAATTCGAGTACTGCAAAATATCTAAAAATTCTCTTCATTGCGGTGAGATGTGATTCTTTTGGATTAGCTTGAAATCTTGCGCATAAACAAACACTGAACATTATATCGGCTCTGCTTGAAGTAAGATATAGCAAAGATCCAATCATACCTCGATAGAGTTTCGGATCTATTGCTTTACCTTTCTCGTCTGAGTCAAGCTTTATCTTGCTTGCTCATAGGTGTAGATGCGTGCTTTGCATCTTGAAGTTTATATTTCTTGGCGGTTCCTTGGTGTATTTTGATTGATGAACAAAGATTCCATCTTTGTCTTGTTTGATTTGCAACCCAAGGAAGAAATTGAGTTCTCCCATCATACTCATTTGGAATTCTTGACTCATCGACTCGAGAAAATTCTCGGCACGGAAATTCATTAGTAGCACGAAAATAATATCATCAACATAGATTTGAACAATAAGAAAATCTTTCTCTTTGGTCTTTATGAATAGAGTCTTGTCGATCTGACCTCTTTTGAAATCATTTTGAACCAAGAAGCTACTCGAGTCTTTCATACCAAGCTCGAGGGGCTTGCTTAAGACCATAGAGAGCCTTTTGAAGTTTGAAAACGTGATTTGGAAATTCCGAGTTTTCAAAACCGGGAGGCTGCTCGACATAAACTTCTTCTTCGATAAAACCATTGAGAAAGGCACACTTAACATCCATTTGATATAATTTAATATGCATGCTTTGGATGCAAATGCCAACGATATTCTAATGGCTTCGATTACGGCTACGAGTGCAAAGGTTTCCCCACAATCAATTCCTTCTTCTTGATTATATCCACGAGCTACAAGTCTAGCCTTGTTTCTAACTACCACTCCACCCTCATCCAGTTTGTTCTTGAAAACCCATTTGGTTCCTATAGCTGGGTGGTCGGAAGGTCGGTTGGTCGAGTCCGAGACTTGGTTTCTCTCGAATTGATTAAGTTCCTCTTGCATGGCCTCTACCCATTCGGGTTCGTTAAGGGCCTCTAGTGCATTTTGGGTTCGAGTTAATGAAATGAATGCGGTGAATGCACATAGATTGTGAAGAGAGGAACGAGTTCTTACCCCACTTGTTGATATCGAAATAATGTTTTCTTGAGGATGACTGGAAGTGAATTTGAAGGCTTTACCAGTTCTTTGATTCACCGAGGTTTGTGGGTTGAGCGGCTTGATCTTGAAGCTTGTTACGAGTGATCTTCTTCATTGACTTGTTCGTTACGAGCCGGCTCTTGAGCTGTCTCATTACGAGTTTCCTCGTTACGAGTGACTTCATTACGAGCATGTTGGGTGCGAGTCTTTGTAGGCTCGACTTCGTCATCATCCTTTCTGAGCTTCGGTTCGAGTATGAAGACTCACTTGGCTTCTCTGTTCAAGCTCATCAAATACTACGTGGATGCTTTCTTCCACTTTGTTAGTACGATTATTGTAAATGCGATAAGCTTTGCTTATGAGAGGAGTAACCTAGAAAAATACCTTCGTCGACCAGAGCATCGAACTTGGTCGAGATGATCCTTACCATTGTTGTGAGCGAAGCACTTACATCAGAAAGGTCTGAAATAGGAAATATTTGGCTTCTTCCCTTTGTAGAGCTCATAGGGTGTTTTCTTGAGAATGGAGTACGATGAGGCATGCTGTTTAGAGTGTAGTTGGCTGTGTTCACTTGCCTACGCCGAGAAATAGTAAGGCAAGTTGTGCTCAATCATCATCGTCCTTGCTATTTCTTCAAGGGTTCTGTTCTTTCTCTCTACTACTCCATTACGTTGAGGAGTTACGGGTGCTTGAGAAGTTGTGAGAGATTCCACTTTTGTCACAAAACTACGAGAATTCGAGTAGTCGAACTCCCTTCCATGGTCGGTTCGAATCTTTTGAATGCGAGTGCGAGACTCAACTTGAATCTTTCTGCGAGCTTGCTGAACTCCTTGAATGCTTCATTTTGTGCTTAAGAAAACACACCCAGGTAAATCGTGAAAAATCATCAATAATGACAAGTATGTAAGATTTACCTCAGAGACTCTTCACGGGGATTTCACCGCATAAATCCATATGCGGTAATTCAAGTACTTTGGATGTGGAAGCTGTCTTGAGAGATTTGAATGAAGATCGACTTGTTTCCCTCGAGTGCATGCTTCACATACTTTGTCTTTCTCAAAAACACGGTTAGGTAAGCCCCTAACTAAACCATTAGATGCTAATTTCTTTATAGTATGCATCTTGATATGGCCTAATCTACGATGCCAAGTCCAAGAATCATCATGGAGAGATGCTTTTAAACAAGATAGGTTCGACTTGGGTCGAGAAGAGGGATGATGTATGTATTACCGATCTCTTACTGACGGCTTGATCTCTTTGGTAGAGACATCGAAATAGTGCAATTGGTGCGAGTGAATCTTACCTCTTGACCTTTGTCACATAGTTGAGAGATCTTGAGCAGATTATATTTCAATCCCTTGACAAGATATCTTGGGTGACCAGATTGCTTCCTTTCCCAATCTTGCCAATCCCCACGATCTTGCCCTTGCTATCATCTCCAAATGTAACTTTACCTCCTTTATGTACATTCGACTCGAGAAAAGAGTCCTGCATCTCTGACATATGGCGTGAGCATCCTTTGTCAAGATACCGGTGTCCTTTTGATCTCTTCGAGTTACACTGCAAAACAGAGAGAATCTAACCCTTCTCACTTCCTCTAACGAACCCGGTAACATTTTTCTTGTGGTCCTTTTACGAGGAAGAAGGTGTTTTGGAACCCAGATTTGAATGACTTTGGGTTTTGTCGATTACGAGTCTTCCTCTCGGAAGGCGAGTGCTGTGTCTCTTTCTTTACGAAAACTTTTCCTTTTGAAACGAGGAGAAAATGGTTTCTTTTTGTAAACGATTCAGGCTTGGTCCTCCTTTCATTTACGTGAATGGGACCAGTGCTCGGCTTTCCTGAACTTTACGGTTACGGAATCCTTTTGAACAATTACGAGTAAGAATTAGATTCTTCCTCTTTGTTGAAACCAAGACCTTCTTTTCGAAAAGAGACACCTTTGTGATCCTAAGAGCATGTCGAGGTTCTTCGACCTTGAGTAAATTTTAAAACCGAGATCTTGAGACTCGGTGAGCTTACTGTTTTAGTCGCTCATTTTCTTTCTTGAGTAACTCGGACTCGAGTCTCATTAGCTTGAGCACTTGTCTTGAGTTCTCCGAGTGTGAGTCTCGGTTTTCTAATTCGTTTTTCAAAGAAGTGCTCTCGGAAGTGATTGACTCAAGTTGTTCTTTGAAATGAGAAGAATCGGAATTGGACTTTTCTTCCAAAGTAAAAATGTATTTAGCTAAATCAACTTTGGAAAATTTGAGGAAGTAGTTTATTACCTCTTGAGGATCGGTTTCCTCATTGTGCGAGTGCTAAGTCGACTCTCTTTCGGCTTCCGAGTCGAGAGATTGCCATCGGACACTTTGAGTCATCCGAGTCCTCGTCGTCTTCGATGAGTCCTCATCGCTCCATGTTGCCATCATGGCCTTTTTCTTCTTCTGTCCCTTTTTCTTTTTGGACGAGTCCTTGACTATGTGGTCTTTCTTTGCCACATTCAAAACATCAGAATTCTTAGACAAAGATAACTTTGAAGGAGAAGAAAACTTACCTTTTCTATCTCTCTTGTCTTTCTTGTAGAATTCTTCTTTTGGTCTTTTGTCCCATCTTTTATGCTTCATCATTCTCTTGAAGCCTCTTGCAATGAGTGCCATGGGATCATCTTACGAGTCGGAAGAGCTCGGACTTGCTTCTTTGGATTACGAGGCTTTAAGCGCAATGTTCCTTTTGGTAGTACCCTCGGCATCTTCTTCTTCCGAGATGTATCTCATGTGTTAGAAGCTTTCAGATGAGCTCGTCCAGCTTCAAGAGTGAAAGGTTACGAGCCTCTTCTATGGCGAGTCACCTTAGGACCCCATCGTCTCTTGGGTAGGCTTACGAGAATTTTCAGGCACATCTCTTCATGGGAGATTTTCTTTCCCAGAGATTTGAGATTGTTGGTGATCTCGGTGAAGCGAATGAACATCCGAGTAATATTCTCCTCTGGCTCCATTTTGAAAAGCTCATATTTGTGAAGATCTTGGCCGATCTTCGCTTGTCTCACCGACTCGTACCTTCGTAGGTGTTGACCAAGGTATCCCACACCTCTTTAGCGAGTCACATGCGGAGACTCGGTTGTATTCTTACGAGCTTATGGCGCACATAAGAATGTTCATGGCTTTGAAATTCTTTACGAACTTCTCTGCCTGTCTGGTGTGAACTCGGCCTTTGTCTTGGGAAGGATTACGAATTCATCTGTCTTCGTTGGAATGTAGTTTCCTTGTTGTATGATTTCCCATACTTCTTCATCATGATCCATGAGGAAACATTCCATAAGCTTCTTCCAGTGCCCAAAGTTTGAGCCCTTGAATTTTGGAGGCCTGTTGGAAGATCTTCCTTCGTCGAACTCTCCGGTGTTACGAGCCATCCGATCTTTAAACCTTTGGATTGTTAGATCCTTTACGAAAGGCTAGGCTCGATACCAATTGAAGGTTTGCTCGGGGAGAGTCCGAGTCACCCTAGAGGGAGGTGAATAGGGTGATAGAAAATTCTTTGTGAAAACACGCTCTTTTTCTCGAAAAAGAGACAAAGACAGTTTACGAGTCTATAAACGAGGTCGAGAAAAGATTGGACTCGAAAGCGATGAATCGGAGAAATAAGAAGCGATAAAGCGATGCGAGTCTAGAATGAACTCGGAAAGATAACACTTTAGATTTTACGTGGAAACCCTCCGGGGCGGAAAACCATGGCCCGTGTCAATCCGGACACGAAGTCAAATCCACTATTTTGAGTCCACAAAATACCGTGAACTAGCTGAACCCGAGTTGCTCCCTTGGACAACTCTATACAAGTTTTCCTAGACTCGAAGTTACCTTATCCGATCTAGTACTTCCTAGCTGAGATAACCCTTACAGCTAGGGACAACTAAGCTGAGTTAACCTTTACGACTTAGTCGAGGGACCTTACAAAGAATGTAAGAAGAGTTTGTAACTAAGTACAAGACCTTACAACTCGAAAGTAATGAATTACGAGAATGGGAGTTGTAAGTAGAAGATTGAGAGTAAATACAATGACTTTTCTCAAGTATGTGTATTAACAATAGATTCGGCAATCTTCAAGTCTTGTGAAGTGGCTTCTATTTATAGATGACCGGGCGAGTAGCCGTTATCTTCATCTGCTCACCAAGAGTCTTCCGTGACCGTTGAGAGGAGCTTTTGAGTCACTCGAAAGTATCCGTTGAAATATGGACGTTGGACAACGGTTTAACTCTTTTGGATGTCCCAAAACCATCGGTTGTGTCTTGAAAAATGAGGTGGAAACCACCGTTAAGTTTAGCGTTCGAGTTTTCCGGATATGGAAGCGGACGACTTCGACACAATCTTACGGGACTGAAGCGGGGAAGGTGAAAAGCCATATCTGCTTGGTGATTTGACGTTACGAGCCAGGCTACTTTTGTAGTTTGAAAAAGGTATATCCTCGAATGAATAACCTACAAAAGTAAATCAATTCTGGTCCTCAAAGTATAAAATACTTTGGTCCGAAGTTAGACACGAGATAATAGAATAATTATGATAATTACGCAATTGATTATACGAGTCGAAATGAAGTGGAATTTTACGAGTCCAATATCCATGATACTCGGAATTCCATCGACTTAGTCTAAGCGATAGAACAAGTTCTATAAAGAATATCGAGTGAGAAAACTTGATATAGACTAAGCATGAAACAGACTAAGGAAATTTACTCTAACGAAAATAGAGCTTGTAGTCGAAGTAAGGTTACGAGTGAGAAAAGACGAAGCATTAGTCTGCGATAAATGCGAGTGAAGATAGACTCGGAACAAAGAACCATTTTTCCGAGTCTTAAACGGATAAGCAATAAAAGTACTAACTAAAAGACGTATCCCTCGAAAGATACTTATTTTACTCAAAGGAGTTTCGTGATACCGAGAATGCCTTGGAATCAAAACTCTAAAAGCATGGGGTTGTTATACTCGACTTGTTTAATGCAACTCGAAATGCGTTGAGGAATGTCCGAGTCTTCAATCTTTTTAAAATATTGCTATTATATATAGTATAGATAACTAGGTGGATAAAGAGCTATGTCCATCCATCCTACCATGTCATCAATTTTGAGGTGGCCATGTTTTCTTGAATTCTAGTGTTGGGCTTCCATGTGTTTTTTAAAATAAAACTTTCATACTTGTTGCTCAATTTCGTGTCAAGACTCGTGTATGACTGACTCACCCCTTGAATGTGTTTTGATTTCATGCATTCATCTAAATTTAGAATAAAGCAAGAAGCATACTAAAAGAAATTAATTTAACTAAGTCTTGTGCTTTATAATTCATCATTTCAATATGACTTATTCTTGATCGAACTCGGACTCGGATCCGACCCACTCGTAACCAGTTTTGACCCACTCGAACTCGGATTCTGACCCACTAAGTCAGACTTAGACATTTAGTTTGCCTACACTATTATTTGTTTAATCATGCGTATTTGTAAAATGTCTATATAAATCATGTGCCCATTAAGATTGAATGATTTATTCATGAGTTTTAGAATATCTCGGAATCTGAGTATATTGAATATTAGACTTGAAATATTCCAGATTAATAGATTAAGGTAATTAGTCATTAAATTCTTTATTTAGACTAATCCTTATCTAATTATGGACCAAAGTATATTTATACTTTGAGAACCATTGTGCTTAATGTTTTTGCCAGTTTTTCTAATGTCAATTATCCGAAGAAAAAGCAAAAACAAAACGCTTCTTACCATTAAAGCACTCGCCGGACAAAAAGCTGAAATTTCTGAAAAGCTCGGAACTTATCGACGACCTTGTCATTCATTGTTTTGGGTAATATTTTACTTCGAGTCTAACGTTCTTTTCGTTCTGCTTTTCCAGCTTACAAAAGCAGGAAAAAGAGTTGTTAGAAGCTAAGACCAAGGCACAACGGCTATTTCAAGGTGGTCCGGAAATCGAGCGACTCGGACTATCTCGTTACAACGGCTAGTTGACTCGGATAGCTTCAACGAAAAGACGTTGGAGGCTCAACGGCTATCTCTTCAAGGCATAATATTTATAGAAGCCTTAGCACAAGATTTCAAATGACGAATGGAAGAAAAAGAGAGACCATATTGAACATCTTCTCTAGCATACAACTCCCAAACTGTAATTCTAATATTCCGAGTTGTATTTTTCTGAGTCGGTTGTATTGCAATTCTTACTACTCCTCCACTCTTTCTCTCTCGACTGCGTTGTAAAGGTTACCTCAACTCGGTTGTCCCAAACTGTAAAGGTTACCTCAGTTTGGAAGTACCAGGTTAGATAAGGGAACTTCTAACCCTGGGAAAATTGGAGGATCCCAAGTTGATAAGGTAATTTCAACTTGGAAGTACTAGGTCGATCGGATAAGGTAAATTCGAGCCTGGGAAAATTGTAATAGATTTGTTTGGGAACAAATCCGGGTAGTCATATTCATTGTAATTGAGGATTCAATTAGTGGATTTGACTTGGTGTCTAGATTGACACTATCCGTGGTTTTCTGCTCCAGGAGGGTTTCCACGTAAATCTGAGTTCATACTTTTTCGAGTCCAATCTAGACTCGGAATGCATTTCTGTCTCTATTCTATGCAAAAGATTTTGATTTTCTCAAAAATTTTCCATCACCCTATTCACCCCATCTCTAGGGTGACTTAACTTCTCCAAGAGCAAACCTTCAATTGGTATCGAGCCTAGCCTTTCAAGAGGATCTCACCATCCAAAGGTTTAAAGATCATGGCTCATCGTATTGGAGAATTCGAAGAAAGAAGATCTCTTTTGAGGCCACCCAAGTTCAAAAGCTCAAACTTTACACTTTGGAAGAAGTTGGTGCAATGCTTCATCCAAGATCTTGATGAACAAGTGTGGAAGGTCATCATCGAGGGAAATTATATTCCCACAAAGCAAGAAGGTGACCAAACAGTGGTAAAACTAAAGTCGAAATACACCACTGAAAAGAAGGAAAGGTACAGGAAGAACTTCGAGCTATGAACATCCTTCTATGTGCCGTAGATGCTTCGGAGTGTAATAGAGTCCGAGCTTGTGACACGGCTAAAGAGGCGTGGGACACCTTGGTGACAACATATGAAGGAACAAGCGAAGTGAGACAAACTAAGATCGATCAATACCTCCACAAGTATGAGCTATTCAAAATGGAAGAAGCTGAGAGCATCACCGAGATGTATATCCGATTCACAGAGATTGTTACTAATCTCAAATCTCTCGGTAAGAAGATACCTAATGAAGAAGTTGTTATAAAACTTCGAGGAGCCTACCAAAGAAGAAATGGGGTTCAAAAGTGACTTCAATAGAAGAAGCACAGGACCTCAACAAACTAAAGTTAGATGAGCTCATAAGAAAACTTCGACCCATGAGCTACATCTCCACGAGGAGGATTCCGAGGATAGCCCAAGAAGGAACATTGCATTAAAAGCCTCGGAAGAAGCTTAGCTAAGTTCAAGTAGTTCGACTCGGAAGAGGACCCAATAGACCAAATTGCAAAAGGCTTCAAGAAGATGATGAAGCATCGGATATCGAAAAGAAGTCTAAATTTGAGGTCCTCGGACGAGAAAGAAAAAGTAAACACTCTCATCCTCTCAATTCTTTTTCTACTAATTATTCCGGGTGTTTTAAGTGTGGTAGCAAGGAACACACCATCAAATATTGCCTGAAAAGAAGAGAGATTACAAAAAGAAGAAGACCATTACTTATTGTAAGGATGAGTCGGAAGAAGGAGACTCATCCGACTCGGACATAGAGGATGAGTCCAAGTGTCTAATAGCAATGACCGACTCGGACACGAAACCGAACAAGAACAATACTCATCCGATGTTGAGGAAAATGATCCTCAAGAGGTACACTACAAAGCAATGGAAGACTCAGGTATGACCCTAAGAGAGTGTTAACAATTTTAACTCGGTAAGTCGAGATTCGGAAAAGCAATCAGGTAAAAGTCTAGTCATCTCCTTGATAATATCATTCCAAACATCAACTAAGGTATGATTGACCTTACTTATCATTACATTCAATTGGTATCTTGACAGGCCGCAAGCGCACGGTGTTTAAATTGTAGCTAGTCAAGGTCGATCCCACAAGGACTCGATCTAGCAATGCACTAAACTAGCCCTCTACTCAATTGCTAAGCAAATCAGATTTTTGGAATTTGTTCTTTCTAACTAGTTCTAACTATTAAAATTAAGAAAATTAATCTAGACTTAAATCAATGGGTAAAAATATCTAGGGATTTTCTTTCCTAACAATGGGTTTGATTATTTAAACATAATTTGTGCAATCATTCATTCAAATAAATCAAAGATCGATAATCACAAAATTCTACCGCTCTTTCGATGCTTAATAGAATTGCTCTAATTAACCTATCAAACAACTTTCGTATGCCTTTTAAGTTAATCAAAGTTAAGGATTTCAAATTATCAAAGTGATCCCCTAATTTACTATTCTTTTCTCAAATTTCATAAATTAGGTAGAAAGGTTGGTTGTCGGATTATTCTATTTCACCTTTCAAGTACATGATAGATTAATCTCTAAACATAAGTATTCTAGGCCTTCAAAACACTCATGAACATGATGAACACAACCTTCTATTGAATCAAAATCAGAATTCAAGCACAAATCATATAAAACTAATCAAACTACATTGTTTCGGATTACAAATCCCTAGAAAAACTAAACTACTCACACACGTTTATTCAAAGCTTAACTAAAATCCAATACATTGAAATCAAACCTCAAACAGCAAAATGAAGAAATAGATGATAGGCTTGAAGTGCTCCACTTGAATCTCTTGACTTAAAAGGAACCTCGCAACTTCTTCAATATTCTTCTTCGATCTTCAAAGTTTTTGGTTTAATGTGAAGGAATGGAGGAAGGAAAAATGGAGGATGAACTATGAAGGATTCTAAACTGGATTGATGCAGGAATGGCCAAAAATCATCTTAAATAAGCCATTAAGAAGCAATCAAGAGCCAAAACCGTCAAAACCGAATCATCTCGGCATAATTTACCTCCAACACGGGCCGTGTCCTCGGACACGGGCTGTCCGTGTTGGCTGCTGGCACGTCAAAACTGGACGGGGACGATGAAAACGGGCCGTGTCCTCCAACACGGGCTGCCCGTTCTCAATGTAAATGCTCCGACCTCCAACACGGGTCGTTTCCTCCGAAACGGACTGACCGTGTTGGTTGAGGGATGCGTCAAATTGATTCGATCATAACTTCCTCGTCCGATGTCCAAATGATGCGATTCTTGATTTTCCGGAAAGCTCATTGAGTCTAATTTCTAATTCTTTCATCATTATGCTTGCTTCATAAGTGTGGGAAAAACATAATTCATAGAGTAAAGAAGTGTCCGTTACCGCACCCTTCTTACTTTCCAACTCATATCTTTTCCGTTCCTCAACGTAATTAAGCTTATAATATGTCATTGGAAAGCTCTTTCAATAAGGACGTTAGAAACATAGATTCAAAATAGCTTTGGACTGAAAATATGACTAAAAATCAGGTCCAAATCATTAGGAAGTCTGTGGAAACAGAACCAAAAACACAAAACCCAGTGTAAAGCATAAATGGGGCATAAAGTGCATAAATATGAACATAAATCCCCAAAAATGACAAGCAACTTCCTATGAAATCTAATGCAAAAATGACACTTATCATATCTATATTTCTTCTGTTCAAAATCTCGTTCTCTCCTTGTTTATTTTTGATGACATACATTAGGGGAGAGAATAATGAACTTTGTAGATTCATCTCGCTAGGGGAGTTCAATAGTTTAGGGGAGCGATTTTTGAAATGTTTTTCAAATTTAAAATGCTCCTCGTGTCATTTTAATTATGTTCGATAATTATGATGAATTTCTTTGAGTAATTATTTAGTTGAATGCCTTTCATAAAAAAGGGGAGATTGAAGACTCGGTTATGACTGACTAACCCCTTGAATGTGTTTTGATTTCATGCATTCATCTAAATTTAGGATAAAACCATCCTAAAAGAAATTCATTTAACTAAGTCATATGCTTTGTAATTCATCATTTCAATATGACTTATTCTTGCCCGAAGTCGGACTTAGATCCGACCCACTCGAACCAGATTTTGACCCACTCGGAACTCGGATTCCGACCCACTAAGTCGGACTCGGACATTTAGTTTGCCTATGCTATTATTTGTTTAATCATTCGTAATTGTAAATTGTCTATATAACTCATGTGCCCACTAAGATTGAATGATTTATTTATGAGTTTTAGCATATCCGGAATATGAGTATATTGAATATTAGACATGAAATATTCCAAATTAATAGATTAAGGTAATTAGTCATTAAATGCTTTATTTAGACTAATCCTTATCTAATTATGGACCAAAGTATATTTATACTTTGAAAACCATTGTGCTTAATGTTTTTGCTGGTTTTTCTAATGTCAATTATCTGAAGAAAATGCAAAAACAAAAGGCTTCGAACCGTTAAAGCACAGACCGGACAAAAGGTTGGAATTTCTAGAAAAGCTCGGAACTTACTGACGACCTTGTCCGTTAGTGTTTTGGGTAATATTTTATATCCGAGTCTAACGGTCTTTTCGTTCTGTTTTTCCAGTTTACAAAAGTTGGAAAAAGAGTTGTTGGAAGTTAGGACCAAGGCATAACGGCTATTTCAAGGTGGTCGAGAAATCTGAGTGACTCGGACTATCCGTTACAACGGCTAGTTGACTCGGATAGCTTCAACGAGAAAGATGTTGGAGGCTCAACGGCTATCTCTTCAAGGCAGTACTATTTATAGAAGCCTTAGCACAAGATTTTAACCGACGAATGGAAGAAAAAGAGAGATCATATTGAACATCTTCTCTAGCATACAACTCCTAAACTGTAATTCTAATATTCCGAGTTGTATTTTTCCGAGTCGGTTGTATTGCAATTTTTACTACTCTTCCACTCTTTCTCTCTCGACCGAGTTGTAAAGGTTACCTCAACTCAGCTTGTCTCAAACTGTAAAGGTTACCCCAGTTTGGAAGTACCAGGTTAGATAAGGGAACTTCTAACCCCGGGAAAAATTGGAGGATCCCAAGTTGATAAGGTAATTTCAACTTTCAATTACTAGGTCGATCGGATAAGGTAAATTCCGAGCCTGGGAAAATTATTATAGATTTGTTTGGGAACAAATCTGGGTAGTCATATTCATTGTAATTGAGGATTCAATTAGTGGATTTGACTTGGTGTCCGGATTGACACTCGTCCGTGGTTTTCCGCCCCGGGAGGGTTTCCACATAAATGCGAGTTCATACTTTTCGAGTCCAATCTAGACTCGGAATCTATTTCTGTCTCTATTCACGTGCAAAAGAGTTTGATTTTCTCAAAATCTTCCATCACCCTATTCACCCCCTCTAGGGTGACTTAACTTGTCTAAGAGCAAACCTTCACTGTGGTTTCGCCCTCAACTTTTGCTGCTTAGAATTATACTATGCTACTTTCATCCTTGACTTTTGTTTCATGTGTCACTTAGTGTTTATGCTTTGATTTATTTTTGAGTTCTAATTGATTATTTCACTACATATTCTATGATTGATCTTAACAAGGCTATTGATATTCAAATTTTGTCAACAAAGAATTCATCAATGAGCATGAGTTCGATAATTTTGGTGCTTTGTCGGATCTATAACCTTAGATTTATGCTTCGATTTGTGTGTTGTATTTTGTTTCAAATTTGCAAATTAATCACATTTCATAATTTGGTCTATCATTTGGATTTGCGTTATGTAGGAATCATGGCTCGTGGAGCGGATTAGGTTTCCTCATGAATGTCGACTTCATGCAAGAGTTGTTCATCAAGGCGAATGAAACTTTTGATTTTTAAGGGATTGATTGGTGATATGAAAATCACTTTATTTTTTAAAATAATTTTAGAAGTGACAAGATACATTTTAAACCAAAAAAAAAGTGATTCTGGAACCGCCACAAAACTCAACTTGCGAGACAACCATGACAATCTAGGCCACGAACTAGGCCTAGCTAGTAGTCCGTGTGTCGGGGCCGACCCACCGGACTTATTGGCTTGCGGTGGCCATTCACCCTAGATTGTCGATGTAAATATCCGAGACCCTTCAGCTCACAAATATTTGTATATGGGAAAAACAAACACAAGAAACCTAAATTTGGATTTTAATGGGAAATGCTCAACTAGGAGAAACAGAATGTCTAATAAGGTGAAAGTTGAATGGACAACAACACAAGGCACAATGCTCAACCTGGCAAAGCATAATGCTCTAACATCGGACAAGATAATGAACATGGGGACAAATAGAATGCTTAACAAGACAAGAGTTGCTCGACTATGGAAGAGAAAATGCTCAAGTGTTAGGAAGCGGAATGTCGACTTCATGCAAGAGGTGTTTATCAAGGCAAATGAGACTTTTGATTTTTTAAGGGGTTGATGGGCGATATGAAAATCACTTTATTTTTAAAAATAATTTTAGAAGTCTCAGGATATATTTTAAAAAAAAAAGCGATTCTGGAACCGCCACAAAACTCAACTTGCGAGACAACCATGACGAGTCTCGGCCACGAACTAGGCTTAGGCAATAGTCCGTGTGTCGTGGCCGACCCACCGGACTTATTGGTCTGCGGTGGCCATTCAACCTAGATTGCTTGATGTAAATATCTCGAGACCCTTCATCTTCACAAATATTTGTATATGGGAAAAACAAACACAAGAAACCAGAATTTGGATTTTAATTGGAAATGCTCAACTAGGATAAACAGAATGTCTCATAAGGTGAAAGCTGAATGGACAACAACACAAGGCACAATGCTCAACCTGGCAAAGCATAATGCTCTAAAGTGATACAAGACAGTGAACATGGGGACAAACAGAATGCTTAACAAGACAAGAGTTGCTCAACTATAGAAGACAAAATGCTCAAGTATTAGGAAGCAGAATGCTCAAGCCTAGAAAACTCGAATGCTCAACACGAGAACACCAAAATATAGGAAATTTAAAAGGATAGGAAAAAAATGGACTAAGGTAAGGGATTCACTTTGGGAAAACTTTTGGGCTCTTGAAACACTCTTCAAGAGATTAAAACACCACCCAGGGAAAGGATTTGAGTTCTCCTTAATTATCACTCCAAATGAACCATGTTTAGAGGTAAGCAAGAAAAGGCTAAGATTACTAAGGATAAGAAACACCACATTAGAAATCTTGGGCTCCTTAAGTCGTCTATAAGGATACAAAAATAGCACCAAAGAGATCACCTAAGACTCTACTAGAATAGCACTTCAACCCAGACCTACATTGAAAATATAATAAGACAAGAACTTAGGGGCATGGGAGACTCCTCTCAATCACCAAGTTCATAAACCGAACCCTTACATTTTCACATACATGTTCTTCTTACATTCCGATACAAGGTAGGGGCAGAACCAGAAAATTTTATCGAGGAGACTGGATGGTGAGACACATGAAGACTCGGACTTTGCATGTACATCATTCTGAAATCCATCAAGGAATCAGGTACAAGATTCATCTCTTATAAGGTTTTGATTACAAGTCATTCTAACTGTCTTAGAAACCGCTTCCGAGTGATATAGAATCTTTTCTTAGTGTTACGGAAACTATTGTATATGTTTTCACTTGATTCCGATCGACTCGAAAGCATACTCTTGCATGTCATTTCACACACGGTTCCGAGTCACTCGGATCACACTCGGATATATCGCATGTTCAAATATTCGCTCTTACGTGCATAAACTCCGGTCCGACTTCATGTTCTAAGTTTAATTGAATTATTGTGTTAATTCATCCTTCTAAGTCAGCATGCTTTATTTGAACCACGTCCTGTCTAGATCAAGTCTTACTACTCGATATTCTTTATCCGACTTGATTTGTTTCTAGATCGACTAAGATGGAATTTTAGTATAATGGATATTAGACTCGGAAAATTCCACTCCTTCGAGACTCGAGATAATTATACATTTAATTATCTTAATTAAATTATTATCCGTGTCTAATCTTGGACCAAAGTATTTTATACTTTGAGAACCAAATTGATTTACTTTTGTAGGTTATCTAAACAAAGTTATCCTATTTTTGAAATACAAAAGGAACCAGCTTCAAGCTGTCAATCACCAACAGACAAGGCTTTTCTACTTCTAACCAAGGTCCGGACATCTGTCTCGGGGTTGTACTGCTTCTAAAGCTGGAAAACTACAACGCCAAGCTCAACGTTGGTTTCCACCCTACTTTTCGAGACACCACCGGTGGATTGGGACATCTAAAGCGAGTCAAGAGCCGTTGCACAACGTTCACACCTCAACGGATATTTTTCGAGTCACTTAGAAAAACCACTCGTAATGGTCACAAAGGATTTCTAATAAGAAGATAGTCACAACGGCTAATCTGCCTGGTCATCTATAAATAGAAGCCAACTCTCAAGACATGAAGATTGCCGAACCAGTTGTCAATACACGCACTTAAGCAAAAGTCATTGTATTCATACTCAATCTTCTACTTACAACTCCAACTCTATACTTAACATCTTTCCGAGTTGTAAGGTCTTGTAATCGATCACAAACACTTATTCTTACTTTACGAGTAAAGTCCCTTGACTGAGCTGTAAGGGTTAACTCAGCCCGATTGTCTCTAACTCGTAAAGGTTATCTATGTTAGGAAGTACTACATCGGATAAGGGAATTTCGAGTCTAGGAAAATCGTGTAAGGAATTGTGTAATGCGAGCAATTCTGGTTGAGTCTTTCTACTGTATTTTGTGGATTTAAAATAGTGGATTTGATTTGGTGCTTGGATTATCACCGACCGTGGTTTTACGCCCGGTGGGTTTCCACGTATTTTTGAGTTATCACTTTTCCGAGTCCAATCTAGACTCGGATTGTTTTATAGTCAGTCTTAGATTTTAATCTTCCATTCTTAACTCAAATTTCCTCATCACCCTATTCACCCCCTCTAGGGTGACTTATTCTCTCCAAGAGAAAACCTTTAATTGGTATCGAGCCTAGCCTTTCGAAAGGATCTAACCATCCAAAGGTTTAAAGATCAAATGGCTCAAAACAATGGAGAGTTCGATGAAGGAAGATCTTCTAGCAGAGCACCTAAGTTCAAAGTATCTAACTTCGTGCACTAGAAGAAGCTCATGGAATGTTTTCTACTTGGATCACGATGAAAATGTCTAGAACATCATACAAGTAGGCAACTACATTCCAATGAAGATGGAAGAAACAAGACTTGTGCCTAAGACAAAGCCCAAGTATACTATTGAGGAAGTAGAGAAGTTCGGAAAGAACTTCAAGG
Organism: Talinum fruticosum; assembly: GCA_021018815.1. Taxonomy (NCBI): domain Eukaryota; kingdom Viridiplantae; phylum Streptophyta; class Magnoliopsida; order Caryophyllales; family Talinaceae; genus Talinum; species Talinum fruticosum. The sequence goes on from JAITYX010000020.1 coordinate 1,034,082, forward strand.
CGATGAACATCCTAATGTGCGCCATCGGATCCGAAGAGTACAATAGAGTGTCAGCTTGTGACACAGCCAAAAAGTGTTAGACACACTTGTCAACACTTATGAAGGCACAAGCCAAGTCGAGACAAGCAAAGATAAGCCAATATCTTCACAAGTACGAGTTGTTCAAGATGGAGCCAAAGAGAACATCACTCGGATGTTCATCCGCTTCACCGAGATTACGAACAATCTCAAGTCCCTGGGTAGAAAGATTTCCCATGAGGAAATGTGCAGAAAGATACTCAGAAGTCTACCCAAGAGAAGATGGGGTCCCAAGGTGATAGCCATCGAAAAGGCTCGGAACCTGTCCTTACTAAAGCCGGACGAACTCATTGGGAAATTACTCACTCATGAGATCCATCTGGAAGAGGAGGATGCAGAGGTCGGCACTAAAAAGAACATTGCACTGAAGGCCTCGGAAATCGGAGAAGCAAATCTGAGTTCTTCGGACTCGAAGAGGATCCCATGACACTCATTACCGGAGGCTTCAAAAGAATGATGAAGCATAAGAGATGGGATAAGAAGCCAAGAGAAGAGTTCTACAAGAAAGACAAAAAGGATAGAAAAGGTAAACATTCTTCTCCTTCAAAGTTATCTTTAACTAAGACTCGGGTGTTTTGAATGTGGCAGCAAGGAACACATAGTCAAAGACTTTCCCAGGAGAAAGAGGGACAGAAAGAAGAAAAACGCTATGATGGCCACTTGGAGTGATGAAGACTCATTAGAAGATGATGAGGACTCGGATGATTCAAAGTGCCTGATGGCACTCTCGGACTGGGAAGTTGAATCGGAATCGGACTCGGATCACTCGGACAGTGAGGAAACAAATCCTTAGGAGGTAATTGAATACTTCCTCAAGTTTTCCAAAGTTGATTTAGCTAAATATATCTATAATTTGGAAGAGAAGTCCAACTCGACTTTTCTCAGTTTAAAGAACAACTTGAGTCAATTACTTCGAGAGCATCTTATTGAAAAATGAATTAGAAAAGCTGAGACTTACTCTAAGAGAACTCAAGACTAGTGCTCAATCTAATGAGACTGAGTCCGAGTCACTTAGAAGAGAAAATGAGCAATTGAAGCAAAAGGTCAATGAGTCTCAAGAGCTTATTTTAAAATTTACTCGAAGGTCAGAAAAACCTTGACATGCTCTTAGGGTCTCAATGTCTCTCCTTCGGAAAAGAAGGTCTTGGTTTTAACAAAGAGGAGGAATCTAATTCCTAATCATAGCTTTTCAAAAAGGATTTGAGAACTGTGAAGTTTAGGAAAAGCGAGCACGGTCCCATTCATAAGAATGAAAAGAGGACTTAGCCTGGACCAGCTTACAGGAGAAAACCTTCTCCACCTGTTTATAAAAGAAAGGGTTTTTAAAAGAAAGAGACACAGACTCGGTTTTCTAAAACGAAGACTTAGAATTTGACAAAACCCAAAGTTATTCAAGTCCGAGTTCCCAAGAGTCTTCTTCCTCGAAAAGGACCACAATAAAGGGTGTTACTGGGTTCGTTAGAGGAAGTGAGAAAGGTTAGTTTGCTTCGACTTGCAGGTGGCTCGAGAGAAGAACAAAGGGCATTGGTACCTAGACAGTGGATACTCACGACACATGTCGGGAGATTCAAGACTCTTTTCTGAGTTAGAAGATTACAAGGGAGGAAAAGTCACATTTGGAGATGACAGACAAAGGCAAGATAATCGGGATAGGCAAGATTGGAAAAGGAAATAATCTAGTCAGCCCAAGTATACGTTGTCAAGGGATTAAAATACAATCCGCTTAGCATTTCTCAACTGTGTGATAAAGGTCAAGAGGTAAGATTCACTCGGACCAATTGTTACATTTCGATGATTCTACCAAGGAGATCAAGCTCTCGGGTAAGAGATCAAGTAACACTTACACTATTCCTCTTTCGACCCGAGTCAGAATTTATCTTGTTTAAAAGCATCTTTACTTGATGATTCATGGACATGGCATCGTAGACTAGGTCATGTTAGCATGCACACTAGTAAGAAACTTGCATGTCATGGTTTAGTTAGAGGATTGCCTAACTATGCATTTAAGAAAGATAAAATTTGTGACGCATGCACAAAAGGGAAACAAGTCAGATCATCTTTCAAATCTCTGAAGACTGTTTCCATATCCAAGGTACTTGAAATGTCGCATATGGATTTATATGGTGAAATCCCTGTCAAGAGTTTTGGAGGTAAATCATATGTGCTTGTTATTGTTGATGACTACTCACAATTTACCTGGGTGTGTTTTCTTAAGTACAAAAATGAACCTTTCAAAGAGTTCAAGCAAGCTCGTAGGAAAATCAAAGTTGAATCTCGGACTCAGATTCGGAGAATTTGAACCGACCATGGAAGAGAATTCGACTACTCGGAATTTGCAGAGTTTTGTGATAAAAATGGCATCTCCCACAATTTCTCAGCACCAAGAACTCCTCAACGAAATGGAGTAGTGGAGAGAAAGAACCGAACTCTTGATGAAATAGGAAGGACAATGATGATTGAACATGATCTATGCTACTATTTGCAGGGTCGAGGCGATCAACACAGACAAACTATACTTTGAATAGATGCCTCATCGGACCCATCCTGAAGAAGACTCTATACGAGCTCTACAAAGGGAAGAAACCCAACATTTCATACTTCAAACCCTTTGGATGTAAGTGCTTTGTTCACAACAATGGTAAGGATCACTCGACCAAGTTTGATGCTCGGTCAAATGAAGGAATTTTTCTTGGTTATTCATCTCATAGCAAAGCATATCGCATTTTTAATAAAAGAACAAACAAAGTGGAAGAAAGCATCCACGTTATTTTTATGAGATTGAACAGGGAAAACCAAGTGAGTTAGTTTTCTTAGATCCGAAGCTCGGTCGAGATGATGATCTTGATGAAGAGGAGCTCGGAAAGAGTCATGGAAAGGTTACTCGGAATGAAATAACTTAGAACAATCGACTAAGAATGAGACAACTCAAGAGCCAACTTAGAATATTGAAGAACAATCAAGCTGAGCAAGCTCACTCGGAACGGACTTCGAAGATCAACCAATTCAACCTACAGATCCGGTGAACCAGAGAACATGCAGAGCATTCAAATATGCTTCGAGTCACCCACTCGAAAACATCTTGTCCGATATAAACAGTGGGGTAATAACTCGTTCCTCTCTCCAAAATCTATGTGCATTCACTGCATTCATATCATTAATCGAACCTAGAAATGAACTAGAGGCCCTAAGTAAACCTAAATAGGTAGAGCCCATGCAAGAGGAACTCAATCAATATGAAAGAAACCAAGTCCGGACTCCGACCAAACGACCATCCGACCACCCAATCATAGGAACCAAATGGGTTTTCAAGAACAAACTGGATGAAGGCGGATTGGTAGTCGGGAATAAGGCTAGACTTGTGGCTCAAGGTTACAATCAAGAAGAAGGGATTGATTGTGGGGAAACCTTTGCACCTGTTGCTAGAATTGAAGCTATTAGAATCTTATTAGCATTTGCATCTAGCATGAATATCAAGTTGTATCAAATGTATGTTAAATGTGCATTCCTTAATGGTTTCATTGAAGAGGAAGTCTATGCTTGAGAAACCCCTAGATTTGAAAACTCGAATTTCCAACTCATGTTTTCAAATTGCAAAAGCACTATATGGTCTTAAACAAGCTCCCAGAGCATGGTATGAAAGACCGAGCAATTTCTTGGTTGAAAATGATTTTAGAAGAGGTCAGATTGATAAGACTCTTTTTATAAAAACCAAGGGGAAAGACTTTCTTATTGCTCGGATCTATGTTGATGATATAATCTTTGGAGCTACTAATAAAATTCTCTGTCGAGATTTTTCCGAGTTAATGAGACAGGAATTTCAAATGAGTATGATGGGAGAACTCAATTTCTTCCTTGGTCTACAAATCAAGCAAGACAAAGATGGCATCTATGTCCATCAATCAAAGTATACCAAGGAGCTGTCGAAGAAATACAAGCTTCAAGATGCAAAACATGCAGCAACACCAATGAGCAACGAACATAAAACTGGGCTTAGATGAGAAAGGTAAAGCGAGTAGATCGAAACTCTATCGAGGTATGATTGGATCTTTGCTATATCTAACTTCCAGTAGACTAGATATAATGTTTAGTGTGTGTTTGTGCGTAAGATTTCAAGCTAATCCAAATGAATCACATCTCACTGAGGTGAAGAGAATATTTAGATATCTTGGAGGGACTCGGAATTTAGGTCCGTGGTACTCTAGAGACTCGGACTCGACTCTCACTGGATACTTAGATGCTGACTATGCTGGATACAAAGTTGATAGAAAGAGCACCTCGAGAGCTCGCCGGCTTCGAGTCAATCCCGATATCTTGGCACTCAAAGAAGCAAAACTCAGTAGCTCTATCAACTGCTGGAGCTGAGTATATTGCAGCTGGAGCATGCTATGCTAAGATTTTATGGATCAAGCAACACTTGAGAGATCTTGGACTTTCATTCAAATCAATTCCAATCAAGTGTGACAATCAAAGTGTTATCAGTATCACCAAGAATCCAGTTCAGTACTCTAAGACAAAACATATTGAGGTCGGTATTATTTTATAAGAGACCATTATGAGAAAGGTGATATTGAACTAGAATTCATTCCTACCAAACTTCAATTAGCTGATATCTTTACTAAGCTACTTAGTGAGGATCGATTCCGCATTATTAGGAATTAACTTGGCATGATTAATACATAATTATGTGCTTTTTGAGTGAAATTACTTTGCATGATTATGTGTTATATGCTTTATCTCTTTAATGACCATTAGTTCAGTTGAGACATTGATACTGAGCTAAGAGTTATTATTTACTTACGGTTTTGGGTCACTCGAAACTTAACCGAGTCGGACTCGGACTTTGAGAAAAATAAACATCAAACTTCGAAATCATCTCTAGATAAGTGGAGAATTTCATAAATTTCTTTTAAAATCTCTCTCTTTCTCTCTCTCTCTCTCTCGCGCTCGATCGGACAACTAGCCTTGGGAGACAATCGCTGGAATTCTAACCGTTGGAGAACATAATAGTCACACCGGTCCGAGGCGACCGTTGAAGAGCTCGGTCGAACGAACACCGAAGGATATTTCTTTCTCTATAAATAGCACCCTTTTTCCTTCATTTCGCTACTTTACTTTCTACTTACTCTCTCTCTCAATTCCTTTAACTCAAGCGCGTAAACTTTCATCGCTCTCAAGATAAGTGAAAGTCATCTCAAGTAAGCTCTGTCACTCTTAGCTCTCTCTTTCTACTCTTTAATTTTTTTCATTCGCTGAACCTCGTCGAGGAATCTCTCTCTCTCCTTCTCTTTCACAAAAGTTCATCTTTCTTCTCTTTTCCTCATCAAAAATGCCGAAAAGAGGTTTCCACTCCGATTTTCTTGGTTCTCGCCACCAAGAAACCTCATACCAAAAGCCAGGAAGGCCCCTCCAATCCTTCAAAAGCTATTGTCACCCAACATCTCACGTTGGATGTCAACTTGTTCCCGACCACAAAGTTTTCATGGTTGGCTCACATCAAATAAACATGGGTTTATAATTTCCTCTGTTTTAGCGAGTTCATATACCCATAACTCGTTTCGAGTTTTACACTAATCTTTCCGGCTCGAGGGTATCCTCACCTCAAGAGTTTAAAATATAACCATTCGTATCAATACTTCTCTTCTTCACTGTCTCTTTAAAGTATCTTCTCTTTCTTGAACAACAACCCCATACCTTTCAACGAGGTTACCGATGACTTCTTTAAGAAGTATGCCAAAAATTCCCCGGGTCACGTAAAAACTTTTCTCGTGACTCCAACTCAAATCGAAGCTCGTCTTCTCTATTTTCTCGCTAATGAGGACTTTCTTCTCTCAACATTCCAGCAAGGAGAACCCCAACTCCAAACACCTCAAAGCCTTGTACGACATCCTCGAAGGCTACGCAATGAGACCTCTTTCCTGCAATAATCGACCAAATGGCAGCTGTGCCCTCTCGGACTCGGGCCAAGAAGTCCACCCCACTTCCTTTCGGGGCTCTTCTCACTCTAATCTTCAAACAATTCAAAGTTCCTCTCCCCTCGGATCTTAACGCGATTTCGAGGCTGCCATTATCGTTGGCAAAAGGAACTCCTTGGGTACGGATACCAAGAGACCTAACCGGGTGTCTGTCTCCATAGCTCGAACCGAGGCCCCCTTCTCTACCTCGGACTTATACACAATCCCCTCTTCCTCTACCTCCCCACCTGGTGGTGCCTCCACTTTAGGTGTTTCTCAACTCATTTCTTCGCCTTGTTCGCTTCCTTCGAACAAGATCTCCTCGGTGTCCACCGAGTTCAAGGACACCTTCCAGTCATTCAAGACTGTTCTCCAGCCTATGACCATAAACTAGAAAAGCTGCTCAATCCCAAATCCGAAAGCAACAAGATGTGCTTCTCGAGATGAAAGCACTAGTTGAGGAGCAAAGGGAGATGATTGAGCTCCTTCAGGAAAAGCGCTCTAAGGTGGCTCGGGATCCGGTTGACTCGGATACTTCAAAAGAACCCTCGAGTCGAGCCAAATCCTCCTCTGCAGGGGGAAGAAGAAGAAGAAGGAGAAGAAGAGGAGCTTGTGGTCGAGGCAGCTCCATCCGAGGAAGGAGAGAAGGAAGAAGAACAAGGAGCGAAGCAGCGAGAGGGCCAAGGTGCTCCAGCCCTTCAACTCTGAAGTGATCGGCTTAGACGAGTAGTCCGAGTGGGTTAGAAGACCCTGCTGACCATGGTCGAGTCGGCAGCCGGTTAGCTCGAGCACACCCCTCCATCGGTCGAGTTCCGGGAGGATGAGCCTCTGGACGACTTAGTTCCGGGTCGGCCACTCGGAGCTGAGCCCATTTCGGAGATTCCAGTGCTGCCCCGCCTCGGTCATCAACATCTTCAAGATCTTATCGGCGAAGGTGCACTACTCGTCCAGCATCCTCGACTCGGACCGCTCCATCCCCTCGAAATTTTTTTTCTGTTTTCGAGTTTTTTTCTCTTCTGTCTAGACATACAAATTTGTATCTTCTTGATACATCTTCTTCCTTTTGTTTCTACTGAAAGGCAAGGGGGAGAATAGTTAGAAAAATTTGTTGTCATGTTTAGGGGAGTTTCTCTCACCCTCTTTTGTGTATATTTATCTTTTTCGACTATTAATGAAGTTTCGGTTTCGTGCTTATTACTTTATGAGTTTTAATTTCTTCCTTAGTAATTTTCTATGCTCCGATTCAAAAACTCAGTCTATCATTGCTCTAATACATCAACTCGATACTTCAGTTTTTCACACTATACATTTTAAGCTTATTTGCTCCGACAGACATCTAAATTGTAATTACTACTCTTTTCAACTCTATCTTGCTATTCGACTTATTCCTTAAGATAGAATGAAAAATCGGATCTATAACACTAACAAAGTTTCTATCTAAGTATGGAATACCTTTCATAAAAAGGGGAAGATTGAAGACTCGGACTTTGCATGTACATCATTTGAGTTCCATCAAGGAATTAGGTACAGTGCTTCAACTCTTATAAGGTTTTGATTATAAGTCATTCTAAGTGTCTTAGAAACTTCTCCGAGTGATATAGAATCTTTTCCAAGTGTTACGTAAACTATTGTATATGTTTTCACTTGATTCCGACCGACTCGAAAGCATACTCTTGTGTGTCATTTCACACACGGTTCGAGTCACTCGGACAATACTCATATATATCGCATGTTTAAACATTTGCTCTAACGCGCATAAACTCTGGTGTGACTTCATGTTCTAAGTTTAATTGAATTATTGTGTTAATTTATCCTTCTAAGTCAGCATGCTTTGTTTGAACCACGTCTATCTAGATCAAGTCTTACTACTATGATATTCTTTATCCGACTTGATTTGTTTCTATACTCGACTTAGATGGAATTTGAGTATAATGATATTAGACTCGGAAAATTGCACTCCTTCAGGACTCGGATAATTAGGCACTTAATTATCTTGATTTAATTATTATCTCGTGTCTAATCTTGGACCAAAGTATTTTATACTTTAAGAACCAAATTGATTTACTTTTGTAGGTTATCTAAACGAGGTTATCCAATTTTTGAAATATAAAAATAACCTAGGTTTCAAGTCGTCAATCACCAGCAGACAAGGTTTTTCTACTTCGACTAAGGTCCGGACATCTGTCTCGGCGTTGTCTGTTTCCAAACTGGAAAACTGCAACGTTAAGCTCAACGATGGCTTCCACCCTACTTTTCGGACACCACCGAGTGGATTGGGACATTCGAAGGAGTCAAAAGCCGTTGCCTAACGTTCACACCTCAACGGATATTTTTCTAAGTCACTCGGAAAAACCACTGCAACAGTCACAAAGGACTTCTAATAAGTAGTCACAATGGCTAATCTGCTCGGTCATCTATAAATAGAAGCCAGCTCTCAAGACTTGAAGATTGCCGAACCAATTGTCAATACACGCACTTAAGCAAAAGTCATTGTATTCATACTCAATCTTCTACTTATAACTCCAACTCTGTACTTAACATTTTTCCGAGTTGTAAGGTCTTGTAATCAGTCACAAACACTTATTCTTATTTTCTCGAGTAAGGTCCCTTGACCGAGCTGTAAGGGTTAACTCAGCTCGGTTGTCCCTAACTCGTAAATGTTATCTAAGTTGGGAAGTACTACATCGGATAAGGGAATTTCGAGTGTAGGGAAACCGTGTAAGGAATTGTGTAAGGGAGCAATTCGGTTGAGTCTTTCTCCTGTATTTTGTGGATTCAAAATAGTGGATTTGATTTGGTGCTTGGATTAGCACCGACCGTGGTTTTCTGCCCCGGGAAGGTTTCCACGTATTTTCCGAGTTATCACTTTTATGAGTCTAATCTAGACTCGGATCGTTTTATAGTTAGTCTTAGATTTTTAATCTTCAATTCTTAACTTAAATTTCCTCATCACCCTATTCACCCCTTCTAGGGTGACTTATTCTTTCCAAGAGTAAACCTTCAACAGAGAATATTACTTACATAAGTTATGAATAAACCATTATCATATATCTAACATTAGTTACAATTAATTTATAAAGAGTAATGTGAATAAAATTTGTGTAATAAATAAATAAGCAATCATCTCCAAAGTCGAAACTTGGTGGCCACTACACTGTAACATTGGATTACATAAAAGTACATAAAAGAAAATTATCGTAGAATTTAAAGAATTGCTCCATTAAAAAGCCATATTAATATTTTATTCATAATTAACGAGAAAATATGAGAAAAAATAAATAAAAAAGAACAATAATAATAAATCATACTCATATTCTTTGTTGCAATTTTATGTTCATAAGTTAAAGCAATCGCTGATTTCACCGAATATAATATTAATTACAAATAAATTAGATTAAGTAATATAATAATACATAAATCCAATAACAATCGATTTACTAAAAGAAATATAATATTAATGCTAAACGTACTTCTTTTAAGAATTGAAAATTGACAATAAAATTTATACTATTTTAAATTAAAAGGTAAAGGAAAAGAGTAATATTAAGGTTGAGAGACAAATAATAAAATAATAAAATATTTAATAATCTCATGGCTTTATATATAACAAAATAACTTGTATCATATCTTTGTCCTTCCTAATTTATTAAATATTTAATTTTTTTGGGGTAAATATTTCTAAATTTTGGCAAAATCTAATTTGTTAAACATTATTTTTTAGATTAGACTTTTTTTTTATTATATATCACTAAATAAATTTGCTAAATATTAATTTATTAAACCTAATTTGTTAATCTAATTTGTTAAATTTATTTTCTTAAATTTAATTTATTAAATATTATGTTAAATATTTTTTAAAGATGACTATTTTTTTCAAAATCAGGGGGTTGATACAAGGGCTGTATCTATAGCCCAAATACACTCCTTGATACATCCTAATTGCTTACTAATTAAAGGAAACAAAATTACAAGTTGCAAACCAAGCAAAATCTAAATTAAGTTAGATGCATTCAGCCGTTGACACCTCACTTACTTGGGCATCTCAACAAAATAGGTGTCAAGAAAATACAGCCTTAATTCAAACACGAGTCTAAGACCAATTTAGAAAGTCTTATGCAATTGGGAGCTCCTTGACTTGGCCAAAATCAGCAGCATATCCAAGAGGATCACTATTTAAGTAAATGGGTGTTTTGCCCCTTTTTTGGCTGGATAAAAGCCACTCCTTTGTGTAATTTATCTCATCCTTTCTGTGGCTTTTGGATAATATTTTTTGTACTTTCAAGTCAAAAAAAAAACTCATAAAATAAGATAAAAATTCGTTCACTTTCAGACTTGGTGTTGGAATTTGCCAGAATCGCACCCTTAAGTTTCGTGGTGATTTAGACCATCAAATGACCTCCAACTTGCATGAAACTGGATTCACTGGAAGGAGGACTTAATGAAATAAAGTTTAGGCTTCCTACAACATCCGTACATACTTGGGAGGCGTGGGGAAAAAACATGCAGAAAACCAAATTTGTGCAGATCTGAATTGATGGTTTAAGCAACATAAGAATTATGTCTGTGCGTGCTTTATCGTAGGCGTTCAGCTAATTATGCTTTTCTCGAGGGCTGAACTGAAGATTGAGAAATGCCTCCATCAACTGCCAAGGCAGTCTGGTCAGATGGATTGGACCTCAAGTAAATTTCTAGTTTTTACCTAATATTTTGGAAAAAAAAACCCTGATGTAATTTTTAAGAATTAAGACAGATAAAAAATGAGTCATCAGTCAGTTTTGAAATAAAAGTTAATAAAAATAAGGAATTTATTTCCTAATTTTGGGTTTATTGAAGGGACAATTGAAAGGGAAAAAAATTTAAAATTAAAAAGGTATTAAAAAGGATTCCATTGACTTTAAACCAACGATTTGGTGTTCGAGAACGATCGTATGAAATCAAGAGCAACGTTCCCCATTCTGCTCATCACAAAGACAGCCTCTACTAATGAAATAGGCGAGTAAAAATTGTATTAAAGAAAAGAAGCGGCCAGCACATTAAAATAGAAATTAAAGGCATTCAAAACATGATGTAAAGCGATATAAAAATTGTACTAAAGAAAAGAAGCGATCAGCACGCTAAAATAGAAATTAAAGGCATTCAAAACATGATGTAAAACGATAAACGAAAGCAATAAAGAAAACAAATGAAGAAAATCCATAAATAAAATATTACAACGGGCGAGTTGGAAATTAAATTGAATTACGTCTCAAAAAATCCACAATATGAAAGCAATAAAAATTAAATTTAAATAATGTGCGACAACAAACTGCAAATGGGTCGAATTGCGCCCTCGGGTTGACCCACCTATTGGGCTCGGAACTTAATCAAATTTCGTCAAGAGTGTTAGGTCGGAGGTAGCAAAAGGTGGTAGCAATGAAGACTTTTTTGAGGCTTAGGAAGGATGAAAATGGAAGTGTTTGTACATCTTCTAGTTGAGATTTTTGAAATGTTGAATGTTGAAAGTATTTGCAAATTGGTCGATTGAATGTTGAATGTATTTGGTACTTAGTTGGATGTTAAAAGTTTAGAAATTTTTGAGAATGTGGATGAATGTTGAATGTATTTGTTTGGTTTGTGAAGTTAGAAAATTTTGAAATATTTGAAATTTTGACAAATGGATTTAGGGATTAGGATTTATTATTTAGGAAAATGGAATGATATATGGTTTAGGGTTTAGTATTTAGGAAAATAGAAAGAGTTATGAAATAGGGTTTAGGGAAATGGAAAGATTTATGGTTTAGGATTTAGGAAAATGGAAAGATTTATAGTTTAGGGTTTAGGGATGAAATGGAAGGAAATTTATGGATATATATTGTAAGTAATTAGCAAGATTGTTGGATTTATGGTTATCCGCAAAAACTTGTTATAAGGATAAATTTGTCTCCAAATTTTTTTATTTTGATGAGGTGATGTTGAGGTTTGTCTAATTATTGAAATTGTCGGTTTCCTTTTTGGTTACAAATTTGTCTCCACATTTATGGTTTAGGGTTTACTTCCACGCCATACATCGGGGAGTAAGGGGTTGCTCCCCTCAAAGTTCTAATAAAGGTTCGGTAGTCCTACAAAGTGAATGACAGTTTGTCGAGGCCAATCCTTGTAGCTAATGACCATTTTCTCCACTATCTTTCTAATGTTTTTCTTAGCGACCTCAACTACTCCATTGGCTTGAGGACGATAAGAAGATGACTTATGATGCTTGACCTTATACTTGTCCAATATATCTGCTACGTCTTCTTGAAGAAGACTTATGGTCACGAATCAATTCATGTGGTACCCTATATCGACGAGATAATATTATGCGTTATGAATTTGGCCGCAGGTTTTCATGTTATCATTGCATATGATGTCGCTTCCACCCATTCCTTGAAGTAGTCAATTGCTACTAACACAAATTCGTGACCGTCCGTTCCTTTAAGAGTCACTTTACCGATGATGTCTATACTCCAAACCGAGAATGACAAGGGCGATGCAAGTGTAGTTAAAAAAGAAGGTGGTTGGTGCTCCAGGTTTGCATAAACTTGACACTTGTGACATCTTTCAACAAACTCATGACAATCTGCTGTCATGGTTGATAAATAATAACCTAATCGTTGAATTTTCAGAACCAACATTCTTCGGTTCATATGAGGTCTGCATTCTCCACCATAAACGGCGATCATTATATGCTCTACTTTATGTTGATTGACACAAAGTAAATTAATTCCCGTATAGTAGAAATTTCAGGCAAAAACTCGAAATTGTTTACAAAATCGCTTATCCTTTTCAAGTAAACATTTTGCAAATGATATGGCAAGAATAATTCATATTATCTTGAGAAACATTTAATATCTTGAACCGAGACATGAGAGTGCAGCCAGTCAATCAAGATGAATGTATGACATGACTATCCAACAATATGGTCATACCATATTTCTTTAATCAATTGTTTTCTTCTTGAAATAGATAAATACCCACTTTTCAAAGACATTAAAAGGAGCCACCTAACATAGTACCCAGCACTACCAAAGTGCTCCTTCGTGACCCTAAGGCGTAATTACGTCTTTGCGAATTTGGTCAAGCCAATATTATGTACTGCCTCCCTTCATCTTAATTATTATTATTATAAAATTTTCTTTTTTTTCTCTAAAAACAATAGAAAAACCCATGCATTTAATGATTTTTTCTTGAAAATTTTCATTATGTGGATGGGATTATTATTGTGTGACGGATGGTGTAATAGGTAGTCTAGGTACAAGCAATTAAGCGGAAAAATCTTCATAAAAATGAATGCTCCATAAGGTCCTGGCCAACAACGTAGCTCAGCTTGAATAAGTAGAAAACAAATTTTCTTGTTTAACCATAAAGATCTCAGCTTGAAAATTCTTGCCAATTATTTCACCGTCAAAGAGTTAAGAATCATTATTAGGGGTTCATTGGCCAGTTACCTTCTTGTGAGTGTCAATTCGTGGAGTGGAGTGCTTGGTGCCTCGGTCTCCCTCTCTCTCCCTATCTACCACAACGATAGAGAAATGGACAGAATTTTTAATATTAAGCTAATTTTTTTTTTAATAATCATTTGCTAGATGGAGTTTGATGTTATTAGTTGTTTACTTATTTAAATTTCGAGGGTTATTTTGTTCCTTCCTTACCACAATTAATTCTAAAAACAAAAGGAGTTAAGACACGATTTTAATAAAGGCACATGCATGAAATTTGGTGTGAATGCGTAGTACTTTTAACAGTTTTACTCTTCTATTGACTGGAATTACTAAGATGGAAACAGACAAAGAGCAAAAGGAGAAGCAAAGAGGAAGAGGAGCTTGATCCTAAAATCTTGAATAAGGAAGAGTTGAAAGGGCATCCTTAGTACTTAGGTCCAGTTGATAGCTAGATAGTCTGGTTGTCTAGTTAGATGAAAACAAAGCTTGATAACTTGGTCTATTAATAAAAAGAAATTAACATTAATAAGGTACTTACACTCGAACTATATCTCGAAACCGATGTCATGTGCACTCGTTTGTCACAAACAATTTAAAACTTTATGCAATAATTTATATTAATGTTAAAGATGAAGTCTGTTGTCATGTGCATCGAGATAGTCACAAAAGAAATTAAAGCTTTATATAAAAATTCATAAAAGTTTTAAAGCTTTACATAAAATTTTACAATCAATTTTAGGATTTTCGAATGAAAATAATACGAACTTCTAGGGGTATTGATGGAAATCTCCATACTGACCATGTTGCTACCTCAAGTACTAAGGGCCATAACTTAATCGCTAGGATACAAGAGGAGATACCTTGGAATGGTGCTCAACTTTGGACTACAAAATTCACTATTCCGATACGAGTTGTCCAAGAATGCTAAGGGTTAGGAGTGCCCTAAAACTCTTTTTCTAAGACCATATTGCAGCTAAGAAGTGGTCTCTAGGAGTAGAAACAGAAATAACAAGGGGACAGACTAAAACTGTCAAAACAATCAAAACAGGTAGTTTTGACCCATTCTCGCGCACTTGACTTTGGAAGCCTAAATTTCTATGTTCGGAGGATCATTTGGGTTGACCAAGAATTTGGCTGCATAGTTGACGTGTAGAGCTTCCAAGGCATACCAATTTTTGCTTAATTTGGAGCAAGGAATCAAAAGATACAACCAATCAAAGTGTGGCTTGAGGAAGGGGAAACAAATACTTGGTGAGAATTGCACCAAGAATTAGCACCACATGTTCCTTGGCCGAAACTTCCTTTTTCATCCTTTTCTTGATTATTCCTTGTGTAATCCCCACCCTTGAGGTTGCAAGGCTCTATTGTACATAATTATCTTACCACGAAGCACTATATATAGTGGCTTCCTTGCTTTGTATTCAACATTGTTTGATATATACAAAACCGAATGAGCTCTAGCTCTTCCCCTTGAAATTCTTGATTACTTATCATAGTAGTGACATACTAAGTGGTGTTCTATCAAGTCCTTTGGTGCAAGCTAGTGGTGTGTCTTATCTAGCTCAATCCTTGGTGGCTCAAGTATTCAATGGTGGTGAGCCTTATCCATTGAAGGCTATGAATCTATCCTTTTTGTTCTATGTTTTGAACTTTCCAATTGGTGTTAATTCGCTACTCCAATTCTGGTTGCTCGCTCACTGTTTTGCTAGACACTCAAACCCTACTTCATCCCATTAATCTCTCTACACAAACTTGACCCCTTTTGCTCGGTTTCTAGATCACCCCGTCTTCCAAAAAGTACATCATATTTGGTATCGAGCTATTGGCTACCCTCTTGACTAAGCTCCCTTCAATCCTAAGCACATCCCTTAGCCTCAAACACTAATAGCTCATAAAACCCATAAAAACCCGGTTACAACATGAGTGCTAGCGTGTCCTTGGATGAATGGTTTGAAATGCTTATGAGGAGCCCCGAGGAGTTGAGAACTCAAAATGATTATCTAAGGAAGCAGCTCGGGAAATCCATGAAGAAAAGGCATGATCAATTGAGGAGTGTATCTCCACGCTTCAAGAGTGCACCTAGCTCCAATGAAGATGATGATTAGGACAATCCGTTTGCTTCTTTAGGAGAACCTAGTGAGAGGAGATTAAGGAGAGGTCCTAGACATCATAACCACCATTCCCATGACTTCAAGGTAGAAATCCCAGAATTTGAAGGTCGCTTAAATTCGGATTAGTTCTTGGATTAGCAAAGAACCGTAGAGAGGATCTTTGACTACAAGGATGTGCCCAAATATAAGAAGGTGAAGCTTGTAGCTCTCAAAATTACGGGATTTGCTTCCACTTGGTGGGAGAATCTTGTACACAATAGGGTACGAAAGAGGAAGTCTAAGATCAAAAGTTGGGAAAAATTAAGGTCCAAACTCAAGGCTCGTTTCTTGCCCCCAACTTACATCCAAGATAGCTACTTGCAACTTCACAATCTACACTAAGGCAGCATGAGTATAGAGGAGTATACAGGTGAGTTTGAAAGATTATTGATCAAGTGTGACCTTCAAGAAAATGAGGATCAAACCATTGTGAGATACCTTAGTGGCCTTGATTCGAAATATGCTCAAATAGTGGAGTTGCAACAATACTCTACATTTGATGAACTGTGTCATTTGGCTCATAAGGTTGAACAAGTAACGGAAGACTCGCTTTGCCCGAAGAGAACTACCAAAAACAGCTCCACAAAAGAACCCACCCTTTTACAAGGTAGCCCCAACCAACTCCACAAAATAACCCTATCTCGCACAAAACAGACCTACTACCCAATTTGTCCCCAATGTCCCTAAACCTCCCTCTAATTCTAATGCCAATCGAAAGTGCTGCAAGTGCCAAGGTTTGGGTCACATTGCTTTGGAATGCCCAAACAGAAGAGTGGTCACTTTAGCCAAGTATCAAGAGTTGCCAATGGAGGAAAAAGAGCATGAAAAAGAGCTTTATCTTATGGAAGAAATGGAGGAAGTTGTAGAGGAAGTGGATGAGGGAGAGCTTCTAGTTTGGGAAGGGCTTTGAGCGGTTTCAAAGACCCTAAAGAAGAGCAACGAGAGAAGATCTTCCACACTAGAGGCACAGTTCATGGTAAAGTATGTTATATCATTGTGGATAGTGGGAGTTGCACCAACGTTACTGCCTCAAGCATGGTGGAGAAACTTGGACTTATAGCCTTAGTTCATCTACATCCATACAACATCCAATCACTAAATCAAGGTAAAGGCCTACAAGTCAATTCTAGATGTCTTATTTCATTTAGTATTGGCAAGAATTATCATGACGAGTTATGGTGTTATATTATTCCAATGGATGTTTGTCATTTGTTACTCGGGAGACCTTGGTTATTTGATAGGAGAGTGATGCATGATGGGTTCTTAAACACTTATACCTTTACCAAGGATGGAAAGAAAATCACCCTAGTTCCCTTAACCCCGAGCCAACTCACAAAAACTAAGCCACAAAAGAGCCCCAACCAAACCGACCTCCTTCTTACTTTAGGGGAGTCATTTCTCAAATCCAAGTAACATGAATTTAGGCCAATGCAAGAGCTAATCCTACTTGCTCCAGTTGAGGCTGGAACTTCCCCTCTAAACCTGCATCCCCTAGCTCAAACCTTGTTGTCCCGTTTTACTCATGTGTTCCCAAATGAAATACCCCTCGACCTGCCTCCACAAAGAACCATACAACACCATATTGACCTAATCCCGGGATCCATCCTCCGCAACAAACCTGCCTACCGAATGAACCCAAAAGATGTTATGGAGATACAAAGACAAGTTGATGAGTTGATGGCGTAAAGGACTTGTGAAGGAAAGACGAAGCCCTTGTGTTGTCCTTACCCTTTTAGTTTCCCAAAAGGATGGCTCTATGAGAATGTGTGTGGATAGCCGAGCCATAAACAAGATCACCATCAAGCATAGGCACCCCATTCCTAGACTTGAAGATATGCTTGATGAGCTTCGTGGTTCACAAGTGTTCTCAAAGGTGGATTTGAGGAGTAGATATTATCAAATTAGAATATGAGAAGGGGATAAGTGGAAGACTCGTATTCAACACTAAAGGAGGCTTGTATGAGTGGCTTGTAATGCAATTCGGATTGTCTAACGCCCTAGAACTTTTATGAGGCTCATGAACGAAGTGTTTCAGCCATTCCTTAGGAAATTTATGGCGGTATACTTTGATGACATTTTGGTGTATAGTAAGAGTGAGGAAGAGCACTTGAACCATCTCACACAAGTTCTTGAATGACTAGAAAGGGAGAAACTCTATGACAAACTTCAAAAATACACCTTCTTCACTTCGGAAGTAACCTTTCTTGGTTACATTGTCTTGGCTCAAGGTGTAAAAGTAGGCAAAAGCAAGGTGGAGGCCATAAGCTCTTTGCCTACCCCAACTAGCATACACGATGTGAGGAGTTTCCATGGCTTAGCCTCTTTCTATAGGAGGTTCATCAAAGACTTTAGCACAATCACAACCCCCATGACTGAAGTGCGAAAAGGAAGCTCATTCAAATGGAATTCCAAGGCCCAAGAAACGTTTGAAATAATTAAACTCAAGCTCACCCAAGCACTCGGTCTTAGCTCTTCCTAGCTTTGACAAAATCTTTAAAGTACGAGTGTGATGCATCCGGAGTGGGCTTCGGTGGAGTTCTATCTTAAGAAGGTCAGCCACTAGCCTTCTTTAATGAGAAACTTTGTGAGTCAAAAAGAAAATACTCCACCTATGACTAGGAGTTCTATGCTATAATCCGATCACTTGAACATTGGAGTCATTATTTGATGGTAAGTGAGTTTATTCTCCATTTGGATCATGATGCCCTCAAATACATACAAGGCCAACACAAGCATAATCCACGGCATGGCAAGTGGGTGGAATACCTCCAAATATTTCATTTCACCATCAAGCACAAATTTGCAAAGATGAACAAAGGGGCGAACGCTTTTCAAGGACGAGTATCTTTTTTGTTTCAGTTAGAATCCCATGTACTTGGTTTGAGTATTTAAATTCTTTGTACATTGATGATAAAGACTTGGTGGAATTATATCAAACTTTCCAAAATCGCCCAAAAGGAGAGTTTCTAGTTCAAGAGGGATTTCTCAAAGGCACTCGGTTTTGTATTCCTCATTGTGGTACAAGAGAACTCTTGATCCAAGAGGTGCATAGTGGAACCTTGGCTGATCATTTTGGTGTCGATAAAACCGTGAACATGCTTAGAGAGCATTACTTTTGGCCCAATATGAAGAAAGATGTGCAAGACATTTTGAAGAGGTGTGCGGTGTACCAAGCAGACAAAGAGCCATTTACTCCCTCAAGGGCTCTACACCCCTCTTCCTACACCAAACCAGCCATGGGAAGATGTAAGTTCGGACTTCATACTAGGCTTACCAAGAACTCAAAGAAAGAAAGATTCAATTTTGGTGGTGGTTGATAGGTTCTCCAAAATGGCTCATTTTCTTCCATGCAATAAGACCAATGATGCAACCCATGTGGCTAATTTGTATTTCAAGGAGATTGTAAAACTTCATGGCATTCCAAAATCCATGGTTTTGGACAGAGACACCAAGTTTTTGAGTCATTTTGGGTCACTCTTTAGAAGAAGTTGGGAACTAAGCTTAAATTCAACACTACTTGTCATCCTAAAACGGATGGGCAAGCCGAGGTGACTAATCGTACATTGGGCGTACTATTGAGGGCATTGATCAAAACCAATGTCAAAGTATGGGATCGAGTTACTTGCTCATGTTGAATTCGCTACAATGGAGCTCCAAACAAGTCCACGGGTATGAGTCCTTTCAAAATAATCTATGGAGTTAATCCACTTACTCCTTTGGATTTGACACCGAGAGGCATGGATGAAAAGCCAAGCTTGGATGCTACCAAGAGAGTTCAAGAAATCCAGAACATGCATGAGAATGTTAGAGCCAAAATTGAGCAATCCAATACAAACAACGAGTTGATAAGGGCAGAAAGAAGATGGTTTTCCAACCTAGAGATTTAGTATGGGTACACCTAAGGAAGGAGCGTTTTCCTTCCCAAAAGAGGAACAAATTGACGCCAAGGGCAGAAGGGCCATTTGAAGTAACTGCAAGGATCAATGACAATGCATACAAGGTTGATTTACCTGGTGATTATGGAGTCTTCGGAAGCTTTAACATGGCTGACCTTTCTCCCCATTTTGAGGTTGAAACTTTGGAGAATTTGAGGTCAAATTCTTCTCAACAAGGGAGGATGATGGAGATCTCCATACTGACCATGTTTCTATCTCAAGCACTAAAGGCCATAACTTAATGGTTAGGATATAAGAGGAGATACCTTGGAATAGTGCTCAACTTTGGACCACAAAATTCCCTATTCTAGTACGAGTTGTCCAAGAATGCTAAGCGCTAGGAGTGCCCTAAAACTCTTTTTCTAAGACCATATTGCAGCTAAGAAGTGGTCTCCAGGAGTAGAAATAGAAATAACAAGGGGACAGACCTAAGCTGTCAAAACAATCAAAACGGGTAGTTTTGACCCATTCTGCACACTTGATTTTGGAAGCCTAAATTTCTATGCTCGGAGGATCATTTGGGTTGACCAAGAATTTGGTTGCATAGTTGACATGTAGAGCTTCCAAGGCATACCAATTTTTGCTTAATTTGGGTCAAGGAATCAAAAGATACAACCAATCAAAGTGTGGCTTGAGGAGGCGGAAACAAATAGTTGGCTAGAATTGCACCAAGAATTAGCACCACATGTTCCTTGGCCGAAGCTTGTTTTTTCGTCCTTTTCTTGATTATTCCTTGTGTAATCCCCACCCTTGATGTTGCAAAGCTCTATTGTACATAATTATCTTATCATGAAGCACTATATATATTGGCTTCCTTACTTTGTATTCGGCATTGTTTGATATATACAAAATTGAATGAGCTCTAGCTCTTCCCCTTGAAATTCTTGATTGCTTATCTTAGTAGTGGCATACGAAGTGGTGTTCTATCAAGTCCTTGGTGCAAGCTAGTGGTGTGTCTTATCTAACTCAATCCTTGGTGGCTCAAGTATTCAATGGTGGTGAGCCTTATCTATTGAAGGCTTGGAATCTATCCCTTTTGTTCTATGTTTTGAACATTCCAACTGGTGTTAATTCACTGCTCCAGTTCTGGTTGCTCGCTCGCTGTTTTGCAAGACACTCAAACCCCACTTTATCTCATTAAACCCTCTACACAAATTTGACCCCTTTTGCTCGGTTTCTAGATCACCCCCTTTTATAAAAAGTACATTAGGTATTGGATGAAATTAATACAATTTTTTTCTTATATGCCAATAGTATGAATTTTAGCCTTATTTAACCCGGACAGAGCACTACCGAGCGCAGGGGCTGTGACTTGACAGAGCGATGATGTGGCAAGTGAAGTCGCTAACATGCACACCGAGTTGAAGATTTGACTTTGACTTGTTTTCTTGGTTGAATAAACATTTTCTTATGCATCAATGTAAATAAAAATAGTCAAAGTTCAATTTTCAACTCTGCCGTCCGTGTCGGAAAATTCACCTGCAACTTTATCGCTCCATCGAGTCATAACCCCTTAACTTGGTGCTGTTGTGATGACGTTAAATATGAGTAAAGTTCATAATATTTACGTATAAGAAAAAATTTTGTATTATTCCGTTTAAAAGTGATATTTATTAAAATTAGTTAATATACGTAAAATTAGGAAGTTTAAAGTAGGCGGGATACTATTTTAGAAAATTTTGAATTCACCATTGCATGTGACAATGATGTTTGAGTCATGATTCATGATTGCAAGGTAAAAGAATAATGATCATGTTTTTCATTATGTGTTAGGTGTATCATACTTATGGCTTTCGGGCCTATTCGACTTTACAAATATAATATAATTTATTTATGTTTTATGTTTGTTTATGTTCTTTTATGTTGGTTTATATTGGTTTATGTTCTTTTATGTTCGTTTATGTTCGTTTCTTTTTTAACAACTCGGTTTTGTTCGTTTATGTTCGTTTTTATATCGTTTATGTTCATTTATGTTCGTTTATGTTCTTTTAGGTTTGTTTATGTTCATTTATGTTCGTTTCTTTTTATGTTTCTGTTTATGTGCGTTTTGTATGTAAGTTTGAAGCAGACCCTTCATCTTTAATAAAAAAGACAAAAATATAAATAAAGTTGAGAAAGGACATGCGAGGCTAGGACGATTATACATGTGTTTGGTTGACAACCTTTTTGGAGGAGAAAAAGTTATTTGGAGAAGTTTATCTATTTTGACCAAATCAAACAACTAAATGGGTGTTTGGTAAAACAACTGTTTGGGATAGTCTGTTTGGTCCCAAACATCTCTTTCCATCAGCCTTTTGGGATGTGATATTTGTGAAAATAACACATTTGTACAAAAGTTTGGAGAAATTACACGATATACCACCAATTATTATTATTATTATTATTATTATTATTATTATTATTATTATTATTATTATTATTATTATTATTATTATTATTATTAGTTGTAGTAGAAGTAGTAGTAGTAGTACTACTACTACTACTATTACTACTACTAGTGTTACTACTACTTACGCTTCTAATATTACTACTCACTATCGCTCCTACTCCTACTACTACTACTACTACTACTACTGCTGCTGCTCGCTTCGCTACTACTATCTGCTCCTACTCGCTCCTACTACTACTTCTATTACTATTGCTATTACTACTGCTGCTATGATCTGCTGCTCCTACTATCGCTACTACTACTTGTGCTCCTGCTCGTACTCCATTACTACTACTACTACTACTACTACTACTACTACTCATGCTGTTGCTGCTGCTGCTGCTGCAATTACTACTACTATTACTACTATTGCCTGTCGCTACTTGCTCTTCCTCCTCCTGTTACTCCTACTTCTACTACTACTCCTATTTTAGTTTATTTCAGTTCATTTACGTTATAACAATTAATTGTTTCAAATTTTTGGTACTCATTTTTATTTGACTTTGTTCATTTCTAGTTGTTTCTACTCATTTCTGCTCATTTTTGTCCATTTTAGCTATAAATGCTATTTCTATTCATTTTATTTGCCATTTCGAACAAGCCTGTAATTTCATTTAATTTTGAATCCGCTTGATTTATTACTTTCTTTAATTGCTTCTATTCATGCTCTGATTGCTTTAATTTTATATTTGCATGATACTTGTCATGTCGTTTTTAGTCCGATTTTAACCCAAATTTACAAATGGGACTCGGAATTTCATCATCGAATAATATAAATAAATAAATAGAAAAGGATGAGATTTTGTAGGTGTTTACAACATAAATATACTTATATTTGAAATGACAGAAATTTTGTGGCCATCCTTTAACCGCCTTAGATGGAAATTCTATGGCTATCCTTTCAAATCCTGGTAAATTTTATTTATCAACTTATTTAATTGTTTTTCCTAATGATTTGAATATAAGGGGGAAATTTTAAATACTTAGGGTGTGTTTGTTTTAGTGGAAAATATTTTCTCGGAAAATTATCATTCTATTTTCCGACATTTGGTAGCATAAGTGGTGGATAAATATTTTTGGGGGAAAATAATTTCCCTCAATCAAGGGAAAATAAATTTCCTTTTATGAGGAAGGAAGTTAATTTTCCTTTGTCTTAATGAAGGGAAAATAAAATCTTATCAACGAGAGTTTAAGTTCTAAGCTTCCCTTACTTTACCACTTTGAGTTTCTTTTTTCAAGTTTTGTCCTTGTCTTTTTCCCTTTTTTGTTGGAAAGTTCATAGATGAATTTTTTATTTTTTTACAGTATTTGTTTCTTTTTTTAATTTCTATTATTTTATACATGGAAAAAAGTGATCATAGGGAGATGTACAAACTTATCAAATTTAGGTGCTCAACATATATATATATATTGGGTTTTGAAGTTGAATTAGTTATTTACCTTTTATTTTCATATTTATGGGGTTTTTATGGTTGGTTTTTCCATTTAAATAGCTATTTTAGAAAATTATTTTTCTTCTACCAAACAAAGGAAAATATGAGTGGAAAATGGTTTTCCTTGAAATTCATTTTCCCATGAAAAATATTTTCTTAGAAAATATTTTCCCGCAACCAAACACAATTAATTTTTCAATCTTTAATTTTTATTCCCTCAACTTATGTACATTCCCTCCATTCAATAAATTAACGACAAACATTTTAAAAGTAATATCAATTTTCTTTTTTGTTTGTTATTTAATGATGATCATTTTGATGAAATTAGATGACAAAAAACTAATTTTTCTGTTATTAGTAACATTTAATCATTAATTTTAGGAATATTGGACATGAATAATACAAACTTTGGGGATATTGACCAAATTTAATACTGAACAATTTCCTTGGCTGAGTTTTGCAATATCGGAACACCACCAAGTTTCATAGGCGGTAACTTGTTGGGAACGTAATGTGGCAAATTTTTGGGACACGTGTATGGCGGAGTCATGGGTTTGACTGGATTTGTGAGATTTTAATGCCACTTAAGAAAGGAATTTTTAAAAATCAAAAAACTTACTTTCCCTTAAATTAATGATGTTTAAATGCAATTAATCGCCTTCTCTCTTCGTCTCATCCATCTTTTTCTTCTTCTTATTTTTAGAAAAAAATTTTAAAAATCTTTAATTTTAGAGTTTGACTCTTGCATTCTCATTTCTTTTTCTTCGCCGCTCTTCTTGTCCCGCTTCTCACTGTCGCCCGTTGTTCTCCTCCTCTTGCTCTCTGCCTCCCGAGTCTCTCGTTCTTTACTCCGGCCTCGTTTCGCTCTCTCTCGTCTCTACTGGCCTCTCCCTTTCTCTGTCTTTGCTTTCGTCGCTCTCTCTTTCCTCTTCTCTCGCTTTCTTCCCTCTTTCGTCCCCTCGTTCTCTGTTTCTCTCGCTCACTCGCTCTCTGTTTCTATCGCTCTCTAGCCCTCTATCTCGTTCTCACTCTCCCTCTTCACTCTTCTCTCTCTCTATGTCGTTGATTTCAGTCCCTCTCTTGTCCCCTTGTTCTCTGTTTCTATCGCTTTATAGCCCTCTGTCTCGTTCTCACTCTCCCTCTTCGTTCTTCTCTCTCTCGTGTCGTTGCTCTTAGTCCCTCTCTCGTCTAATAGGGAAGAAAGCGACGAAGCGAGGGAAGAGAGAGGCTTGGAGTTGGGTTTGAAAGCGGGGAAGAGAGAGAGAGAGAGAAGGAGGATGAGCAAGAGAGAGGGATGAGAGTTTTTACCTAGAGAGAGCGATGGAAGCAGGGGAAGATAGAGGCTTGGAGTCGGGTTTGAAAGCGGGGAAGAGAAAGAGAGAGGGAGGGAAGAGAGAGAGAGCGAGGAGGGAGGAGAGCGAGAGCGAGGAGGAGGATGAGCGAGAGAGAGGGAGGAGTGTTTTTACCCGAGAGAGCAACCGAAACAGGGAAGAGAGAGGCTTAGAGTCGGGTTTGAAAGCGAGGAAAGAGAGAGAGAAGCATAGTTGAAAGCAAGGGAAGAGAGAGAGAAAGAAGTAAAGTTCAAATCTCACAAATCTAGTCAAAAATTGACTCCACCGTATACGTGTCCCAAAAATTTGCTACGTCACGTTCCGAACGAGTCGCCGCCTATAAAACTTAGTAGTGTTACGATATTGCAAAATACCCCCAAAGTTCGTTCCGTTCGCAACCAAAGAAATTTTTCGTATTAAATTTGGCCAATACCCCCAAAGTTTGTATTATTCCCATCCAATAACCTTTAATTTTAAGATAGGTCGTTAAAGTGTCATCGTTATAAATTTAAAATTTAGTAATGAGTTACGGTTGTTCGCCAAATAGGGTCGTAGAGTGAAGTAATGAAGTGATGGATAGGAAAGATATATGGTCAGATTTATAAGCAATGAATCAAATGTCATTAATGCCACATGATTTTATATACTGCTTTTTCTTTGTTTTGTTCCTAAAGGTTTTTTTTTTTTTTTTTTGGTGATGTTACTTAAGTTTTTAATTTTTATCAAAAATATTACTAGGTGGCTAAAAACCTATACAGGTAAAATTTGATCTTCGAAAAAAATAACTTTTTTAAAGTGAGGGTCATTACCTTGTAACTTATAGAAACAAATATAAATGAATTCTTATTATTAGTTAAACATTTCAACATAATTCAAAAGTATCATATATTAGCTCTTAGTTTCTAGAACCTGCTTTTTTTGTTTCCTACCCCTCCTAATTAGTTTACGCTAAGTATGATTGAAAACATATGAAATGTGACAAATTAGTAGAAAAGAAAGAAAAGATTAATAAACTGAACAACGCAAAGAAATAACAAACCAATCCATTGGGTGAATCAACGAAAACGTGATCGCTTTACACTTATTTGTATGTTCTGACCAAGATTGCCCCACAAACACACCAACCCTTTGAAATTGGCTACTATTATATATTACTATTATTGTTAGTTATCTTCTTCCATTATCAAAAGCTAAGGTTTAGGTAAGGTGTAGTGGGCTTGAGTGGTGGAGTGTCGTTAGCATTATTAGATTTCTTCTAGCTTTTTTAACCACTTTTATTATTATTTTTTATTTCTATTACTACGCTTGTTTACCTTTTTACTTTTATTATTATTTCTCATCCTAATTTACAAAATTTTATTTTAGCTTTTAAAAACTATTCGTCAGTTGTTATCAATTTTTATGAGTTCTTATAAGTTATTATTAGTATTTGTCTTTAATGAGCTATTAATTATAATAAATGTAGTTAAAAATGTCAAAATAAACGTACCCATAGCTTGTCAAATTGTATCGTCTAGTAGTACGTTATTTCGTTGTGAAAATTTTATTGTTGTGGAGGCAAGAAATTGAATATTGAGGTGATGGATATTTTTCAGGCACAAGAATCAATTTGTAAGCATAACGGTCTTATAAATACAAAAATGAATATACTATTATTTGACTAATATTTCAGATTAAGATTAATTTTTTCTTATTTTGTTGATTGATTCATTTTTTTAACTCGCTTGAAAGTTAAAATTAGGTTAAAAATTAAAAAAATTAGATTCTAACTTTGTAGGTTATCTAGTGGTCTTTTTGACAAAATTCATAATATATGGAGCATTGATATCATTTGACTCATTAAGCATATTGGAAAGTGAAGACTCGGACACTCGCTCAATATATTTCGAGTTGCACTAAACAAGTTAGGTATAACAATCCCATGCCTTTAGAGTTTTGATTCCAAGGCATTCTCGGTATCTCGAAACTCCGTTGAGTAAAATAAGTATCTTTCTGAGTGATACGTCGTTTACTTAGTACTTTTATTGCTTATCCGATTAAGACTCGAAAAACGGTTCTTTATTCCGAGTTCATCTTCACTCGATTTTTCGCAGACTAATGCTTCGTCATTTTCTCACTCGGAACCTTACTTCGAGTACAAGCTCTATTTCGTTAGAGTAAATTTCCTTAGTCTGTTTCATACTTAGTCTATCTCGACTTTTCTCACTCGATATTCTTCAAGAAACGTGTTCTATCGTTTAGACTAAGTCGGATGGAATTCGAGTATCATGGATATTGGACTCGGAAAATTCCACTTCATTTCGACTCGGATAATCTATTGCGTAATTATCATAATTATTTTATTATCCGTGTCTAACTTCGGACCAAAGTATTTTATACTTTGAGGACCGGAATTGATTTACTTTTGTAGGTTATTCATTCGAGGATACACCTTTTTCAAACTACAAAAGTAGCCGGCTTCGAACGTCAAATCACCATCGGATATGGCTTTTCACCTTCCCCGCTTTAGTCCTAGAAGATTGTGTCGAAGTCGTCCGCTTCCATATCCGGAAAACTGAACGCTAAGCCTAACGGTGGTTTCCACCTCATTTTTCAAGACACAACCGATGGTTTTGGGACTTCCAAGAGAGTTAAACCGTTGTCCAACGTCCATATTTCAACGGATACTTTCCGAGTGACTCGAAAGCTCTTATCAACGGTCACAGAGGACTCTCGGTCAGCAGATGAAGATAACGGCTACTCTGCTCGGTCATCTATAAATAGAAGCCACTTCACGAGACTTGAAGATTGCCGAATCTATTGTTAATACACATACTTGAGAAAAGTCATTTTATTTACTTTCAATCTTCTACTTACAACTCCCATTCTCGTAATTCATTACTTTCGAGTTGTAAGGTCTTGTACTTAGTTACAAACTCTTCTTACATTCTTTGTAAGGTCCCTTGACTAAGTCTGTAAAGGTTAACTTAGCTTAGTTGTCCCTAGCTGGAAGGGTTATCTCAGCTAGGAAGTACTAGATCGGATAAGGTAACTTCGAGTCTAGGAAAACTTGTATAGAGTTGTCCAAGGGAGCAACTCGGGTTCGATCAGTTCACGGTATTTTGTGGACTCAAAATAGTGGATTTGACTTCGTGTCCGGATTGAAACCGGCCGTGGTTTTCTCGCCCTAGGAGGGTTTCCACGTAAAATCTCTCGTGTTCTCTTTCCGAGTTCATTCTAGACTCGGATCGCTTTACTCGCTCTTGTTTCTTCCGATTCATTGCTTTCGAGTCCAATCTTTTCGACCTTGTGTATAGACTCAAAACTGCCGTTGTCTCTTTTCCGAGAAAAAGAGTGTGTTTTCGCGAAGAATTTTCTATCACCCTATTCAGCCCACCTCTAGGGTGACTCGGACTCTCCCGAGCAAACCTTCAATTGGTATTAGAGCCTAGCCTTTCGTAAAGGATCTAACAATCCAAAGGTTTAAAGATCGGATGGCTCGTAACACCGGAGAGTTCGACGAAGGAAGATCTTCCAACAGGCCACCAAAATTCAAAGGTTCAAACTTCGGGCACTCGGAAGAAACTTATGGAATGTTTCCTCATGGATCATGATGAAGAAGTATGGGAAATCATACAACAAGGAAACTACATTCCAACGAAGACAGATGAATTCGTAATCCTTCCCAAGACAAAGGCCGAGTTCACACCAGCAGAAGCGGAGAAGTTCGTAAAGAACTTCAAAGCCATGAACATTCTCATGTGCACCATAAGCTCGGAAGAATATAATCAAGTCTCCGCCTGTGACTCTGCTAAAGAGGTGTGGGACACTCTAGTCAACACCTACGAAGGTACAAGTCAAGTGAGACAAGCGAAGATCAGCCAGTATCTTCACAAATATGAGCTTTTTAAAATGGAGCCAGAGGAGAACATTACTCGGATGTTCATTCGCTTCACCGAGATCACCAACAATCTCAAATCTCTGGGAAAGAAAATCTCCCATGAAGAAATGTGCCGAAAGATTCTCGAAGCCTACCCAAGAAAAGGTGGGGTCCTAAGGTGACTCGCCATAGAAGAGGCTCGGAACCTTTCACTCTTGAAGCCGGACGAGCTCATCGGAAAGCTTCTAACTCATGAGATACATCCGGAAGAAGAAGATGCTGAGGGCACTACCAAAAGGAACATTGCACTAAAAGCTTCGTAATCCAAAGAAGCAAGTCCGAGCTCTTCCGACTCGGAAGACGATCCCATGGCACTTATCGCAAGAGGCTTCAAGAGAATGATGAAGCACAAAAGATGGGACAACAGGCCAAAAGAAGAATTCTATAAGAAAAATAAGAGAGATAGAAAAGGTAAGTTTTCTTCTACTTCAAAGTTATCTTTATCTAAGAATTCCGGATGTTTTGAATGTGGCAACAAAGACCACATAGTCAAGGACTGTCCAAAACGGAAAAGGGACAGAAAGAAGAAAAAGGCCATGATGGCAACATGGAGTGATGAGGACTCAGCACAAGACGACGAGGACTCGGATGACTCAAAGTGTCCGATGGCAATCACCGACTCGAAGCCGAAAGAGAGTCGGACTCGAAACGGACTCGAAAATGAGGAAACCGATTCTCAAGAGGTAATAAACTACTTCCTCAAATTTTCCAAAGTTGATTTAGCTAAATACATTTTTACTTTGGAAGAAAAGTCCAATTCTGATTCTTCTCATTTCAAGGAACAACTTGAGTCAATCACTTCGAGAGCACTTATTTAAAAACGAATTAGAAAAACTGAGACTCACACTCGAAAACTCAAGACAAGTGCTCAAGCTAATGAGACTGAGTCCGAGTTACTCAAGAAAGAAAATGAGCGACTAAAACAGAAGCTCACTGAGTCTCAAGATATGGTTTTAAAGTTTACTCAAGGTCAAAAGAACCTTGACATGCTCTTAGGATCACAATGTGTCTCGTTTCGAAAAAAGGTCTTGGTTTCAACAAAGAGGAAGAATCTAATTCTTACTCGAATTGTTCAAAAAGATTCCAGTAACTGTAAAGTTCAAAAAGGCTGAGCATGGTCCCATTCACGTAAATGAAAGGAGGACTAAGCCCGGACCTATTTACAAAAAGAAACCATTTTCTCCTGTTTCACAAGGAAAGGTTTTTAAAAGGAAAAAGACACAGACTCGGCTCTCGAGAGAAAGACTCGGAATCGACAAAACCCAAAGTCATTCAAATCTGGGTTTCGAAGCACCTTCTTCCTCGAAAAGGACCACAAGTAAGGAATGTTACTGGGTTCATTAGAGGAAGTGAGAAGGGTTAGATTCTCTCTGTTTTGCAGGTCACTCGTAAAAGATCAAAAGGACACCGGTATCCGGACAAGTGGATGCTCTCGACACATGTCGGGTGACCAAGGACTCTTTTCCGAGCTGGAGTCATATAAAGGAGGAAAGGTGACTTTTGGTGATGACAAGCAAAGGTAAGATAGTGGGCATTAGGAAGATTGGAAATGGAAGCAATCTGGTGAGCCCAGTCTACCTCGTCAAAGGACTAAAGTACAATCTACTTAGCATCTCCCAGCCTATGTGACAAAGGTCAAGAGGTAAGATTCACTCAATCCAAGTGCTACATCACGGATGAGACCACCAAAGAGGTAAAGCTCTCGGGTAAGAGATCAGGTAATACCTACATCATCCCTCTTTCCGACCCAAGTCGAACTTATCTTGTTTAAAAGCATCTCTTCACGATGATTCTTGGACTTGGCATCATAGATTAGGTCATATTAGCATGCATACTATCAAAAAGCTTACATCACATAGTCCGGTTAGAGGATTACCTAACCGTGCGTTTGAGAAGGACAAAGTATGTGAAGCATGCACCGAGGGAAACAAGTCAGATCTTCATTCAAATCTCTGAAGACAGCTTCCACATCCAACGTGCTTGAATTGCTGCATATGGACCTATGTGGTGAAATTCTCGTGAAGAGTCTCGGAGGTAAATCTTACATACTTGTTATTATTGATGATTTTTCAAGATTTACCTGGGTGTGTTTTCTCAAGCATAAGAATGAAGCCTTCAAGGAGTTCAGCAAGCTCGTAGAAAGATTCAAGTTGAGTCTCGGACTCGGATTCAAAAGATTCGAACCGACCATGGAAGGGAGTTCGATTACTCGAATTCTCGAGTTTTGTGACATGAATGAAATCTCTCACAACTTCTCAAGCACCTGTAACTCCTCAACAGAATGGAGTAGTTGAGAGAAAGAACAGAACTCTTGAAGAAATAGCAAGGACGATGATGATTGAACACAACTTGCCTTACTATTTCGGGCGAGGCGAGTAAACACAGCCAACTACACTCTCAATCGATGCCTCATCGGACCCATTCTGAAGAAAACACCTTATGAGCTCTACAAAGGGAAGAAGCCAAATATTTCCTATTTCGGACCTTTCGAATGTAAATGCTTCGTCCACAACAATGGTAAGGATCATCCGACCAAGTTTGATGCTCGGTCGGACGAAGGTATTTTTCTAGGTTACTCCTCTCATAGCAAAGCTTATCGTATTTTCAACAATCGTACTAACAAAGTGGAAGAAAGTATCCACGTAGTATTTGATGAGCTTGAACAGGAGAAGCCAAGTGAGTCGTCATACTCGAACCGAAGCTCGAAAGGATGATGATGAAGATGAGCTTACAAAGACTCGGACCCAACATACTCGGAATGAAGTCACTCGTAACGAGGAAACTCGGAATGAGACAGTTCAAGAACCGACTCGAACGAACAAGTCAATGAGGAAGATCACTCGTAACAAGATTCGAAGATCAAGCCGCTCAACCCACAAACCTGGTGAATCAAAGAACTGGTAAAGCCTTCAAATTCACTTCCGAGTCATCCTCAAGAAAACATTATTTCGATATCAACAGTGGGGTAAGAACTCGTTCCTCTCTTCATAATCTTTGTGCATTCACCGCATTCATTTCATTAACTCGAACCCAAAATGCACTAAAGGCCCTTAACGAACCTGAATGGGTAGAGGCCATGCAAGAGGAACTTAATCAATTCGAGAGAAACCAAGTCTAGACTCGACCAACCGACCTTCCGACCACCCAGCTTATAGGAACCAAATGGGTTTTCAAGAACAAACTGGATGAGGGTGGAGTGGTAGTCGAAACAAGGCTAGACTTGTGGCTCGAGGATATAATCAAGAAGAAGGAATTGATTGTGGGGAAACCTTTGCACCTGTAGCTGAATCGAAGCCATTAGAATATCGTTGGCATTTGCATCCAAGCATGCATATTAAATTATATCAAATGGATGTTAAGTGTGCCTTTCTCAATGGTTTTATTGAAGAAGAAGTTTATGTCGAGCAGACCTCCCGGTTTTGAAAACTCGGAATTTCCAAATCACGTTTTCAAACTTCAAAAGGCTCTCTATGGTCTTAAGCAAGCCCCTCGTGCTTGGTATGAAAGACTCGAGTAGCTTCTTGGTTCAAAATGATTTCAAAAGAGGTCAGATCGACAAGACTCTATTCATAAAGACCAAAGAAAAAGATTTTCTTATTGTTCAAATATATGTTGATAATATTATTTTCGGTGCTACTAATGAATTTCGTGCCGAGAATTTTCCGAGTTGATGAGTCAAGAATTCCAAATGAGTATGATGGGAAAACTCAATTTCTTCCTTGGGTTGCAAATCAAACAAGACAAAGATGGAATCTTTGTTCATCAATCAAAATACACCAAGGAACCGCTGAAGAAATATAAACTTCAAGATGCAAAGCACGCATCTACACCCATGAGCAACGAAGATAAAACTTGACTCGGACGAAAAAGGTAAAGCAAGTAGATCGAAACTTTATCGAGGTATGATTGGATCTCTGCTATATCTTACTTCAAGCAGAGCCGGATATAATGTTCAGTGTTTGTTTATGCGCGAGATTTCAAGCTAACCCAAAAGAATCACATCTCACTCGCGGTGAAGAGAATATTTAGATATCTTGCAGGTACTCGGAATCTAGGTCTATGGTACTCCGGAGACTCGTAACCGACTCGACCGGGTACTCGGACGCAGACTACGCAGGATACAAAGTTGATCAAAAGAGCACATCCGGAGCTTGCCAATTTCTGGGTCAATCCCTAATATCCTCGGCACTCAAAGAAACAAAACTCAGTAGCTCTATCAACCGCGGAAGCCGAATACATTGCCGCTGGAGCTTGTTGCACTCGGATTCTTTGGATAAAACAACACTTGAAGGACCTTGGGCTATTCCTCAACTCAGCACCAATCAAGTGTGACAACCAAAGCGCAATCAGCAGCACTAAGAATCCTATCCAAGCACTCAAAAACAAAGCATATTGAGGTCGGTATCACTTCTTACGCGATCACTCAAAAAGGGTGATATTGAGCTTGAGTTCATTCCTACTAATCTTCAGTTAGCTGATATCTTTACTAAGCCTCTTGGTGAAGATCGGTTTTGTTTTATTCGGAATGAGCTTGGTATGTTAAATGCTTAATTCTGTACTATCTTTGTTGCATAATTCTGTGCTATGTGCTTTCGTGTTAATAATAATTAGTTCAGTTGATTCAATGATACTGGGCTGATAATTATTTCGTGTTTCGAGTCACTCGTAAATCTTTCCGAGTCAAACTCGGACGTAGAGAAATTTGGACATCAAATTTTCTGAAGCTATCTCTAGAACAGTGGAGAGTTTCGGATTATATTTTCAAAATCTTTTCTCTCTCTTTCTCGAGCGCTGCGATCGGATCTTAACCGTAGATTTCAAACCGCTTGTTTCTCAACCGTTGAAGGAGAACCGTCACACCGGTCTTTGGTGACTCGATAGACAAGCCGAGTCGGAACGGAGTTACTTAACGGATAGTGGACGGGCGCGGTTATTTTGTATAAATAACGACTATCCATCTTCATCTCGATATTCTAAAACTCCTTCCCTCTCAAACGAAAATCTTCTCGCGGAAGTTTTCTATGTGAACAGATGACTTTTGATCGTCTCGCAAGCGTTGAAGAAGCTCTCTCTCTCTCTCGTAAGTCTCGATCGCTCTCGCTCTCTTTTCTTCTACCATTTTTGTTTTCTTCTACAACTCCTTCTCTCTTTCATTCGAAAAGTTTCATCTTTTCTCTCCAACTCTCACAATGACTAAAAGAGGAAACCATCCCGACTTCCAGTGTTTCTTCATCCTCCAAAAGCCCCGCACCAACAAGCCGAAAGCTCAACCCCCTCTAAACTCGTTGTCACCCAAGACCTTGCGCTGGACTACAAATTCTTCCCAACAACCAAATTCTCCTGGTTGTCCAACATCCAAACCACCGGAGTCTACCATTTCTTGTGTTTCAGATGAGTTCATCTATCCCGAACTCGTTTCGAGTTTTATACTCATCTCTCCCACTCGAAAATGTTCTAACCTCTCGGGTTCGTAACATTACTCGTTCAGTATCAACACTTCCCTCCTCCATCGCCTCGTTCAAAGTCTCTTCTCTTTTCTTGAACAAGCAACCCTATCCTTTTCACTCGAAGTCGCCGACGACTTCTTTGAAAAGTACGCAAAGAAGTCCCCGGGTCCGAAAGAACTTTTCGTGACTCGGTTGAAGTCGAAGCTAGGCTTCTATGCTTTCGCCGATGAGAACCTTCTTCTCACAAGCATTCTAGCAAGGAGAACCCCAACTCCAAGCACCTCAAAGCCCTCTTCGATATCCCGGAGGGATACGAAGTCGACCTCTTCCCTCCATCATTGAGCGGATGGCCACTGTGCCAGCTCAACTCCAAACCAAGAAGAACACCTCCCTTCCTTTCGGTGCTCTTCTCACCCTTGTCTTCAAACAATTTCAAGTTCCTCTTCCTCTCGACCCTAACGCGGTGTCCGAGGCGGCCATTGTGGTCGGCAAGAAGGAACTCCGTGGGTACGGATACCAGGAAACTAACCCCGGTGTCCGGGTTCACAACTCGGAGCCGAGGCCTCCTTCTCCACCTCGGACTCGGAAATCAACCCCTCTCCCTCTTCCCTCTTCACCTGGTGGTGCCTCCACCTCAGGTGCTTCCAAATCTCTCTCCGCCCTCTTGTCCCCTCGTTTTCATGGACAAGATCAGCTCTGTGTCTTTGAACTTAGAGACATGCTCGGGGCTTTCAAATCCGTCCTTCGTGGTCCGACCATCAACCAAAAGACCGGTCGAGTCCCAAATCCGAGAGCAGCAGCTCTCGTTTTTGAGATGAGAGAGCTGGTTAAGGAGCGAATGAGCTGGCCGAGCTCCTCGAGAGAGACGGTCCAAGGCGGCTCAGGACCGGGATGACTCGGACGCGCTCGAAGCGTCTTCGAGCCCGAGTCCGACCTCCTTGGACAGCGGGGATGAGGAAGAAGAAGAAGAAGTTGCAGATGCAGCAGAAGATGCCGAGGAACTTGTGGCCGAGGCAGCCCTTCCGGGCAAAGGGAAGAAGAGGCCGTGACAACCGCCGAGGGTCAGCCTGCTCCCCAAACGCAAATCGCCGTACTCGGCTCGCATGACAGTCGGAGTGGGTCGAAGACCTCGCTCCTCCAGCGAGTCGGCCAGAGCAGCCCCTCCAGCCCTCGAGGTCCCAAGGGAAGAACCCTCGATCCACTCTCTCCGGGTCGCCCACTCGGAGCCGAGCCCCGAGGACAATTTCGGTTCTCCCTTCGCCGCGCTCAAGCACATCGTCAAGATCGTATCAGCGCCGGCGCACCTCCGCCTCCACTCGAAATCCCTCCTCCCTAGTTGGAGCCATGCACTAAGTCACAATTCTTCGGTGTCTCTCGGATTTTCTTCTTTCAAATCTTTCTTTTATCCGGACAACTAATGTGTACTACTTATCCTTTTCTCCCTTCTTTTTATTATTTTGTTTTTGCTGAAAGGCAAGGGGGAGAAATGTAGTTAGAAACTGATTGTCTTGTTTAGGGGAGTTTTTCCGCCCTTGTAATTTTTTTTACTTTCTAATGGATTGATGCATTTCATTATTAATTTCTGAGTTCTTTATTTTCCGAGTTAATGTTAAAGCATACTTTATTTTATTTTGCTCGATATATTATATATTGCTCGATCTATTCAATATGCCTTACTCATGAGCAAACTACTCGGAATCAATCTATTTTCCTCTAACAAAGTTTCTGTTTAAGTAT
The DNA here is from genome assembly GCA_021018815.1 of Talinum fruticosum. Lineage (NCBI taxonomy): Eukaryota > Viridiplantae > Streptophyta > Magnoliopsida > Caryophyllales > Talinaceae > Talinum > Talinum fruticosum. The sequence goes on from JAITYX010000020.1 coordinate 1,069,948, forward strand.
GGAATGCCTTTCATCAAAAAGGGGAGATTGAAGACTCGGACACTCGCTCAATATATTTCGAGTTGCACTAAACAAGTCGGGTATAACAATCCCATGCCTTTAGAGTTTTGATTCCAAGGCATTCTCGGTATCTCGTAAACTCCGTTGAGTAAAATAAGTATCTTTCTCGAGTGATACGTCGTTTACTTAGTACTTTTATTGCTTATCCGATTAAGACTCGTAAAAACGGTTCTTTATTCTCGAGTTCATCTTCACTCGGATTTTTCGCGGACTAATGCTTCGTCATTTTCTCACTCGAACCTTACTTCTAAGTACAAGCTCTATTTCGTTAGAGTAAATTTCCTTAGTCTGTTTCATGCTTAGTCTATCTCGAGTTTTCTCACTCGATATTCTTCAAGAAACGTGTTCTATCGTTTAGACTAAGTCGGATGAAATTCCGAGTATCATGGATATTGGACTCGTAAAATTCCACTTCATTTCCGACTCGGATAATCTATTGCGTAATTATCATAATTATTTTATTATCTCGTGTCTAACATCGGACCAAAGTATTTTATACTTTGAGGACCGTAAATTGATTTACTTTTGTAAGTTATTCATTCGAGGATACACCTTTTTCAAACTACAAAAGTAGCCGGCTCGTAACGTCAAATCACCAGCAGATATAGCTTTTCACCTTTCCTCGCTTTAGTCCCGTAAGATTGTGTCGAAGTCGTCCGCTTCCATATCCGAAAACTGAACGCTAAGCCTAACGGTGGTTTCCACCTCATTTTTCAAGACACAACCGATGGTTTTGGGACTTCCAAGAGAGTTAAACCGTTGTCCAACGTCCATATTTCAACGGATACTTTCTGAGTGACTCGAAAGCTCTTATCAACGGTCACAGAGGACTCTCGGTCAGCGAGATGAAGATAACGGCTACTCGCCTGGTCATCTATAAATAGAAGCCACTTCACGAGACTTGAAGATTGCCGAATCTATTGTTAATACACATACTTCAGAAAAGTCATTGTATTTACTTTCAATCTTCTACTTACAACTCCCATTCCGTAATTCATTACTTTCGAGTTGTAAGGTCTTGTACTTAGTTACAAACTCTTCTTACGTTCTTTGTAAGGTCCCTTGACTAAGCAGTAGAAGGTTAACTCAGCTTAGTTGTCCCTAGCTGTAAGGGTTATCTCAGCTAGGAAGTACTAGATCGGATAAGGTAACTTCGAGTCTAGGAAAACTTGTATAGAGTTGTCCAAGAGAGTAACTCGGGTTCGGTCGGTTCACGGTATTTTGTGGACTCAAAATAGTGGATTTGACTTCGTGTCCGGATTGACACGGGCCGTGGTTTTCTGCCCCAGGAGGGTTTCCACGTAAAATCTCTCGTGTTCTCTTTCCGAGTTCATTCTAGACTCGGATCGCTTTCATCGCTCTTGTTTCTTCCGATTCATTGCTTTCGAGTCCAATCTTTTCTGACCTTGTGTATAGACTCGTAAACTGTCTTTGTCTCTTTTCGAGAAAAAGAGTGTGTTTTCGCGAAAAATTTTCTATCACCCTATTCACCCCCTCTAGGGTGACTCAAACTCTCCCCGAGCAAACCTTCGGAAAGTTTTTTTAACTCCTTAAGTTTATATGCTTATACCTAATTTAATAAAATAAATAAAATTAAAATTTCTAATTTAATAATTATTATGAACAAAATAAGGTGTAAAAAGGTATTACGAATGCCATGTTTTTGGACTTAATAAATACTCATACACCTAGATTTTTCTTGTGTTCGAGTAAAATAAAAACTAGAAAAAGAAAATAAGAAAAAAATCCTAACTCATTTTTATAGGAATCATGGTTGCATTTAGCATTTGCAACAAACCTTTTGAACACCTTGGTAACCCAATTTGGGGAACAAAAGAAAGGTAGATGGAAACAGAAAAACTAAAAAGATTTTTTTACAAAAATATAAACAACAGGGAAAACATATACATATCCCAGTCAATCATATCACCCTTAGAACTCAGTCATCAACTTGTATGTAATCTGTACTATACATATCAAACCTCTCATCCTCTTTTGATAACAACCACATATCAATGTTTCTACCCCTTATTACATTAAGAATAGTTAATCCGACCTAGTGCGTGATGTGCAAGTGTACCATTGCTCAAAACCGACTCAACCCACTTACCTATTACTTTACTTTCACTTCATTTAGGAAGCAAGTATTGCCCAGTAACAACTATTGTCTCAAAGGGTAACACCCAATAACGTATGCATCAAAAGGTTATTATCATTCTTGAATTTAATCCCTTTGTGTTTTTATTTTCTCTCTTTTTTCCCTTTTTGTTTTTTCCTTTTAATGCAAAATAGAACAATATGAAGTTTATTTTTGTACAAAAGATAAGAAGGTGAATCAATTAATGACAGACTTCAGACTTAAGAGCAAATGACTTTCATAAAAGTAGGTCCAAACTTTACAAATTCACATGGTATGCCAAGGTTAAAAAAAAATTGATGTTAAAACTGCCATACTAAGATAGATGTGAATGCCACCTGTGTATTTCCCTTTTTACAAACTAATAGCTAAGTCACAAGGGTTCAAAAATCAATAAGAATATATATACAATAACTCCCAAAATAATTTTTTTGATTTTTCTTAATATATATATATATATATATATATATATATATATATATATATATATATATATATATATATATATATATTCTTTTACTTAAAAAGCGGAAGATTTTTAAAAAGGTATAAAAACAAAGGTTTCCCCACCCCAACACCTAAACTTAACAATATCCTCATGAAAGTAGGAAGAGCCTCAAAGGAAAACAAAACTAAAAAGAAAACAAATATTATATAATATATACTTAAAACTGAGTGATTTGCTATGAGTTAGACATTTGACATATCATCATTGGTTCCTTTTGTTTTATCATTTTTTTATATTATCAAAACATTTTTGTAACACCCACTTTATTACCTATAAATTTTAATTATAAGTGAAATGAAGTCCATTTAATACTCTTCAATGACTATGATCAATAATCACACTTAATTTTACTGAAAAAAATTATAGTTTATTACCTGTAAATTTTACTTATAATCATAATCAACATTATATTTTATTACCTATATTTTTTAAGGATTAGTCCATTCCTTTAACAATGGCAAAATTAAATTTAAAAAAATCTTGATAAAAATAATATTTTTTGTATATAATCAATCTAACTATTGCAAAAAACAATTATAATATAATATATTTATTAATTCTAGTATTGAAACTTAAATAAATTAAATAAATTATGATAATTATAATATAGTATTATAATAATTATACTTTAATTTGTTTGAAATTTCTTTCACCATTTATTCATTTTTATTTTATTGTATATATTCAGTTATAAGAATACAAATGTTTATTAAGTTAGCAATTAGTAGGAGAATTTATACTGATTATATTTAACATTTTTTATTATAATAAAGAATTTTGGTCCAAATTATTTTTTTATCCGTATATGTAACCAATCTCATGTTTATGAAATATATTTATTCAAAACTTTAGTTTTTGTATTATAAAAGGGTAAAAATTCTGAGATATGGGATAAGTGGCTTATACAATACCATATGTTATTGTTTTTTTTCATCAAAAAATTTCTTTTACAAGAAGTAATCAACTACTACTCAATTGAGTGATCGGTCTTGAATTGTAATCTTTATCTCCATTGTCAACCTAGGAGTTTTGTAGCAGTATAGCGATGAGAAGGCAAGCAAGGTTAACAAATTTAGAACATTATTTTGAGAAGAAATTAATAGTTGTGTATTTCATTATTTAAATGTTTAATTTTCTTATTATATATATATATAATCACATGTGTTTATTTTATATATAGTGAGTAATGATATTAACATAATATGTTCAAATTCTAGATATTGAGTAGTAACATGTGAGATACTTATACAAAAAGATCCAACAATAAACTCATATATTTAAAGGAGTTTGGTGGTAACGAAGTGGGACATATACGTTTCAACTTTAAATTTTGGTGGGAGAAAATGATAAGTTGGAAATCTATTTTATAGGTTCACATGATAAAGAATTATTTTCTTTTATTAAGTAACTCAAAATTTACATTTTTCCTCCTAATAATTACCTTTAGATTATAAAACATCCATATGTATTCTAAGATTAATGTTTATAATTTACAAGAAATATATATTTAATATTTATAATAGTATATTAACTAATCAAATATAACACATACCCGTGCGAATCACGAGATTCACACTAGTTAATAAAATGAAAAGAAGACTCAAAAAGAAAGAAAGAAAATGACATGACTCAATTATAGAATAAAAAAGAGAACAAAAGCATAAAATATGTACAAAAAGAAATTAAAATAGAAAAGAAGGGGAAAACATTTCTATCAAACCAGGTCGAGTGCTGGATGCACTCAAACTATCTGCTTAGCACATTATTGCTTATATGGTTGTTCATGGAGTATCAAATACCGCACATCTTGCGTTCGGAATAGTGACGAAAAGAGGAAGCAAACAAGGCTACCTCACAAAAGAAAACTTGGTAGTTCCAAAAATTGTTTCAGTCTCTGGCCATTTACTTTGAACTTAGCACCACTCTAAAGATCATTTATTTTGACTGCACCATAGTGAAAAAGTGAGTAACAACAAACGGGCCCGTCCAACGGGACTTTAGTTTCCCTGGAAAAATATTGGAGTCTAGAGTCATATAGGAGCACTATCATGCCCGGAGAAAACTTTTTCTCAAGAAAGTGTTTGTCATTATACAACTTAGCTCTCTCCTTAGATGATCTAGCAGTCTTATATGCCTTAGTCCTAATCTTTTCTAACTCACTTAGTTGTAATTTACTTAAGATCACCCTTAGTTAAGTCATAATTAAGAATTTTGATGCCCCACCAAGCTTTATGTTTAACCTCGGTAGGAAGATGTATGACTTCCACGAGATAACCCTATAAGGTGACGTACCTAAAGGGGTCTTAAAAATCCTTCCTTCATGCCTATAAGACACCTACAAGCTTGTCGGCCCAATCCAGCGGGAATCGAAGATCGGGGAGGGGTTTCAATCCTATGGGGGCTGTAGGTGGATCAGGACTAGAAACACTTTCAGAAATATTTTTAGAAATAGTGCTTATGGAGTGTATATTATCGAGTTCAAGCACATCATACTCATGTTCATTATCTAACATAAAAGACTAAGAGTTAATAGTGAACATCTCATCATGCTCTATCTAGTTAGTAAAGGAGATTTCTGAATCATCAAATCCAGCAGGTTGTCTTTGCAAGTTAAAGATATTCACTTCAAAAGTCATATTACTAAAAGACAGTTTCACCATGCCATTTCAATAGTTAATGAGAGCATTTACAGTAGCTAAGAAAGGAAGCCCTAAAATAACAGGAATTTGACTCTTAGGGTTGGGAACTTTTTAGTTTCAACCACAACAAAGTCCACAGGGTAAATAAATTCACCCACTTTGATCAATACGTCCTTTACCACACCTGAAGGCAACCTACTCGATATGTAAGCTAACTGAATGATCATTTTGTTAGGTTTCAGCTCACCTAGCCCTAATTACTCATACACAATGGATGGATCAAATTGACATCGGCCCTAAGTCAAGTAATGCTCTATGAATGAGCTGTTCCCCAATAACTATAGAAATAGTCGGGTAGCCAAAGTATTTATACTTCACTGGGATTTGTTGGGTGATGATAGAACTAGCGTTAAAGGTTAGGAAAGCCTTTTTAGGAACAATAATAACTCTATTTATAGTACACAACTCTTTCAAGAACTTGACATATGGAGACATATGTTGAATAACATCCAACAGGGAATGTTAATTTTGACTTGAGAGAAAGTCTCTCTTATCTTATCAACATTACTTTGCCTTTTCTTTTTCAGTCATTAGGGAAAAGGAATTACGGGCTCATGAACTCATACAATAGTAGGAGTGGAAGAATCTATAGGAGATGAAGGTTCTACTATGTTAAGTGTATCTTTCTCCTTAGTTTCCTCTTTGTTAGAAGAACGGGCAACAGAGGTCCCATGATGAACACCATTAGTAGTGTCCATAGAAGTACTTGGATAAACGAGTCTCTTGAGAAGAAGAGGTGGAAGATGAATTTTGAAAGAAAGTGTGAGGATATCTGCATGTTTCCCTCACTTAGTCACCCACATGGTTATAAATTTCTCATCTTAACCTAAGGAATATAATCAAATTCACTTTCCTCACATCAGCATTCACGAGACAGCCCCCTAGAAAAAGAAGGGGCAATGCTCTTAGGGTTCACCTCTGGTTAACTACAAAAAGTTCCTTTCTCTCTAGAGTTAGAGGTAGCAAGTTGGGTAAACTTTTTCAACATAGTCGTAATCATTTTTCTCGAGGTTTTTATGTGATTTTTCAAGATTGTTAACTCTGTTGTCCAGATCATTGTAACCAAGATAAGGTTGGGTTTAAGCAATGGGAGATGGTCTTCTAGGTGCATTGGATACAATTGGATAGGTTGGCCTCTGGTTGGAGCTAGAAGGAAATGAAGTAGATTGACGAATGTTTTAACCTATAACATTAGGTCCACTACACCAAAAAAAAATTACGGTGATATTTGCATCCTTCATTAAAGGTAGAAGAATAAGGGTCAAATTTAAGTCTTTGGAATGTACCGTTCACTTATCTTTGGAATAAGGACAAGCACTCGAAAGTTGATCTAAGCCTTAATAATGGGAACATTACACCAAAAGAAGTCGGGAAAGATTGGGTTGAACATTTCACCCTTTCAACATACTCTCAAGTACAACAACTTTGGACTCAAGGTGACGCACATTAGAAACAACATATATGCCCCTCTTTATACGACTAATCTTAGGACACAAACTCTCATCTCTAGTGGTTTTTTATTGGATGGTCTTTTCTGCTAAGTGTCGTAAAAATTCCTAAGCCACTACGGGGCTCTTAAAAAGAAAACCACCCTTACACATGGACTTTAGCACGGTCTTATTCTGTTGGTCAAGTCCTTCGTAAAACAATTTGACAAAGACGCCACTTGTTCTAAGTCTGGTAGGGACATTGGGCCAACAATTTCTTAAATCTTTAAAAGTATTTCGAAAATGGTTCCTTATCCATTTGAATAAATTGATGATTTCATTCCTTAACTTCACAGTTTTATCATTAGGGAAATATTTTCTCACGGACATTTTAACAAAGTCATCCCAAGTGGCAATAGAGTTAGCACTTAAGCTATACATCCATCTTTTAGCAGCATTTTTCAAGCAAAAGGAATTAATCATATTCTTATTTCATCAACAGAGACATCAAAAAGGCATCATAGAAATTACTTCATTAAATTCCATTACAAATACATATATATGCATCTTCGAGAACCATTGAATTTTTGGGAGTTTAAGCATAAAGTGGTCTAAGAAAAAAAACATATTAGATCCTAGATCACGCAAGTTAAAACATGAAGGATTAGAGCTCCTAGGAGGATAAAACATATCGCTCAAGGTTCTTTCATGTGGTCCAAATTCAGTCATTTTCTTTTGATTATGTTTGGGTTCTGTTTCAATTGGAAGTTCAACCCTAACAAGTCTCCTTCTTTTAGGTTCCCTAACCCAACAACTCATGGCCTAAGCAATCCTAAAAACGTATTTCCCATTTTAGGAGGATTAAAGCTCCTAGGAGGATAAAACATATTGCTCAAGGTTCTCTCATGTGGTCCAAATTGGCATGAATGACTTTAATTCAAAACATGTAGGAGTTAGGCTAGTCATACCAAAGTCTTTAATATCCTCCTTTTTTATGAAAGGCATTCAACTAAATAATGACTTAAAGAAATTCATCAAATATGAAAGACTATAGAAATAATATTGAACCATCAAACTTTGATTATTTCTAAGAATTTAAGTATCGAGTAAGTGTAACGTAGTATATGTTTATGTATTCAAACAAATGTCCGAGTTAGGTAACAAAATAAGTTTATGAGTTATCGAGCTAAGCGAATGATACAAATTTTAAATGTCGGAGAATAAATTGACTTCGAGTATCGAGTTAGACAATAGAGTAAATTCTCAACATTTGAGCAAAAGTAAAGTAATAAAGCAAAGTTCGAGTGTCGAGCTAAATAATACACCAATTTCTAAGTATTAGAGCAGTAACACCCCACCCGACCCATATTGACATATGACATGCCGAGTGTTCCTCGAAAGGAACCCCTAAGGCTTCTTAGGACTTCAAATCGGGTTTACTAGCTTTTCTCTTAAAATGGCGGAAACGTGTTCTTATATTTTCAAAGGTTTTTCTGAAAAATTAGATAGAGCTTTGTCTATAATATGGCTAATCCAATAGGCTCAAAACCTTAACCATGCACAAAACATATTCATAAGCTCAACGAGCCATACGCTCGGAGTAAACACGTCGGTCTTTCATATATACATTGTCAAAATTCAGTTCAACATACAACCAATCTTTTTACAAAATAAAAACAGAAAACCTATAGCTAGTTCGGAAGTCTCATATCCTGAAAGCCACAAAGCACTCCAACGAGTTTAACTTCGTACTCGAAAATGTTGCTTGTGGTCATGAGCTCCATGAGCCTAGTGAATAACCCGAACCCAACCCCTTGTTTCACTTTGCATATTAATTCATTTGCAATCACACGTAAATTCAATATTCACTTATGACATGTGATTCGAGTATACATGCTCAAGATATAAAAGATACTAAATTTACCAAACTTACCAGCTGAGATTGACACATAACATCACATATTCATAAATCCAACCAAACATACTTTATTCATTCTTTCTATGAAAATATGTCATATAATCATTTATCATGTAAGTCATTCATCACGTAAATCATTCATATCATAGTTCTCGTCTTACATTATATAATTTTCGTATGAAAATAAGATTCATTCTTCTTCTTGAGCTAATTTATATATTCAATCATGATATAAATAATTTTTTCTTTCTTTCTTGTTCATCATGCACAATCATTTATTTCTTCATATCATAATTCTTGGTTTAAGTCATATTCATTCGAATGGAAAGAAGATTCATGTCTTATTCTAAAGACCTAATTCTTTAATTCTTAGAGCCAAAACAATTTGTAGGCTCTGTTCTTGGAGGTAAAACAATTCGTGGCCTCAAACTCTAAAGGACGCATACTCGTCGGGAACTCGTGGAAGCAATTCAATTTGTGGCTTCAGTTTGACAAACACTTCTATGGACATAGCTTCAAAGGTTCTTTAATTCGTGGGGTCTTTAGATCAATAACACAATTTTTTCCCTTCTTTAGTCGTTTATGTTTCTTAGTTTCTTATTATGTTCTTATTATTTATATTCACCGATAAGATATACTTAATCCACATAAACCATGTTAGATCACTTATAAACTTGTTTCTATCCCTTATAATCGATATATCTCAAGAAAAACACATTATAGTATAAACATATCAATTAGGATTTCTAATTAACGGACTTATCGTTTCATGATTGCTTATTATCGCGCATAAGTGGTTTATGGTTCCAAAATTATGTAACCATCACATATCTCTTAAACTATCAAAGTACCTTCTTAAACCTCAATTTCTAACCAGATTTCTCAACTAATCCGAATTTCACCAAAACCGGACAATTTCACTCAATACTTCATAAATCCCAAGATACTCATCCAATGTATACCAAAATTTACATAAAATTCTCGTAAATTATCATGAAGAAACAGTAAAAATTTCAGGATTTTTAGGCTACTCATGAAGTCACAACAATTCGGACAACGAGGCATAAATACACAAAAATTTGCACTTTGTCGTTCATTTAATTTTTCTGATTTTCCGCTAAATCTAATCAAGATGAATTCATGTAAATTTCAAACATATAACTCAATAATCATGTTCAATAACACTCACATATTTAGTAAATTCATGAATCAAGCATCACATCAAACATAACATGCTTCCCAATTTAGTGAATTAGGCCTCTAAATTCTTCAATTAAACCCGGGGTTTCTAATTTCATGCTTGAATTTTAAGTTCAATCCACCTAATTTGTTTTACCTTTCGAGGATGAATTCGATTACTCACCTTGAGTTCTTAGGGTTCTAAGAATTTTTGTTTGGAAGGTTTGATTTAGGTGTTTTACTTCCCTTTTTCCTCTCCCTTTCGGTTCCCTTTTCTTCTTCTTCCTCTTGCTCAATCTCACGTTGCCTTAATCTGGGCTCTCGGACCCTCGGCCTCTCGTTCTCCCGTATCCCATTCTTTTTCTTCTTCCTCCCCGTTCTTTTCCTAGTTCTCACTTAGTCCTTCGCTCACTCTAAGATCTTGCTTCTCTTTGCTCTGTTTTTACTCGCTCGTTCTCTCTCTGTCTCTCGCTCCGTATCTTATTCTCGCTCTCCTTCTCCCGTTTTCTTTGTTAGCTCTCATTTTCCTATGTTTCGATTCTTTCAATCTCTTCTCATTCTCTCGGCTCTTTGCCTCTCATTTTCTTGCTTTCAATCCCGTTCTCTACTTATGTGTTTCTAATTCCAAGTCTCCATCTCAATCTCTCACTCTCTTACTCACTTTCAATTTCTAGCTCTGCTTCCCTTCGTTCTCGGCTTTTGTTTTCGCTCCCTCATTCCCCTATCCCTCTCGTTCCCCCTTGCTTTATGTTTCCCTTTTCAGTTTGGTCTTTCTCCTTTGTTTTTTTACTCTAATTCTCGGTCTCTCTTTCCTCTTTTCCTTGCTTCACATAAGTGAATTTGTGTGATAATGTAATTGGGCCCAACTTATCTCTCTCATCTCTTTGGCAGCACCTCTTCTAAATGTCAACCATCACTTTATCTACTACCACAAAACTAGCCAGTCATCCCCTTTCCTATTTTTTATTATTTTTTTCTTATTTTCATTTTCTCGTATTTTCCTTTTTATTTCAATTTTCTACTCCCTCATTCTCTCTCCATCTCTATTATAGTCTCTTCTTCTCGCTTTCCTTATCTCATTTTCTGTTTTGGCTCTCGTTTCCCTTTATTTCTGGTTCCTTCAATCTCCTCTCGTTCTCTCGCTCTTTGCCTCTCATTTTCTCGCTTTCAGTCCCATTCTCTACTTCTATGTTTCTAGTTCCCAATCTCCTTTCTCAATCTCTCAATCTCTCACTCACTTTCAATTTTTGGCTCTGGTTCCCCTTTGTTCTCGGCTTTTGTTTTCGCTCCCTCATTCCCTTGTCCTTCTCGGCCCCCTTGCTCTATGCGTCCCTTTTTAGTTTGTTCTTTCTCCTTTTTTACTCTAATTCTCAGTCTCTCTTTCCTCTTTTCCTTACTCCACATAAGTGAATTTGTGTGATAATGTAATTGGACCCAACTTATCTCTCTCATCTCATTGCCAACACCTTTTCTAAATGCTAACAATAACTTTATTTACTGCCAGACAAAACTAGCTAGTCATCCCCTTTCCCATTTTATTTTTTTCTTATTTTCATTTTCTGTATTTTCCTTTTTATTTCAATTTTCTATTTTGGAATTTTTCATGTAAATTGGGCACAAATTAATTTCATTAGGCCCACTTTATTAATTCAGGTTCAAATTTCATTTTCGGGTTTTCATTTTCTACTCGAAAAAATTATAATTTTACTTATTCAATAATTGTAATTCTAACTTAACTTTTAATAATTTAATTTCTTATTAAGCAAGCACTTTAAATTTTGGATATTACAAGAGCAAACCAATAATAGAATCTCAGTTTTTGAACATGTAATAGCAAAAAGCAAATAATTATAAAGCAATAATTAGACATAAATAATTAGATATAGATGTGCAAATGAAATACTTTCATTCATTAAAAAAATATATACATCAAAAGAAAAAAAAATTACTCCGTCTAAATATGTGAACTCCCCTAAGTCCACTAAACACATTTTCTTCTCCATCTACTCCATTTCATCAAAACAAAAAATTAAGAGCAAGGAGAGGAATGTTGGACAAAAAAATTGAAACTAAAACAAATTAAGAAGAAGGGGCAGGAGGTGGGTAAGAAGAGGCTTTTGTTAAATGCAGAGTGCGTCTCCTAGAACGATGAACTAGTTGATATTTTTTCCTCTTCTTCTTCTTTCTCATTTTCTTCTTTTGCTGAGTTCTTAACTTTGTTTTCCTCTTACGTGCCTTTGCGGGCTCTTGTTGGCTTTCTTCCTTTGTTCCCTCCGAGGCTCGGAGGTGACAATCTCCTTAAAATATCCCTCTTTTGAATCTTCTTCTTCTTCTTGCTTTTGTTGAGGCTGCTTGAGGATAATCTAAGCACCTTGGAAAATTTTTTGTTAGCTACTTGGTGAGAGCTTGGTTATCAGCGAGCTCTTTTTAAGGGTTATTTGCATGCCAAGAAGAACAAGAATTAGAGCCTTGCATGAAACTAAGGCTTCATGGAATTTTTTAGCAGTAGAGGAGAGATTTAAAGCTAGTTTTTCGATATTTTGAGTTGTAGATATGCGATTAGAAGGGCCAAGAGTGATGAGATGAGTAGAAGAAGATGGTTGTATGATCTCAAAGGAGTTGAGTCCGGACACCATATGAGGTTTCCTGGTATCCAAGGCTTACTAAGTCATCTTTCTCGATAAGAACAACAAGAGGAAGGAATTGTTTAGCAAATTTTAGCTCATAGTGAGAAAAAACTTTGGAGATAAGAGCTCCAAAGGGGATAGGGAGGTTTCTTGCGTAAGAGATGACTGAATTGATCTGTTGGAGAATGAATGAAAACAAATTAATGTTAAAGCCCTCCAATATATCGTAGATAACTTTGAGGACTGTTTTATTTGGGTTCTCTTTTGAAGGGTAGAAAGAGAACACTATCCTCATCAAGAAGAAACAGAGAGGTCTGGGCTTAGAATTCAACCGTGTGATAAAGAAGTTTTTTCGAGACTTTGATTTGACTCGAGCAAACTTGGAATAGAAATGATGAATAACTTCATAAAATTTTTGAGTGTTGTAGTTAACAAACACTCAATGTTGAATAATTTGTGAAGAAGGGTAAGATTGATGATAATAGTTTTCCCTGTAACTTGAGAAATTAGGGTTAAGGAGTTAGGGGTGGAGAGATTTTGATATAATTCTATGACTAGAGAAGGATAAACGTAGTAATAGAAGGTCGAAGGTTAAGGAAATTAGTGGATTTTAGGGTGTGAACCTAAGAAATTTTAGTGGAAAGAAGGAATTCATCATCTAAAGAATGGTGTTGAGCGACAGGGGGTTCTTTGGATTCCTTCAATTTTAGAGAGCAACCTATTTGTTGTTCCGACGTCTCACGTTCTAAGGCCTTAGGCTTCGAGATTTGAAGAATGGATCGGGAAGAGGTTCTGAGCTTCTTCATAGTCACAAAAGTAGCTTCAACTTTAGAATTTATCTTTGTCATTTTTACTTACAAAGAGAGAGAGTATAAATGAAAGAAAATAAGTTTGAGTGAAAGTGAGAGAGTAAACTTAGAATAAAAAAACTAAGTGAGAGAGTAAGAGATGATTTAAGCAAGAGAGAGAGAGAAAGTGAGAGTATGAGTCTAAGTGTGTGTAAGAGAGAGTGATTGATTATGAGAAAGAAAAATGATAAATGAGTGGGAGTGAAGAATAGTTATAGAAAAAGGCTTTCAAATGACTAGAAAATCAATTTGAGTCCAGGAGCTCTCTAATGGCTAGATCTATAACGGCTAGTTTCTAGCACAGTGATGAGTCGAGCACTCCCAATGGCTACTTTTTTCAATTAGAATCACATGGGAATAATTAAAATGGTTTATGAAAATATAATCTAAGATTCTTTATTAATTAGAGATGATCTCAAAAGATTTGATTATCCATTTTAATTAAACTGAATCCGATTCGAGTTAGTCATTTGAGTGCTCATATGAAACTCGGTTAACCAATGATTGAGGCTTATTTTCATGAATTTTCAACTGAACTATTAGTGTATCAGATTACATACATTACAAACATGTTATTCACCTAAAGGCTTAGTGAAAATATAAGTTAATTGGAGCTTAGTAAGAATAACCTTTCTCAGCATGGTCTCTTAGAAAATAATACCGACCTCAATGTGTTTTGTCTATGAGTGTCGAATTAGGTTCTTTGTTATGCTTATTGCAGTTTGATTATCACACTTGATAGGGATGACTGAGAAGGTCAGTCCAAGATCCTTTAAGTGTTGCTTGATCCACGATAACGAAGTAGAACTAGCTCCATCAGCTATGTACTATGATTCAACAATTGATAAAATGATTGAGTTCTACTTCTTGGATTGCCATGAGATCGAGGAGTGTCAAAAAATTGGCACGACCTTGATGTTCTATTCCTATAAACTTTATATCCAACACGATCAGCGTCTAAGCATGCAATGAGGGTCAAACCTAAGTCTTTTGAATATTAAAGACCAAGTGATTGAGTGACTACAAGATATCTAAAAATTCTCTTCATCTGTAGTGAGATAAGATTCATTTGGATTAGCTTGAAACTTACAAAAAGGCATATACTAAACATGATATCCGGCCTATTAGGAGTTAGGTAGAATAGAGATCCAATCATATATTGGTAGAGTTTTAAATCTAGGGAGTTGCTTAATATAAACTTCTTCTTAAATAAAGCCATTAAGGAAAACACATTTGATATCCATTTGATCATAAAGTTTGATGTTCATGCTTGACACAAATGCAAGCAAAATTCTAATGGCTTCAATTCTAGCAACCAGTGCAAAGGTTTCCCCATAATCAATAACTTCTTCTTTAATGTATCCTTGAGCTCAAGGTCTAGCTTTATTTCTAACTACCACACCCTTCTTATCCAATTTGTTTTTTAAAAACTATTTGGTTCCTATAACTCGGGTGGTCAATTGGTCGGACGAGTTAAGGTCCAAAATTGGTTTCTCTCAAACTAAGAAAGTTCTTCTTGCATGGCCTTTACCCACTCGGGTTCAAGTAAGGATTCTACCACATTCTTAGGTTCTATCATGGATATGTATGTAACAAATACACATAAATTACAAAAAGAAGGAGTTTTCACACCGGAGTTGATATATGAAATAATTTTCTAAGGGGGCGGTGACTAGACTTATACTTGAATGCTCTTCCGGACCTTTGATTTATCACATTATGATCTTGAATGTTTGATTCCTTAGTTGGTAGAGTCTTAGTTCCTTCTTTAGCTTGAGATGTTTGAGCTGAGTCTTAATTGAGCTACTTAGTTTGTGGAATTGGATCTGCTTGGGGCTCGGTTCTTTTGTTTTAAGTGTTTTTGAGCTCATCTTCAATCAAATCATCATCATCATCCTCGATGAACTTGAGGTTTGAGAAAGTTAAAACACTTATCCTACCATAGTAAGCTTCATAAGAAACAACGTGGATACTTTCTTCCATTGTGTTAGTCCTCTTCTTAAAAACATGACAAACTTAGCTATGGGTGAAATAACCAAGGAAAATACCTTTTTGATCTAGCATAAAATTTAGTTAGATGAGTCTTACCATTGTTATGAACAAAACATTTGCATCCAAAAGGATTGAAGTAAGAGCTGTTGGATTTCTTGCCTTTTTAGAGCTAATAGGGTGTTTTCTTGAGAATTAGGTGAATGAGACACCGGTTCAATGTGTAGTTTGTCGTGTTAACTACCTCAGCCCAAAAATAATATGATAGATCATTCTCGATCATCATTTTTCCACCAATCTCCTAAAGAGTTATGTTCTTTCTCTCTGCAACTCCATTCTATTGAGGAGTTCTTGGAGTTGAGAAGTTGTGAAAAATTCCAGATTTGTCACAAAAGTCTCGTGAACTCAGTAGTGAAATTCTTTTTGTGGTCCGTTCGACCCTTATAATTCGAATCCAAGATTCAAGCCTTATTTGTCTACAGACTCGAAGGACTCCTTGAAAGTATCCTTTGTAGAACAAACCCAGGTAAATCTTGAATAATCATTAAGAGCATAAGAATTACCTCTGGAGCTCTTAAAAGGAATTTCCCCACATAAATCCATATGAATTAATTTAATTACTTTGGATGTGGAAACATTTTTAGTGGTTTAAAGGAATAACTAACTTGTTTCCCTATTACAAAAGCATTACAAATTTTATCTTTGTCAAATGCACAATTAGGGAGTCCTCGGACTAAGCCATGTGAAGACAATTTTTGGATAATATGCATGCTAATATGACCTAATCTATGATGCCATTCCATGAATGATCATTCACAACAACTTTAGGACAAGAAAGATTCTATGAAAAATTACTTAAAGAAATAGTGTAAGTGTTACTTGACCATAGACAAGAAAGTTTTGTTTCATGAGTTGTTGCATTTAAGATGAACAATTGGTCTAAGTGAAAGTTACCTCTTGAACTTTGTTGCATAGTTGAAGTATGCTCAGAAGGTTGTGTTAGAGTCCATTAATAAGGAAGATTGATTTAATCGACTTGTCCCCATACCCAACTCTTCCTACCCCGACGATTTTATGTTGTTGTCTCCAAATGTCATCCACCTTTCTTCTTCTTCAATTCAGTGAAGAGGCTTGAGTCACTAGTCATGTGTCTTGAACAACCACTATCTAGATACTAGTGGTCTTCCTTTTCTTTATGGAAAACCTATAAAAGGAAAGCAAAGTAACCCTTCTCACTTCCTGTAACAACCCAGTAATTGCGCTTAATGAGGTTCGTTTTTGAGAAAAAACACTCTTGGGAACCCAAATTTGAATAATCTTAGGGTGAGTATGATTCAGACTCTTCCTCTTTTAAAACCGAGTCTCGGATTTGTTAAATCCTTTTTTGTTATAAGAGGTATGGTGTGACTTCTTTTGATAAACCTTTCTAGGCTTAGCCATTTTTTTCATTAAGTGAGTTTGACTGTGCTCAGCTTTTCTAAAATTTATTTTACTTGAATCCTTTTTGGAAAGACTCTTGTTGGAGTTATCCTCCTGTTTAGAGTTAAATCCCAAACCTTCTATTCCGAAAGAAACACATTAAGAACCCATAAGAAGATCAAGGTTTTTCTGACTTTGATTAAGTTTTAAAATCAAGTTTTAAGACTCTTCAACCTTTTTCTTTAAAATTTCATTCATAGATTTTAGGTTCTCAGCCTCGGTCTCATTATCTTTTAACTGGTCTCGAGTACCACGATATTAAGTCTCGGTTTTTCTAAATTATTCTTCAAAACAATGTTCACAATTTCTAAAGACTTAAATTTTTCATAAGTGAGAAAAGAATTAGAATTTGACTTTTCCTCTAAAGTGAAAATGTACTTAGCAAGATATTTTTGGAGAAATTAAGAAAATAATTAATTACCTCTTGAGCATCGGTTTGCTCGAAATCAAATGAATCTTGTTCGACTCAATTTACGTGTGTGAGTCGGTTATTGCCATCAGACACTAGGATTCATTCTTAGTGTCTTATTCATCCTTCTGATTTGTCTTCACTCCATGTAGCCACCATGTCGTTCTTCTTCTTGTAATCTTTTTTCCTCTTTGGGCAGTCATTAATGATGTGTTGCTTGCTACCACACTCAAAACACCTATAGTTTTTAGTAGAAGAAAAGTTAGGAGAGAAACAGGCTTTAGCTTTTATGTCTTTTCGAGAACCTTATTTCTTGGCTTTTTCTGCCACTTCTTACAATTCATTATCTTTTTGAAGCCTCCGACGAGAAGTATGGCTGGGTCCCATTCTGAATCTAAGTCTGCTTGGACTTGTTCCACCTTTTTCTAAGGCTTTCAAGGCAATTCTTTCTCATGCCGATACCAGTTTCCTCCTCTTGGAGATGTAGCTCATAGGTTAGGAGTTTCCCAATGGGCTCATCAAGCTTTAGTTTGCTGAGGTTTTGAGCTTCTTCAATAGTTGTTTCCTTTAGATTCTATTTCTTGTTAGGAAGACACCTCAAAAGTTTTTTGACCACTTCTTCATTTAACATCCTCATACTGAGAGATTTTAGGTTATTAACTATCTTAATAAACCTTACATACATTTCGGTAATACTTTCATCGACCTCCATTTTGAATTACTCATACTTGTGGAGGTACTGGTTGATTTTGGTCCGCCAAGTGTCCCATACTTCTTTGACTATGTCGTAGGCTGAGATCCTATTAAACTCATATGATTCTAGTGCACACATTAAGATGTTCATAGCTTTATTGTTCTTCTTATGCCTTTCTTTTTGTTTATGGGGAAACGTGTCTTCGGTTTTGGCATTCATCGCGACCATTCAAACGTAGTTCTCATCAATGATGATGTCCTAGACTCCATTATCTTGGTCTTGTATGAAGTATAATATTAGTTTCATCTAAAGGGAGAAGTTGGAGCCCTTGAACTTAATTGGCTTCATGGAAGATCTTCTTTCATCGAATTCTCTATTTAGATGGGCCATGATATTTAGACCTTCATATTGTTAATTCCTTGAAAGAAGGCCAGACTTTGATACTAATTGAAAGTTGAATCAGGAGATGTGAATCACCCTACGAGAGGGGTGAATAGGGTTTTGAAAGATTTTTTTTTTTTTTTTTGCAGAAATTGAAGTTCAAGTGAACCGAGCTCTCATAAATTAAAGAAAAAAAGGTTTAAGACTTAGCTCGGTTAGAAGAAGAATTAAGTCTAGAATGCCTCGAGTCAAATAGAAAGAATGAAACAAGGAAATTTTATGTCGAAACCTTCTTGGGGTAGAAAACCTCGGACAATGTTAATCTAAGCACCAAGTCAAATCTACGAATTGAATCCTCCATTACAATAAATATGACTACCCGGATTTGTTCCCTTTAATATATCTATTATAGTTTTTCCAAGACCAGAAATTCTCTTTTTTAACCTAGTACTTCAAATTTGAAGTTCCTTTATTAACTTGCGAAACCGAGTTGAAGCAAGGTTATCAACTCAATCAAGGGAAGAGAAGGAGTCTGATAAGTAAAGAGTGAATACAAAATATTTCTCACCAACAATTACAACTCAAATAATTAAAAGCTAAGAGAAGGAGTTAAAAGCTAGATATGTATGATAAGTTCAACTCTTTTTCATCAGCGAGAATCATTATGCTAAGGATTCTTTAAATAGTATGGCTTAAGAGAAAGCCGTTAGGTCTTGAGATAGAAGAATTGAGTCAACTAGCCGTTGCAACGGATAGTCCGAGGACTCGGTTTATGTACCATCTTGAAACAGGTTGTTCTACGTAGGTCCTAACTTCCAAAAGATGTTCTACCAAATCCAGGGAACTGAAATTTTAGGTAGAAAAGGTTGTTAGACTCATATATAAAATATTACCCAACATGGCAACAAACAGGGTTGTTAGCTAGTTCTGAATCGTTGCAAGATTTCCAGGTTTTCTAATCCGACAAAGCTTCAACTTTAAAGAAACCTTTGTTTTTGCTTTTCTTTAAAATAAATCAACTTTAGAAAACATGAAAAATAATAAAAATTCATTCTCAAAGTATAAAAATTATTTGGTTTGAAAACTCGGACTCGAAACTAGACCATTTTGAGTACTACCAAATACTCGGTACAAACCCCATTCCTCTTAAGTGTTGATTATAAGTCATTCGAGTATTATAGAAACTCCTACGGAAATTTTTCATTTGATTCCGACTCACTCGTAACGCATATTCTTGTCTATCTTCTCACATTGATGTTTCGAGTCACTCGGACATCACCCAGATTTATCGCATATTCAAATAATCTCTCTAACACTTCATATCCGAGTTCGACTACATATCTTGAAGTAAAGTGACTTGCAACGTTAATTCATCTTTCTAAGTTAGCATGTTTGTTTGAGAATTATTTGTCCGAGATCAAGTACGTAAACTCGATGGTTGCACTCTTATAACTTGATCTTCCTTAGGACTGACTACGATGGAATTTGAGAATAATGAATATAAAACTCAGAAAATTCTACTCTTCTAGGCCTGAGATAATTATGCACTGAATTATCTTAATTAAATTATTATCTATGCCTAATCTTGGATCAAAGTATTTTATGCTTTGAGAACCAAAATGATTTACTTTTTTAGGTTATCCAAACGAGGTTATCTTGCTTTTGAATTACAAATGTAACCGGCTTCAAGATGTCAATCACCAGCACATAAGGCTTTTCTACTTCTAAACAAGGCTTAGACATTGTGTCGGGGTTGTCTGTTTCCAAAACTGGAAAACTTCAACGCTAAGCTCAATGGTGGTTTCCATCGTACTTTTCGGACATCATCAGCTGATTGGACCACCTTCAGGAGCCAAGGCCCGTTGTATAACGTTCACATATCAACGGATCTTTTTAGCGACTCGAAGAACCATTACAACGGTCACAATGGACTTTTGTTCGGAAATTAGTCACAATGGGCTAATCTGCTCAGTCATTTATAAATAGAAGCCACCTCTCAAGACTTGAAGATTGCTTGGAATTATTGTTGATACACATTACTTCGAAAAAGTCATTGTATTCATATTCAATCTTCTATTTACAATTCCCGACTTGTAATTCATACTTTACGAATTGTAAAGTCTTGTAATAAGCTACATACTCTTTCTTACTTTCTGATTAAGGTCCCTTGACTGAGTTGTAAGGGTTAACTCAGCTTAGTTGTCCCTAGTCTGTAAAGTTTACCTCAATTAGGAAGTACTAGATCGGATAAGGGAATTTTTGAATGTAGGAAAACTTTGTAAGGAATTGTTTAAAGGATTAATTCGGTTGAGTCGATCTGCTGTATTTTGTGGATTCAAAATAGTGGATTTGACTTGGTGCTTGGACTAGCACTGTCCGTGGTTTTCTGTCCCGGGAGGGTTTCCGTGTATCTCCGAGTTTACAATTTTTTAAGTCCAATCTAGACTCAGATTGTCCGGTTCATTCTCTTCAAAGCTTAAATCTTCCCAAGTTTGTTAAAATTTCCTCATCACCCTATTCACCCCCTCTAGGGTGACTAAGACTCTCCAAGAGAAAGCCTTCAATTGGTATAAGAGCCTAACCTTTCACAAAGGATCTAACAATCCAAAGGTCTAAGGATCGGATGGTTCGAGACAACGGAGAGTTCAATGAAGGAAGATCTTCCAGCGAGACCATCTAAGTTCAAAGGATTAAATTTCGTGCACTAGAAGAAGCTAATGGAGTTCTTTCTGCTGGACAACAATGAAGATGTTTGGAACATCATACAAGTAACATTCCAATGAAGATGGAAGATATAAGACCCGTGCCTAAAGCAAAGTTCGAATACACCATCGAAGAGTCGAAAAGTTCGGAAAGAACTTTAAAGCAATGAACATTCACATGTGTGCCATCAACTCGGAAGAATATAATAGAGTGTCAGCTTGTGACACGGCTAAAGATGTGTGGGACACTCTTGTCAACACATATGAAGGAACAAGCCAAGTGAGACAAGCGAAGATAAGTCAATATCTTCACAAATATGAGATGTTCAAGATGGAGCCAGAAGAAAACATCACTCAAATGTTTATACGCTTCATTGAGATTACAAACAATCTCAAATCTCTCGGGTAGAAAGATTTCCCATGAAGAAATATGCAGAAAAATTCTAAGAAGTCTACCCAAGAGAAGATGGGGTCCCAAGGTGATGGCCATTGAAGAAGCTCGGAACCTCTCTCAACTAAAACTAGACGAACTAATTGGGAAGCTACTTACCCATAAAATCCATCCGGAAGAAGAGGATGCCGAGGTCGGTAGCAAAAAGAACGTTGCAATGAAAGCCTCGTAAAGCGAGAGGAGAAAATCCGAGTTCCTCGGATTCGAAGAAGATCCCATGACACTCATTGCTCGAGGCTTCAAAAGAATGATGAAACACAAGAAATGGGAGAAGAGGCCAAGGGAACAGTTCTACAAAAAGATAAGAAGGACGAGAAAAGGTAAACATTTCTCCCCTTCAAAGTTATCTTTAACTAAGAACTCTAGTTGTTTTGAATGTGGCGAAAAAGATCACAAAGTCAAAGACTGTCCAAGGAGAAAGAGGGACAGAAAGAAGAAGAAGGCGAGTGATGGCCACGTAGAGTGATGAAGACTCGTCTAAAGAAGATGAAGACTCGATGACTCAAAATGTCCGATGGCACCAACGGACTCGAAGTTGGATCCGAGTTAGGCTTCGACAATTCGGACACTAAGGAGACAGATCCTCAAGAGGTAATTGAACACTTCCTCAAGTTCTCTAAAGTTGATTTAGCTAAATATATTTATACTTTGGAAGAAAAGTCTGATTCCGATTCTTCTCACTTCAAAGAACAACTTGAGTCTCTCACTTCGAGAGCATTGATTTGAAAAATAAACTGGAAAACCGAGACTTACTCTAAGAGAACTCAAGACTAGTACTCAAGCTAATAAGATGGAGTTTGAGACACTTAGAAGAGAAAATGAGCATCTGAAACAAAAGCTCAATGAGTCTCAAGAGCTTGTTTTGAAATTTACTCAAGGTAAGAAAAACGTTGACATGCTTTTAGGTTCTCAATGTGTCTCCATCGGAATGGAAGGACTTGGTTTTAACAAAGAGGAGGAATCTAATTCCTACTCGAAGCTCAATGAGTCTCAAGAGTGAAGGTTTGCTCTGGGAGAGTCCGAGTCACCCTAGAGGGGGTTAATAGGGTGATAGAAAAATATTTCGAAAATACACACTTTTGCGCGAAAAGGTGCAAAGACGGATTCCGAGTCTAATGACGAGTCGAAAAGATTGGACTTAGAAATCAAAGAATCGAAGAAGCAAGAGCACTAAGGTCGTCTCGAGTCTAGAATGAACTCGAGAAAGAGAACATAGAGATTTTACGTGGAAACCCTCCTGGGGCAGAAAACCACGGCCCGTGTCAATCCGGACACGAAGTCAAATCCACTATTTTGAGTCCACAAAATACCGTGAACTTGACGGAACCCGAGTTGCTCCCTTAGACAACTCTATACAAATTTTCCTAGACTCGGAAGTTACCTTATCCGATCTAGTACTTCCTAGCTGAGATAACCCTTACAGCTAGGGACAACTAAGCTGAGTTAACCTTTACAGACTTAGTCAAGGGACCTTACAAAGAATGTAAGAAGAGTTTGTAACTAGGTACAAGACCTTACAACTCGAAAGTAATGAATTACGAGTGGGAGTTGTAAGTTGAAGATTGAGAGTAAATACAATAACTTTGATCAAGTATGTGTATAAACGATATGTTCGGCAACCTTCAAGTCTTGTGAAGTGGCTTCTATTTATAGATAACCAAGCGAGTAGCCGTTATCTTCATCTGCCGACCGAGAGTCTTCTGTGACCGTTGGTAGAAGCTTTACGAGTCACTCGGAAAGTATCCGTTGAAATTTGAACGTTGAACAACGGTTTAACTCTCTTGGAAGTCCCAAAACCATCGGTTGTGTCTTGAAAAAATAAGGTGGAAACCACCGTTAGGCTTAGCGTTCCATTTTTCCAGAAATGGAAGCGGACGGCTTCCGACACAATCTTACGAGACTAAAGCGGGGAAGGTGAAAATAAATATCTGCTGGTGATTTGACGTTACGAGCCGGCTACTTTTGTAGTTTGAAAAGATATCCTCGAATGAATAACCTACAAAAGTAAAACACCTTCGGTTCTCAAAGTACAAAGTACTTTGGTCCAAGGTTAGATACGAGATAATAAAATAATCATGATAATTAACCAACAGATTATACGAGTCGGAAAAGAAATGGAATTTTCAAGTCTAAAAACCATGATACTCGGAATTCCATAAGACTTAGTCTTAAGCAAAGAATCAAGTTCTATAACGAATATCAAAGAGGAAAAACTTGATATAGACTAAGTACGAAAAGAACTACGAATGCTGACTATGCAAACAATAGAGTAAATAACCACAAGTCGGATTTTGAGTGAGAAACGGCGGAATACTTGGTATATTCAAAATGCGATTAATCCGAGTGAGAGTGGACTCGGAATAAAGAATCGGTTTTCGAGTTGCTAAGCGAAAGCGATAAAAGAGATATGTGAAGGCCGAATCGCATAGAGAAGATACTATTTTACTCAAGTAAGTTTCTAAGACACGAGAGAATGCCTTGGAATCAAAACTCTATATGAATGACATCGTTATACCGATTCCTTTTGCATGACTCGGAAAGATATAGAGCGATGTATCGAGTCTTCAATCTCCCCTTTTTGATGAAAGGCATTCCATACTTAAACAGAAACTTTGTTAGAGGAAAATAGATTGATTACGAGTAGATTGATTAAGAGTAAGGCATATTGAATAGATCGAGCAATATACAATATATCGGAGCAAATTAAAGTATGCTTTAACTCATTAACTCGGAAAAGAAAGAACTCGGAAATTAATAAAGAAATGCATCAATTCATAAAAAAAATTACAAGGGCGGAAAGAACTCCCCTAAACAAGACAACCAGTTTCGACTACATTTTCTCCCCCTTGCCTTTCAGCAAAAACAAGAAACAAAACGAACGAGAGAAAAGTACAAGTAATACACATAAGTTGTCCGGAGAAAAAGAAAATTTGAAAGAAGAAATTCGGAGACACCGAGGAATTGTGACTCGGTGCATGGCTCCAACTAGGAAGGAGGGATTTCGAGTGGAGGCGGAGGTGCGCCGGCGCTGATACGATCTTGACGATGTGCTTGAGCGCGGCGAAGGGAGAACCGGAATAGTTCTCGGGGCTCGGCTACGAGTGGCTGACCCGGAGAGAGTGGATCAAGGGGTTCTTCCCTTGGTACCTCGAGGGCTGGAGGGGCTGCTCGGGCGACTCGGCTGGAGGAGCGAGATCTTCGACCCACTCGAGGCTCGCTGTCCGAGCTAAGTACAGCAATTTGAGCTTGGGGAGCGATCGCCACGGCCTCTTCTTCCCTTTGCCCGGAAGGGCTGCTCAGCTGCGGGTTCCTCGGCATCCTTCGGCTGCATCTGCGGCTTCTTCCTCTGCTTCCTCGGCTTCCTCGTTGTCCGAGGAGGTCGGGCCCGGGCTCGAAGACTCCTCGGATGTGTCCGAGTCATCCGAGTCTCGAGCCGCCTTGGACCTTCTCTCTCCGAGGAGCACGGCCGGCTCCTTCTGCTCCTTAACCAGCTCTCTCATCTCAAGAACGAGAGACTGCTGCTCTCGGATTTGGGGTCGACCGGTCTTTTGGTTGATGGTCGAGACCACGAAGAACAGAACTTAAAAGCCACTGGCCATGTCTACGAGTTCGGAAGACACGGAGCCGATCTTATCCATGAAAACAGGGGACAAGAGGGCGAGAGAGAGTTTTGGAAGCACTTGGAGGTGGAGGCACCACCAGGTGAAGAAGGAAGAGGAAGAGGGGTTGATTTACGAGTCCGAGGTGGAGAAGGAGGCCTCGGCTACGAGTTGTGAACCCGGACACCGGGGTTAGTTTCCTGGTATCCGTACCCTCGGAGTTCCTTCTTGCCGACCACAATGGCCGCCTCGGATACCGCGTTAGGGTCGGAGGGAAGAGGAACTTGGAATTGTTTGAAGACAAGGGTGAGAAGAGCACCGAAAGGAAGGGAGGTGTTCTTCTTGGTTTGGAGTTGAGCTGGCACGGCGGCCATCCGCTCCAATGATAGAGGGGAAGAGGTCGACTTCGTATCCCTCCGGGATATCGAAGAGGGCTTTTAGATGCTTGGAGTTGGGGTTCTCCTTGCTTGGAATGCTTGTGAGAAGAAGGTTCTCATCAGCGAAAGCACGAAGCCTGGCTTCGACTTCAAGCGAGTCACGAAAAGTTCTTTACGGACCCGGGGAATTCTTTAGCGTACTTTTCAAAGAAGTCGTCGGCGACTTCGATGAAAGGGATAGGGTTACTTGTTCAAGAAGAGAGAAGAAACTTTTAACAGTCGGTGAAGGAGGGAGGTGTTGATACGAACAGTAATGTTACGAACCCGAGAGGTTAGAACATTTTCAGAGTGAGAGAGGTGAGTATAAAACTCGAAACGAGTTCGGGATAGATGAACTCGCTGAAACACAAGAAAGGGTAGACTCCGGTGGTTTGGATGTTGGACAACCAGGAGAATTTGGTTGTTGGGAAGAACTTGTCGTCCAGCGCAAGGTCTTTGGGTGACAATGGGTTTAGAAGGGGTTGAGCTTTACGGCTTAGTGGTGCGAGGCTTTTTAGAGGATGAAGAAACACGAAAGTCGGAATGGTTTCCTCTTTTAGGCATGGTGAGAGATGAAAAGATGAAACTTTTCGAAAGAGAAAGAGAAAGAGAAGGTGGTGTAGAAGTGAAGATAATGAAAATGGTAGAAGAAAAGAAATGAGAGCGATCGAAAACTTACGAGAGAGTGAGAGAGAGCTTCTTCGACGTCGCGGACGATCGGGGAACACTTGTTCACGTAGAGAGCTTCCGCGAGAAGAATTTCATTTGAGGGGAAGGAGTTTTAGAATATTGAGATGAAGATGGATAGTCGTTATTTATAGAGAATACGCGCGCCCGTTCACTATCCGTTAAGTAACTCCGTTCGACTCGGCTCGTCCATCGGTCATTAATGCCGGTGTGACAGTTCTTCTTCAACGGTTGAGATATCGGCGGTTTGAAATCTGTGGTTATGATCCGATCGCGGCGCTCGAGAAAGAAAGAGAAAACGATTTTGAAATTATAATCCGAAACTCTCCAATGTTCTAGAGATAGCTTGAGAAAATTTGATGTCCAAGTTTCTCTACGTCCGAGTTTGACTCGAAAGAATTACGAGTGACTCGAAACACGAAATAACTATCGGCCCGAGTATCACGTGATCAACTGAACTAATGGTTATTAACAACGAAAGCACATAGCACGAAATATTCAAGAATCATAACACAAAACTAAGCATTTAACATACCAAGCTCATTCAGAATAAAGCAGAATTGATCTTCACCAAGAGGCTTAGTAAAGATATCAGCTAATTGAAGATTAGTAGGAATGAACTCAAGTGTAATATCACCCTTTTACGAGTGATCGCGTAAGAAGTGATACCGACCTCAATATGCTTTGTTTTTGAGTCTTGGACAGGATTCTTAGTGATACTGGTTGCGCTTTGATTGTCACACTTGATTGGGCCGAGTTGAGAAAAAGTCCAAGATCCTTGAGGTGTTGTTTTATCCAAAGAATGCGAGCGCAACAAGCTCCAGCGGCAATGTATTCAGCTTCCGCGAGTTAATAGAGCCACTGAGTTTTGCTTCTTTGAGTGCCAGGATATTAGGGATTGACCCAGAAATTGGCAAGCTCCGGATGTGCTCTTTCGATCAACTTTGTATCCTGCGTAGTCTGCGTCCGAGTACCCAGTCGGACTCGGTTCGAGTCTCCGGAGTACCACGAGTCCTAGATTCCGAGTGCTCGCAAGATATCTGAATACTCTCTTCACCGCGAGTGAGATGTGATTCTTTTGGATTAGCTTGAAATCGTGCGCATAAACAAACACTGAACATTATATCGGCTCTGCTTGAAGTAAGATATAGCGGTGATCCAATCATACCTCGATAGAGTTTCGATCTCTTGCTTTACCTTTCTCATCCGAGTCAAGCTTTATCTCTGCTTGCTCATAGGGGTCGATGCGTGCTTTGCATCTTGAAGTTTGTATTTCTTCGACGGTTCCTTGGTGTACTTTGATTGATAAACAAAGATTCCATCTTTGTCTTGTTTGATTTGCAGCCCAAGGAAGAAATTGAGTTCTCCCATCATACTCATTTGGAACTCTTGACTCATCAACTCGAGAAAATTCTCGGCATAGAAATTCATTAGTAGCACCGAAAATAATATCATCAACATATATTTGAACAATGAGAAAATCTTTCCCTTTGGTCTTTATGAATAGAGTCTTGTCGATCGACCTCTTTTGAAATCATTTTGAACCAAGAAGTCTGCTCGAGTCTTTCATACCAAGCTCTAGGGGCTTGCTTAAGACCATAGAGAGCCTTTTGAAGTTTGAAAACATGATTTGGAAATTACGAGTTTTCAAAACTAGGAGGCTGCTCGACATAGACCTCTTCTTCAATAAAACCATTGAGAAAGGCACACTTAACATCCATTTGATATAATTTAATATACATGCGGGATGCAAATGCCAACGAGTATTCTAATGGCTTCAATTCTAGCTACTTGGTGCAAAGGTTTCCCCACAATCAATTCCTTCTTCTTGATTGTAACCTTGAGCTACAAGTCTAGCCTTGTTTCGACTACTACTCCACCCTCATCCAGTTTGTTTTTGAAAACCCATTTGGTTCCTATAGCTGGGTGGTCGGAAGGTCGGTTGGTCGGAGTCCAGATTTGGTTTCTTTCAAATTGATTTAGTTCTTCTTGCATGGCCTCTACCCATTCGGGTTCATTAAGGGCTTCTAGTGCATTTTGGGTTCGATTAATGAAATGAATGCGGTGAATGCACATAGATTATGAAGAGAAGAACGTGTTCTTACCCCACTTGTTGATATCAGAAATAATGTTTTCTTGGGGATGGCTGGAAGTAAATTTGAATGCTTTACCAGTTCTTTGATTCACCAGGTTTGTGGGCTGAATAGCTTGATCTTCGAAGCTTGTTACGAGTGATCGGCTTCATTGACTTGCTCGCTACGAGCGACCTCTTGAGTTGTCTCATTACGAGTCTCCTCGTTACGAGTAGTCTCCTTCGAGTCTTTGTAAACTCATCTTCGTCATCATCCTTTCGAGCTTCGGTTACGAGTATGAAGACTCACTTGGTTTCTCTGTTCAAGCTCATCAAACACTATGTGGATACTTTCTTCCACTTTGTTAGTTCGCTTGTTGAAGATACGATAAGCTTTGCTTATGAGAGGAGTAACCTAGAAAAATACCTTCGTCGACCAAGCATCAAACTTAGTCGGATGATCCTTACCATTGTTATGGACAAAGCACTTACATCAGAAAGGTCCGAAATAGGAAATGTTTGGCTTCCTCCCTTTGTAGAGCTCATAAGGTGTTTTCTTGAGAATGGGTCCGATGAGGCATCGATTGAGAGTGTAGTTGGCTATGTTTACTGCCTCGCCGAGAAATAGTAAGGCAAGTTGTGTTCAATCATCATCGTCCTTGCTATCTCTTCAAGGGTTCTGTTCTTTCTCTCAACTACTCCATTACTGTTGAGGAGTTACGGGTCTTGAGAAGTTGTGAGAAATTCCATTCTTGTCACAAAACTACGAGAATTACGAGTAATCGAACTCCCTTCCATGGTCGGTTCGAATCTTTTGAATCCGAGTGCAGGACTCCACTTGAATCTTTCTACGAGCTTGCTGAACTCCTTGAAGGCTTCATTCTTATGCTTGAGAAAACACACCCGGGTAAATCTTGAAAAATCATCAATGATAACAAGTATGTAAGATTGACCTTCGAGACTCTTTACGGGAATTTCGCCACATAGGTCCATATGTAGTAATTCAAGAACGTTGGATGTGGAAGCTGTCTTCGAGAGATTTGAATGAAGATCGACTTGTTTCCCTACGGTGCATGCTTCACATACTTTATCCTTCTCAAACGCACGGTTAGGTAATCCTCTAACCGAGATGATGAGATGCAAGCTTTTTGATAGTATGCATATTAATATGACCTAATCTACGATGCCAAGTCCAAGAATCATCTTGAAGAGATGCTTTCAAACAGGATAAATTCTAACTATGGGTCGAAAGAGGGATGATGTAGGTATTACCCGATCTCTTACCTGAAAGTTTTACCTCTTTGGTGATCTCATCCGTGATGTAGCACTTGGATTGAGTGAATTTTACCTCTTGACCTTTGTCACATAGCTAGGAGATGCTAAGTAGGTTGTACTTTAGTCCTTTGACAAGGTAGACTAGACTCACCAGATTGTTTTCATTACCAATCTTCCCAATGCCCACTATCTTGCCTTTGCTTGTCATCACCAAAAGTCACCTTTCCTCCCTTGTATGACTCCAGCTCGAAAAGAGTCCTTGGTCACCTGACATATGTCGAGAACATCCACTTGTCCAGGTACCGGTGTCCTTTGATCTTTTACGAGAGACCTGCAAAAGCAGAGAGAATCTAACCCTTCTCACTTCCTCTAACGAACCCAGTAACGTTCCTTACTTGTGGTCCTTTTCGAGGAAGAAGGTACTTCGGAACCCAGATTTGAATAACTTTGGGTTTAGTCGATTCCGAGTCTTCTTCTTCTCGAGAAGCTGAGTCCGTGTCTCTTTCCTTTTAAAAACCTTTCCTTTTGAAACAGAGGACAATGGTTTCTTTTTGTAAATAAGTCCGGGCTTAGTCCTCCTTTCATTCTTGTGAATGGGACCATGCTCGGCCTTTTTGAACTTCACGGTTCCGGAATCCTTTTTGAACAATTACGAGTAAGAATTAGATTCTTCCTCCTTGTTGAAACCAAGACCTTCTTTTCTAAAAGAGACACATTGTGATCCTAAGAGCATATCAAGGTTCTTACGTCCTTGAGTAAACTTTAAAACCAGATCTTGAGACTCGGTGAGCTTACGTTTCGGTTGCTCATTTTCTTTTCCGAGTAACTCGGACTCGGTCTCAT
This sequence comes from Talinum fruticosum, assembly GCA_021018815.1. Taxonomy (NCBI): domain Eukaryota; kingdom Viridiplantae; phylum Streptophyta; class Magnoliopsida; order Caryophyllales; family Talinaceae; genus Talinum; species Talinum fruticosum. Next base: position 1,100,347 of record JAITYX010000020.1, read on the forward strand.
TAGTTTGAGCACTTGTCTTGAGTTCTCCGAGTGTGAGTCTCGGTTTTCCAATTCGTTTTTAAAGAACTGCTCTCGAAGTGATTGACTCAAGTTGTTCCTTGAAATGAGAAGAATCGGAATTGGACTTTTCTTCCAAAGTAAAGATATATTTAGCTAAATCAACTTTGGAGAATTTGAGGAAGTAGTTTATTACCTCTTGAGGATCGGTTTCCTCATTATGCGAGTCTATGTCCGAGTCGACTCTTTTTCACCTTACGAGTCGAAATTGCCATCGGACACTTCGAGTCATCCGAGTCCTCATCGCCTTCGAGATGAATCCTCATCACTCCACGTTGCCATCATGGCCTTTTTCTTCTTCCTGTCCCTTCTTCGTTTTGGACGAGTCTTTGAGTATGTGGTCTTTGCTTGCCACATTCAAAACATCCGGAATTCTTAGACAAAGATAACTTTGAAGGAGAAGAAAACTTACCTTTTCTATCTCTCTTGTCTTTCTTGTAGAATTCTTCTTTTGGTCTTTTGTCCCATCTTTTGTGCTTCATCATTTTCTTGAAGCCTCTTGCAATGAGTGCCATGGGATCATCTTCGATTCGGAGGAACTCGGAATTGCTTCTTTGGATTCTAAGGCTTTAAGCGCAATGTTCCTTTTGGAAGTACCCTCGGCATCCTCTTCTTCCAAGTGTATCTCATGAGTCGAAGCTTTCCGATGAGCTCGTCCGGCTTCAAGAGTGAGAGGTTACGAGCCTCTTCTATGGCGAGTCACCTTAGGACCCCATCGTCTCTTGGGTAGAATTACGAGAATTTTTCAACACATTTCTTCATGGGAGATTTTCTTTCCCAGAGATTTGAGATTGTTGGTGATCTCGGTGAAACGTATGAACATCCGAGTAATGTTCTCTTCGGCTCCATTTTGAAAAGCTCATATTTGTGAAGATACTTGGCCGATCTTTGCTTGTCTCACCTAACTTGTACCTTCGTAGGTGTTGACCAGAGTGTCCCACACCTCTTTAGCGAGTCACGAGCGGAGACTCGGTTATATTCTTCGAGCTTATGGCGTACATGAGGATGTTCATGGCTTTGAAGTTCTTTCGAACTTCTGCGCCTGTGCGGCGTGAACTCGGCCTTTGTCTTGGGAAGGATTACGAATTCATCTGTCTTTGTTGGAATGTAGTTTCCTTGTTGTATGATTTCCCATACTTCTTCATCGTGATCCATGAGGAAACATTCCATAAGCTTCTTCCAGTGACCGAAATTTGAACCTTTGAATTTTGGTGGCTCGTTGGAAGATCTACCTTCGTCGAACTCTCCAGGTGTTACGAGCCATCGATCTTTAAACCTTTGGACTGTTAGATCCTTTACGAAAGGCTAGGCTCGATACCAATTGAAGGTTTGCTCGGGAGAGTCCGAGTCACCCTAGAGGAGGGGTGAATAGGGTGATAGAAAAATATTTACGAAAATACACACTTTTGCGCGAGAAAGGTGCAAAGATAGATTCCGAGTCTAATGACGAGTCGAAAAGATTGGACTCGAAATCAAAGAATCGAAGAAGCAAGAGCACTAAGAGTCATGTCGAGTCTAGAATGAACTCGGAAAGAGAACATAGAGATTTTACGTGGAAACCCTCCCGGGGCGGAAAACCACGGCCCGTGTCAATCCGGACACGAAGTCAAATCCACTATTTTGAGTCCACAAAATACCGTGAACTTGACGGAACCCGAGACGACTTCGACACAATCTTCCGAGACTAAAGCAGGGAAGGTGAAAAGCCATATCTGCTTGGTGATTTGACGTTATGAAGCCGGCTACTTTTGTAGTTTGAAAAGATATCCTCGAATGAATAACCTACAAAAGTAAAACACCTTCGGTTCTCAAAGTACAAAATACTTTGGTCCAAGGTTAGATACGAGATAATAAAATAATCATGATAATTAACCAACAGATTATCCGAGTCGGAAAAGAAATGGAATTTTCGAGTCTAAAAACCATGATACTCGGAATTCCATAAGACTTAGTCTTAAGCAAAGAATCAAGTTCTATAACGAATATCGGAGAGGAAAAACTTGATATAGACTAAGTACGAAAAGAACTACGAATGCCGACTATGCAAACAATAGAGTAAATAACCACAAGTCGGATTCTGAGTGAGAAACGGCGGAATACTGGTATATTCAAAATGCGATTAATCCGAGTGAGAGTGGACTCGGAATAAAGAACCGGTTTTCGATTCGCTAACCGAAAGCGATAAAAGAGATATGTGAAGGCCGAATCGCATAGAGAAGATACTATTTTACTCAAGTAAGTTTCTAAGACACGAGAGAATGCCTTGGGATCAAAACTCTATATGAATGACATCGTTATACCCGATTCCTTTTGCATGACTCGGAAAGATATAGAGCGAGTGTCCGAGTCTTCAAAGAACTTGTTTTGAAATTTACTCAAGGTTCGAAAACCGTTGACATGCTTTTAGGTTCTCAATGTGTCTCCTTCAGAATGGAAGGACTTGGTTTTAACAAAGAGCAGGAATCTAATTCCTACTCGATCTTTTCAAAAGGATTCTAGAACTGTGAAGTTAAGGAAGGCTAAGCATGGTCCTATTCATAAAAATGAAAGGAGGATTGAGCCCGGATCGGTTTATAGGAGAAAACCTTCTCCACCTATTTATAAAAGAAAAGACTCTCCAAAGAAAGAGACATAGACTCGGTTTTTAAAAGAAAGACTCGGAATCAGCCAAACCCAAAATAATTCAAATCGGGTTCCCAAGAGTCTTCTTCCTCAAAAAGGACCACAGTAAGGGGAGTTACTGGGTTCGTTAGAGGAAGTGAGAAGGGTTAGTGTGTTTCGACTTACAAGTAACTCGAAAAAGACAAAAGGTCATTGGTACCTAGACAGTGGATGCTCACGCCACATGTCGGGAGATTTTTGTCCGAGTTAGAAGATTACAAAGGAGGCAAAGTCACTTTTGGAGATGACAATGAAGGGCAAGATAGTTGGAATAGGCAAGATTAAAAAGGAGAACACCTGGTCGGCCTAGTCTATCTTGTCAAGGGATTAAAGTACAATCTACTCAGCATCTCTCAACTGTGTGACAAAGGTCAAGAGGTAAGGTTCACTCGGATAAATTGCTATATTTCTGATGCAACCACCAAACGAGACTAAGCTCTCGGGTAAGAGATCGGGTAATTCCTACACTATTCCCCTTTCGATCCAAGTCAGAATTTATCTTGTTTAAAAGCATCTCTGCATGATGATTCTTGGACATGGCATCGCAGACTAGGTAATGTTAGCATGCATACTATCAAAAAGCTTACATCTCATGGTTTGGTCGAGGTTTACCTAACTGTGCCTTTAAGAAAGATAAAATTTGTGAAGCATGCACAAAACGGAAACAGTCGGATCATCTTTCAAATATCTCAAAACTATTTCCACATCCAAAGTGCTTGAAGTGTTGCATATGGATTTATGTGGTGAAATCCTCGTAAAGAGTCTCGGAGGTAAATCTTATGTACTTGTGATTCTTGATGACTACCGATGATTTACCTTGGTGTGTTTTCTTAAGCACAAAAATGAAGCTTTCAAAGAGTTCAGCAAGCTCAGTAAGAAAATTCAAGTAGAGTCTCGGACTCGGATCGGAAGAATTTGAACCGATCATGGAAGGAAGTTCGATTACTCGGAATTTATAGAGTTACGTAATAAGAATGGTATCTCCCACAATTTCTTAGCACCCAGAACTCTACAACAGAATGGGGTAGTGGAGAGAGAGAACAAAACTCTTGAAGAAATAAGGACAATGATGATTGAAAATGATCCGCCTTACTATTTACGGGCCGAGGCGATCAACACAGACAAACTACACATCGAACGGATGCCTCATCGGACCCATTTTAAAGAAAATTCCATACGAACTCTACAAGGGAAAGAAACCAAACATCTCATACTTCAAACCCTTCGGATGTAAGTGCTTTGTTCACAATAATGGTAAGGCTCACCTAACCAAGTTTGATGTTACGTCGGATCAAGGTATCTTTCTTGGTTATTCATCTTATAGTAAAGCATATCGCATTTTCAATAAAAGAACTAACAAAGTGGAAGAAAGCATCCACATTATGTTTGATGAGATTGATCAGGGAAAACTAAGTGAGTCAACACTCTCGGATTTGAAACTCGGTCGTGATGAAGATGATCTTACTGAAGTTGAGCTCGGACAGAGTCAAAGGAAAGCGGCTCGGAATAAGGCAGCTCGGAATATCATGACTCGGACTGAACCAGCTCAAGAGCTAGCTTAGAATGCTGAAGGATAAGCAAATGAGGAAACTTAGCAAGCTTAGACCACTAAAGATCAGCCAGTTCAACTAACAAACCTGGTCAAGCAGAGAACATGTATAGCATTCCAATATGTTTCGAGCCACCCACTCGAAAACATCTTGTCCGACATCAACAGTGGGGTAAGAACTCACTCTTCTTTGCAAAATCTATGTGCATTCACTGCATTCATATCATTAACTAAACCTAGAAATGCACTAGAGGCCCTAAATGAACCTGAATGGGAATGCAAGAGGAACTTAATCAATTTGAGAGAAACCAAGTCCGGACTTTGACCAAACGACCTTCCGACCACCCAGTCATAGGAACCAAATGGGTTTTCAAGAACAAACTAGATGAGGATGGGTTGGTAGTCAGAAATAAGGCTAGACTTGTGGCTCAAGGCTACAATCAAGAAGAAGGAATTGATTGTGGAGAAACCTTTGCACCCGTTGCTAGGATTGAAGCAATTAGAATCTTATTAGCATTTGCATCAAGCATGAATATTAAATTGTATCAAATGGATGTCAAATGTGCTTTTCTGAATGGTTTCATTCAAGAGGAAGTCTATGTTGAGCAACCCCTGGATTTGAAAACTCATAATTTCAAAATGATGTCTTCAAGTTGCTAAAGGCTCTTTATGGTCTTAAACAAGGTCCAAGAGCTTGGTATGAAAGAGCTGAGCGGTTTCTTGGTTAAAAATGACTTTAAAAGAGGTCAGATTGACAAAACCCTTTTCATAAAAACCAGGGGAAAGACTTTTTATTGTTCGGATTTATGTTGATGATATAATTTTTGGAGCTACTAATGAAAATCTCTATTGAGATTTTTCGAGTTAATGAGATAAGAATTCCAAATGAGCATGATGGGAGGGCTCAATTTCTTTCTTGGTCTACCAATCAAGCAAGACAAAGATGGCATCTATGTCCATCAATCCAAGTATACCAAGGAGTTGATGAAGAAGTACAAGCTTCAAGATGTAAAACATGCAGCAACACCAATGAGTAGCAGCATGAAGTTGGACTCGGATGAAAAAGTAAAGCGAGTAGATCGGAAAGTCTATCGAGGTATGATTGGATCTCTGCTATATCTTACATCTATTAGGCCGGACATTATGTTTAGTGCATGTCTGTGTGTAAGATTTCAAGCTAATCCAAAAGAATCACATCTCATTGAGGTGAAGAGAATCAAGTGTGACAATCAAAGTACAATTAGCATCACTAAGAATCCAGTTCAACACTCAAAGACAAAGCATATTGAGGTCAAGTATTATTTTCCGAGAGACCATTATGAGAAAGGTGATGTTGAACTTGAATTCATTCCTAAATTGAAGATTAAATTCTAAAACTGACTTTGAGTCGATCCGAGTCTATATTGGACTCGGAAAAGTGTTAACTTAGAAATTACGTGGAAACCCTCCCGGGTCAGAAAACCACGGATAGTGCTAATCCAAGCACCAAGTCAAATCCACTATTTTAAATCCACAAAATACAGTAGAAAGACTCAACCAGAATTGCTCCCTTAGACAATTCCTTACAAGTGTTTCCTAGACTCGAAGTTCCCTTATCCGATCTATTACTTTCTAACCGAGATAACCTTTACAGACTAGGGACAACCGAGCTATGCTAACCCTTACAGACTTAGTCAAAGGACCTTATTCGGAAAGTAAGAATAGAGTTTGTGACTGATTACAAGACCTTATAACTCGGAAAGATGTTAAGTACGAGTTGGAGTTGTAAGTAGAAGATTGAATGTGAATACAAAGACTTTTGCTTAAGTATGTGTATTGACAATAATTCCAAGCAATCTTCAAGTCTTGAGAGTTGGCTTCTATTTATAGATGACCAAGCAGCTTAGCCATTGTGACTAACTTCTGATTAGAAGTCCTCTCGTGACCGTTGAAACGGTTCTTCCGAGTGGTTTAGAAAAGATCCGTTGAGATGTGAATGTTTTGCAACGGCTCTCGACTCCTTTGGATGTCCCAATTCACTGGTGGTGTCTAAAAATTAAGGTGGAAACCACCGTTGGGCTTAGCATTTAAGATTTCCAGTTTTGGAAACAAACAACCGTGACACGAGTGTCCGGGCCTTGGTCGAAGTAGAAAAGCCTTGTCTACTGGTGATTGACAACTTGAAGCTAGGTTACTTTTGTAATTCAAAATAGGATAACCTCGTTTAGATAACCTACAAAAGTAAATCAATTTTAGTTCTCAAAGTATAAAATACTTTGGTTCGAGATTAGACACGAGATAATAATTTAATTAAGATAATTAAGTGCATAAGTATCTCGAGTCCCGAAGGAATGGAATTTTCCGAGTCTAATATTCATTATACTCAAATTCCATTTGAGTCGATCTATAGAGAGATCAAGTTAGACAGAGAATATCGAGTAAGAGTACTTGATGTAGACAAATATAGTTCAAATAAAAAGAGCCGACTTAAAAGATGAATTAACACTTTAATTCACTTGAACATGGAATAAGCAGTTAGACCTGAGTTTAAACTTGTTAGAGCGAATGTTTGAACCATGTGATAAGTCTTCGTGTTGTCCGAATGACTCGGAACTATAAGTGAGAAATGATAAAGCTGGAGTATGCTTTACGAGTCGAGTCAAAATCAAATGAAAACATATGCAATAGTTTACGTAACACTTAGAAAAGGTTCTATACTAGTCGAAAAGTTTCTACAAGCACTTAGAATGACTTGTAATCAAAACTTACAAGAGATGAAGTCCGTAAGTTTACGTAAATCAATTAATCAAAACATATGCAATAGTTTACGTAACACTTAGAAATGATATTCATGCAAAGTCTTGAGTCTTCGGATCTTACGTGGTGGACCAAGTAAAATTAATTGATTTAGAAGGAGAAGAAATTTTTCAGTATACTAATCTAGATCGGTTGAAGAAGTACTACTCCTAGCAAACACCTAGGTAGTAAACCAAGCCCGAGCCAACTAGGTTTGGGCGAAGGCGAGCGCCGGCCACCACCCGGTCAATCGGTGGACTGGTCGGGCCTCGGTTTTCCCCTTTCTTTTTCTGGTTTTCTTTGGTTCATTTATTTGCTTGGATAGTCCAACTAGACAGTCCAATATGTACGTTGATTTTCTATTATTATTCTACCTCTAAGTGAGCGATAAAGATATGAAAGTATAGCATAACACTTACTTTTATTCATTAAGGGTAAGCCTACCACTTACCTAAATTCATAGCTAATAAAAATTTAATTGCAAGCATACTACTTGTAAAACAAATAAACACTATTCTAAAGAGGCAAAACTAATCCTCATTTTATTCTATCTCAAATTCCTAAGAATTTGAGTCCTAGTCTATTTTCATTTTCTTTCCTTTAGGATCGCTAGATTCAGACTTCCTTATCTCAAGTACGTTCCTTTAGCCCCGAATTCGTCGGGCCCTCCTTTCTTGGTTTTCTTTCGCTTCAGTTTCTTTTCAACGAGTGCATGCAGCCATCCAAGGGTGTACTTCGTGGATTTGTAGAGGGGTGGCAGCAGGAATGGCTTTTTCAGGGTTTAATTCTCTAAGTCCGAGTGTTTTTCGTCGCTCGGGGTCGACTTCTATTATCCACTCTAGATAATAGGGAGATACGATAGTGTTTGCAACTTCATTAGGTGTCCTCAAGGTCGCAGGAGTTAATAGTTTTGGAAGACCTCTCCAATACTCGAGCCATAACCAAATTCATCTAAAGCTACCCGTGTCCTCCGAACAAGTCAAACGTAGCGGGCCGGATGCAATCTATTAACGGAATGACTTTTTCTCTACCTATTTACCGCACCACACAGCTTGGAAAGTAATAAGTCTTCTCCCTCGGACCTAATAGACGAATATATGGATGTTGTGAGGAATATGTTTTGAATTGGAATACCTTCCAATGTTTTAGATACCATAACACATCATTGGTATGATTTTTGAGATATTCCTCCCATCAAGAAGCGGGATGATCGACTACCGCCGATGTTCGTTTCCTCGAGCGAAGTGAGTTGCTAAATATGTGTCCAAGTTAGGGGAAGCTTAAATGAGTTTCAGATGTTCCATTAAAATCATAAATTAGTGGCTTGCATGGTCCAAACATCCTCTTTCGGGCCCAACAGGAGCAAAATCAAAATTAAAAAATAGAGTCAAAAATAGTAGGGATGAAAGTTTGGTTTCGAGTATAGGCCGAAGTTCCCGGACCTCCGGTCGGTGCCGTCGTCCTATTACCATCATTTGCTTCCGTTTTTTAGTGCTTACTTGCAATGACATGGGGCTACCGCGGAAATTTTTTCGAAATCAGCTTTAACTTGGTCTAAACCAATTATGGTTTTAGCAACTATTAGTGGAGTTAGGGAACAGTAATTCTCTAACAGTTCCACTAGGCTTAGCAAGGACGCTGGGGCCGATTCTCGTGACCCCTACGAGCAAGAATCCACCTATCGGGCACGTAATTATAGCTCGCCGCCTCGGGATAATGATGGCCTCGAGCATAAGCATACACATTACGGTAATGCTATATCGGATTGGTTAAGCTAATCGATTTCCAATAAGTATCCACCCTAGATGCTTTCTACTCGGTTTTAGGAGATATTAGTACTTTTCATGGAGATTTTGTTAGGATTTAGGCACGACTGGTTCGGTTCTCTTAAAGCCGCCTAATATGGCATCAAACTCTTCGAGCAGGGGACATAATTCCTTATCCCCAAACCTAACGACATGGTGATGGTGATCCCGATGAAGCTACAACATCCCTTAGGAAAGGCCGAGTAAATTTTCACCGATGGATGCTAAAAAGGATATTTAGCCCATAGTTGGTTAACTCGGACCTATCCATGTTACTTATCTTATACATCCACCGGGTTAGTTCGGTTATGAGATCCATGGTTCTATGATGACCATGAGAGGGAGATATTTTGTGGCTAGGAGGAGCTTTTGTGTGTGTCTTCATTGTGGCACCTAAAGGTTATATTTATAGGTGTTTTATGGTGATCTTCAAGTTATACTACAACTAGTATTCTGCATAGGCACGAATCCCGAAGGATTCTCGTGAGGCGGCTGGCCTCCTTTTGGGTCCGACACGTTTCGTGTCTTCCGGCGATGCTTGCTTGGTCCTTGGTCATTACTTTTCTGCTCGTTTCTTGTCCCAGTCCATGGAGCGCATCTTACTTAGACTATGCACTTAAGATTTTTCATTTCTCTTTTTATTATTTTCTTTTAGGGGGAATGGTGGTTAATGCCCATTTTTTTAATTATCTTTGTAGCTTTTCCTTATGTTTTATGCATCATATTAAATAAAAGAATGCATTTTTTTAGAATCGAGTCTTGCATTTGATCTCATTGCATAAGGCTCTTTCTTACAAGATAAACATACATTAACAAAACAAACACCCTACAAGGAGTCCATTAATCAACAATAACGAAGCAGCAAGGAGTCGTTTACGCTTCACCATCGGTGTCATCATCAAAGATATAATTCCCGAATTCCTCCACGACATTAATCCCAAGAATGAGAAGCCCCATGTGATGGTCCGCTATAAGAAGATCTAGGGAAGTAAAGAGGATTCCCGTGTCGATCAAAGGCTTACAAGGGTGGAATGTTTAAGCTCTTTTCGGAGAAATCTTGTCTTGCATCGGAGGTATTAGGCCCGAAAGCACTAGGTCTTGCATCGGATGCACTCCTATGATGAGAGCATCATGAAGAACATCGGGAAGAGCCTTGTCTAGCATTGCTACTAGAGGGCGTGTGTTGCTCATGAGTTTGGGATGATGTCCCGGCGCATTAGCCGATTGTCAAGAGGAGTTACCCTCGATTGACATCTCTACAAGATCAAAGAAGTGATTAGCAAATGACTAAAAGCTTAAAGAATTTAGCACTACACTAATTAGGGACTCACTCGAGAAGTCAAGAAAGATCATCTAGTCAACCAATGTTGGACTCCATGAAGAGCTGACTGCAATCGATAGACATGGTCCTAGATTGCTCTAGATCATATTGCAAGGTTTATTTGAGATTATCAACAAAGAAGATACTTTAAGCACAGAACTAAAATAAAAAGAGCACATAACTCTTACCCCTTGCCAATTTCTAGTGAAGACTCGGACTTTACTCCACACATTTACGAGTTCTATCAAAGGAATCGAGTACAAGACTTTCTCACTTATAGAGTTTTGATTCCAAGTCATTCTCTGTACCTTAGAAACTTTTCTAAGTGATATAGTATTTCCTCTAAGTGATATAGCATTTATTTCATGTATTTTTGCTTGTCTCCGAGTGACTCGGAAAACATATATGCACTCACGTTGTTTCACTCGGTTCCGAGTCTCTCATCACTTAGAATTATCGCATGTTCATATGACTAGTATTCGCATAACCGCACTCAGTGTCGACTTCATATTACAGGTGTTATTCTGTTATAGTTAGCGCTTCTAGTCTGTACCATGCTTAGTCTAGATCAAGTTTGTTCACTCGATATTCTTTTATTTAACTTGATTCTCGCCTAGACTAACTCGGATGAAATTTTGAGTTTCATGGATATTAGACTCAAAAAATTCCATTCCTTTTCCGACTCGAGATAATTAGTCACTTAATTATCTTAATTATATTATTATCTCGTGTCTAATCTTAGACAAAGTATTTTATACTTTGAGAACCAATTTGATTTACTTTTGTAGGTTATTCAAACGAGGATACACCTTTTGAAATACAAAAGTAATCGGCTTTAAAACGTCAAATCACCAGCAGACAAGGCTTTTTCCACCTCGACCTAGCCCCGGAAGACCGTGTCGAGGCTGTCTGTTTCCAAAACTGGAAAACTGCAAGACCAAGCTAAATGATGGTTTCCACCTTATCTTTCAAGACACCACCAGTGGTTTTGGGACTTCTAAAAGAGTCAAGAACCGTTGCCCAACGTTCATATCTCAACGGATACTTTCGAGCGACTCGGAAGATCCTTGACAACGGTCACAAAGGACTTCTAGTCAGAAGATGGAGATAACGGTTATGCTGCCTGGTCATCTATATATAGAAGCTAACTCTCAAGACTTGAAGATTACCGAATTTATTGTTAATACACATACTTGATCAAAAGTCATTGTATTCATTCTCAATCTTCTACTTACAACTCCCACTCTGTAATTCATTATATTCCGAGTTGTAAGGTCTTATACTTAGTTACAAACTCTCTTCTTACTCTCTAAGTAAGGTCCCTTGACTGAGCTGTAAGGGTTAACTCAGCTCGCTTGTCCCTAGCTGTAAGGGTTATCTCAGCTAGGAAGTACTAGATCGAGATAAGGGAATTTCGAGTCTAGGAAAAACTTGTAAAGAGTTATCTAAGGGAGCAACTCGAGTTCGGTCAGTCCATCGTATTTTGTGGACTCAAAATAGTGGATTTGATTTCGTGCTTGGATTAGCACGGTCCGTGGTTTTCTGCCCCAGGAGGGTTTCCACGTAATTTCGTGTCTTCACTTTCCGAGCTCATTCTAGACTCGGACTTTCTTAAAGCTTCAATTCAATGTGCATCTTCATTCCGAGTTCATACTTTTCGACCCTATTGTAGACTCGGAATCTACTTGTCTCGTCCTTTAATCAAAAGAGTTTGATTTCTCGGAAAAATCTTTCATCACCCTATTCACCCCTCTCTAGGGTGACTTAGCCTCTCCTTGAACAAACCTTCATCTAGGAAAGCGATGCCCAACACATTCCTCTTTAGCCTACACCTGGATAAAACAAGCAAAATCGAAAGGAGTCATGGTCATCTCACCAAAGAGGAGGTGGAATGTGTTGGTGGTGTCCCAGAACCACTCACCGATGGCTCTAATAGGATCCCTCTCTATCCTATCAATGAGATGGCGCAAGCGATATAAAGAGGTCCAAAACCAGCAATGTGCATGACGTTCTCGAGAGGACGAGTGCCTCCTCTCACACGTCTCCATGAACTTGGGAATAGCTGCGCTACTCCAACTCGAACCTTTCTACAAAACAAAATCTAAAAGATTTTGGTTAAAGAGTTACTCTAAATGAGCAAATGAAAAGGTTTAAGCCAATTAGCTTACCGAAGAAGAGATGGCCAAAGAAGAAACATGACTTTTAGCTTCAACTAGAAGATCACATGGATCCTATTCATTTTGAGGACACCATTCACGTTTGAGGAAGGAGTCTTGAGCTACACTGTCAGCTTTAGTTCTACCTACCAGGTGAGCCTTTCTTCTAGGCATTTTTAGGCAAGGAACTCTTGAGAACCAATAACCTTTCAAGAAGGAGATAAGCAAACGAATGCAAGAGGAGAGCAAGAGTAAGATGAAGAGTTGGTGTGCAAAATGAAACACACCATGCATTCCTTTTATAGGCAAACCAGTCAAGACATCCAAGCACAAACGACAAGGGTCAAAGAATTAATGGGGAACCGAAGGAATCCAGCCAGACACGCTAGAGCCACGTCCGCAAAGCTCGGCCGATGCCGGCCATGAGGCATCGTGCATAGCTTTTCCAACCTAGCCCACTACCTTAGGCCGAGCATGCTTTGTCGTCTTGGAGCACGTGATTTTTTCGTCCATTATGCATGCAAGTGGGGCTTCCGGCCCCAACAATTAGCTTTTCCGAAATAGTTTGTATCAGTCCAGTTTCGATTGAATTACTCGGGTAAAACATTGATCTTTTGTCAATTCAATTATACACTAACAAGTATGCTAGTTTAAACACCAATTCCAAGCATCACACACTCTCTTATAGAAATTAAGGTAAGTATCCTTTAGTGTCTACTTTGACCCTTCGTCTTTATAAACTCGGTCAAAGTGGGGGCTAACTATAAACACCTAAAAGGTGTCACCCTTTATATACTCCATCATCCTCAAGCTCTTCCGACTCCGAGTCGAATTGAGGGCCAGGGCGAGAAAGAACCCGAGGTGATCTCCTCATATCATACTCGATCCGCCTCGGAAGAGGTTGGCGAAGAAGGCCAATCCAAGGCCCCCTCCTCACTTTTACAGACCTCAAGTCGAAGAGGTTGAGGGCTCAAAAGAAGAACAAGAGGATGTTCAACCTCCGATTCGTAGGAGTGCAATTCAAGTCCCCGACTTTCCTCTCGCTCTTACCTTGCCCAACTACATCTACATAAGGATACGAGACGCAGATGCGGCCCTCGTTCTTCTACCCTCATAATTTCAAATGTTTTTGGTCCAACATCTTTGTACCTTTCTATTAATTCCTCCCTACTTTTTGTTTTGATGAAATGCATAGGGGGAAAGAAAAAGATAGATGTTTGGCTTAGGGGAGTACTTTCTTAAGTTTTTTAAAAAGTATTTACGTATAATATTTTACGAGTTTCAATGAAATTTCCTTATTTCGGAGATATCTTTCATATCTTATCTTTACTCCGATATATTTTATCACTACTCCGATACTTGTTCATAATCTTTCATATTTTATCTTTACTCTAATATATTTTACCAGTGCTCGATACTTGTTCACAACCTTTTGATAAGAATACTCTATTACTCGCTCCGAAACTTTGATAAGTATTTTCTAAGTTATATATGATCGGAACACTCGATATTTTTGCTCTAATCAAAATGCAATGAAAACTTAACTCTTTGCACTCTGAGCTTCTATCTTAAGTATAGAATGTCTTTCATCAAAAGGAGGAGATTGAAGACTCGGTTATAACTCTCTATCTCTCTATGGTTTTGATTTCAAGTCATTCTAAGTCTTTAAAAAGCTCATCCGGAAGATTTCAATATTGTTCGACCCACTCATAAACAATCTCTTGAGTAGAACGAATTTAATTAGTTTCTAACCCACTCACACATAACTCGGAAAGATGGCATGAGTAAATAATTTCTGGACACCTTTCCTGGACAAGGCTCAAACACCAAATCCAAGTAAACTTAAGTTTAAGTCTAACAGCTTGTTTCCACCCCATGTTTCGATCACAACCAAGTGGGGACGGACTACTTTTTAACCAAGGACCTAAGCATAATGTTCACATTGCAATGGCTCCTTTTTGAGTGACTCGGACTAACCGTTAAATTAGCTAGTGAAGCTCTCAAGTCCAAAACCGGACTCAACGGCTATTCTCGCTTTTCGAGTATAAATAGAAGCCTTCCTACAAGACTTGAAGATTAACGAACCTATTGTTGAACACTTACTTAGTTCATACTCATTCAATCTTTAGCTTACAACTCCATTCTTAAGTTCTTACTTTCCGAGTTGTACAGAGAAAGTCTTCTAATGTCTTCAACAATTTCAATTCTTTGAAAAGTCCCTTGACTAAGCCGTAAGGGTTAACTCAACTCAATTATTCCCTAGCTGTAAAACTTACCTAAGTTAGGAAGTACTAGATTAGATAAGGGAGTTTCGAGTCTAGGAAAAACTTATAATAGAATTGTGTGAGGTAGCAATTCTGTAAGGGTCGATCCTTGTATTTTGTGGATTCAAAATAGTGTATTTGACTTAGTGCTTAGATTAGCATTGTCCATGGTTTTCTGCCCCAGGAGGGTTTCCACGTAATTTTATGTCTTACTTGTTTCTAAGTGTTAGGAAGAATTAAGTCTTAAAATTGTAACCGCAAGTGCACGGCGTAGTTATAACTAGCCGGCAAGCACGGGTCATGTCCACGAGATAATTGTGTTTCAAATATCAAAGTTAACTTAAACTTTCTATCTAGGTGAATCAAAACAGATGAGATGGATGTATATGATGATTAAACTAACCTAGAAAGTAATAAAAAATATACTCGGATTGTGATTTTACAACTTAATAAACTAGTTAATAAGTCAAGCCTAAACCTACCCAAGTTTATACAAGTATTTCATAGTGATCGGTTGCACCATCAAACCTACTTAAGCCACACTTTCAAGGGTCATGTGCTAGTGTAATTATTCTAACCACTTACTTTTGTGGGGTTAGCCCAACTAGACTAAAAAATAGCAACCTCGAACCTAGCTAGGATTCAAGCTATTTTCATGCAAAAACCATAACTATTCTCTATACCCACACTAGCAAATTGACTCCACCTTTCAGTGAAAGACCAACCGCCTAAAAATCAAGATGAAAATACCCTTTTCGGCATCGCATCGAACCTGTGGCAGGTAAGAGAAACAATCCTGAAATACGAGTATAAATTAGGTAAATTAAGACGCAAACAAGATTAATTGGCCATTAGGAGGTTAATCACAATCAAAGCGACACAAACTAACAACTAATTAACATGAAACACAATTAATCTAATAACTACGAATAACAATTGACTCGAAGAACGACATAAACTAACAAAATAAAATTAAACAATTAAAATAACGACTATTAACATCAAAATATAATAAAAATCGAACCTTTAAACTTAACAAAACAAAATAAAGAGAAAGGAGAGAAAAAAGGGAAGAAGCTACCAGGAACGAATCGAACTAAAACCGAAAACTGTCAAGAATTAAATTAATAACTAAAACTAAAAATATTTGAGATAAATTACCAAAGGAAAACTAATTTAATTAAATTAAAATTAACCTAAAAGATAAATTAATCCTACGGCTAAAGACTCAAAGCTCCTGCTAAAATTCGCTACCCTCGTTAATTGATCGGTGCTCCTTTTATATCCAAACCTCACATGCTGCCCTTGATTTTCCAATTCCAAAAGATTATGATGCCGATGTCAGCATGATAAACTATCATGATGACATCATGCTGACATCAACATCCGAATGTACCAAAGTCACGGGTCGGCATGGTACTTTTCTTATTTTTGAGCCCAAATTTTTGATTTTTGCTAAATTAAACTTTATTACCTATAAAAGTAAATAAAATAAGTAAAAATTATAAAAATATATTATTTTACTATTTAAATAAGGGTATAAATAACGTAATATTTGGATTGAACGAGTACTCCCACACCTAGCTTTTACTCATTCTCGAGTAAAACAAAAAATAAATAAAACCTAACTCACTTTCGCAGGAATCGTGATTGCACTTAGCATGTGTAACAAACCCTTTAAACCCCTTGGTAGCCCAAGTGGACGAATGAGGTCTCGTGAGAGTTTTAGAAGATATACCCACAAAATCTTTAAAAAGAAAAAGAAAAGAGAAAATCTTTTTGGTTTTTCGAAAATATTTATAAACATATATACAAAGTGGGAAGGAATTGTACACATTCTAATCAACCATACACCCATACGTCGGATATTAACATGCATATAAAGACAATATACACATCAAGACACTTGATCCTCTATTAATGACATCCATATACCAATTTTTCACCCCAAACAAGTAAATAATGAGCAAGTTAGACTGGTAGAACCTCACTTTAGGGTAAAGTGGATCACTCTCACTCATGTGTTTAGAAAATATAATGAGTGTTCACTCAAAACTCATTCCAAGTAGCGCACCCTACCATAAGTTTGGTCATATTCTCAATGCTCCACCAGTATGTAGACAAAATGCAAATGTAATCAAGAGGACTTTTTAGGGGTTGTAATGGAGCTAAGGTTCATGGGTAAGAAAGGGAATCAATTTAGGAAATATGGAGTTGAATAGCCAAGGCCTAATGACGAAAGAGCAAAAAACACTTTCAAATATGATTTAAAACTTTTCTCCCAATTCACCTTTTCAAGTACAAACAAACCCGATAGAACCTAAGGAATGAGCATAACAACTTTTGAATTTTCCTCATGCCAATCACTTATTCTTTTTTTTTTCTCACTTCTCTCATTTTTTTGTTTAATTTTTATTTTTGCTTTTTTTTAAACAAATACTATTGGTATGGGAATCATGAACACAACTCAATTCCAAATGGTCTATCAAACACTAGGGAATACATCTAACTTTTCATTAATATAAATCCCCATTTTCAAACCACATAAACAAACAAAACACCATTTATATACAACCCAAAACTACCCATGTCAAGAATTGTTACTCCACTAGACCTGGCTTAGGTATAGGAAATATATATGGGCTAAGGGTGTAGTGGATGTCGGTATAACAAAGAATAGGTTAAAGCTCAAAGGGCTAGCAAAAAGGGTATATATAGTAGGGTGGCTTTCTAACTCATGTAGTTTGAAAACAAATGAATGAATGCATCTATCATATTACATAATGGAAATGCCAAATGTGATCTCAAAGAGAGACAAAGCAAGTTCTAGAGGAAATGCACCAAGGAAGAGTTACACATGAAATGAAATATGAGACTAAAATTGATGAATTAGTATTTAAGTCTCAAAATCTCACAGACTTCCTCTACTAAAGCCAAACTAGCTCAAAAATTGAATGTCGGGATTCAAAAGCGACATAGAATGACATATTTTGGATCAAAGTCTATTATATACATCATAAGTATATACAAACTAATAGCCAAGCAACAAGGGGTCAAAGTTAATCAAAATTTCACAAACTCCCCAAAAACAATTTTTAAGAATCAAAAATCTTTTTCTATTTTGAAAACTTTTCCTCCTTTTTTTTCTTTTTCAAAATCTTGAAGTATGGCTTCTCCTCCCCCACACCTAGATCTCACAATGTCCTCATTGAGAGCTAAGGAGCAACCACACTAACAGCAAAAGACTTAATTACATACAAAAACACTACCACAAAAACAAAATAAAAGCAAAAACAAAACATGAATACATACATATGGGTGATCATGGCCATTATAGCTCAACAAGCATCCAAAGTTTATCCTCGAAATGATCAACCCACAAAAGCATAATCCTAAATATCCACAACTAAAAGCAAAAAAACACAAATCCTAAATATCCACAAATAAAAAAATACAAAGAAAAATAAGGAAAAATAGAAGAAAGAGAGAGAGAGAGAGAGAGAGGCAACGAGTATACCGGGTTAGGTGTTGGGTGCACCTAAGCTAATGCCTCCTAAGATAGTACTAAGAAGGCTCGAGGAGCATCAGCCACTCCTCCTTATCTCAAGATTAAGCTCCAACTCGGATGTTGTTAGAGCTCTAAGGAGCTTATCAAATTCCCGAACATGCAATTCGAGACAAATGAAAGTAAGAGAACATAAGCGAAACTATATCAATGACATTCAATGCCCTCTTAAATTTATCGGATGCCTTAGAAAAATCAAAAGAGTGATCAAAGAAAGCGGTCCGAAAGATTTTTCTAGGGCAGTCCTCTAGGTAAACATGATAATGGTCAAGGGAGGGCTTAGAACCTCCAAAGGTACCTAAGGGCACAATATTGTCAACAAAATCCCCTCAAACATGTCAAATGAGTTATCCACATACCCCACATCCAAATCGGAATCACTAATCACATAATAGGTAGTGGGCTCAGAAAAATAATATTGGGGGAAGGGGAGGGTGTTGAACAAATAGGGAAGTAGGGATTAGAGCGAGTAGATCAGGATCATCAAACTCAAGACTAGTAAGTGACGCCTCAACCACAACCACCTCATATGACTTTCTTAAAGGAGTCTCCTAGTCAAACACCTCAACTAAAGCTTCTTCGACTCATGATATAAATCATCCTCACCATCTAAACTAGCATCAACACCTAAGGCGGACTCGGTGTTATCCCTATGTGTGCTAGGTAAGGATGGAGCAACAATGGCTAATGTAGTCAAGGGAGGATCAATCTCTTCCTCTAGTCTAGACTCTAAAGAAAAGAAAGACTCATCATCATCATCATCATAGAAAAATGCCTTAATTTTAGCAGTAACTAAGACTAAGATCGGTTTCATGTGATAGGTCGGACTCCCTAATTTTAGTAAGACATGCAAGTTGCTCATTTTGTTCATCCATAGTCCTTATCAATTTATAAATATCAGCATAATGTTCAGGTGACGAAATATAAGGACAAGAATTAGTATCATGATCGGAAGAGTTACATTTTTCACAACGAAAGAGGGGTAGGATCGGGAATACAAGGAGATTGAATGTAAGATCTAGCATGATAAGCACAAGTGTCGGGGCATGAAAATCCAGAATCGATACAAGCCTTTTCAAATTCACAAGTATCCCAAGAAATCCATTCAAGTAAATCCCAAGCTTCATCAACATTTTTGCACAAAAATCCCAATACTCTAAAAGAGAACGACTTTCACTATTTACACCCTCATAGACAACATTTAATACTTCCCATTTCTCCAAACGAGTTATCGAAAAAGTACAAAATGCATTAAGTCAATCAAAGTACGAGATAAAACAATTCATGCTCATACTCGCGAATAATTATAAGTAGACATGCTTTCAATTTATTTTTATTTTTTTGAATTTTTAAATTTTTGAATATTTTTGGATTTTTAAATTAATGCCTAGTCTAGAATGCTCAAGTACACTTCAATAATGAAACGAAACAACTCCCTGCCAATGGCGCCAAAAACTTGTTAGGAAGAATTAAGTCTTAAAATTGTAACCGCAAGTGCACGACGTATTTATAGCTAGTCGGCAAGCACGAGTCCTGTTCACAGAGAGTTGTGTTTCAAATATCAAAGTTAAATTAAACTTTCCGTATATGTGAATCAAAACAGATGAGATGGATGTATATGATGATTAAACCTGACCTAAAAAGCAATAAAAATATACACGGATTGTGATTTTACCTCTTAATAAACTAATTAATCAAGTCAAGCCTAAACCTACCCAAGTTTATACAAGTATTTAGGAGTGATATGTTGCACCATCAAAACCTACTCAAGCCACACTTTCTAGGGTTATGAGCTAGTGTACTTATTCTAACCACCTACTTTCGTGGGGTTAGCCCAACTACATTATAAAAATAGCAACCTCGGACCTAGTTAGGATTCAAGATATTTTGATGCCAAAACCCTAACTATTCTCTATATCCACACTAGCAAATTTACTTCACCTTTCGGTGAAAGACCAACAGCCTAAAAATCAAGAAGAAAAGACCCTTTCGAACATGTCATCGAACCTATGGCACGTAAGAGAAACAATCCTGAAATACTAGCATAAATTAGGTAAATTAAGACTCAAACAAGATTAATTGCCCATTAAGAGGTTAATCACAACCAAAGTGACACAAACTAACAACTAATTAATATGAAACACAATTAATCTAATAACCACTAATAAAAATTGACTCGAAGAACAACATAAACTAACAAAATAAAATTAAACAATTAAACTAACCACTAATAACATCAAAATATAATAAAAATTGAACCTTTAAACTAAACAAAAGAAACTAAAGAGAAATGAGAGAAAAAAAGGGAAGAAGTTACCAGGAACGAATCGAACCGAAACGAAAACTATCGAGGACTGAATTAATAACTAAAGTGAAAAATATTTGAGATAAATTACGAAAGGAAAACTAATTTAATTAAATTAAAATTAACCTAAAAGATAAACTAATCCTACGGCTGAAGACTCAAAGCTCCTGTCGAAATTCGCTGCCCTCGTTAATTGATCGGTGCTCCTTTTATATCCAAACCTCACATGCTGCCCTTGATTTTCCAATTCCAAAAGACTATGATGCTGAAGTCATGTTGACATCGGCATCCGAATTTACCAAAGTCACGGCTCGGCATGGTACTTTTCTTATTTTTGAGCCCAAATTTTTGATTTTTGCTAAATTGAACTTTATTACCTATAAAAGTAAATAAAATAAGTAAAAATTATAAAAATATATTATTTTACTAGATAAATAAGGGTATAAATAACGTAATATTTGGATTAAACACTAAGTCCAATCTAGACTCGAAATTGTTTTCTAAGTCTTGGTCGAGCGAGAATACTTCATTTACTCGAAAAAATCTTCTATCACCTTATTCACCCCCTCCCCCTCTAGGGCGATTTAACCTCTCCAAGAGCAAACCTTCAAAGGGCTTGAGCGTTTGTGATGTCGATTGGAGTGTAGTCATTATACCTGTTGAGGGTATTGACATCCGCACCCTCGCTAGTACTTTCTTGGTTGGAGGTTATCTTATCTTTTGACTGATAATTACCTCTATACCCCATCACAACTTTTGTGGTCGTGGTCAACAACTCGTCTTCTATCAGCATACTGGCATCTCTAAGGGTTGAGAAACTCATGAAAAGTAGAAATTTGAGATGCTGATTTTAGGTAGGCTGAAGGTTCTTCACGATGATCCATACATGATCCTTCTCGAAAGCTCGGTCTACCATGTGCGCAGCCTTTGCCCTCCACATAATGAGAAAGTATGTAAAGCTTTCTCTCTCACCTTGCTTGATCAACTCCGGGTCTCTAAGTGTGACAGGTAGATCGGTGTTATAGGAGTATTGGTGTAATAACTTCTTACATAGATCAATCCAATTGGTGAACTTGTGTAGGTCAACTGCATTATATCACTTCATTACGTCGGTATGAAAAAGTCCATGTAAGGATGATGTAGTAAGTGTCTTCCGGTATGTTCTTAAGAGTCATTGCTCCTAAGAAGTTGTAAACATGATGATGGGAATTCCGGAACCTCGAAACTTGATATTAGGCATGATGAACTTAGGGGTAGTTTCCCTTTAGGGATTGAAGTGAATCCCTTATGGTCAAAGTAGTGATTACTAAAGATGGATTACTCCCTTAACATTTTTTATATCTTATCTATATGTGGATCAAGCTTGGATTCATGCTTGGGGTTGTTTGGAGGAGATGGACTAGGTGGAGGTGGAGGACCTCCTCCTCTTCGTAATCGTTCTTCTTCCTCATCTCTCTTATTATCCTCAATAGCTTTTAGAATAGCCTTAAGATCGCTTGTTATGGACTCTATTTTCTTATCCTAAGCATCAATCCTAGCTTCCATTTTGGCTGAGTTTTCGTTGACCAAAGCAAGGATAGGAGATTGTTATGGTGTTTCTTCCATTGGAGGGGAATTTTCATAGGTACTGTCCTATGACAAAAATATACTAAACCGGTGTGGTATACACCGAAGTATGTTACACGGTGTAGACCGCACCATAGAATATGGTGTAGAGCAAGGAGAAGATGTGTCGGACTCCTTATTGAGACATTCTAACCTTTTGGAGTATGGATTCCGACGATACTCATTTGCGGTAGACTTACCTATTCTACAACCTAAAGGATGATGCTTAGGACCATGTGAAAGAATACCACTTTTGGGAGGAAGGGGTTTAAGCGCGAGACTCGAGAAGACTAAGAATGTTCTTTATTTGGATGCACATAAAGAATGCAAAACAAATGAAGTGTATGTAATGATGCTTATCACTTAACTTGGGATGATTTTATGATTTCGCTAATGCCTAATTAGAATGCATTAATTATTGTTCCTAATCGAAGATGGATTTGTTTTGGCTAAATGAAATATGAAAATGGACTAACCTAATTTGTGATGAATTTTGTTTTTGGCTAAATGAGAGATGAAGATGCAAATGCACAAAAATAAAAAAGGTCAAACTTTAAAACCGACTGATCGAAGAGATTGAGGGACCTTGGTTAGACCCTTCTAGACCGATCGGCGGTAACTATATAGACCGCCTAAGCTAGGAAAGATTTTTGAATGACACAAAAATGCAATTAATAGACCGACCTAAAAAGGAAAGACAATTTTTAACTTTGGCTACAAATGCACATAATGGACCAACTCTAGGAAATTTTTATGCTATTTTATTTTCACCCATGCAAGGGCTAATCAACACTCTTCACCTATCCCTAAAGGCTCACAAGTAGATGGTCAAATCTAAAAACAATCACACTTATCCAACCATGCAAATGAAAAGACAAGGTACCACCTAGAGACCAAGAGTCTATGGTCAAAAGAGGGTTAAAACTAGGTAGGATACATGGTGTCTCATAGTCCAAGAATTTAGTCCTCCGTGGGGTGCACAGGAGAAAATAGCATTGAATCCTCTGTGCCTCTCGATAAGCCAAAAGCGCGTGCTATGAGGGAAAAGGTACCGCCTCCGAGTTGACAATCACGCCTAATTAGGCCCGTCTAGGATGCAGTGGAAGCCTCTTCCAAAAATTGTTCATAAAGGGTAAAGCTTAATGGTCCACTAACAAAAATAAACTATGTTCAAGGCTTCCTAAATGCGGGATGCCTAATGCAAATACATTATTAAAACTCACTACTTCAATTTTCAAGTTTCGCCCTCTTAAAAAGTAATTTATCCCCAATGGAGTCGCTCATCGTACGAACCACGGCCCCTGGGACCGAGCTTCCCCACGAGTAGGCGATGGGCTTTAAAATTTTTGTTTTTTGGTTTTTGAAGATGAAAATGATTTTAGAGTTTTGAAGATTGATTTTAGAAAGTGGGGATGATCTCTTATTTAGATTTCCAAATTCTATAAATCAAGTTAAAATGAATTAAATCAAATTGAATGGCAGTTTTATTAATTATTTTATTTTAGAAATTATTTTTAGAAATCCGGAATATTATTTCTTAACTGAAAAATAATGAAAACTAGGGTTTGTTGAATTTGTTGTGGGGCTTTAGGGCTAAACTGGTGTGAAAACACCGGTTTGGACCCAAGCCTCACCTGCTAACCACTCGGTGCTGGCTTTTGCCAACACCGATGGTCGACGATGCGGCCAGGGGCCACGACTAGGGTGATCAAACTCAGCCTCTAGCTTGACTAGTAGATTCGGACAACTTCCTTTTTTATTATTCGAGTAGAAAAAGCCAAGAACCAACTGCATAGAAATCAATCAAAAACAGGAGTCGCTAGTGATTTTTTTAGGAAAGAAAAACTAACAAAAGATAAAATAAATAAATTCTCTTTCAATCTCGGTATGGGAAAATTAAGTTGAAAGAGGCTAAAGTGACTCCATCGTTCTAGAACCGAGAATCGGATTCGGGAGCGAGGGTACGAAACATAAGGATAAGCCCTTCCGTCCCGCCCGTTAATGACGACCATTACTAGTTTGACTCGCAAATTTACGTATCATAGTAAACACAAGCAAGCAACATGCGATACGGAATTAAAAGCAACCAAAACATGATAATGAAAGCGGTAAAGGAAGATATGAAAAGTGATAAGAAAGCATAAGGAAAAACAAAAAGAACGAAAGCGAGAAACTAAAAGGATTACATCGGGCAAGGAGGAATTAAAAAGCGATACAACTTTTCTCCACAATACGGAAAGTAATAAATCAAAAAATAAATAACCATCATGAAGGCCGAATTGATGCCCTCAAGTTGTTCCATCTGCTGATCCGAATCTCGAATCTTGATCCGGTGATGCGTCGGTGGTAAATCGGGAAGTGGCTTTTATGAGTTTTTGTGGTGATGGATAAAAAATGTGTGACTCGATGGGGTTTAAGGATCGGATGTGGAAAGTGTGATGAAAATTAGGATGAAAAGGAGCCAATAGATCAGCATACTAGCAAGGCATTCAATAGCTCTTAATTCAGCTTTAGCGAGCATAACATTAAGGAACAAGTCATCGTCGAAATCGGAGCCTAAGATCTCTATCTATAGGGAGAGGCTAGCTCACGAAATAACATAGGGTTTTAATTCAATCATCCATCCAAAGTAGGGCAAGAATCGGCTGCAACATCACAAAAAATCAGGCCAAAAAATCAAAGGATTGAACTAGATAAAACCAAATCCCATGGTTGGTGGCGCTGGCCATACGGTGCCGTTTTGGGTTCTTCGGCTCCTTCCGTGTTATAGCGAAATTCTTAGGCAAAATGCAGTATTTTAGATGAAATAATACCGGGTACATAGCACCGGACACGACGTTATTTTGAGGAAGTAAACTCTGTGTCCCGGGCGGACTGTCTTGGAGTAAAACATATCGTTTTGATGCTTTTGATCATCAAACACAGCGCCGAACACGACGTCATTTTTGATGACTTCAGCTCCGTGTCTAGGTTGGACCCCGGTGATGAAAACGCCGCGTTTTGAGCCTAGAATTTTCCTGTACACGGTGTCGGACTTCCGTTGACTCTGGAGGTTTGACTCGGGCTTGGACCGTCCAAAAGAAAAGGGATTTTTGGATCGACCCAAGGCAAAAAGATATTTATTTGGTGCTCGAGGGTTCTCTCGTGGTTTATCGGCTTCCATAACACCAATCAAATATCGTCCCCGATCCAAATCCTCAAACAGGACTCGAGATCTCATCATCGTGCCAACAATATAAATACAGAAATAAAAGAGATAAAGGATGAAATGTTTAAGGTGTCTACACTATTTAACCGGACGAGACTCTCTTTGTTGTTGAATTTCATCGTCATTTTCTCGTCTACATTTTCTCTCTAATCCTTGTTAACCTTCTCTTAAACTTTATCATCATTGCCATCATTGTTCTTCTTCTATACTCGACGATTGACTACCATCATCACCCATCATTGTCGCCATCATCGTTGTTCTTCTATACTTGGCAATTAATCTTTCTTACTCGAACTTCACTATGAATACTAATGTCAATCTTCAACGTGAATTCGTGTTTGTGCAACTAGGTGTTGAATACAAATACATCGCAATATTTACCTATGTTTGTACTGGTCTTATGTTTGGGTTTGTGAAACTGTTAAGATGCGATTCTCAAACTATAGTAGATGAACATGATGATAGTCGAAAAAACACCGAACATACTAATGGAGGGATCGGTGGCAAAAAAGGTAAAAGATGCTATCGATTTTATTTTATAAACCCCAATCTTTTGCGACACACACTATAATATGACTATTTATGTTTTCCATATATGAATTTTTACGGGATGTTAATATTACTAACATTTGAAGCATGTTAATATTATTATTACTGGCTTGCAGGTATGACTATTTATAATGAATTCATGTAATAAGCTAATTGTAGCTATTAGAACTACGTTTATGAGACTAATAATATTATGTGTGTGTGACTTTTTTTGTGAAAATATCTACTTTATTTAATATGCTAGTGTGCGACTAATTATATATTTCATATGTAATTATTTATAGGAAATTATGTGCAATTGAGTACATCTTTTACGTATAACTATTTGTTTAATATATCAATATATGACTAATGAATTACATGTATGATAATCATACCTGGCAATCGGGTCATTCGGTTCGGGTTCGGTTCAAGTTAGTTCGGTTCGGGTTAACTTCGGGTCGATCTTGTTCGGGTCCGATTCGGTTTCGAGTTCGAGTCAACTTCGGTTCGGGTAAACTTCGGGTTGATCTCGTTCGGGTTCGTTCGGTTCAGTTCGGGTCAACTTCCATTCGGTTCAACTTTGGGTCAATCTCGTTCGGGTTCGATTCGGGTTAATTTCGGATCTAGTCGTAATCGAGTCACTTTTTGGGTCAAAATCGATTCAAAATTGTACCACTATAGGCACAAAAGTCCATCCCGAGAGACCCAACAAAAAAATGTGGGTTGGGTCACTTTCATTCGGGTTAAATCGATTCGGATCTGATTCGGTTCGGGTCATTTTGGGTTCGGTTCGGTTTCGGTTCGGGTCATTTTGCATTCGGGTCGGTTTCGGTTCGGGTCATTTTGGGTCGGTTCCGTTCGGGTCGGTTCATTTCGGTTTTCAGGTCAAAATCGGTTCAACTGTTTCGGATGTCGGTTCGGTTTGGGTTTCGAGTCGTTCGGGTTGACCCGTTCGGTTCGAGTCGGTTTTGCCGAGTCTAATGATAATTTATGATGAATTAGAACAATTGTAATACATTTATATAACTAATAAAATTAACATTCGAGTGACTAATCATATTTGAACTACTCCATTTTATTGCATGTTATGTGTGTAGTTAGTCATGTGGGGTCATTTGAAGTACATTAAATATGACTAATAATATTACGATTGGGTGACTAATAATACTCAATGTTGTTTCCGTCGTTATTTATTTGTTTTTGTAGTGTCTTACAAGTATGAGTATTTAAAATATATTTGTGCATTGAACCAAATGTGATAATGGAAGTGCATGTATATAATTATTAGTATTACCAACGAATGACTAATAATATGTGGCCCTCATTTATTTCATGTAATATGTTAGTATATAACTAATAATGTTTTGGATATATGACTCTTTTTGTTACTATTATTTGCTAATCACTTATAATTTAATATATTAGTATATGAATAATTGTGTTTTGTATGTATGACTATATTTGTTGAAGATGAAATTCATGCGCCTGTGGAAAAATTCATGGCATACATCGACGAAAAGGACCATATATTTAAATTAGGTGAGCATGAAGATGAATGGCAAACATTGACGAACTCATGGAAGACTCTTGGAAAAAGCTTTGAAGGGGAATTCATGGCAAACATTGACAACTTGAAGTGTGATTAGGGTTTAGGGGAAGAAATTTGGAAAAGGATGAAACTTTTTTTTCGGTTTTGGAAAGAGAGCGTGTGTTTGCACTCTCTATTTCAGCCGTCCAAATCATTTTGTAAAAAAATTGCTATGTAGGCCGTCTCACAATAAATTAACATGAGATGGTCTCATACAAGAATTTGTTAATTCATAAATATTCCTCTTTACAATTTCTAAGGAGGCCCGAAAACCTATGGAAAGGTTTGTAAACCAGTAACTATTGTTAATGTGAGGTTTTCTAGCTTAAAAAATTTGTTTTTTCCGAATTTGTGTTCATATTATGTAGCTACTAAAATATGTGTCGGGAATCTATATATTTTGATTATGTATTAGTGCCATTAGCATTTGGGGAATGTGGAGTGTAGCTTTTATGTTTTATAATACATGAAGGAAATTGCGACGTAACTAGATTTTGGTGATTCCAAATCCACTCTAAAACTGTTGCTTCTAACCAA
Source organism: Talinum fruticosum (assembly GCA_021018815.1). NCBI lineage: Eukaryota > Viridiplantae > Streptophyta > Magnoliopsida > Caryophyllales > Talinaceae > Talinum > Talinum fruticosum. Next base: position 1,128,274 of record JAITYX010000020.1, read on the forward strand.
CCTTTTTTTTTTCTAGCAAGCCTTATTTGCTATTCATTACAAAAAAAACACACAAAAATAACGACGAAAAATGGCTGATGGGTTAAGAGCTCGTCGGACAGTCCGACGGGATTCCGACGAGCGGTTTTTTAGGAATTCCAACGGGATTTATATCGAATTCTAACGGGCCCGATATAATTCCCGTTGGAATTCTTATCGAATTGTTCGACGGGCTTGTCGATCAATCGGCACCGACGAGCGGAATTGAGACGGGCGTTTCCGTCGAAAATCCCGTCGAATTCCGAAATTCCATCGAGATTTCCATCGGAAATCCCGTTGCTATTTCAATTATTTTTTGTAGTGATTATTATTTACCAAAAATTGAATATCGATCGGAAAATTGTTTTTAGTACTTGCACTTGACGTAAACACTAATTTATAGCATTGGTCGTGCTATTTTCCTAAAAAGACACCCGCCACCTCTTATACAAAGGTCACTATAGATGAGTTTCGAGAGGGATGAGTGTAGTTTGTGTATGAACTTGTAAACAAATTTGTGAATGTATTGTAGTTAGTTATATTGTAAAATTTATATTTATATTTTTTTAGTTACTTGTTATGTATGTTTCCACATTTTGATTTGTAAATTTATAATTGTAAAACTTTGTTGAAAAATGAATAATATTAGATAATACTTTGAGTTGTGTTGCAAATACCTATCCCTTGTTGCTTCAGGAAAAAAATATGTATATATATGTAGAGGGATGATGAAAAAATTTTAAAAATTTAAAAAAATAAAACATTTTACTACGATTCCCTTAGAGAACCGCAGTAATATGTGAGGCCTATTACTAAGGTTTGTATGGAGAATCGCAGTAAAAGGTGAACCTTATTACTAGGGTTTAGAAGCTGTAGTAATAGGTCTTACATATTGCTACGTTGTTATGGGGAACTGTAGTAATAGACGTGGCTTTTGACTAAGGTTTTTGACGAAGCTGTAGTAATAAGTTTTCCTTTTACTACGTTTATATAGGAAAACCGTTTGTAAAAACCTGGTTTGAGCTGGCCTTTCACAACAAGTACTACTCTAATAAAACCGTAATAATGGGAAATCTGTTACCATGGTTATCCAGGACAATCGTTGTAATAATAATCACCTATTACTACAGCTTATACAGGAGAACTATTGTAAATGGTGATCTTTAACTACGGTTGTACAACCGCAGTTAAAATACTCGACTTACTACTACGCTCACTTTGATCATGCTTTGCGACAACCATACTAAAAAACCGTTCTTATAGTTGTGTTGAACACTAAATTGTAAACTTTTAACTTAACGGTCATCTGTAGTAGTGCTTAAACACTAAATCATAAACTTTTAGCTTAAATATAAACCGTAGTGCAAGGGTTTGGGATTAATATGAAAAACTACACTCAACCTTAAATCCTGAACGAAAATATATAGGATAAGGAGCTAACAGTTATGCTCTTTAAAGTTCAAACATAAAGGTTTAACCTTTGCGGTTTAGTTAAGCAATAATGAGGCAAATTGTTGGTTTTTAGATTAAAAATTAATTATTTAGGTAAACTTGTTATCTCTCACAATAAAACACACTTCTTACGTGATATTAAATCATAACATAGGGTTAATTAAGATATGAGAATAATTTGTTTGGCTGATTAAAAAATATCCAATGTTAGAATTGGAGTTCACAACAATGAGACTTTGGACAAAAGAAAATGAATAAGAATTTTTGTGACACAAGATTTTAACGTGGAAAACCCAAACCTAGGAAAAACCACGAAACTGATGTACTAGACTTTGAGTAATTTACAAAGAATTTCCCCCAAACACTCACTTGCTTCAATTTGTAATACACTACTCACTAGCATAACCATGGAGGAATAACCCCGATTAATAGGCTAACCAGTCAATAACCGCATTTATAAGCATTAAACAAGGCACTAAACACAAAGAAAACTGAAAAAACGGACGAAAAACTGCATCCGAGGCAGCGCTTCACATGGGACGGTCATGCCATGAACTTGGCACGGCCGTGCCTTGTTGGCATGGGCATGCCTAGTGGCACGGTTGAAACCGTGCCACCTTTCGGCCCTCTGTCCTGCAGTTTTCTCATGCTCCAACTCGGTCATGCTATCATTATCATGACCGTGCCATCCTTTCCTGTGACCATGCCACTCCTTTGCTTGTAAAACCCGAGTCCAATCCGACCATTAGCCTCCATCACCCAACACCAAATTGAGCCAATCATCACTACTACCCCCACCTCACCACCCTTCCCTATCATCCACTTCCCACTCCTTAACGTCCAGAGATTCCGGCTGAGGGCAACGATATAGAAACAGCCCTATATCATCTCTACATTGTCTGATCTTAGCATTAGTCCTTTAGTTTTGGGTTCTGCATATGCCCAATTTGACATCCTTTCCTCTAGAGTTTTCAACAAGTTGTTGGAAAATAATAGTTCATTGAGGTTAAGGGTTGCAACAGAGGGACGGTTAACCAAGGGTGGGTGTGGCTACGATTATCACCAATGGTTTAGAGTCATTGCTAGTAGTTCGCAGAGTAATTCTGGTTAGGGACGGTGGGGTGAGGAGTGATGGGAGGGTGAGCTGGGTTATGGTTATGATATGTCACTATTTTAGCCCTTCAGTAAGAAATTAATAGTCAAGATTTACGATCTCCTCTCTCATTCTAAGCCCCTTCTCTCTATATTTGTATGTCAATCATTCTATAATGGTGAATGGTAGCATCTTTAATCAATCCAATAAATCTTCTTAATGCGGCCAGGTTTTGCGGGTAAAAAACTGAATGTATCTTGAAAATAATGTCGTCACTAATTTAGCAAAAGCCAAAAGATTAGGAGTAAGAACCAATGACATCAGAAGTGGAGGAAAAAATTAGATCCACTATATGGAAACCCCACCCCCCTAGGGTCTTTGAGGGCGGCGGGAGCGAAGAAAGAAGATGAAGATAAGGAAAAAAATATTGGAAAAACGAGAACCACGAGAATTGAACCCCACAAAATGCCCAATTAATCACTCGCACGTCCACTCCGCTGCATTAGTGATTGAGTGCTATCACACTGGGACAACATCCATCACAATTACCATGCCCAATTAAAGTTACCAAAACATGATGTTTTAAGTAGTTTGGTGCGTGTTTTTAAAATAAGATTTTAGGTTTGAGTTTTTTAGAATGAATAAAATTTTTAATGGGAGCGTGATATGATTTTTTTTTTTTTTTTAACAGAATTCAACCTACTTTAAATTTTATGTGGATTAATAACATTTTGGCTCCAATAAATGAAGAATTGAAAACCTAAAAAGAAGTTTAATTTAGTAAATACTAGAAAACAACTGAAACAATCAAAACAGAGAATAAAAAACCTAAATATCATGTTTTCAGAGCACATGCTTTTAGAAGCCATTTAGATAATTATATATTAAAAAATAAATATATGATAAATACAAGTAAAAACACGTTGTTCATCCGGGAGCATGTGGTATCCTAGGTTTCAGGAATCATTCGTAGACTTCTATAAATTACCAAGGAAGCCATGGTCAGCTATCCAAGTCTGCCACTCAGTATTTCCTCTTTGAAATTGTGGATTATATTTCTCCCATGTCTACTGATCGCCATAGTTGTCCCGCACCTCCTATGACTCTCTCAACCATTGTTGTCGACTCCAACTCCAACTGTCATCCTACTCGTCCCCCTCACAGCGACAAGGTTTCTTTCTCTTCTTTTCTTTTCTTTTTGATGAAAAAAAAACGAAAGCTTAATGATTTTCTGAATTATAATTCTCTGTTCCAACCTGTATCTCTTGTTAATGTTTTTTTTTGTGGTTTTCCACCGGTTGCATGCTTCCAGTTGTCTTTTTTTTTGGGAGATATTGATGTATAGCTGGGCAAGAGACGAAAGAGGGTAGAGGAAAAGGATAAGGCACAAAGAAAATCACCCGGCCAGAATGGTGATTCTATGTGCAGGTCTGGGAAACGGATGGTTGGGGATGCTGCCAGTGGAATTTGGGCTTCATTTTTGAGGGGGAACTTTTGGAGAAGTTAGGAAGAAGTGGTAAAAGAGGGGATTCATTTGAGGTCGGGATCACCTCGAACTAATGGCAAAAAGACTGTCCCGCGTGTGCAGAAGTCTAGGATGATATGCCTTGATGGTTTTGGAGGAGGGGGTCGGAATTGAGCTTAGATTGAGCTGAAATTTGGAGGAGAACAACTCAGCTCACTCAGTAATGTGTGGGTAAAATTTGGAGCGTAGGAGGTTAGGGGTTTGGGAGATATGGGATTCAGAAGTGAGGTGATAAGTAGTGAGGGTAGAACCAAGGTCCTTAAGGATACAGATACACCACCTTCGGGATTCTTGGGGCACCGAAAACTTAACTAGATATGGACACACCACTAGCAAAGTTTAAGGACTCAATAGAGCACCACCAAATATACCACACTTGGATACAGCAATTGAGAGTTCAAAAGGGGAAAGAGCATTCACTAGCTCAATTTCTCATTCAATATTCAAAGCTGATTTGCAAAGCCGATTACAACATGTATTTATAATGCTCTAAAAATAAGGCTAAACATAATCTAAGGCTAATAGAGTATAATCAAGATCTAAGGCTAAAATGAATAGTGAATTCTCAGCCAAGTATTTTCTTTCCCCTTGCACAAGCTAACTCCTCATTGGTCCACCAAAGATAGTGCTCTTGAATTCTTCTAGAATCCTCCATGAACCAACAACGTGTTTCAAGCCTTGGTGACTCATCTTGGTAAACCGAGCATGGATTTTTAGGCGTTTGAACTCAACCGGGAAGATTATGCATTAGTGCTCGGTTTGGACCCTTAGGCATATTTTGGACCTCCCTTGTAGATTATTTGCTTCAACCCCTTAGGTAACATTTATTTATGTACCCATTGATATAAAAAGACAATATTCACTGCTCCTCAATCCCGGGATCAGCTTGTATCATATGGACTAGTATAGGAGATTTAGGTGCCCAAAGTTGATTCCCACACATGCTTATCTCTTCTTGAAGTTTAGCTATCAGCCCATGGTCCTTGGTAGCTCGCTCTCCATCAGATATGTATAAGCCATATATATAAGCCAATAATGTCGTAAATTTACATGTGTAGGATAATTTAGTGTACGTGGTCGACAAGGTTTCCTACCTATCTAGTACAAAGGGTAAGATGAGCCTGAGCATTTCCTCAGGACGCAATGGCCGATGAGAAAACTTTACTCAATGAAGGAATGCTGGAATAATGTACGGTTTTCTTGTGTTCTGTAGCCTGTAGTACTTTTAGCTATGTGTAATTGATGGCAATTTCTCATCCCTTTTGGTTGGCTCCCTCCAAACTCCTATGCTTTTCCACGTATACCGATTAGATATGAGCCATTAGTTGCCGCTGCTTATTATCTAACAATAAAGTTCTCTCATTTGGTACATATTCTTTGAGTTTCTAAGTTTTTATCTTTCACAATAAATCTAACAAAAACAAATTAACGTTGGGTAATTTTGCATTATGGTGACTTGCGTATTCTAAATTTTCAACTTTTATTAGAATCAGCTACCAAGGCGATGGAGCACATTGATCCTTGCATACAAGACCCTAGGAGTGGTTTTTGGGGGCCTTGTCACGTCCCCACTATATGTATATCCTTCATTGCAACTGAAGTCACCTACAGAAGAGAACTACTTGGGGATTTATAGTATCATGTTTTGGACTCTTACTCTCATTGGAGTAGTCAAGTATACAGGCATCGCACTTAATGCTGACGATCACGGCGAAGGTAATTGCAATTAAATTGAAACTTACTAGTTTGAATCCATCATCTTACACAGTTAATTTAAATTAAAAAATAATTTAAATGCAATATAAGATCTAAATGAACAAAATTAATTTGATAATGTAGACGAAATAGGCCCACAATTGAGGAAAAAAAGTACATAATAGCAACGAAAAAGTGATTAAAAAATACAATTAAAAATCAAATTAAGAATTTCCATGGAAGTAATGAATGAAAATAGATATACAGAGTATAAAATCATCACGATAGAGTAAGATTATAAAAAAAAAAAAATGATGTCTTTTTGACATTTTATGTTTTTATTATTAAAAAATGAATTTCTACCTTATCATTTTAGTATACATGTAAAGAAACTTGTAAAGCAAACTTTCTAGATAATTTTATATTAAATTTTGTCTCCATCTCTGTTCTTTTTAATCGAAATTTTTTTTGTCATATATTTATTTAAACTATATACAAAATTTATCTTAATAATTCACCTGAAAACCCTAATCTATATAATTCTTATTGTAATGCTACATTAGGAATTGATGTAGAGTTTTTTTCTTTTTAATTTTCAAGAGTAAACTGAATGATGTAAAGATAAGAACACCTTGCCATAAAAAAAAAAAAAGAGAGAGATAAGAATACCTATCATCCCGAAGGGACAATTGATGGTATACATATTATAATTTGTACATGTATGAAAACAATTATCAACAGCACAATAAACAATCTTCCAAAGCCTTAACCTTTCTAAGGTTTTTTTTTTTTCCAAATGTTCTTCTTTTTGGTTGGGATATGAAAACTATGTGATGTATTTGAGATACATGTTTCAAACAAATATAGGATGAAATTTTCTTAATGGATCAAAGAAATAAAAGGTCATGTGAGGTATTTGAGATTTTTTTTTTTAAGGCACATGTGACATAAATGAAGCGTATTTGAAATAATGAAACAGTAGGAAGATTACAATATTAAAGAAAAAAGAAGCAAAATATTTTTATGATTTGCTAAAAGAACCTAATTCCATTATCCAAATTTTTTTTTATCGGAGAAAAGTTGGCTTTATTAATCATGGACTAACGAAGCGTCGATTACAGACTAACTCTAGGACCGACTCGGGCCATTTTCGACCCACACTCTAGTAGAAAGTTCGAAAGGTTGAATGTGAGATAAAGCATAAGCCACCTTATTACCCCCTACGGATATGCGAAAACAAACAGGACTCGAATAACTTACAAGTATCCAAAATATCGAAATAAACAAACCAATTTTAGAACCTATAAATGTGTTCTTGGAGATCTTCGCAACAAAAAGCGCCTAGCTTTCCTCCATCAACATTGATCTTTCACTGCCTGGAACTAGGTGGACTCCACAACTCCATTCTCGGTGATGTATTCAAAGCCATGGCCGACTAAGCTCTCCGGTATTCATTTACAATACTTATGGCCTTGACAGACAAACCAACCAATGAGAGATCTCCCTCCCAGAAAAGTCTCCGGTTACGGGCATTCCACACCTTCCACATCACAACTAAGAATTCCTCCCACTCCTCAATCCTCAATTTAGATTCGGCATAGAGAATAAGGTCCCCGGGAGTAGAGAATCCAGCTTCCCACAAAGAGTAAGAAAACTTACTTGAATTCCAAATCGATACCGCTTAAGGACAACGGAAAAGGGCATGGCGGACATCCTCTTCGGATAAGTTGTAGATCCTGTAGACTCTCGGACAATTTGGAATACGGCTAGCTAGATTTACAGCCAGTGGGAAGAGACCAGGAACAAACCCGCCACACAAATGCCTTAATATGAGGTGGCGGACATGCCTTCCATAGCTCTTTCCAGGTGACTTGGAGCTCCGAGTATTACTTGATCCCCGATTCATCCGCATTGTTCCAATTTCGGATACGGTGATAGGTAGCCTTACGGTGAGTTCGCTTGTGCCAAAGGAGTGTATCTGCAGGGAAAGAATGAGAGAGAGGGATGAATTTTATACGATCCACATCAAGCGGTAGAAACATCCTCTTCAAGCATATCCTCCTTCTAATTGCAAGCTTCCCTATCAATAAGATCTCCGACCCTAATAAGCGAGGACCTCGGCTCTATATTTGTGATAACCTTGAAAGAGTGAGGTCTAGGTAGCCATTTATCAGTCCACACATTAACTGAAAAACCATCCCCTATACACCATCTCATGCCACGAGACACAACCCATCGGACATTCCAAATACTCCGCCGGATATAACTCGGGCAAAGCCCCAAAAGGGCGTCAAACATAGTGGTATTTGGAAAGTAGTGGGCTTTAGAACTTGGAACACTAAGGAGTCTCTGCTATTAATTAGTCTCTATATCTGTCGTGCAAGGAGAGCCGATTAAAATCAGCAAAGTCTTTGAACCCCATACCACCAAACGATTTACTATTACACAATTTCTTTCGACCAATCCAATGAATTTTACGGGAGTTTTGAAGAGTGACCCCACCGGAATCTATTCGCCATCGCTTGTATCTCATTACAAAGCTCTTTGGAAAACAGAAAAACACTCATAGCATAGGTAGGGATTGCTTGGGCAACTGCCTTTACTAGCACTTCCCTTCCGCCCACGAGAGGTAATGGTCGAACCAACTATTCAGTCTTTTCCTGATATGGTCTTTAATGTAGAGGAACAGTTTCTTCTTTGACCTCCCAATTCGAGTAGGAACCCCCGGATATTTGTCATGAGACAAGACTTCCTAATATCCAGCTTCAACGTAATAGCCTCTCTCCGAACTGCAGATGTCCCTTTAATAAAGGCCACACTAGATTTGTCGAAGTTGATTTTTGGCCTAACACCAATTCGTATATAGCTAGAATGTTGGTCACAATTTCAGCCCGACCCTCGGTTGCTTCACAAAATATCATAGTATCATCGACAAACAAAATGTGAGAAATCATTGGGGCTCAGTTGCAAATAGTATGTCCTCTTAATTACCCAAAGTGAACCGCATCGAGAGAAGATAAGAAAGGCCTTCGGCAACAAAAAGAAATAGATACGGAGAGATAGGGTCTCCTGCCGGAGACCTCTTTCGAGCCGAAGAAAACCTGTTGGTTCACCATTAATCACGAAAGACATTGAGGTGGATTTCACACATGACATAACCAAATTAACCCAACCATCGGTGAAACCCATTTTCAACATAACCCTTCTAAGAAAAGACCACTCCACTTTGTCATAAGCTGTCGCTATATCAAGTTTAATCGTCATATCTCCATTCGCTTTCAAAGAACGAGTTCATAGCATGGAAAATTTCAAAAGCCACTTGGATACTTGTTTGAGATAAACCTTCCGGTGTAAAGGCACTTTGAGACACGAAATAATATCCGGGAGGAAAGTTTTAAGTCAATTAGAAATAACCTTGGTGACCAACTTGTAAACTACGTTACACAAATTGATACGGCGAAAATCCTCGATATGCGCAGGATTATTTTTTTGGGGATTAGGACCACATGGGTATGGTTTAATCCTTCGGGCATTGGCTCACCGTTAAGAATACCCAAGACTGCGGCCGAGACATCCCCCTACCGTATCCCAATAATTTTGAAAGAAGAAGGGATTCATAACATCCGGGCTCGAAGCTTTCGACGGGTGCATCTAATTCGAGTGCAGCTCCTACCTCTTCGATCATGTATGGCTTACATATAGCATCATTCATTCTTTGCGAAACCACCGTAGGGATAACCGAAATCACCTCATCCACATGGGATGGGTGATCCATTTTGAAGATATTAGTGAAGTAGTTGGTGATTATTCCCTCCAACTTGTCCGCAATCGTATGTCGCTCACCATTTGTATCCAGAAGGCTCGAAATGAAATTTGTTCTACGTCTAGCATTTGATTTTTCATGGAACCATTTGGTATTTTTGTCCCCAAATTTGACTAATTAGCACGGGATCTTTGCCACCATAAGAGCTCTTACGTGCGTCTCCAAACATCAAGTTCATCCATAAGCACACTCCGGTCATGAACATTCCAGTCTGCTTTTAACCGTTGAGTACGGATAGCAATTTCTTTCTAAACCTGGCCTAAGTCACTTCTATTCCATGCAAGTAGCGTGTCCATGTAGTTATCTATCTTCCTTAGACAGAGGACAACTCGCTGATCCACCCCTCAATGCGGACCAAGCCCTTTTGACTACCGCCTCACACCCTCATCCGTAGCGCACATCTGTTCAAACCGTTTCCTACCTCGCCGTCGGTCTCTCCTGGAAATAGCTTGATCAACTCAAAGTAGAATTGGTAGGTGATCGGATAGTTTCTCATCAATGTGTATCACAAGTAGCATTAGGGAAAAAGTTGACCATTCTGCTGAAGCCGAGAACCTATCTAATCTTTCCTCTATCGACTCCTCGCCATCCCTCCCATTCCACCAGGTAAATTCATGCCCCGAGAAATTTAGGTCGTAGAGATCACGGTCTTCCCAAGTTGTCCTGAAAGTATTCAAAACAGTCTTCCACTAGGTAAATTCATTATCTAAAACTTTAGTATAGAAGAATTAATGAAACTAAAATACTATTGAAATTAATTAAGTGGGTGTTTGGCCTAGATTTTAAAAGTATTTTTAAACTTTAAAAATTGAAATTAGGTCAAACATTAATTTTCTCAAAAATTAAAATTGTTTTTTAAAAATAATTTTAAAAAAAAACTCTCCAAAAACAAAAATAACAAATAGCTATTTCTATTTCTAATTTCTAAAAAAACTCCGTCAACAATAAGAACAACCACCCACAACCCTATTCTCTTTCTCTCTCTCTCTCCTCTTTTTCTACGTTATTTTTATGTCTTTAAAACTCTCCAAAATTGTATTTTTACACGTCACTTTAACTATGCTTTTTGTTTCATAATAGTTATCACTTTAAAATCCCAATGGTATATTAATCACTAATTTTTCAATTTTACCCTTCTTAATTATTTTTATTTTTAAAAATGTATCATTTCTAATAATATCCTAGCATATATAGTTTTTTAATTATTTATTTCTTTTTATTCACATGAAAATAGAAAGGGAAAAGAGATAAAAGAAAGAGACAGAGAGAGAGAGAGTATTGTGAGGAAAGAAATTTTATGAGATTAGGAAACCGGAAGAGAGAAAAAGAGAGAGACAGAGAAATGCGAGATTAGGAAACTGGGAGGAGAGAGAAAACAAAGAGAAAGGGTGCAATTTTTCTAAAAATGAAAAGAACAGATAAAATGGGTATATTAGACATTATCGCTTAACTAACTTTATTTTTTATTTTTCTCTATCCTTCTAAAATGACAGGTAATTAAAACGAAGGGAGTATATAAGAAAAATTTTTATTGGATAGTATAATAAAGAGATATTAACATTTACCTCCCTCGAAGTATTTGGAAGTATTAGTATTTATTTTACCCACCATGACCGGAGCGAGTTAGTATTTGAGTGATGCATTGACCTTTGTTGTTAATAATAAACAACATCCAAATTCGATATGTATGTCGATGTGGCATAAAAAAACATGTACAATGTCATAATTGCACTTTTATGATATGTGTGCTCTTGCTAGGCGTGGGGGTAAAAAGTCATTCTATTTTAAAAATTAGGGACAAACTTGTCATTTTACGATTCCGATTAGCCCTTCGCCGTTTTTTTATATTAAATATTTTTTATCTGTAAATCCAGGGTGGGTAAAAATAAATATCAAAATCTGGAGGGTTTATAAATGATTTCCAAATACCTCGAGGGAGGCAAATGTTAATATCTTTTATAATAAATTAAAATACTTCTTTCAAATAAATATAGAATGAAATTTTCATAATTGATCAAGAAATGAGAAGTATATATAGACATGTGAGGTATTTGAGATTATATTTCTTTTAATTTAAAGAAAGACCGGTGCCCAAAGTAAAATATTATCTATCTATATATAATTGTTATCTATCTACCCCTTGTTTGATGATATATTTACCTACTCTCTTTTGGTAATATCTACTCTTTTATATAAGTGTAATATTACCTATCCATATTGGGTATGCATATTAATACAAAAGCCACTCAATTTAGGCAAATATTCTTTAAATTGTTCCAAATGGCAACGTCTTCTTTTCTAACAGTGTACCTCACTTTGATTTACTCATTGCTAACTTAATAAACATTAATATTCTTATAACTGAATATATGTAATAAAATAAAAATAAATAAATAGGTAAAAAAAATTTTTAAAATTAAATTATAATGATTATTATACTATATTATAATTATCATAATTTATTTAATTTATTTAAGTTTCAATACTGGAATTAATTGATATATTATATTATAGTTTTTTTTTGCAATAGTTAGACTAATTATATACAATAAATATTATTTTTATTAAGAATTTTTTTAAATTTTAATTTTACAATTATTGAAATAATGAACTAATCCTTCAAAAAAATAGAGAATAAAATATAATTTGATTATGATTATGATTAAAATTTATAGGTAATAAAGTGTAATTAATTTTTAAGCAGAACTAAGTGCGATGAATGTTCATAGTCATTCAAGAGTAGTGAATAGACTTCATTTCATTTATAATTAAAATTTATAGGTAATAAAGTGGATGTTACAAAAAGGTTTTGGTAATATAAAAAAATGATAATATGCCAAATGTCTAGCCCACAACAAATCACTCACTTTTAAGTATATATACATATATGTGATGAGGATGCGGTTATAGTGTCACTATAAGACAATCACCGTAATTAGTGAAATCTACACCGTATATTTGTTCTAATTTAATCACAAACCATCCATTCTTTTATCTTTTAATTTGATTTAAAAAATTTTATTTAAAATTTAAAAAAATTAAACATGGAAAGAAAATATCAAAGAGATTTTCATATTTTCTTTTCCATTCATTGAAAAGAAAGGTAAAAATTTTAACAGAAATTAAAGAAATTATCTTTCCAATGATGATCAAACAAGAAAGTAATTTTGAGGAATCCATGGAAAAGGACTCGTGGATCAGTGATAATCAGTGATAAACATGGAAAGTAAATTATTGATAATCAGTGATAATTTCTTTCGCTGATTAAACATGGAAAAGGACTCACCGTAATTCATGAAAGAATTATGAAGAAACATAAAATGCAATTCGTTAGGAATTTTGCCAGATAAGCATTGACGAAATTTATGGTCACCGGCGTCAATGATTATTGCAAGTATGAGATTAGTGGAGGTGAGAGAAAGGGTTGAGGGTCTTCGGTTGCATCAATGGATGTAAATTTTTTTATTTTAAGTTAATGGATGGATAATCGAATACCAAATATAAACTCAATAATTATTTATTAAATTTTTAATAAAAAATTATTTAAACTTTATTTTTTAACTTAATTATATATAGAAAAATTGAAGGGTCATGATGTAATGAATACACATATACGGTGGAGATTTATTACAATTACGCGGTGATTGTATTATAATGACAATCACTATAACTTTTACATATGATAATATGTCCTCATCTTCCTTCAAACCTAATTTAATATGCTAAACCTATATTAACCACCTTCTTAACATTTTTGCATGGAAATGAATCAATTAATAATATAGCAAGAAAATATGTTAAGTTTATTCTGGACCATTTTCTTTTTTTTTCCTCGAAGTGAAAAAATTCAATATCAAGAAATCTTTTTCATGACAAATGAAAAATATTTGAAAAATACTAGAGCAAGAAATTTTTTTCTTGTAATTCTTGGCGATTTGGATAGGCTATAACTAAGGCTGCTTTTTTTTTCTTCTTGGAAGTTAATTTTGATGATTTCCTTTGGATCAATTTCTTTTTACGGTTTCATTTGACAGAAATTTTTTATTTGACGATTTTGATTGACTACAGTTAAGGCAATAAAATTAGCGTGTATGTCATGTTTTACCAATTATATAACTGTATTTTTCAATTAAAAAATATTATTTTATTTAAAATTTAAAATTTAAAATCATGATAAATTGAAGAAAAACCATTTTAGAGGCCTACTTTTGATGGGATGCAATATTGATCTGAACTTTGGTTGATGGAATATGTACTCTGACTTGCTAGTATGCTTCATTCACCATTGGGGGAAAAAATCATTTCAATGATAATACAAGATGAGCAACTCTATTTGATGCTTGGTTCTTTATTGCCCTGCTTTTCTTCCTTGGTTATATATAACGCTAATTATCTGTACTAATAATAACTCGACCTAAGTAAAATCAAAGATATAAGACAAAAAAGGGATGAAAAAATACCTATTGTAGTACTTTGTGACTCATAATTAAGTTGCTTACCAAAAGAATTTGGTCATGTTCCATTGCAGTTTTGTATTCGTGAGTGTATTTATCATTTTTTTAATAGCTGACAGTGCCAACGTGTCACTGCGTTATTTGCTACTACGAATATGTGTTTCAGAAGGCCACTTCTATATTATTGAGTGTATTTCTCATATTTTTTTAAATATATTATCTATGCTGAGGGAGTATGTCGCAGTAGTGAAACCACTCACTTTATTCCCTTCTTTTCCATCCCCCATGTTCGGGAACAATGTTTTCATTAGAGAAAATTGTGGTGGACTAACTATGGACTTTACCCTCCTCCCCATCTTAGTCAACTCTTTAGGTTTCCACTGAGATAGGGAATTAAAGGATGGACACTCTTATCAATCTAAAAAAGAAATCTGCTATGAGTATGATAAAAACTTTAATTTGTTGGGTACTCTGAACACCCCATAACATGATGCTTGTCTCTTTTTTCCCAAAATGTTACTAAACACATTAGCATTGGAAAAAAAGGCATGACAAGCTAATGACACGTATAACCGGCAATCGGGTCATTCGGTTCGATTCGATTTGGGTTAACTTTTGTTTGGGTCCGGTTCTGTTTCGGGTTTGGGTCAACTTCGGTTCGGGTCAACTCGGGTCGATCTCATTCGAGTTCGTTCGCTTTCGGTTCGGGTCAACTTCGGTTCGGTTCAACTTCGGGTCAATCTCATTCGGATCGGGTTCGGGTTCGATTCGGGTTAATTTTAGATCGGGTCAACTTTGAGTCGTAATCGGGTTACTTTTGGGTCAAAATCGATTCGAAATTGTACACACAAAAAAATTGTACCATTATAGTCACAAAAGTCCATCCCGAGAGACCCAACAAAAAAAAATGTGGGTTGGGTCACTTTTATTTAGGTTAAATAGATTCGGGCCTGATTCGGTTCGAGTCGGTTTGGTTTCGGTTCGGGTCATTTCAATTCGGGTCGGAATCAGGTTCATTAGATTTCGGGTCGGTTCATTTCGGTTTTGGGTCAAAATCGGTTCAACTGTTTCGGATATCGGTTCGATTTGGGTTTCGGGTCGTTCGGGTTGACTCGTTCGGTTCGGTCAGTTTTTCCAGGTCTAATGACACGACGATAAAAATTATGCTTTCTAGTTAAATCAATCTATCTATTTCTATCCATAATTGAAAATTTTAGATTATTGTTTTAAACGATATTTGAACTTTACTATAGGTGGGACATTTGCTCTCTATTCATTGCTCTGTAAGAACATGAACATTGGAATTCTTTCCTCAGAGCATTCTTCTTCACATCAGGAAGGCAATACCAAGCATAGTAGGTTTCGCAAAATATTCAAAAAAAGTATAGTTGCTAGAAGAGTGCTACTCTTTATCTCGATTCTGGGAATGTGCATGTTAATTGGTGACGGTATACTTACTCCTGCTATCTCAGGTTTGAGTTTCTTGCCTAATTTTCATAGCCTTTTCTTTTATTTCGCCTAAGATTTCATTATATAATAATCTTCATTACTTGTGTATTTCGTTTTACTGATTTATGCGTGATTATATTTTGTGTGTTTTTTTAATAGTCTTGTCAGCTGTAGATGGAATAAGGGCTCCTTTTCCCAAGATCAGCAATAGTAAGCACCCAAATCTCAGCTTTCTCAATCGTACTGAAGACTTTCGTAGAACTACTAAAATAATAGGTTGCCTACGCTCCGGACGAACACCTTTCTTGATTGAGCTTCAAATTTATTATACATAAATGGCACTAAAACAAAAAAAAAGTTATTGGTCATATACCACACAAAATCAATTCATTTATGTAAAATTTTCACAACTATAATACTATTCATATATGTATTCTTTCACCAATATTATTGATGCTATTAAGGTGTCTTTTGTATTGTTTAACAAAATCAACGTAACTTTCAAACTTAACGATTAAGACTTAATTATATTTCGAGACAATTTGATGACTTTAAATCATACACGAGTAATGAATTACTTCATCCGTTTCAAAATATATATCATATTAACTAATTTTTTTAATTTCGTAATATATGTCACCTTACAATTTCAATGACATATTAATTACTGATTTATTAATGTTTTTCTCTTTGTTTTTTATTGATTTTGTTCATTTTCAATGAAAATTTGTGGCAACTTGTCTTTTAACACAAATTATGTCAAGAAATTTACATTTTGTTGATCCGTCAGTAATCTTAAAATGAAAAGTATTTTGAAACGAATAGAACACTTATTCTAGACAATTCAACTCACTTTATTGGTGCCTTCGATGACAACCCTTAAACGATTATAACTTTGTTTTGCCAATGTTCCAGCTTGGGTGGAAGTCCTTTCCGCCTTAATTCTCATATTCTTGTTTCTGCTACAAAAGTTCGGCACTTCAGGAGTGAGTTTCCTTTTCTCACCCATCATGGGGATGTGGACCTTGACCACCCCAATAGTCGGGGTTTACAGCATTATAAGGCACTATCCTGGAATATTCAAGGCTTTATCACCCCACTATATTGTCATGTTTTTTACAAGAAATGGGAAGGATGGTTTTCTCTCACTTGGAGGCACAATCCTTTGTATTACTGGTGAGCGGCCTACGTTGCCTAATTTTAAGTAATACTATTTAACTTTCTATTCTGTTGGAGCTTTTTATGTGATGATCAATCTCAATGTCGCTCTTTATCTTTAAAAAATGTAGAGTATGCACTAGGCATATTTATATGTAAATGTTAATTTTTTCCTTAATTTTGAAATAATAATTTAACCTTGCTTACCTTAAATATTACCGACCTATAAATGTATGAAGACTTTTGAATTCCATATTTGTGAAAATAATAACTAAGGAGAGACCGGTAAAATAAAAGTTTTAAAAATTGAGCAATAAAATGCAACATTTTATTTACATGTTGATGGAAGTATATGAAAAAATTCTTTTTATGTAACCTATCTTGGGCCGTAAACTATCAAGTTAAGCTTAAGGTTGAGATAGTTTTTGAGTAATATCCACTCCTTGTCATAACATTGCTTATTTGTCGATTTTGAGCTTCTTAATTTTTCCTTCTGTTTTGGCAGGTGCTGAAGCCTTATTTGCTGATCTCGGTCATTTCAATAGAAGTTCCATTCAGGTAAATCCCGATTGGTCTTATGTAGCTATGTTTATGATTCTAAAGAAGAAATATGTGCACCTTCTGTTAGGGCATTGTCTCAAGGTTTAGGTTTCATTTCTCACACAGATTAATTACAGCTATGAGTATTTATGCTTGTGTTTCCTTCTCCATTTCCAGCTTGCATTTTTGTTTACCATATATCCATCGCTAGTTCTAACTTACGCCGGGCAGACAGCGTACCTCATCAGGCATCCACATGATCACGATGATGGGTTCTATAAATTCATACCAACCAGAGTTTACTGGCCCATGTTTGTTGTGGCAACACTTGCAGCTATTGTTGCCAGTCAATCACTGATATCAGCCACCTTCTCTCTTATTAAACAATCTGTCGCTCTCGATTACTTTCCTCGAGTCAAGGTGGTGCATACCTCCTCTAGCAAAGAAGGCGAGGTTTATGCCCCTGAAGTAAATTATATCCTCATGGTCCTATGCGTGGCAGTCATTCTTATCTTTGGAGATGGAAAAAGCATTGGGAATGCCTTTGGTAAGATGACAAGCATTTGCCTTGGTTTATATATGTGGGTCTAGAAATTGTAATTATAGTTTGTGTAATTTTTTTCCTACTGCTTCATAATCTTACCTAATAGAGAGTTGAAAAGGCAACTTTAAGGGATTTCTTTTTTAATCTCGGGTTATAATGAATTAAAGTAAAATGGATCACAAAACTATCATTTTGTTTCATTTTATGTGGAATATTAGGTAGTAAAAATTCTCTTAATATAGGGATCAACAGAAACAATATTTCTATAATCCCTGGAAAAGGTGGTAACCTGTGGATTTCGTTCTTTGGATTTGGATTTGTATTCGAGTTTCATATCTCATATGAGAACATAATTTATGTTACAATGGGCATTAGGAACCTATTATCTCAACATCTTCAGACTAGTAAGAAGAAGAAGAAACATAAAAATTCCACATTTGCAAAATGAGTTAGGAATACAGTGGATAATTATAGTATGACAGGAAGAAAATCAATCTAATAGGGAATTAACCAAGTTTCTTCTAGTAAGTTAGTTACCTAAAATAGTTGTCCTTGTTCAAACTTGCTATAAAAATCTCTTTTACTTATTGCTCCTAATTAGAATTCGTTATGTCATTATTGGCAGGTGTTGTTGTAACCATGGTCATGCTTATCACTACCATACTTCTAACTCTAGTCATGATCATAATCTGGAGAACCCCAAAGATATTAGTGTGCCTTTACTTCTTCACATTCTTCATCATGGAAGGTGTCTATGTGAGTGCTGTATTTACCAAAATTCTCAAGGGTGGATGGATTCCCTTTGCCATTTCTTTCATCCTTGCATTCATTATGTTTGGCTGGTACTATGGAAGGCAAAGGAAAATTGAGTACGAGTCGACTCACAAGATCAATATTGATAGACTCCAGGAACTTCTATCTAATCCAAGCATTCACAGGGTGCCCGGAATCTGCCTCTTTTACACCAACATTCAAGATGGGCTCACTCCCGTCTTTGCACACTACATAAATAACATGAAATCGTTCCACAAGGTCACTATATTCATGACCCTTCGGTATTCATTGGTGCCTAAAGTTGCACAACCCGAGAGAATAATGATCACCAAATTAGACCATGAAGGGACATATCAATGCACGATAAAGTATGGTTATGCTGATTCCTTACAACAAGAAGGTGAGAAACCGGCGGATCAAGTGATCAATTGCTTGCAAGCTTATATAAGAGATTGCTCCGGGCATATGCCGTCCGAACAAGAAAGTAACTATGAAGAGCTTTCAAACTTGGAAGATGCTAAGAATGTTGGTATTGTTCATGTACAAGGGAAGACGAAGTTTCATATCAATCAAAATTGTGGGTTGTTTGACAAAATTATGCTCGCATTCTATGAAGTCATGCACAATAACCGTAGGTCTTCTTTGCCTGCCCTCGGAGTGCCCCCAACCCAACATATGGAAATCGGTGTGCTTTATGAAACATGAGACAAAATTGATCGAAAAGCATTATTTTTACTTCTTTGAAGAATAAGGCTGGTGGTTTACTAAAAATACAGTTCGATGGGATCGAATTGAACACATAACCTCTGGCTAAAGGAAAAGCATCTCTGTTATGATCTAGAGAATAGTATTACTTACCTATGTATGTCATCGCATACAATCATATGCAGTAGATGACTTCATTGGAACAAACAATGTAATTTTATATTAGCTTTGCACTACGTTTGGTTGTGTACTACGTTTGTTCTCTCGGTTGAAGTATAAAAATGCTTTTTATGGGACATACTGGAAATGTATGTATGGAACTTTTTTACGAGGGTGGGGGAGGAAAGAAAAAAGGACGAGAATCAAGGAAATGCTGCACTAGCTCATGTTAGGAATAGAGCGTGTTGAGCGGAAGCGATTTGAATGAACAAAATGATAATCAAAAGTATAAACCATAAGATGAAAGCACTAAATCAAAGAACACAAGGATTTACATGGAAACCCAATGAGGGAAAAACCATGGAGGCAACGAGCACAGACAAATTCACTATGAAACGAGAAAGTACAAGCGATCACAATCGAACAACAATTTGATCAACGATGAGAATACAATTCTCTCACAATTCTCTCTCTATCTCACTTAACAATGGAAAGGGAAATATTTCTTCATACTCTCATGAAAACTGCTAAAAATCGGGCTTGAAATGAACTTAGAACGAAGACCTATGAACTACCCGAGGCGAAACCGTGCATAACGGTTGCACGACGGACACGGGCCGTGTCGATGGACACAAGCAGCCCGTGTCGGCTGCTGGAAGTTCCCAACTTCTGGTTTGCAACGAACACGAACCGTTTTCGATGAACACGGGCAAGCAGCGATTGAAAGCAACAAAATGAAGCTACACATGAACATTTTGAGCCACAAACTCAACAATCTCCACCTTGGATCAAAAATACCCAACCAACATATGTGCACCTCCAAAATACCCCGAAGGGTAGAGCCCCAAAGGGCAATCACAAGTCTGTGAACACCAACTAAGTCTAAGCAATGCTCAAACTTAGTAATAGGAAGTGGTTCGGTAAGCATATCCGAAGCATTCTCTGAAGTATGAACTTTCTTCACAACAATTTCTCCTTGTGCAACAATATCTCAAATCAAATTGAGCTTAACATCAGTATGCTTGGTCTTTGAATGATAAGTATCATTCTTAGTAAGATGAATAGCACTCTAACTATCGGAATACACAGCGGTGGTACCTTGTACAACTCTAAGATTAATAGTAAGGCCACGCAACCAAATAGCTTTTTGACACCTTCTATTGCAACCATATATTCTACTTCATTAGTAGAGAGAGCTGCAATAGGTTGCAAGGATGCTTTCCAAGAAATAGCACTCGCACATAAAGAGAAGACATAACCACAATAGACCTTTTACGATCAAGATCACCACCATAATCAGAATTAACATACCCAAACACATCACAAGATGTAGCTTTGCTCCTATCAAACACCAAACCCTTATCAATAAAACCCCTCACATAGTGAAGAATCCATTTCACGAGCTTCCTAATGATTCTTGCCGGGATTATGCATAGAGCGGCTCACCATACTAAGCTGCATAAGATAAATCGGGTCTAGTGCACACCATAGCATACATAAGATCACTAACAACACTAGAATAAGGTATATGAGACACTTTCTCTAACTCTTCCTCCGTTTGTGGACAAAACTCGGATGACAACTTGAAATGAGCAGCTAAAGGTATGGAAACGAGGTTTGTAATTACTCATATTGAACCTTTCAAGAACTTTCTCAAGATACTTCCTTTGAGATAAGTAGAGCTTACCGACCTTTCGATCCCCACTAATCTTCATGCCAAGAATCTTCTTTGTTGCTCCGAGATACTTTATCTCAAACTCATCATTAAGCTTAGACTTCAAGTTGACAATCAAGGATTTATCCTTAGATGCAATGAGCATATCATCAACATACAATAATAGATAAACAAAGGAACCTCCGGAAGATTGTTGAAAATATACGCAATTATCATATTGACAATGTGTATACCCTTGTCTAAATCATGAAAGAGTCAAACCTCTTATACCATTGTCGAGGAGCTTGCTTAAGGCCATAAAGCGACTTCTTCAATCGGCATACACAATGTTCCCTTTGAGGAACCACAAATCCCTCGGGTTGCTTCATGTAGATCTCTTTCTCCAACTCACCATGAAGGAATGCGGTCTTCACATCAAGTTGCTCCAACTCCAAATCAAATAACACAACTAATGCAAGTAGCACTGAAATAGAGGTATGATGAACAACAGGAGAAAATATTTCATTAAAGTCAATGTCTTTTTTTATTGCACCCTCAAACAACCAATCTTGCTTTCCACCTAGCATCTTCAACTCCAGGAATACCTTCTTTCCTCTTGTAGATCCACTTAGAAGTCAATGGACGACGGCCTTTAGGAAGCTCACAAAGTTCCCAAGTCCCATTTTTATGCAAACTCTCCATCTCTTCTTGCATAGCCAAAAGCCAATTTAAGGAGTTAGGACATGAGATAGCCTCTCAATAAGTGGATGGCTCAATACTTTCTCTTGAGCAACAACTAGAGCATAAGCAACAAGTCCATCATCTTCGAGTATCTGCATATCGAGCATGTCTTCTAATAGTTTTCCTCGGTCTATCATGAGCTATAACATGGCCAACCTCCACCTGAGGCTGAGTAGGACTTGCTTCAATAATAGGTTCAACATCATGAACCTCTCTGCTAGAATCATCAACAACACCACCTTGAGTAATAATTTGCAATTCAAGCTCTACCTTCTCACTAGTATCTTGTTGATCATCCGTACTCAATAGAAGAAACGAAGTGTCTCCTATAGGAGATAACATAGCGAGTCTCATTAAAGGTTACATCCTTACTTTGAATAACTTTGTGCGTTTCGGGACACCACAACTGGTATCCCTTAGACTCGGATGCATAACCAAGAAACTTGCTCTTTCTCGCCCTAGCAGCCAATTTCCTATTGTTCACATGAACATAAGTCGGACATCGGAAAATTCTAAGAGTAGAATAGTCCACATGATTACTCGACCGGACTTCTTCGGGAATCTTGAAGTCAATGGATGATTGTGGAGAAAGGTTGATGAGATAACAAGCCGTTAAAATAGCTTCAACCTAAAATGCCTTGCGATCCCAAAGTCCAACATTGAAGAGCATGCAGCGAGTTCTCTCCAAAAGAGTCCTGTTGATACGTTTTGCAACTCCATTTTGTTGGAGCTTCCCAACAAGTGTCTTATGTCGTGCAATCCCTTGAATTGGCGGAACTCATTGAACTCATCCTTACAAAACTCAAGTCCATTGTTAGTCCTGAATTTCTTGATTTTTTTCCAGTAATGCCTTGAATTTCTTGAACATGGGAAATGCCTCATTCTTCTGTCTCAAGAAATACACCCACACTTTTCGAGAAAAATCATCAACAAAAGTTAACATATAGTGTTTACCGCCAAAAGAAGCAACTCTAGATGGACCCCACAAATCGGAATAAATATAATCTAGGATCCCTTGTGTATGCTTTGCTTTGTAATAGAGAAACTCACCCTTTTCTCGTTTCCTAAACACACAATAATCACAAAATTCAAGCTTCCCAGTACCTTCACTACCCAAAAGACCTCTTTTGCTCAAGATAGACATCCCTTTCTCACTCATATGCCATAAACGAGTATAATCAATACTCGAAGTTGCATTACGGATGGCTGCAGAACCTATAATTGTAGAGCCTTGAAGGATATAGAGACTCCCTTGTCTCACACCTTTCATCAACACCAACGCACCCTATGCTACCTTGAGAACATCATTCTCACCCGAGTACCTGCAACCATTTGCCTCAAGAGTACCCAAAGACATCAAGTTGTGAGTAATATCCGGAATGTGTCTAACCTCTTACAAGGTCCTAACTACCCCATCATGAGTTTTAATTCGAACAAGTATCAATCCCCACAACCTTTCACTCGATATTATTTTCCATAAGAACTATACCTGGAATCAACGAGGCTTATAAGTAGAAAACCGGTCCCTATGAGGACACATATGATAGGTACAACCCGAATCCAAAACCCACTCATCACAATCACCTTTTCTAGAAGCGGTAGCAACCAACACATCAACATCAAATTTAGACTCAATCACACAATCAGCAACAGCGGTATTTTGAGATTGAATTTCCCTTTCCTGTCTTTCTTTCTTATTTTTCAATTTAAAACAATCAGCAGCAATATGGCCCTTTTTCTTGCAAAAGTTACAAATTTTGTTAGCATGATGACCCCTAGATTTTGAATGATAATTTTTCTTACTACCATTCCCTTTTTCAATAGGTCTACCCCTAACAACCAAGCCTTTGGTTTTTCAAGCACGAAATCAAGATCAAATTTCTCCTTAGACAATAAATTAGCCTTGACATCCTCAAAAGATATAGTATCGGTATTACTATATAATAGGATTTCCTTAAAGTGCTTGTATAAAGGAGGTAATGAAACAACCAACAAAATCGCTTTGTCCTCGTCCTCAATTTTAACATCCAAACTCTCCAAGTCAATAAGAATGAAATCAAAATCATTGAGATGTTTCTAAACAGGCGTACCTTCGGCCATGGAGAACGTATATAGACGTTCCTTCAAACGGATCTTATTGGCGAGAGTTTTCGTTATGTAGAGTTCTTCCAATCGAAGCTAAAGCTCCACCGCAGTTGTCTTGTTTAGTACCTCTCGTAGCACATGGGGCGCCAAACATAACTATATGGCCGAAAATGCCTTTTCTTCCAATTCTTCCCAATCATACTCGAGTCATAGTCCCTATCTTCTTTGTCTTGTATTCAACCCATTGTTCATCGAGTCATTGAATCGAGGCTTCGTCTTATGAACACTAAGAACTTTCCACAACCCATGTTGAATTAGGACCGCCTTCATCCGAACTTTCCAGAGATTAAAACTAATCTCTCCATCAAAATTTTGAATATCCACCTTCAAAATTGAAGACATTCGAACTTGGCTTTGGTCCACTTGTTAGGAATAGAGCGTCTTGAGCGGATGCGATTCGGATGAACAAAATGATAATCAAAAGTATAAACCACAAGATGAAAGCACTAAATCAAAGAACACAAGGATTTACGTGGAAACCCAATGAGGGAAAAACCACGGAGGCAACGAGCACGAGCAAATTCACTATGAAACGAGAAAGTACATGCGATCACAATCGAACAACAATTTGATCAACAATGAGAATACAATTCTCTCTCTATCTCACATAACAATGGAAAGGGAAATATTTCTTCACACTCTCATGAAAACTGCTAAAAACCAAGCTTGAAATGAGCCGAGAACGAAGACCCATGAACTACCCGAGGCGAACCGTGCATAACGGCCGCGGGACAGCCGACACGGGTCCTATCGACGGACATGGGCAGTCTGTGTCGGCTGCTGGAAGTTCCCAACTTCGAGTTTGTGACGGACATGAGCCGTTTTCAATGAACATGGACAAGTAGCGATTGAAAGCAACAAAATGAAGCTACACATGAAGATTTTGAGCCACAAACTCAACGACTCAAGAAGTAAATGGTAGATTATTGGACACTTCAACTTCCTTTTACTAAGTTGGATTGGTCATTTAAAGTGGTTAAGAAAACGAAAAGCCAAGCGATATACTAAGAAGCAACTCTTTATTATACAAAATAAAAACTTCGATACAAGATCATACATTCCCCTTAAAGACGTTTGAGCAAGATAATCTCTTCATGCTCATTGTATCTTCATTATGTAAATGCCTAAATAAAATGTAAAGTCTCCTATTTAAGGTGATTTAGCTCCTTAAAAAGGGGTGGAGATAAAACAAGTGACAAAAAACAATATTGTTAGTTAAAAAAGTAAGAGTCGAGTCATCCTAGAGGGGTAAATAGGACGACATTAAGTTTTTAACAAACTTCTATTCAAACTCAGCAAGAGTGAATTAGTCGTAGCTAGAGACTCCACTTAAATAAAATGTTGCAATAAATAAGTATAGTTTAAGATATATTTTGATATTACAATTATGGAAAAATGTAAAAGAGACAACGCACACAATGTTTTTACAAAATTCAACATATCCAACGAGCTAGGTCTCCGCCTAAATCTCTATCTTACGATTTAAACATATGAATTAACTCCTCTTGAGTTGCTATAAAATGCAAGCTCTCCCTACCTCCTTTTCTCACTTTCAAGATCTTCCGAGCACCCTGGCCACCTATCGAGTTTGCCTACTCTCTAGCAAACTTGCTCTTATCATAAGAACTTTCTTATTTCCTTGACTAAAAAAATATTTCAATCTATGCAAAGTCCGTTATAAATAAATCATCTAAGCTCCATAGGACGAAATAACATTCACTTGTTTACCTATTAGTTCTCGCAACTCTCTCTCTATCTCTCTCTCTCTCTCTCTCTCAACACACACGTATTTACAAGATGAAGGTTTGCTCTTGGAAAGAGTTAGTCACCCTAGAGGGGGTGAATAGGGTGATTGGGAAATTTAAACAAGCAATGGAAGAATAAGACTAGACAAGACTCGAGGAGAGTCCGAGTTTAGATTGAACTCGAAAAGTACTAACTCGAAAAGTTACGTGGAAACCCTCATGGGGCAGAAAACCACGGTCAGTGCTAATCCAAGCACCAAGTCAAATCCACTATTTTAAATCCACAAAATACAGTAGAAAGACTCAACCAGAATTGCTCCCTTGGACAATTCCTTACAAGATTTTTCCTAAACTCGAAATTCCCTTATCCGATCTAGTACTTCCTAACCGAGATAACCTTTACGGTTAGGGACAACTAAGCTGAGTTAACCTTTATAGCTCGGTTAAGGGACCTTACTCAGAAAGTAAGAATGAGTGTTTGTAAACCGATTACAAGACCTTACAACTTAGAAAGATATTAAGTACAGAGTTGGAGTTGTAAGTAGAAGATTGAGTATGAATACAATAACTTTTGCTTAAGTACGTGTATTGACAGTTGGTTCAACAATCTTCAAGTCTTGAGAGTTGGCTTCTATTTATAGATAACCAAGCGGACTAGTTGTTGTGACTATCTTCTAACCGGAAGTCCTTTGTGACCGTTGCGATGGTCTTTCCGAGTCACTCGGAAAATATCCATTGAGGTGTGATTGTTGGGCAACGGCTCTTGACTCCTTTGGAAGTCCCAATCCACTGGTGGTGTCTAAAAATTAGGGAGGAAACCACCGTTGATCTTAGCATTGCAGATTTCCAGCTTTGGAAACAGACTACCACGACACGTTGTCCGGGCCTAGGTCGAAGGTAGGAAAAAGCCTTGTCTGCTGGTGATTTGACATCTTGAAGTCGGTTACTTTTGTATTTCAAAAATAGGATAACCTCGTTTGAATAACCTACAAAAGTAAATCAATTTGGTTCTCAAAGTATAAAATACTTTGGTCCAAGATTAGACACGGATAATAATTTAATTAAGATAATTAAGTGCGTAATTATCCGAGTCTTAAAAGAGTGGAATTTTCCGAGTCTAATATCCATTATACTCAAATTCCATCCGAGTCGATCTAGAATTAAAGCAAGTCGGATAAAGAACATCGAGTAGAGAGACTTGATCTAGACTACCAATGTTCAAACCAAGCATGCTGACTTAGAAAGATGAATTAACATAGTAATTCAATTTAACTTAGAACATGAAGTCGGAACCGAGTTTATGCACATTAGAGCGAATGTTTGAACATGCAATATATTCGAGTGTTGTCTCGAGTGACTCGGAACCGTGTGTGAACAGAGTATGCTTTCCGAGTCGGTCGGAATCAAGTGAGAACATATGCAATGGTTTACGTAACGCTCAAAAAGATTCTATATCACTCGGAAAAGTCTCTAAGACACTTAGAATGACCTGTAATCAAAACCTTCTAAGAGATGAAGTCTTATACCCGATTCCTTGATGGAACTCGGAATGATGTATATGTAAAGTCCGAGTCTTCACAAGAGTTACAATATAAATGAGTGGGTAATTGTTAGGATCAAGAGCCACAATAACAAACAGAAAACTAAGGCAAAGAGAAAAGAGAAAAGTGAGACATAAGTTTTGGCCAGTGGAAAAACCCAAAATCGGGAAAAAAACCACGAATAATCTACTAGATATTTCGATTACAAATAAGCTTTTGTATTTTGTGTGTAATACAACAATGGAGGACCTTATATAGCCTAAGCTCTCATAAATCGAGTATCAATGCACGTTAAACCGGGCTTGAAAACGCATAATCGACGAAGAAAACGAGCGGTGAACAAAGCATAACATGGCATGGTCGTGCAGGTTGGCACAATCATGACCATGTCACCTTTTAGTCCATTTTCCTGTAGATTTTGCTGAAGTTGTTGCTTTCTCGTGCCATTATTGTCATGCTAGTGCCACCTTCTTCCAAGTTTATCAAGCCTTGATTATCATAGCCCATAATTGTTAGGCTCCACTTCCACTTAGAGACTATCAATCACTTCCTCTTTGAACACATCTAGTAGATCAAACACCATCCTTTACTTCAACAAGAAAGGCCGATTGAGGTTTTGCATAACCTCAATTTCTGGCATCCACTCCTTTGGTTAGCATATCTGCGGATTTTTGCTACCCATGATCTTCTTAAGTTGCAAGTCTATACTCTCTACCAAGGTTCGAATGAAGTGGAATTTGCGCCGAATGTGCTTGGTTCTTGAATGCAAGACGAGATTCTTGCTCAATTGGATTGCACTTTGATTGTCACCATAGAACACTCCGTTCCCTTGCCTTTGGCCCAAAACTTCCAAGAAGTCTTGTAACCACACCATCTCCTTTCCAGCTTCCGACATGGCCACATACTCGGACTCGGTTGTGGACAAAGCAATGCATTTCTGAAGCCTTGCATCCAACTCATGGTTGTGCTTCTAAGTGTGAAAACATAGCCCATAGTGCTCTTGCTTGTGTCAAAATCGCCGCTCAAATCGGCATCCACAAAGCCTTCAAGTTTAAGGTCACTTTCTTGGAACACTAACGATATGTTAGATGTTCCCTTCAAGTATCTTAGAAGCCACTTCACAGCTTCCGAATGCTCTTCTCCGAGATTGGACATGAACCTTGCCACCGCTCCCACTTGTGAAGGCTATGTCAGGTCTTGTGCAAACCATTGCATACATGAGGCTCCCAATGGCGGAAGCATAGGGAACCTTGGACATATGCTCTTTCTCCTTACTTGTCTTAGGACATTGCTCCTTGGTCCGCTTGATATGATTTGCAAGCGGGATTTTTCTTGGTTTGGCATCACCAATGTTGAACCGCTCCAAGACTTTCAGCACATACTTTTCTTGAGACAGACTTCAAGACTCCTTTAAGCCTAACTCTTGTTATTTTCATCCCGAGAATTTGTTTTGCTTGGGCCCAAGTCTTTCATCTCAAACTCTCTTGACATCTCCTCCTTCAATTTGTTGATTTTATCCATGCTAGAACCCGCAATCAACATATCATCCACGTAGAGTAGTAAAATGACATAAGAATCAGTGAAGTTTTTGAAGTAATAGCACTAATCCTTATCACTTCTTAGGAACCCATTGTTGCAAATGAAGGTGTTACATTTGAGATACCATTGCCTCGGTGCTTGCTTCAAACCATATAGGCTCTTTATGAGCCTACAAACCAAGTGTTCCTTGCCTGCAACCTCATATCCCTCTGGTTGTAGCATGTAGAGATCTTCCTCCAAATCCCCATGTAAAAATGTCGTTTTCACATCCATTTTCTCCAAGTAAAGATCAGCAGCTGCAACCATGCTTAAAATGATTCTAATGGTAGTTAGTTTCACAACATGAGAAAATATTTCAGTATAGTCAACGCCCCTCCTTTGTGAAGAACCCTTAACCACTAATAAAGCCTTATACCTAGTATGACCACTAGGCTCATTCTTAATCCTATACACCCATTTGTTTAATAGAGCTTTCTTACCAACCAGTAATTCGACTCAACTCCCAAGTTTGATTCAGGTCCAACGATGCCATTTTCTCATCCATGGCTTGCTCCCACTTGGACCAATCACTCACTTGTATTTCCTCGGTGTAGGATTCTGGTTCACCAACATCGGTCAATAAAAGATAATGTAAAGAAGGAGAGTATCTTTGAGCCGGTATACCTTTAGTTGACAGAGCCGACCTTCTCAAGGTAGGAGGAGTTTGGAGCTCAACTTCATGAGGAGTTTCTCGTTTAAGAATTGGTTCCACAACCGGTACACCGACATGTGGAGCTCTAGCCTGAGTTTGTCATCCCTCCAAGAAGACTTCAACAACTTCCTTGTTTCTCACATCGGCTCCCATTGCCTCCTTGTCAACCAAATTCTCATTCAACCTGTCTTTGTACAAAACAGATTCATCGAAGACAATATCAACATGTTTAAAAACCTTTTTCCCATCCCAAACTCTATACTCAAACAAGTTATCACCATAACCCGTAAAATAACATTTCTTGGACTTAGCAACGAGCTTGTCCCTCTTGTTAGGCTCAACCATAACATATGCAACACAACCAAAAACATGAAGATGGGATAAATTTATATCCCGACCACTCCAAACCTCTTCCGAATTTTGTTACCCAACGGTACAGTTGGTCCCCTATTGATCAAATAGGCAGTCTGTGTTGACTGCATCTACCCATACAGATTTGGGCAGCCAGGCATGAATGTGCATGCTCCTTGCTCTCTCATTGAGGGTACGGTTCATGCTCTCGGCTACACCATTTTGCCTTGCCTTTCCCGGAACCATTCTTGTCAACCGGATTCCCTCTTGAGCATAATAAACCTTGAACCCATCATTCTCATACTCATCACCATTGTTGGATCTCAAGCATTTGATCTTCAACCCTGTTTGGTTTTCAATTTCGCTTTTCATCTCAAGAAAATGTCAAAAAGTCAGATTTATTTTTCGAAAATAAATCCACACTTCCTACTCGTGATCATCGATAAAAGGTGACATAGTAGTAAGCACCACCCATGGATTGAATGGGAAAAGGACCCCACACATCGGTGTGAACTAACTCTAGTTTGTTTGCCTTTGTTTCCCTAGCAACTTTGGAGAAACTAACTCTCTTTTGTTTCCCAAGAACACAACTCTCACAAAGTCCCGGATTAACATCAACCAATCCCAGCAAAGCTCCCTAGCAGACCATAATTTTCATTCCCTTGTCACTCATGTGACCAAGTCTATTATGTCACAAAACTGAATTAGAGGGCTTGTTGTCAACATTAGCAAGCAAGTTTGTACAACCAAAAGTAGAGTACAAGGTCCCGGATCTAACCCCTTTGCAATTACTAATGCCCCTTTGACAATTTTCCAACACCCGTTCCGAAAATGAGTGAAATAGCCCGTTTCATCTAATTGACTTACGGAAACTAAATTCTTGGCCAATCCCGGTATATACCGAACATCCTCTAATTTCCAATAACCCCCATTAGAGATCTTGATGTTTACATCACTTCTCCCCAAGATTTCCAAACACTTATCATCAGCGAAGATATACTTTACTAAAGTGTCCATTCTCAAAGTTATGGAAAAGTTCTCTACATGAAGCGAGTGAAACGAGGCACCCGAGTCTACTATTCAAGACTCAATTGGACTATCCACACTCAAAATAAGGGCATCACCAATATCCTTAGCAGAATTAATAGAATCTCGGTCATCATGATTATTGCCCCTCCCCTTATTCTTAGGTTTAAGACAATTCTTCTTGTAGTGACCCTTTTCACCACAGCCCCAACACACACTTTCCTTGGGGTTTTGAGATTTACCCCTAGCCTTTGATTTAGACCGACCCCTAGACTTGTTTTGTTCCTTTTGTTTCCTCTACCTCTAACATGCAATGCATTCCCAGATTCACCCGAGTCCTTTTTGCGAATACTTTCACTTAAAATGACATCACGGATTTCATCAAATTTCAAAGCATTTGAACCTCTAGCACTACTCACAGCGAGAAACAAGAATGTCCCAAGATTCGGGTAGAGAAGACAATAAAATCGAAGCTTTCACTTCGTCCTCAAATTTGATATTAACCGAAGCAAGCTTAGAAATGCACATATTAAAGTCATTTATGTGGTCGGCTACACTAGTGGAATCATGCATTTTGAGATCAAACAAATGGCGCATAAGGTATACCTTGTTCGTTGCCGATGGTTTCTCATACATGTTGGACAGCGCTTCCAACAAAGTCTTTGTCGTCTTTTTCTCCATGATGTTGAAAGCAACGTTCTTTGCCAACGTAAACCGGATGGTCCCGAGTGCTTAACGATCGAGCATGTCCCAATCCTTTTGTGCCATCTCAAACGACTTCTCTCCAAGAGGTTGATAAAGCTCCTTTTGGTACAACAGAATCTTCAATTTGCATATTCCAAAATACAAAGTCTTTTCCATAGAACCTATCGATCTTCACTTTTCCACCCTCCATTTCGTTGTGACTACTAACCAAAGCTACGATACCAGTTGTTAGGATCAAGAGCCATAATAACAAATAGAAAACTAAGGCAAAGAGAAAAGAGAAAAGTGAGACACGAGTTTTTAACGTGGAAAAACCCAAAACCGGGAAAAAACCACGAATAATCCACTAGATATTTTGATTACAAGGAAGCTTTTGTATTTTGTATGTAATACAACAATGGAGGACCTTAGGCCTGAATATATAGCCTAAGCTCTCATAAATCAGTATCAATGCACATTAAACCGGGCTTGGAAACGTATAACCAACAAAGAAAACGAGCAGCCGGATAAAACATAACATGGCACAGTCGTGTCGGGTGGCACAGTCATGACCGTGTCACCTTTCAGTCCATTTTCCTACAGATTTTGCTAAAGTTGCTGCTTTCTCGTGCCATTACTATCATGCTCGTGCCAACTCCATGTTCTGTCCGTGCCACCTTCTTCCAGGTTTATTAAGGCTTGATTATCATAGCCCATGTTTGTTAGGCTCCACTCTTAACAGTAATTACTGTTAGGAACAACTCTTGAATACACCTTAAGATTTCATACACACACACAAATATTTACAAGAGTTACAATAGATATGAGTGGTTAATTACTCTTAAGAACAACTCTTGAATACACCCTAGAGTATAACCTCGGGTTAGAGTCTCTACAATAGTTCGAGTCATAACTTTAACTATTTCCTAAACAAATATCCTACGAGAGGTTTCGATGAAAGTTTGCTACTTAATAGGTTAAGAGTATTGTCAAAGTAATAAGCCAAATTAACAACTTTCTTAGTGGGTGTAATGAATACGTTAGAGAAATAAAATGATCGAGTCTATTTTTAAAAAATTAGGTCACTTGTCTTGTCAATCATGGTGCAATTTGATCAAAACAAAAGAAATCCAAACAACGAAAAAATTGCCTTATTCAAATGAGTAAACTACTACCTCATTTATTTCTTGGATCATATCATGCATTCATTTTAACAAAGCCAAAATCACATGTCTTTTATGATGAGTAGAAACAGTCCACGACCTCGATAATAAACATCCTTGATAAGGCTATTTATTTCAATAAAAATGGATTAAAATTATTTAGTAATTCTTTTTCTCCTTTATGCTTATGAATACTAGTGTGGACCCGTGCTATGCATGGAATAATGTTATACAATGAAGACTCGGATTCTAACTCGGATATTCCGAGTAATACATGAAGACTCGGTATAAACCTCATCCCTCCTAAGTTTCGATTTCAAGACATTCCGAGTGTAATAGAAACTCCTGTATAAGTTTTCATTCGTTTCTGATCGACTTAGAAAACACATTCTTGTATATTTGTCACATTGATGTTTCGAGTCACTCGGTCATCACTCAAATCTATCGCATGTTCAAATAATTTCTCTAACACTTCTATTCTAAGTTCGATTGCTTATTTCAACGTAAAGTGAATTACAGTGTTAATTCCTCTTTCTAAGTCAGTTTGTTTGTTTGAGAATTATTTATCCAGATCAAGTCTTTATACTTTGATGATTCGACTGTTTTTAACTTGATCTTTCTTATGATTGACTCGATGGAATTTGAGTATATTGAATATTAGACTCGGAAAATTCCACTCTTCTAGGCCTAAGATAATTATGCACTTAATTGTCTTAATTAAATTATTATCTCGTGTCTAATTTTATACCGAAGTATTTTATACTTTCAGAACCAAAGTGGTTTACTTTTGTAGGTTATCCAAATGAGGTTATCTCATTTTTTAATTACAAAAGTAGCCGGCTTCTAGCCGTCGATCATCAGCATACAAGCTTTATCTACTTCGAACAGGGCTCGGACACCGTGTCGGGATTGTCTATTTCCAAAACTAGAAAACTCCAACACTAAGCTCAACAGATGGCTTTCACCTTGCTTTTCAAACACCACCAGTTGATCGGAGTACCTTTTGGAGCCAAGAGTCGTTGCACAACGTTCACATCCTAACGAATCTTTTCTAAGTGACTCAAAAAGTTGTTACAACGGTCGGTGTAGACTTGTTCAAAACCAAGACACAACGGTCAGTCTACTTGGTCATCTATAAATAGAAGTCATTTCACAAGGCTTGAAGAATTGCTTGAACATATTGCTAAAATTATTCTCTTAGTGCATTACTTACTCAATCTTCTACTTACAACTCCAAGTTTGTACTTAATATTTATTCCGATGTGTAAAGTCTTGTAATCAATGACACAATTCTCTTACTTTCTGAGTAAGGTCCCTTGACTAAGTCTGTAAGGGTTACTCGGTTGTCCCCGATCGTAAAGGTTACCTAAGTTAGGAAGTAGTAGATCGGATAAGGGAACTTCGAGTCCGGAAAAACATTGTAAGGAATTGTCTAAGGGAGCAATTTTAGTAGAGTCAGTCCATTGTATTTTGAGGATTCAAAATAATGGATTTGACTTGGTGCTTGGATTAGCACTGTCCGTGGTTTTTTGCCCCGGGAGGGTTTCCACGTAATTCGAGTGTATACTTTTCTTAGTCCAATCTAGACTCGGAATTAGATGTTTATCTTCTTCTAAGCAAAAAGATTCAAAGTTTGTTTAAATCTCTCCATCACCCTATTCACCCCCTCTAGGGTGACTTAAACTCTTCGAGTAGCAAACCTTCAATTAGTATTAGAGCCTAGCCTTGCAAAAAGGATCTAACAATCCAAAGGTCTAAAGATAAGATGGATCGGAACATTGGAGAGTTCGATGAACGAAGGTCATCCACCGGACCACCAAAGTTCAAAGGATCCAACTTCGTGCACTGGAAGAAGCTAATGGAGTGCTTTCTGTTAGACAATGATGAAGATGTCCGGAAAATCATCCAAGAAGGCAACTACATTCCAATAAAGATGGAAGGTACAAGATCCGTGCCTAAAGAAAAGTTCGAGTAACCAATAAGGAGTCGGAGAAGTCCAGAAAGAACTTCAAAGCGATGAACATTCTAATGTGTGCTATCCGCTCAAAAGAGTACAACAGAGTGTCAACCTATGACACGGCCAAAGATGTGTGGGACACTCTTGTCAACACATATGAAGGTACAAGCCAATTGAAACAGGCGAAGATAAGCCGAGTATCTTTACAAATATGAGTTGTTCAAGATGGAGCTAGAAGAAAACATCACTCGGATGTTTATACGCTTCACCGAGATTACCAACAATTTCAAATCTCTAGGCAGAAAGATTTCTCACGAAGAAATATGCAGAAAAATTCTAAGAAGTCTACCAAAGAGAAGATGGGGTCCCAAGGTGATAGCCATCGAGGAAGCTCGGAACCTCTCTCAACTAAAGCCGGATGAACCGACCGGGAAGCCGCTTACTCAGGAAATTCACCTAGAAGAAGAGGATGTCGAGGTTAGTACCAAAAAGAACATTGCGCTAAAAGCCTCGGAAAGTAGAGGGGAAAGTCCGAGTTCCTCGGACTTAGAAGAGGATCCAACGGCACTCATTGCCCGAGGCTTCAAAAGAATGATGAAGCATAAGAAATGGGAAAAAGGCCAAAGGAAGAGTTCTACAAGAAAGACAAGAAGGACAGAAAAGGTAAATATTTTTCCCCTTCAAAGTTATCTTTAACTAAGAACTCAGTCTGTTTTGAATGTGGCAACAAAGATCACATAGTTAAGGATTGTCCAAAGAGAAAGAAGGACAGAAAGAAGAAGAAGCCTATGATGGCCACATGGAGCGATGAAGACTCATCTGAAGAAGATGATGATTCCGATGACTCAAAGTGTCCGATGGCACTAACGGACTCGAAGTTGAATATGAGTCACACTCTAATAACTCGAAACCGAGGAGACAAGTCCCCAGGAGGTAATTGAATACTTTCTCAAGTTCTCCGAAGTTGATATGGCTAAATATATTTATACTTTGGAAGAAAAGTCCAATTCGATTCTTCTTAGTTCAAAGAACAAATTAAGTCTCTTACTTCGAGAGTAATTGTTTGAAAAATGAATTGGAAAAATCGAGACTAACTCCGAAAGAACTCAAGACTAGTACTCAAGATAATGAGACTAAGTCCGAGTCACTCGAAAGAGAAAATGGGCATCCGAAAAGAAAGCTCAAGGAGTCTCAAAAGCTTATTTTGAAGTTTACTCAAGGTTAGAAAAACCTTGACATGATTTTAGGCTCTCGGTGTGTCTCCTTTAGGAAAGAAGGATTGGTTTTAACGAAGAGGAGGAATCTAATTCCTACTCAAATCTTTTCAAAAGGATTCCGTAACTATAAAGTTCGGAAAGTCGAGCATGGTCCTATTCATAAGAATGAAAGTAGGACTGAGCCCATACCAGGTTACAAGAGAAATCCTTCTCCACCGGTTTATAAAAGAAAAGATTTTCAAAAGAAAGAGACACGGACTCGGCTTTCTAGAAAGAAGACTCGGAATCATACCAAACCCAAAGTCATTCAAATCTGGGTTCCCAAGAGTCTTCTTCCTCAAAAAGGACCACGAGTAAATGGAGTTACTTGGGTTCGTTAGAGGAAGTGAGAAGGGTTAGTGTATTTCGACTTGCAGATAACTCGAGAAAAGGACGAAAGGTCATTCGTATTTAGACAGTGAATACTCACGCCATATGTCGGGAGATTCAAGACTCTTTTCCGAGTTAGAAGATTTTAAAGGAGGCAAAGTCACTTTTGGAGATGACGAGTAAGGGCAAGATAGTTGGAATTAGCAAGATTGGGAAAGGAGACAACCTAGTTAGCACGATCTCATCTTGTCAAAAGACTAAAGTACAATCTACTCAAGCATCTCTCAATTGTGTGATAAAGGTCAAAAGGTAAGAGTTACTCGGACCAACTGCTATATTTCGAAACAACCACCAAAGAGACTAAGCTCTCGGGTAAGAGGTCGGGTAATACCTATACTATTCCTCTTTATGACCTAAGTCAAAACTTATCTTATTTAAAAGCATCATTGCATGATGATTCTTGGACTTAGCATCGTAGACTAGGTCATGTTAGCATGCACACTATCAAAAAGCTTGCATCTCACAGTTTAATCGGAGGTTTACCTAACTATGCATTTAAGAAAGATAAAATCTGTGAAGCATGCACAAAAGGGAAACAAGTCGGATCATCCTTCAAACCTCTCAAAGCTGTTTCCACATCCAAAGTGCTTGAATTGCTACATATGGATTTATTTGGTGAAATCTCTGTGAAGAGTCTCGGAGGTAAATCATATGTACTTGAAATTGTTGATGATTATTCACAATTTACCTGGGTTTGTTTTCTCAAGAACAAAAATGAAGCTTTCAAAGAGTTCAAGCAAGCTCGTAGGAAAATTCAAGTGGAGTCTTAGACTCGGATCGGAAGAATTTGAACTAACCATGGAAGGGAGTTCGACTACTCGGAATTTGCAGAGTTCCGTAACAAGAGTGGTATCTCTCACAACTTCTCAGCACCCGGAACCCCTCAACAAAACGGGGAAGTGGAGAGAAAGAACCGAACTCTTGAAGAAATAGGAAGGACAGTGATGATTGAACATGATCTACTTTATTATTTCAGGCTGAGGCGATCAACACAGACAAACTACACACCGAACAGATGCCTCATCGGGCCCATATTGAAGAAAATTCCCTACGAGCTTTACAAGGGAAATAAGCCCGACATCTCATACTTCAAACCCTTTGGATGTAAGTGCTTTGTTCACAATAATGGTAAGGATCACTCGACCAAGTTTGATGCTCGATCGGATGAAGGTGTCTTTCTTGGTTACTCATCTCACAGTAAAGCTTATCATGTCTTTAATAAAAGAACTAACAAAGTGGAAGAAAGTATCCACATTGTGTTTGATGAGATTGATTAGGGAAAACAAGTGAGTCAACTTTCTCGGATCCGAAACTCGGTTGAGATGAAGATGATCTTACTCGAAGCCGAGCTTAGATAGAGTCGAAGAAAGCAACTTAGAATGAACTAGCTCGAACATCATGACTCGGATCGAACTAACTCAACAGACTAGCTCGGAACGCTGAAGGACAAGCAAATGAGCAAACTCAACAAGCTCAAACTGCTGAAGATCAGCCAGTTCAACCAACAAACTTAGTGAACTAGAGAATAAGTAGAGCAATCAAATATGCTTCGAACCACCCACTAGAGAACATTTTATCTAACATCAACAAGTACGGAGTTCCAAATGACCATGATAGGAGAGCTCAATTTCTTTCTTGGTCTAAAAATCGGACAAGATAAAGATGGCATCTATGTCCATCAATCTAAGTATACCAAGGAGTTGTTGAAGAAGTACAAACTTCAAGATGTGAATCATGCAACAACACCCATGAGTAGCAACATGAAACTAGACTTAGATAAAGAAGATGATGACTATCCTGGTTATAAGGTTGATAGAACGAGCACATCGAAGCATGCCAATTTCTGGGTCAATCCCTTATATCTTGGCACTCAAAGAAGCGAGAACTTAGTTGCTCTATCAATTGCTTGAAGCTAAGTACATTGCAAGCTGGAGCGTGTTGTGCTCAGATTCTATAGATCAAGCTACACTTGAAGGATCTTGGACTTTCATTCAAATCAATTCCAATCAAGTGTGACAATCAAAGTGCAATCAGCATCACTAAGAATCCAGTTTAGCACTCAAAGACAAAGCATATTGAGGTTAGGTATCATTTTCTAAGAGACTATTATGAGAAAGGTGATATTAAACTTGAATTCATTCCTACGAAATTTCGGTTAGTTGATATTTTCACTAAGCCACTTAGTGAGGATCGGTTTTTCTTTATTAGGAATGAGCTTGGAATGATTAATGCATGATTATGTGATTTTCTATGTGAAATTGTCTTGCATGATTATATGTTATATGTTTTTCTTTGTCTTAATAACAATTGGTTCGAGTTGACCGAGTGAAACCGAGTTAGGAGTTATTAGGTCTCCGAGTATTTTGAGTCACTCGGAAACCATACTAAGTCGACTTGTTTTTTAGCAAAATGGACATCAATCTTCTAAAATCATCTCTAGATAAATAGAGTATTTCAGAAATTTCTTTTTAAAATCTTTCTTCTCTCTCTCTCTCGTCGCGTGCATCGATCGAGCACTTAAAGACAAACTAGTCGTTGGAAGAAAGTTGCTAGAATTCTAACCGTTGGAGAGCAGAAACGTCACATTTGTTTGAGGTGACCATTGGAGGTTCGAGTGAGACCGAGAGTTTAAGGATATTCCTTTTCGCTATAAATAGCACCTCTTTACCTTCATTTCGCTACTTTACTCTCTGCTTACTTACTCTCTAAGCATACTCGCTCTCACTCTCCGAATTACTTAGTGCTCACTCTCTCATTCTCTCTCTTTCTCTCTCAAACTCACTATTTCGCTCGCTTTCACAAATCTTCAACCATTCCTAAAAGAGGTTCAGCCCAAGATTTTCCAGGGTCCGTAACCAAGAAACCTAGCACCCAACCAACTCAAGAGGGTACCTCTAACCCCTCTAAAGTTTTTGTCACCCAACACCTAATGTTGGATGACAAATTTTTCCCAACCACATCGTTTTCGTGGTTGGAACACATCAAAACCACTAAAGTCTAGAATTTTCTTTGCTTTAGTGAGTTTATCTATCCTTAACTCATTGCCGAGTTCTACTCAAATATGTCTTACTCGAGGGAGTGATTACCTCACAAGTTCAAGACAAGGTTGTTCGTATCAACCTCTCTCTCCTTCACCGACTTTTCAAAGTCTCTTTTCTCTTTACGAGTCTGTAATCACATCCCATTGAATGAGATTGAGGATGAGTTCTTTGAGAAATATGCCAAGGAGGTCCCCGAGTCACGCAAAACTTCTCCGTGACTCGGATGAGGACTCGAGGCCAGATTACTCTGTTTTCTACCGATGAGAACCTTCTTCTCTCATCACTTGAGCAAAGAGAATCCTAATTCCAAAATTCTCAAAGCTCTTTTCGATATTCTAGAGGGCTACAATATAGACCTCTTCCTAGCAATCCTTAAGCAAATGGCTTCTATGTAGCTCAATCCAAAAAGTCTTCTCCCTTTCCCTTCGGAGCCCTTCTAACTATTGTCTTCAAATAGTTTAAGGTTCCCCTTCCTCAAACCCAAATGTAGTGTCTAAGGTCTGTCATAATGGTAGGCAGGAAAAAGCTTATGGGTTACGGATATTAGGAAATCAAGCCTAGTGTCTAGGTCCATGGGTTTGAGTTAAAGCCCCTTTCACCTCTTCCCACTCGGACTCGAGACTCCCCTATCACTCCCTCCTCCACCAGGTGGTGCATCTACTCGAACCACCTTCGCGGCAAGCATCGTTGCGTCTACGGTTTTGGTAGACAAACTCTCCTCCGTGTCCGAAGAACTTCGGGCACTCTCCATTCTCTCAAAACCGTCCTTCGTAGTCCGGTGATCAACCGGAAGACGAATCGGTCTCGGATCCGGGAGCACCAAGATCCGTTCATCGAGATAAAGGGACTCATCAAGGAGAAGAACGAGCAACTCCGGCTCCTCAAAGAACACAGATCTAAGGCTGCGTAGGACCCGAAAGCTCGGACACTTTTGAGGAGTCCTCCAACCAAGCCAAGTCCCACTCGATCGAAGAACAAGAACCCGCAGCTGAAGCGGCTCAGCTGAGGAAGAGAAGGAGGAAGAGAAGAAGGAAGAGAAGGAAGAGGAGAAAGACGAGGAAGAAAAGGAGAAAGAGGAAGCAACTCAAGCCGAGAACACAAGATGCTATAGTCCCCGAACCGGAACCGATCGGCTCGGATGATAGTCCGAGTGGGTTAGAAGACGCCTGTGGACGTTGGTCGATCCACAATGGTCAAGTCGAAGCACCACCCTCCGCTGTCTTCCGGGAGGATGAGCTAGAGGATGACATGGCTCCGGGTCGGACATCGAGAACAGAGCCACTACCTGAATTCCCTGTGTTGTCACCGCCATGATCATCAACGTTGTCTCAAGCTTACCAGCGCCGGCGCACTGCTTGCTCCTCCACCTCGGCCCCACCAGCCTCCCGTCTTAGTTTCTTTTACGTATTTTTTGGTCCAACATCAAGTGTACCTTTTTGATATTTTTCTTCCCTGCTTTTGATGAAATGCAAGGGGGAGAAATATAGAAAATTATTGTTGTGTTTAGGGGAGCTCGCCCCTTTTTTGTTTTTTTATATATATGAATGAATTTCCTTTTACTAAACGGACTTATTTTTGAGTTCGATTTCTCATATCATTTCTTTTTTTTTTTTTTTGCTCTACTATATCTCGTTCATATCTCTATGCTAATGTGCTATCCGCATAACTCGTTATAAGTAATGATAGTATCCGCAATGCATTTTCTAAGTATTTCTCACTCATTACTTCTTACTTTGATATATTCTACTTAGCGAGAATGAAAACTCATGTTTTACACTAACAAGTTTCTATCTAAGTGTGGAATGTCGTTCATTAAAAAGGGGAGATTGAAGACTCGGATTCTAACTCGGACATTCCGAGTATTACATGAAGACTCGGTATAAACCTCATCCCTCCTAAGTTTTGATTTCAAGACATTCCGAGTGTAATAGAAATTTTTGTATAAGTTTTCATTCATTTCGATCGACTCGGAACACACATTCTTGTATATCTGTCACATTGTTGTTTCGAGTCACTCAGTCATCACTCAAATCTATTGCATGTTCAAATAATTTCTCTAACACTTCTATTCGAGTTTTGATTGCTTATTTCAATGCAAAGTGAATTACGAGTGTTAATTCCTCTTTCTAAGTCGGTTTGTTTATTTGAGAATTATTTGTCCAAATCAAATCTTTATACTCGATGCTTCGACTCTTCCTAACTTGATCTTTCTTAGGATTGAATCTGATGGAATTTAAGTATATTGAATATTAGACTTAAAAATTCCACTTTTCTAGGCCTAAGATAACTATGCACTTAATTGTCTTAATTAAATTATTATCCGTGTCTAATTTTGGACCAACGTATTTTATACTTTGAGAACCGAAGACTCGGACTTTACATCTCACCTTTCTGAGTTCTATTAAGAGAATCGGGTATAAGACTTTCTCACTTATATAGTTTTGATTCCAAGTCATTCTCTCGTGTCTTAGAAACTTTTCCGAGTGATATGGTATTTTCTCTAAGTGTTATAAAAATTATCTCGTGCATTTATACATGTCTATGTATGACTCGGAAATCATATCTGGTCTCATCATGTTTCACTCGGTTCTGGGTCACTCAACACTCGAAATATCGCATGATTCACGTACTTATCTTTTACGCGTTCTAACTCCGGTATCTTAGTTTGAATTCATGCTCGGTCTAGATCAAGTTTACTTCCTCCGATATTCTTTAGTTAACTTGATTCTCTGTTAGACTCGACTCGAGATGGAATTTTGAGTATCATGGATATTAGACTCGGAAAATTCCATTCCTTTTCCGACCCGGATAATTAGTAACTTAATTATCTTATTTATATCATTATCTGTGTCTAATCTTGGACCAAAATATTTTATACTTTGAGAACCAAATTGATTTACTTTTGTAGGTGATTCAAACGAGGCTATCCTAAATTTGAAATACAAAAGTAACCGGCTTCAAAATGTCAAATCACCAGCGAGACAAGGCTTTTTCCACCTCCGACCTGGCCTCGAGACATCGTGTCGGGGTTGTGCTGTTTCCAGAAATGGAAATCTGCAACGCTAAGCTCAACGGTGATTTCCACCTTATTTTGAAGACACCGCCGATGGTTTTAGGCACTTCCAAAGGAGTCAAGAGCCATTGTCTAACGTTCATATTTCAACGGATATTTTACGAGTGACTCGAGAAAATCCTAGGCAACGGTCACAAAGGACTTCCGGTCGGAAGATGGACACAACGGCTAAGCTGCTTGGTCATCTATAAATAGAAGCCAACTTTCAAGACTTGAAGAATTGCCGAATCTATTGTTAATACACATACTTGATCAAAAGTCATTGTATTCATTCTCAATCTTACGCTTACAACTCCCATTCCGTAATTCATTATATTCGAGTTGTAAGGTCTTGTACTCGATTACAAACAAAAGGGGAATTTGGATTTCGTTGGGTTGTCGGAGATTGATTCTCACTCTCTTTTTTACTCTCTAAGTAAGGTCCCTTGAGCGAGTCGTAAGGGTTAACTCAGCTCGGTTGTCCCTAGCTCGTAAGGGTTATCTCGGCTAGGAAGTACTAGATCGAGATAAGGGAATTTCGAGTCTAGGAAAACTTGTAAGGAGTTGTCTAAGGAAGCAACTCCGGGTTGAGTCGATCTCATCGTATTTTGTGGACTCAAAATAGCACGGTCTGTGGTTTTCCGCCCTAGGAGGGTTTCCACGTACTTTCCGAGTTATTCCTTTTACGAGTACATTCTAGACTCGGGTAGTTTCGAATTCTGTTTAATTTGTTTCTTCAATCATCTCCGAATTCCGAGTTGGCTCATTTTACGAGTTCATATTTGACTCTCACTCTCCTTAGAGTCATATCTATTTTAAATCTCAAGCAAGTTTCATCATCACCCTATTCACCCCCTCTAGGGTGACTTAACCTCTCCCCGAGCAAACCTTCAAGAACCAAAGTGGTTTACTTTTATAGGTTATCCAAACGAGGTTATCTCATTTTTAAATTACAAAAGTAGCTCGCTTCTCGCTGTCAATCATCAGCGAGACAAGCTTTATTTACTTCGAACAGGGCTCGGACACCGTGTCGAGTTGTCCGTTTCCAAACCGGAAAACTCCAACGCTAAACTCAGCTGTGGCTTCCACCCTACTTTTCGAGACACCACCAGTTGACTGGAATACCTTTTGGAGCAAAGAGCCGTTGCACAACGTTCACATCCCAACGAATCTTTTCGAGTGACTTAGAAAAGCCATTACAACGGTCAATGAAGACTTCGTTCGGAACCAAGACACAACGGTCACTTTGCTTTGTCATCTATAAATAGAAGCCATTTCACAAGACTTGAAGAATTGCTTGAACATATTGCTGAAATTATTCTCTTAGTGTATTACTCGAGTCAATCTTCTACTTACAACTCCAAGTTTGTACTTAATATTTATTCTAAGTTGTAAAGTCTTGTAATTAATGACATACTTCTCTTACTTTCGAGTAAGGTCCCTTGATCGAACTGTAAGGGTTAACTCAAGTCGATTGTCCCTAGTTGTAAAGGTTACCTCGGTTAGGAAGTACTAGATCGAATAAGGGAACTTTTGAGTTTAGGAAAACATTGTGAGGAATTGTTTAAGGGAGCAATTCTGGTAGAATCAATCCATCGTATTTTGAGGATTCAAAATAGTGTAT
The DNA here is from genome assembly GCA_021018815.1 of Talinum fruticosum. Classification (NCBI taxonomy): domain Eukaryota; kingdom Viridiplantae; phylum Streptophyta; class Magnoliopsida; order Caryophyllales; family Talinaceae; genus Talinum; species Talinum fruticosum. The sequence continues at coordinate 1,172,263 of JAITYX010000020.1, forward strand.
TTGACTTGGTGCTTGGATTAGCACTGTCCAGTGGTTTTTGTCCCGGGAGGGTTTCCACGTAATTACGAGTGTATATTTTTTGAGTCCAATCTAGACTCGGAATCAGCTGTTTATCTTCTTCCAAGCAAAAAGATTCAAAGTTTGTTTAAATCTCCTCATCACCCTATTCACCCCCTCTAGGGTAATTTAGACTCTCCAGGAGAAAACCTTCATACAACGTATGCCTTAAGAAATTATTGAATCATGGAGTTGTAATTGTGAATTTCTTTTTCTCGATCATTTGATTTTATTGAATGGTTTCACATTTAATAACATTCTTCTGCATGTTATCCCCTTACGGTGAAAACGCTTTCGTGACTCATTAAATTTATCGGAACCCAACACATAAAAATCATTAGAGCTCAACCCACATTCATCTTTCAATCATTTTGAATTTCTAAAGAATCTAAAATGATAAATAAAAAAGAATGTGAAAAAATATCATCAAGCTTTCAAGATTATACTCGTGATTTGGAACATTAAGAAGCCACACCCCTCTAAGAATCAAACGATTTAAATAAACCTCACTCATACAGTTATAAGAACATTGTGACAATATGTTGGGTATCAAAAGACAAACATTAGTAGGAAAAGGAATAATACATGATTAATAGATATTGAATTAGATGACCTATAAATAACAATAAATATCATTATGTCACAAATTAATATTATAAAACAAATTACATTAAATCAATAAAAGAATGTCAAACTTATAACTCATAACTCTCTACAAAGTCAATATTAATTTGACTTAATTGACGTCCGAGATAACTTCTAGATAAATATCTACATGCAACCTACTAAAACATCTCGACTCAAATATTATACGAACCCTTAAAAGTACGTATATATATACTAATAATGGGATCTCATTTTTTAAAAATTATAGGGTGAATATGATGATTTACCTAATCTTACCTACCTCTCTACACACACAAAGGCAATCCATTTTCCTCCTACACTCTTCGATCATCCTCAAGAGGTTATAAGCAATAGATGTTAATTATAAATAACTTCAAACTGTGACTCCACCTCTTAATCATAAATAATTTTGTGTTGAGACTCCACCCCTTATCTTCTTACATTTGCATCCTTAAATTAGTTGTATTTTTCAATCATTTGCCTAAAATCCAACTCAGCTTGTAAAATAGATTCATATATTTTAACTTCACTTCGACACTTTTGAAACTTCATTTGCAACTATATTTTCTCTTTAAAAGTTATAACATCCTAGTCATCTAAAAAGGAATGAGAAAATTCATTAAATAATAAATTTACTGATTGTAAACATTTACACGCAATAATAAAAGTATGGTGAAAGAAAATTCATTTTGCAAACTTACCCAAAAATTCTATAGATATTAAAATCATTTAAGATAGAAATGTAGTGAAAGAATGACAACTTCACTTTTGCATAAATTAGCAAGTGAAACATATAAAAGTCAACTTAATAATTACTAAATTAGGTTTCATAAATCATATTAATGATCAAGTAGGTAGTGAACTAAGAAAATGATTTCTAATAAAGAATGTATGCATATCTTAGAGACAGGTAACTTAAGATAATTTTTATTTTGGGTTGGTGCAATTTAGCAAGTTAGGCAAAAATCATATAATGAATATATTGTATATATTTGAGGTAAGCCATTGAAATGCCTTCAATTTATTTTAAACATTATATGACAACCTTGATCATCTAATCTCTATTCTTTGACCCTATATTAGCGAAGAAAATATAGATAAAACTAATTGCAAAGATTTATTGTTAATCAATCAACACATCATCTCAAACTCCTCCTCTACAATTTAAAGTACACACTATTATTCGATTAAGGGGCAAATCAAGAGATGCTTAAATACCAAAGCTAAACTGCCAAAGCATCCAAGCTTGCTAGAATTAGGCATCATAACTCAAAGCCACATACCTTCGACCTGTTCTCCAGGTATATCTAAAACCCACTACTACAAAAACGCTATATAGTGACGGAAACTAGCGACGGAATCGAGGCCGTCGCTAAATAGCGACGAAACGACGATGGAATCGACATGTGTCGAGATAAAACTTAATTAGCGATGGAATTAGCGATAGAATTAAATTCTGTCGCTATTTTAGTCATTAGCGACGGACATAACGACGGAAATGGAAAAATTAGCGACGGATTTATGAAAAAAAAGGTAAAATTAATTTTTTTTTAGAATTAGCGACGGAATCAATCCGTCGTTGATTCCGTCGCTATATCTATTTTTAAAATTTTTTTAACTTAGCGACGGAATCAGTCCGTCGCTAAATGTAATTTTTATTTTTTTAATTAGCTACGGAATAGTCCGTCGCTAATTCAAAATTTTAAAATCTTAAATTTGCCGCCTACTTTAATTTGAAAAATATAAAAATTTTCAAATTTGGATTAGCGACGAATTCCGTCGCTAATCCAAATTTTCAAATTTAAATTTGCCGCCTATTTCATTTTTCAAATTTAAAAAATCTTCAAATTTTTAGTTGGCGATGGACACTTCCGTCGCTGATTCCGTCGCTAAATTAAAATTTGAAAAATTTTACGTTGGCGGGCCATTAAATTTTCAAATGTGTTGAAAATTTAAAATTTTTAATTAGCGACGGATAAATTCCGTCGCTAATTAAATTTTTAAGTAGCGACGGATGAAATCCGTTGCTATTTTCGATATAAAATCCGAAGTTCAACGAGATTCGGCAAACATGAGGAGAGATAGAAGTGAGAGTTTGAGAGAGCGAGAGATAGAAGTTCAACGAGACTCGCCACCGCCCGCCTCCGCCACCGCCGTCCACCGCCGTCCGCCGCCGCCACCGCCGTCGTCACCAACTAACCACCTTTAACCTCCTGTAGGTATGCTTTCTCCATCCTCCCTCATTGTTGGTTGTATTTATAATTTACTTTGTTTACTATAAAATTTCAGATTTTAGAGGATTTGATATAACTTATTTTGATAGCCATGGTTGGAATAAGATAAAAGATGAAGATAATGAGAAAGAGGAAGAAGAAGAGGAAAAGGAAGATGAAGAACATAACTTGTGTTTGTATAATTTACTTTGTTTACTCTTGTTTTTATTTTCAATTAGTTTTTATGGATGTTTGAAGTTGGATTATTTATGACTTTTGTGTTTGTAGATGATTTTTGTATTTGAATTAAAGTTGAATTTGATGTTGTTATGCTACTTGGATTATTTGTATTTGTATTTGTATTTCATTGTAAATTTTTGTATTCCCACTCAAAATTATACAAAATTGTCAATTTTTTTTAAATTCGCTAAAAATCAGCGACGGACGTCGCTAAAAGTGAAATTTCGTCGCTAAATAACGTTTTTCCGTCGCTATTTCCGTCGCTATATGACGATTTTCTTGTAGTGACCCTTTTCTCTTTTCATCATAATATGTCATTTTTTGTTCCTAAATTTTAATGATCCTAAACGACGACTCTATTATGTTTATATTACAAACAATTAAACTAAAATAACCTAAATTAAGATCTTGAAACTGCAAAAAAGAAACATGAAAGGTGAAATATTAACTCCACATAAGCCAATTACCATTATTCAACATTTGTTTCAACATATGAAGGAGAAAAAAATACTAATAAGATTATATTATCACACTCAAAAAAAAATAAAATAAAGGACAGGGAGTCCACTTATAAAAAAAAATTATTTGGGTAAATTATATTTTTTATTTATCTAATTATTTATATCAAGGACTAATATTTAATATGCAAATAATTTTTATTCTTAAGATTACCCTAAACTCGTACAATCACTCCTCGTAATATTTAGCCAATTTAAAAATAATACTATTATATATTGCATAGATTATTATTATTATTATTATTATTATTATTATTATTATTATTATTATTATTATTATTATTATGGCAAGGAGTAAAAGAGAGCTCATAGATGAGTGAAAACCTATTTTTTTCAATGATAAACTATCATTTTTTATTGGACAAAACTCCTAAATTCACTCTCGAGGCCACCATGTTATAATTTTGAAAAGATGCTATTATATATAGTATAGATTGTTGTTGTTATTATTATTATTATTATTATTATTATTATTATTATTATTATTATTATTATTATTATTATTATTATTATTATTATTATTATTATTACAAGGAGTAAAAAAGAGTCCATATATGAGTGAAAACCTATTTTTTTTTTCAAGGGTAAATTATCATTTTTCTTTATTAGATGAAACTCCTAAATTTACTCTCAAGCCATCATGTTATACTTTTGAAAAGATTGCTATTATATATAATATAATATGATATGATATGATATAGATATAATATAGATATAGATTGGAATAATTTGAAAAAAAAAAAAATTTGGATCAAGATTATGGTAGAACTCCACTTTCACTCGGCTACTTTTCCAAAAATTCCAACAGTGGGTAGTAGGGGTGAGCGGTTTCGGTACCCTGTTCGAAACTAGGAACTCGGCGCTTACCCTGTTTGACCATTTCTGAATTTTAGTAATCTTACCCTTACCCTTTTTGACCGGTTCCTGAATTTTAGTAACCTTACCCTAACCCTCGAGTTCAGATTCCGGTTCCGGATACCCTGTTTATACCATTATTTTTATAATGTTATCCTTTTTAACAAATTTACGTGAAGAATTTAATCCACTTATGCGAGATAAAATACAATCAAAATTAAGAAAACAACAAGATATTAAGAAATTACCTATTTCGTAAAGAGAGCACCGATAAGGAGGACGAAGCCGCAAGGAGAGACTGATCGTAGGAGAGAGAGAGAGAGAGAGAGAGAGACGACGGTAGAGAGAGAGAGAGAGAGAGAGAGAGAGAGAGAGAGAGAGAGAGAGAGAGGCTCAAGTGGGGTTGCAGCAACAAGGAAGGCGAGAGTTACAGCAACAAGGAAGACGACGCCGACGACAACCGGGAGGAGGAAGGAGATTCGTCGATGAGCAGCAGCGAGAGAGAGAGCAACACGAAATGAGTGAGGGAGAGCGAAATGGTAGAGGAATGAGAAAGATTAGGGTTTCTAATAAGTTAGGCCACACATTTGAAATTCAAAATTAAAAATTTCATGGGCCTCAAAACTGAAAATGCTGAAAACTTTAGTAATGGTTTCGGTACCAGCGGTTCCGGGTTACGGGTTTCGCGTACCGAAACCTGAACCTATCTAAACGGTTCCAGGTTCGGTTCCAGGCTTTGATTTTACCCTTACCCGTTTGATAGGTTCCTAAATTATAGGAACCTTACCTTTACCCGTTTGACCGGTTCCAGTTTTAGAACCTTACCCGTTTGACCGGTTCCGGTCCAGTTCAGGGTATCCGTCGATCGTGCTCACCCCTAATGGGTATCGAAGCCGAGGGTGGTTGCTACTCTTCCACTTTAATAAGAACCTTTTTTTATAGGCTTCCCCAAATTGTTTTGTTCAATCACCCCTCCACATTCAAAATTAAAATTGCAATGTTCAATGGATCTTCCCATATATCCAAGAATTATGCTAAGATTCCAACAGAAACTGTTCATAGCTCGAAAACACTCTAATCCAAACTAGTAAGGTTAGCTACAATGCTAAACTAAAATAATATTTCAAAAGTGCACTCAAGGCAAGAACGCCAACAAGTGAAGATCATCAAGTCTCAAACAAGAGTAAAATAATCAATGTAGTCAGAGGAGTACTCAAGGCAAGAAGCTTATGGACAATTGGAGAAGCATGCATGTCAATAAAACAATTAAGACAGGAGTGAACATCATCAATGTCTGACATTTTGGGTGTGAGTTAAATTTTTGGACGCTTAATCGATTTGCTTGAAACTTCCCTCACTCTTCGACGCTCTCACTTGCTCCTCAATGCTATAGAACTCCTCTCTTTTTCTCCTTCCATTCTCTCCCCTCTGTCACTCTCTACTCTCTCTCCCTCTTCATCTTTGAGTTTGACTTCGAATTCCAGCACACTTTCTAATAATTCAGTAAGCGGCTAAGGCAGTTGGTACTAGGCTGAGTTGATCATTGAGGCTTTGATTCGTTAAGTGGCATTGAGTCGAAGTTGCAGCAAGCCAAGGCGAGAGAAGTAGAGAGGTGCAATAGCAGTCGAACGAACTACAGGAGACGACCACCGAAGATGTTGCATCTACGGGCGAGGTGCATGGTTGATGAGGAATTCCAAGTAAAAGTCGAAGGCTGAATTAAAACTTCAATTGAAAATTCTAAATCTGAAATTGCAATTTCACTATCAATTTTGAAACTTTCTGAAATAGAAAAGAAATCCGTTGACCAAATATGGCTTAAAACTTGAAAAATATCTCACAAGATGATGTGTACAAATTCAACTTAACAATCTAAGAGAAAACCTACAATAACATGTGTAAAAAATCTAATTATGCTGGAGAGAATTGAGTTGGTTGCCCTCTCCTTTGGCATCTGATTCCTTTTATAAGAGAAACAATTTAGCTACATGAATGGAGTACAAGACTCATACTAACACAATTCCTAAACCGAATATAACTCTAAGTCATATTGGCAACATAAGACTACTTGGATTCTAATACATAAATATGCTATGGCTAGTAGTCTAGCTCAACTGTAATTCTACTCCTAATAACATGCAAACAGTGAACAATCAAAAAGTAACCTCGGATAGATCAACCCACTAACTAATTCTATAAAACTTAACGACCAAGAATTAGTGTAAAAGAAAGACTCAAATCACCACTCTCGTTGAGAGATAAAGACATGATATTTTTAGAGATAAAAGATAGGAACAAGCTTCTTTGATTTAAAAATGCAGATCTGAAAATTGTACATTACGGAAAACAATGTATAAAAACAAACAGGTAAGAATATGAACCTTCAGGAGTCAAGTCCTCCTCTCCCCAACGCTTGGGGACATTACCAATGAAGAGCTTGTGGCTTGTGATGAGGAGAATTAGACATTCTTACCCTAGCAACAGATCGATAAAAAACTCAATTGTCGGTACAATGAAATGATGGCCTTACCCCAAGCCAGCCCGTAGAACAGTTGAACCATGGAACGGAATACAGGAACGTAGAATGCTACTTCCCTAAAAGGGAATATGGGCTTTAGGTAAAAAGCCCACTTGTCCACAGCTAAAAAAGTGAAACTATTCTTGGAATGGAGCCCTAGCAAAATATCGACAAAAACTCAGTTGTCATGTTTTTTGAAATGGAGCACTCTAGTGAAAAGAGATCGTTTGATTTGTTGGGGAAGGCATAAACCTTTTCCAACCCAGAAGGATTATCTTCAGATCAATAGTTTTCCGTTATAATCCCACACAACAATTAACATCCATTGTGTAAACCTTGCACTCTAGTGAAATAGGGCAAAGAGAGAGACTTAGTTACTGGGGCTTGCATCTCTACTTAAACACAGCAAACCGTGTAAGGAGCAATAATATCAAACACCTCGCGTACATTACAGTAACTATTAAGATACCGAGTCAAAATGATGAATTGTGAATTGATTATTGATTCGATCAAAGATGGGATATGACAAAAGAGAGAGAGAGTTAATAACGGGGTTTGCGGGAAGCCAACACTGACACCAACACCTACCCTGTTCACCGAATTCCCAATTCGGTGACTTTTAGGAAAAAAAAATCCTTTAGTTCACAACCGAAAAACCCATTTCTTTACAACCCATATAGAGGGAGTGGGTTAAAGCGTTGCTGAACATTATTAAAAAAAAAAAAAAAGACAATTACAAATCTGAGAGGAAAGAAGGGATTCGAACAGGGAGCGGAAGAGAGAGACAACAACGTTCGTGGATGCCTTGCCTTCGGAATCGCTAGGAAAAAATCATAATCAAAAATCAATATATTGATGTATTGATAAAATTTAACATGTTATAAAAGTCAAGGTGGCTTGCCACCACTTCATATTATGCATTGGACCTTGTGAGTAGCCTATATGTGAGAGGATGTGTGAACAATATAAAAGTGGGTCTTGCCCCACATCAATAAAATAGCAAGCCTTGAGCATGTATATAGGTGTGTGAGTTACTCTTATTGCTAACTAATTTTGGAATGAAACCGCATGAGTTTGTATACATTATTCGGTTGAATTAAACCCAATTTATATAAAATATAAAATTTAACACACACAAACACTCTCTCTCTCTCTTTACTCAAGGATTTTTGGATTAGAATTGTTGGTATTTAAGTGTAACACCGCAAAACCCACCCTAAGAGTATTACATCGTCGGAATTCATCAAAGGAACTCCCAAGGCTCTTTCAGGTGTTGGTTTGGCTTTCTAATTCCAACTTAAGTTAATAGAGGTAATTTTCCAAAAGAGCCCGAAATTTTCTAAAAATTTCGGCAGAGTCCTATTTGAAATATGGCCCAACCCATAGGCTAAAAGTCTTTAAAACTTGCATGAAAATCACAATAAAACTCAACGAGCCACACGCTCGGAGTACACGACTCAACGGCCACACGCCGGAGTATATTTACTACCACAAAACTAAAATTCCAAACTCGTTTACAACCCAAGTTGCAAACTAAGTTAAAAACTAAATTACAATTGCTTAAGAGCAAAATTGCCAATGAAAGGAAATCCCGGCTTATCGGAGCTACTAGTTGGGGTCTCCGGGAATACATCCGACTTCACTATACATTATTGCCTATTTACATAAGTACCGAATATATACAGCATGCTAAACAGGAAACTACATGAACCAACTTTGACTCATGATCACCATCAAAGTCAAGCATTCCAGCCAACCATATCAAGGGGTACCTGCAACTGGGAGGGGAAATGGGGGAATTTGTGGGGTGACCAATAAACCACGGGCTCACTAGGAAAGTCCTATACCCTTAAAATGGAAATTCTTTGCACATATTACTCATAATAATGAAATCAGTGAAAACATAATAACATAATACAAATCTAGATACTTTCAATAAAATCTCTTGCAACGTAAAGATCATAACTTTTCAATCATTTAAAAGCACGATTTCACATTCACTCATCATGAACAATTCTTTTGGAACCGAATCTTCTTTAAACAAAGTGATGCAACCACCATTACTTTATTTCAAATGCTTTCAATCAAAATTTGAATCATTTCTACTTGAATCACTTTTCATAAATCACTTTCAATGAATTTCTTTTGGTGAATCACTTTCTAGATTGTGGACTCGAACTAACACTTCGCAATTTCTCATAATTTCTCGGATTTCTCCGGGCGCGACCCCAAATGAAAGGTTCCGGGACCTATCTAGGAAGATTCCAATCGGGCGTCCTGCTACACGGGACCCCTAGCAAGCCGCCTCTAGCTAGAATCCTTCCTTTGCTAAACGATCCGAGCAAAGTCGATTCACAACAGTTTCTTTAACACTTCACTTATCAAGCTTGTTTCAAACAGCACGCTCAAATCAATTTCACTTCTTAAAAGTACGTTTTACGTTTGAAAATCATATATCACACAAGTCACATTCACGTATCATTTTGCGTAAAACATAGAACTTCTTTCAAAACCAACTTTTGAACAACATTTAACACAATCACTTGCACGAGATAGCCACAATTCAATACGGATAATCATTTTCAGCTTCTCTCCAACTAAACCTTTCTCAATTCTCCCATTTAGTAAGATTAATTTCTTTTTCGAGCCACTAATAAACACAAGTAGATACCACCTAATTCAAACTTCTCAACTTCTCACAATTCCTTGTCTTTACCTCAATTCCTCATTTTATGTCTCTACTTTATAAATCAACTTCTTTTGTCCACACTCAACCATATGACTCTTAATCTCACTTTATCACTTAAGTCCCTCTCACTATGCTTATCTTCAAACTGGATTTAATCTCAAGGACTTAGATATATTCTAAACTCAATGTAACCTTACAATTCCCAACTTGCCATTTCTCTCGCTTCAATTGTGTGTTAATCAAGATGAAGTCACGCCCCTCCTTTATACTCAAATCGTCGTTCCCCAATACGCTTTGTTACCTTCCAATGCAAGAACGTGGGAAATCTCTACGGTTTAACCGACGCATCAATTCACCATTTATACCCAATTTACCACTTCTTCATCCTTAAGTGCTATTTGAGATCTTCACAACACTCTCTATGCATAAGCAACCTAACTTCTTTTAAACGTTCAGCAACTCAACTCTGCCCTAACCAACTACTAAGCTCCTTCGGGTTTCTAATTCATACTTAACAGTTCAATTCAATTTTCTCATAACCTAATTCAGTCCTAACCACTTCCTAACTTCATTCTATCACATAAACATTCAATAATCACAACAAAACTCATTTGGTTTTCGAAATTACTAATAGTTTAGAGTATTAGACTACCCACCTCGAATTCGGGATTGAAGGTTGCGAATTTCGGAACGGTCTAGGTCGGTCTCTTCGTTTCCCTCCTCTTCTTCGCCTCCCCGCCTGCTTGCCAGCCCGGTCTGCCTCTATTTTCACCTTGCCGCCTTTTTTTTTTTGGATAATCTCAAGGTAAAAAGTCGAAATAGTAAATCACAAGCTGTCTCGAGTTTTAATTACTAGGTCCGAGAAGGGAATCGGGAGGAGATAATATAATCTACTAATTTATTTATGAAACGCGTACAATTAAGAACTTCGTACTAAATAAAATAATTTATGCGTCGATTACTTAATTAAATTAACCTATTTAAAATTCGGGTCTCACATTAAGAGTATACCTTGAATATACGGAAGCTTTTGATTTACCAGTTAGAGCTTTACAATCTTGCAAATCCTCGAAGTGTCAAGATCCCTCTTATGTCCCTTCTCCTCGATAGAACATAGCCCGTAGAACACCTGGTAGCTACTAGAGTCACCGGTGGATAATCACACCTTCAAACCCGTTAACTTTGATAGCAGTTTTACGTGAGGGAGTGATTGAGGAATTCGGAGAGAGAGTCGAAAAGAGCAACCGATGTTCTCCGTTAGTTTTAATCTCGCATATCATTTCTCTCTCATACGGTTCGTTTAATAGGATACTTAAACTCCTATTTTCTAGAGTTGAGGAGTTGAGTCAATCTCAACTTCTTCAACCATCCCACTTATTCAGGAACCTCTCCCGAATAAGTGGGAGTCTGGATAAGTTGGGAATAATGGGCCTAAGTGGACATTTTATTGACCTTGGTCAATAGCTCCCATTCGGTCATGCGGGCCTTTAAACACATCTCTAATCCTCGCATATCTCCCCACGTTTCATACCGGGAATAAAGCGTGCGACCGAAAAGTAACCGAGTAGTGTTATATTAAGTCACCATCTAATTAACATAACACTTTAAAAAAAGGGCAATTTCCTAAACCATCCAAACATTACCAATGACATATTATATCCCTTTATGCCTACTGATATATCATATGATTATATTCCGAATATAATCGCCCGCGCTAACATGGTGAATATGGAATGATTTTCCTTAGCCACTCATGATGTTACATCCCAGTAAGACTGATTTCCTAATGTATTCCGATGAGTCTGTGTAAATCTATAGCTCTTGGAGTGTATATTAAAGTAGCAACATCTAATCTTAGATTTGACACCATAGTCCTAAGTCAAAGGGAATTGTATCTTATAAACACAAAGTCCATAGGGATCACATAGTGACAAGAAGGGATCCGTTTGTCACTCCTCTAAAGGTTGACAAAACACACACGGTATGAAATGTGTGTCATGGCATAACTCCCACTAAGTTGAGCATGTCAATTTTCTATGCCATGCGAATCATAAGTGTAATTTAACAAAAAAACTAACTTGCGCCTCTAGATTAACATACCTAATGTTAATCTTGACACTCATGATTCGATTTGAAGGCTTTAACATGAAATCGGGGCATTTCATATTTCAACTTTATAGAATCTCATCTTAGACTTACTAAGGCGATTATGAGAAATAATAGCTTATTATTCATAACACAAGTATGAAGATATGATAATATTACACACACCTAGTGTTTACGTTGTTCGATCTCATCCTACTTGATATTCAAGCATTATGGCGATTCTGTGTGACAGGGTCAATCATAAGCTCGATATTTCATTATGCCTAATCACGAAGTCATTAGTGTATAAGTATATGAAAAAAGGAACACAATATTTTTCATATACACTTTATACAAGACTAATATGTCCATCACAAAAAAACAAGATTTATCCATGAGATAAAAACTTGTTCCCTGAATTTTAAAAAACAACAAGCAATAAATGTTGCTTACCCAATCATGTTTCGACATAGTTCATCCACTAAAGATGAAAAGACATTTTTACGAGGCTAACCACCTAGACTCGTCTAGGTTGCACCTACAGATCACCAATCGAATATTATCTCATTATTAACTTTAAAACAATTAGATCACTTGTACCACAAAGGTAATGCCATAAATTCTCTCAACCGGTTGCTCGACGAGCGAAAAGAAATATTATTGCCGTATGTCTTACAAAGAAGAAGATAAAACAACAATTAAAATGTTAAGCAATGAACACAACATGCTAAACATTTAAGTTTTCTACGCACCAACGTAGACAATATACTACTCTTTCTAAGGCATTTGATCGAGGTTTGAGTTTAGACTTTTATTAATCGAGTGTCAATGGATTTGGAGTAACGTACTAGATAACGTTCTAAGAATTCCTTAATATCCACAAACTTTGCATTATTCCACGGTTTTCTTAGGACGATTTCTAGTAGTCCCCATGAGTAGGACATACTAAGTTTTGATTTGTGTCTTCGATCTCACAAATGGAAAACAACCACTAATTAGTGGCTTCAAGACAACTCTAAGTTGTTTCCAACCAACAATGTGTCATACAAAAGAATTGAGAAACATAATCTCTCTTGTTATTCTTGACACACAAACAATTATAGTATCCGATTATACAATGATTTGGAAGACTGTTCAAGACGTTATATGGATTTTGTAAGATGACACGTTTTATTCTCTTGACTTTATTGTACAAAAACAATAGTTAGATCCATATAAATTTGGGTAAGACAATCTAAATGTCCATTTGAATTAACCTTATAGTCCAAGTGGGCAAATATGGTTAGAAGTAGTGAATAGAAATATATCTCAACGTATGAGGTAAAATTATCTACACAATCAGCATCCCCAAAAATGGGTAAAAACTTTCACCACTATATGGACCTTGAACTTATTAAGTAATCCATTTGTCCGATGTTTATCTTGAAAAATACACTCGCTCTCCAAATAATTTACATTGGACTGAGAAGTCAATTCTCAAAACCCCATTCTTTGCATATGAGTTCATTTTACCCCTTAAAGTATATTTTCACTTCTTGTGATTCGGTGAATCATTAACTTCTACAAAAGAAGTTAAGGAAAACTTCATATTTGCCTAATTTGATAGAGGATTCCTCCCTTTTTCTCTTTAAAGAATCACTCCCACTATCCCTTAGGTATGTGAGATCCTTAATGTGTAGACTAACTTCACATTAGGAGTTAGAGATTAAGAACAAAATTTATTCTCAATATAATTCTCCCGATCGAGCAAAATTTCACCATTTAGTATAGTCGGTAGAGAATCACTCCCACTATCCCCTTGGATGTGTGGGATACTTAATGTGTAGACTAACTTCACATTAAGAGTTAGAGATTAAGAACAAAACTTATTTTCAAGTTAGATGATTCTCTCACAATTTAGAAAAGTGAGACTTTTCCTTTCAATTGCATTCATATGAAGAAAATTATACTATCCTCGGTGCCTTGGTGTATATATTTATTGTAACTCACACAATTTAGATCCTTTTTAAAATTCACCAATATTTAGGAACTTATCCATAAAAATCAACATTTCTATTTTGTCAATATCAGTCATGTTATCACCTAGATAGCTTTTAGACCCAGTTTTCATATTTGTGCCCTAGTTATTCGGATAACTAGCAAACAAATACAAAGAGGCCCAATAACGGTTTCTTATACCATTCCATAACTTTTATGGTATGTTGGATATATATGTACATAACATAATGTCGAGTTATTGTTAGAAATAGTACCGTAAGTGCACGGTGTAGTCGTAGCGAGGAACCGGTGAGTACGGGTCTTGTCCACAAGGAACTCGCTTTCAAATACTAAATCCACCTAAAAACCCTAATCTAGGTAAAACTCGGTTCGACAGTGATTTGGTTTTCGTATTCAACTAATAACAAAATAACTAAGAGAGATCAATGAATAACAAGCCTTAGATTAGGATTAATCACACTACTATGCCTGAAATCAACATCGAATACCACTTGAGATTTGCCTATGCCAGTAGTTTAGAAGTGGGAGACACCAAATTAAACCTATCTTCGCCTACTTTCGAAGGTCAAAGACTAACCTTTCACAATCTAATCACCTATTTTCGTGGGATTAATAAAGAGCAAAAACCACAACTAATGCATCTCACAACTCCCGATTAAAACCTTAATTATTTTCATATCAAAGTTATAATCATTCACAACGTCATTTTAGGTAAGTTTTCATCTTTCGATGTTCACAAAACCCTAATAAAAGCATATGAGTCCTCTTTCGCAGCAATCAACGAAAAATGATGAGCGAAGTAAATTATAACCTAACAAGCATAGAACAATTCAATTGGTACTCAATTCATGATTATCAAGGTATAATAGGGATCAATTGCAACCTAAGTATAGAAATTAGCCCATAAACATGATACTAAACAATTGACAAGATTCAATGAATATAAACATGAAGACTATAGAGAAATCACAAAGAGTAAACATAAAGAGAGAGAATTAAGAATTACCGAATAGAAATCGAATGCTTGAATTCAAATTAATCTTCAAAAATTCAAAATCTTAAACTTCAATCTAAAATGATTTAACGACTGAACACTACCCTAGAAACCCTAAAAATTGATTGCGAAAAGAACCGTAAAAAAAACTAAACAAAAATCGCTTATAAAGTCGCTGAAACAGCGTTGCACGACCTTGCAGGATTTTCGCATGGCTGTGCAAGTTTTGCACGGTAGGCCATGCGAAATGCCCGAACTCTCTGCCTCTCTTGCACGGGTCGTGCAACTTCAACTTTCATAACTTCGTGCACGGCCGTGCAAGGTGTGCACGGGTGGCCGTGTGGCCTTTCTTGACTTCGAACCCTTCGCTCGATGATTTGCACGGTCATGCGGCTTTGCACAGCTTGGCCGTGCAACTTTACTTGATGAGTTTTAGGCTTTTTCTTGCCTCCTTTTAGGCCCAAACTCTCCTCTTCATCGCTTTTCATCAAATTTGCCTCGAATCTCTCTAATTTAAGCCCAAAAACCCGTAATAAAGAGATTTACGAGCTTAGATGACGATAAAGAGAAAATGAGCAAAATCCAACCCAAAACTGAATAAATATCATTAAAATCATCATGGAATTGGGTTAAATAATGCCTTAAAACCGATAAAAATGAGGTTTAACAACTCCCCATGATTAGCTCTTGCTTGTCCCCAAGCAAGACTGTCAATTAACGATCCCGGGGTTAAAACCTCGCATTCACCCTCCTCATGTGACGAGTTAATAGTTCAATCAATGGGGATGACCATGCACAAAGACAATCTATTCAAAATATCATACTTCCATGAAAACTTGCCTGAAAACTCCAATGACTACAATGCGTGGTTACAATGCACAATTGTCTCATATTGAACTACAATAACACTCATGACGCTCTCAAACAAATGGCGAACTAGCTTGACCGATGGAACCTCACTTTAGGAAATGTGGATCACTCCATCTCATTTGAAATTTCTTTTTGAGGTTTCTCTTAACATCTCTTTCCAAAACACAACCTACCATAAGCTTGGTCATATTCTCATTCTCCACCACTATAGAGGCAAAAATGCAAGTGCAATCAAGAGGTCTTTCAAAGCTTGTAACGTGGACAAGGTTCATTGGTAGAAAGAGAACCAATTTGGGAGATGTGAAGCTAAATAGCCAAGGCCTAACAACTAAGGAGCAAAAAATACTTGCTAATATGACTAAAAACTTTCTCCCAATTCACCTCTTTCACCTCTTTAAGCACAACTCGCTTTAAGACAACTTATGGAATGAGCATACAACTTTTTTTTTTTTTTTGAACTTTCCACATGCCAATCACTTATTTATTTACTTCTTTTCTTTTTTTTAAAATTTCTTTTTCTTCTTTTTTTCATTCTTTTTTTCAAATATTCAAAACTTTCAGGAATAGATATAATTGGCATGGTAATCATAAACACTACTCAATTCCAAAAGAGTCTAAAAGGGGAACTTATCATTTTTTTTCAACACGGTTCCCCAAATTAAACTACAAAATGAATGGGACACTCCATCATTCAAATCAAAACTACCCAATAAGTATTGCTCCACTAGACCCGACTTTGGTATAGGAAATGTATAAAGGCCAAAGGTAAAGTGGATACAGGTGTATCAAGAAACATGTTAAAGCTCAAAGGGGTAGCAAAATGGTATAAATGAATGGGATGACTTTTTGGCTCATGTAGCTTGAAAACAAACGAATGCCCCTATCATATCACACAATCCATATGACAAGTGTGGTCTCTAAGAGAAACAGAGCAAGTTCTAGAGGTATGCATTAAGGAAGAGTCACACAAAGAATGAAACATGAGACTAAAACCGATGAATTAGTCTATAAGGCTCAAAGTCTCACGGACTTATCCACCACAGTCAACAACTAGCTCAAAGATTTATCACATGCTCAAGTTTACCAATCATGCAAAGAAATTCTCAAAGACACCAAGCAAGCAACTCAAGACATCACAATCAAATTCATTCGCAAGTTAATTTCCACACAAAGTTATTACCAAGAATGGGCAATCAAATCATGCACAATCACGCCCACAGATCAACTATTACAATTCACATTATCATCACGAGAGGGGTTTTCAAAACTGTTTTGGGATTTTTTTTTTTTTTGTAAATTTTTTTAAAGCAATAAAAGATAACTAACAAAGATACCTCACATAGAAGAAAATAAAAGAAGAGATGGAGCGTGTTTACCTCAAAAGTTGATGAATTTCCCTCCTCCATAATTCCTCAAATGAGCCAAGATCAAAACGAAGAACAAAAATGTAAGTAATGCAAAGATTCTAACCTATATGCTTAGGATTATATGATAAACGAAAAGGTGAAAAAAAAATTTTTTAATTAAAAAAATGAAAAAGTAATCCTAAGAAACTATATGAATGCAACCTAAGTGAATGCAAATCCATCCCTACCATCCTTAAAACATCATTCAAAAGTTGCAAGCTACTCCCCCATGCTTAACTCTTGCATTGTCCTCAATGAAAAAGGGCAAGAAAATAAAGGAAAGGGAAGAAAGCTTACAAACAACGGGAAATTGTAATAAGAGTGGGAGAGAAGGATTTTTTTTTTTTGAAGCAATAAAAATGCTTGGGTTGCCTCCCAAGAAGCACTTGTTTAAGGTCTTGAAGCTTGACCTTTACCTCAAACGGTAGGCAGTGAGGACTAGGCATGATGATAAAGTGAAGAATGGACTTGTGACATGAAATTCACTACCTCCTCATCATGATCAACACTCGAGCAAACCGAATATCAGCTTGGGTGGGCAAGTATGGTGGAGCAGGTCGGCGTGCGTGGCTCATCCCATGTGTGGATATCAAATTAACCGCAAGCCCGGGAACAGGAGCCAAGGGTACAGATGGTGTTGAGAGGAAGAAATCAACACTTTCACCACATATGTGAAAAGAGATCTTCCTTGCAGGTACATCAATCACAGACTCCTACAGTTGCTTAGAAATGGTCTCCCTAAAATAATAGGGACTTAGATGATCTCATCCATATCCATCACCACAAAATCACAGGGAACAACAAACTTCCCTACTTGAATGGGTACATCCTCCAAAATACCGACGGGGCACCGAACAGACTGATCCGTGAGCTAAATGGAGATATTGGTGGGTTGCAGATCACCTAGTTGAAACTTCCTGTAGAGTGAAAGTGGCATTACGCTCACACTTACTCCGAGATCACAAAGGGCTCTATCAATTTGTACTCCCTTGATTGAGCGAGGAATAGAAAAACTTCCGGGTTCCTGCAGCTTAGAAGGTGACTTGCTCTGCGAACCGCACTACACACCTCCCCATGCTTACTACGTAAACATCCTCGAACCTAATCTTCTTGGAGAGAATCTCCCTTAAAAACTTAAGATATGAGGGTGTCTCCTTGATAACCTCCAAGAATGCCATGTTGATGTAGACCTTCTTCAACATATCAACAAATTTCAAAAACCTAGGCTCTAACAATCTCTCGAGGATATGGTACAGGTGGCCGATATGGGCGTACATGAGGTGTTTTGGGGGCATGCTCATCTCGAACTCCGAATTGGGCTATGCTCGATCAACCCGAGTAGTACTCGTGCTTGTCTTCCCGCAAAATCGTAACAGGACTCTCTACTAACTCTGCGCTACAAGTTTGAACAAGCATTGACATGGGCCCTAGGATTGATCTCTCGGCTGGCCCGGCAAATGCCCTTGAGGTCTACAAAGATGGCTCACTTGTTGGGCTATTTGGGATATTTGGGTCTCCAGGATCTTGTGGTGGGTAGACATGCCCTCAAACTTAGAAGTCAATTTCTTGATAGATTCACCTAAGGCCTCATTTGTTATAGACTGTGTTTGAATGAAGCTTTCCATGAGGTTCTCTAGATTTGACTTCCGAGGTGGTGGTTGAGATGCTTGGATTGAAGGAGGCCCTAAGTCGAAAACCAGGTGGCAAAGGATTGTTATTCTTGTAAGAAAAATTACGGTGATTCTTCAATCTAGGGTTGTAGGTTTGAGAGTATGGGTCATTTTGTGGTCTAGAATTGAAGTTCTCATGGAGCATTGACTTGTTCAACAGTTTGGAAATCAATTTAGCACTCAGCAGACCACATGCCCTTGGACTCCACATATCTCACAAACTACATATCCCTCATTTACGGATTTCGAGGAACCACAGGAACCACTCGGAAGTAGACACTCGCACTTACGCACTCTAGCTTCCGACTAAGAGCCTCTACTTTGCTAACTAGAAGAGCTATAGAGTCAATCTCATGCATCCCTCCTTTCTTTGGAACCGACCTCTCGATGCCCCAATGATAACTGTTGGAAGTCATGTTCTCAATAAGATCCTTGGCTTTACTTTCACCCTTAGCCATGAGAGCATCTCCTGCAGCTGCATCTATAGAAATCCGAATCCGAGGAGGTAGCCCATCGTAGAAAGTCCGCAGGAGCATCCATTTGGGAATGTCGTTGTGAGGACACTTCTTTTGGAGATCCTTATAACGCTCCCAAGCCTCGTAGAGTGACTCTCCATCCTCCAAGCAAAAGGTGGAGATAGCGTTCCTTAATTTCACGGTTTTGCTTGGGGAAAGAACTTTGCCATAAATGCCTTAGACAAAGCCTCCCAAGTAGCATACTTGTTAGGATCTTCGTTTAACAACCAGTCTTTGGCTCTATCCTTTAGGCAAAAAGGAAATAGCTTAAGGCGAACGAGCTTCATCGGTGAAGTTGTTGATCTTCACAATTCCACACTTCTCCAACAAGGAATTGATGTGTCGGATGGCATTTTCGATGGGAAGCCCTCGAAACGCATCTTGCCGCACGAAGTGAATCAGCGACATCTTCACCTCGAAGTCCTCTCGCAGCCACATTTGGCCCAACGATGGTCGAAATTGCCCCGGACGCACTAGGGATGGCATAGTCCCCTAGCGGTCTCGGTTGCGGTCCTTGCTCCGTCATCCTTTCCTCTCTTCTGCGCCTTCTCACGGCTGCGCTGGTTGCTTGTTAATGTTGCTACAATTTCAGGGTCAAATGGGACAATTTCTCTCCCTCTTCGACTACTCCTATGCATGCAAAAACAAGAACTATACCAAGCGTAAACGAGTTCAAGTAGAAATTAAGAAAAGATTGTTGTCGGGACAAGAACACAAGACCTAGTTTCAAGTCTTAAAGCAAACTTAGTACTCAAAAGAACAAAGTTTCCCGGCAAGGGCGCTAAAAACATGTTAGAGATAATACCGCAAGCGCACGGTGTAGTTGTAGTTAGGAACCGGCGAGTACGGGTCATGTACACGAGGAACTCGCTTTCAAATACTAAATCCACCTAAAACTCTAATCTAGGTAAAACTTAGTTCAACAGGTGATTTGGTTTTCGGATTCAACTAATAACAAAATAACTAAGAGAGATGAATGAATAACAAGCCTTAGATTGGGATTAATCACACTATTATGCTCGAAATCAACATTGAATACCGCTTGAGATTTGCCTATGCTAGTAGTTTAGAAGTGGGAGACACCAAATTAAACCTATCTTTGCCTACTTTCGAAGGTCAAAGACTAATCTTGCACAATCTAATCACCTATTTTCACGGGATTAATAAAGAGCAAAATCACAACGAATGCATCTCACAACCCCGATTAAAACCTCAATTATTTTCATGTCAAAGTTCTAATCGTTCACAACGCCATTTTAGGTAAGTTTTCATCTTTCGATGTTCACAAAACCCTAATAAAAGTATACGAGCCTCTTTCGAGGCAATCAATGAAAAAGTAATGAGTGAACTAAATTCTAACTTAACAAGCATAGAACAATTCAATTGGTTCTCAATTCATGATTATCAAGGCATAATAGGGATTAATCCCCACCTAAGCAGAGAAATAAGCCCATAAACATGATACTAAACAATTGACAAGATTCAATGAATATAAACATGAAGACTATAGAGAAATCGCGAAGAGCAAACATAAAGAGAGAGAATTAAGAATTACCGAATAGAAATCCGAATGCTTGAATTCAAATTAATTTTCAAAAATTCAAAATCTTAAACTTCAATCTAAAGGAATTTGACAATTGGAAACTACCCTAGAAACCCTAAAAATTGATGGAGAAAAGAACTGAAAAAAAAAAAACTCAACAAAAATCACTTATAAAGTCGCCGAAACAACGTCGCACGGCCGTGCACGATTTTCGCATGGCCGTGCGGGTTTTGCACGGTAGGCCATGCGAAATGTCCGAACTCTCGCCTCTCTTGCACGAGTCGTGCAACTTTGGCACTATAGGTCGTGCGCGACTTCAACTTTCATATCTTCTCGCACGGCTGTGCAAGGTGTGCACGGTGACCGTGCGGCGTTTCTTGACTTCGAGCCCTTCGCTCGATGATCCGCACGGTTGTGCAGCTTTGCACTGATTGGTCGTGCAACTTCACTTGAGAAGTTTTAGGCTTCTTTCTTGCCTCCTTTTAGGCCCGGACTCTTCTCTTCATCGCTTTTCATCAAATTTGCCTCGAATCTCTCTAATTTAAGCCCAAAAATACCCGTAATAAAGAGATTTACGAGCTTAGGTGACGATAAAGAGAAAATGAGCAAAATCCAACCCAAAACTGAATAAAAATCATTGAAATCATCACGGAATTGGGTTAAATAATGCCTTAAAAACCGATAAAAACGAGGTTTAATAGTTATCATTAACTTGACCATATCAAAATGATGTGCGAATTCTACGTTTTACAACATGCAAATGTTGAATACGAGGAATTGAATATATATATCCTTTTTCTCATCTAATTCTATAAACCCATTATAGAAAGATCATTCACTATAACGATTAGTTCAAGAGGAGTTTTAACTCTTCATCCCGATCGTCTTTACTCATGACATAAAACGTTGAACACATCTAACTCTTTACGTCAACGATACGATAAGTACTCATATCTATATTGTGAATAATCATTGAAATGAGGTAAAAAACTAAAATTTTCGATATTAACTTGTCGTTCAAGGTTCCATAAAATGTCTAAGTGGATTAACTTTAACGGTTTTAAATGCTAACTAAAATATAATTTCCAATTAGGTACTTAACCTTAGCGAATCGCTCTCAAAGAATATTTAGCTAACTAACTCATTTTATCTTGATCAAGAGAGACCAAGTCTAGCAAGACACTTTATACATTCAGAATCACAACCACAATGTGAAACTAAAAAAAAGCTAAGAAAAATATAATTAGCATCCAAGTCAAGAAAAATCTATTTAATCAATTTTTCTAATGACCCATGGTCAAAAACACATCGTCATGATACAAAAAGAACTACTTGTATTTCCAAATGAACCTTAGTTTCAACAAAAAAAACATGGGAAAGTGATATGAAGAAGTAATACATTTTCTTCATAATATTCGTGAACTAGGTGCTATTAGTTCTAGATTTGACTTATTTTTAGATTGGTAGAAAAAATTGTCTTTACACGTTCTTCTTCCATCTCGAGCCAACTCTGAATTTGTGTGAAGGTTTTCATGTGTTTACTATGAGTTATAATGAGCTTAACCTCCTTCTAATGCACATTATCATCGGGAAGAGCCCGAATCACATTCATGACTGTTCCTTTTCGGAGATTTCTCATCCATCAACTTTAAGATCCCAAATCAATATACTCATGAGTCGTACATGCTTAATTATGAATCCACTTGCTACTTCATCCACTTCATATTCAAGATACGTAATCTAGATGTGGAAATCATATCAAATCTAATTTTGAGGATGTTTATAAGTCTTTAGCAGTGAGACAATTTTCAAACTCTCCAATTAGATCTTTTATGCATGTTATGCAACATAATTTGTTGCACCTCGATCCTTTTTGCTTCGGGCATCATATGCCCGCATATCATATTAGAACTGCTCATTAGTGGTATTTACAAGCTTAGCAACAGTAGTTATTAAGGTTTCCAAAATCTTATGCTATCTTAGAGGAAATTGCATGTCTATATACCGGATGTTGTAATTAGTACCATCCATTATCTAACTAGTGGACATACCACCAGTAATGTCATTTGTTGTCATCTTTACAATTATAAAAGAAGGACATTAGGCACATCAATATAACTAAATTATTTAAAACTCCATCATCCATAAACGAATTTTCTTGACTTCATTAAAAGATATATTTATATATAACATATTTATATAATATTTACCTAATATATATATGAACATATCATACAAGTATAGATCAGATAAAACAAATTTACCAAAACTATATGCAAAAACAAATTTATATAATTTGGTATTATATAAAACAAATTCATATAATATAAATTTTTTTAAGTGAATATTATATAAAACGAATTTACCTAATATTCAATGTCATCTAGACAAATATTTTATACATCACAAAAATACATAAAATTAATTTGAAGGACTAATTCAGATTAAATTTTACAAAATAAATTTGTACTTACATTATAAATTCATATTATATAAAAACTAATTCTATAATGAATATGAATTACACATGTGAAACATATTCATATACTTAGTATGTAAAACAAAATTATATAGCTCTATATAAAATTAATTTATATTACATTATATGAAACATATTTATATAATGTTTATACACATTATCACTTGTAGTACAAAATTACATTCATAAATTATGTAATACGAAATTACATTTATTAAATACATAACATGCCAAACAAATATTATATAATATAAAATTATATTATATTATGAATTTATACACAACATGAAACAAATTCATATTCATAAATTGGGATGGAACTGATTAATAAACTACTTTACACAAAATTATAATTATATAATGATTAACATTAATTTAAATTTACACAAAATTAAAATAAACATGTTACGACATTGAATGTATGTAAATAGAAATAGGCATGTTCAATGAATAAAAAGAAATTAGACCATGTGCAGCCCAATCTCAGGAACACTAAAAATTGAAGTGTGCCATCGAAAATGAAAAACAAAAACGGGTGGGGTAACAAAAATTAAAGGCACACCTGCCTACTCCCCTCTCCCTCCCCTTTCATTTTCACACTCAGGCTTCTTCTTCCCCAGATAGAAGCTCCTTCGCTTCCTCTCTGTTCTAGAAAAATGTCACTCTCCCTCTCCTCTGTGAGCAGCCATGGCTACCGAGAGGAGCCGACGACCCTAAGCAAATCCACGACCTCGCTCTTCTTTTTCCGGCAACCTAAGCTAGCCACGGCTTTGCTTTTCTTTTTACTGGCGACCCTCTTTCAACCCAAATAACGTTTGACCTCCTCCACAAAAATAAGAGCCAACGGCCCTATTCCGGTGCCCAACCGCGCAAAATTCCACCGCCGTCGCCACCGCCACTAAGGCAGTTAGGCGGGTGGGTCAAATTAAGGGCACTGGTTCAAAACCAGTAAAAGGGCCGAGTGGTGGGGAAGGTTAGTCAATCCAAAAATTTGCTGTAAAACCGAATTTAGGCAAAAGCAAAAATGAATCATGCTTTGAAATTGAAACTTGCATCAACTCCTAAATAAATTAGGATACACACAATCGGGAATAAAAACCTAGCAATTAGGAGTCTGATACCAGTGTTGGTATTTAAGAGTATACCTCAAATATGCGGAAGCTTTTAATTTTCCAGTTAGAAATCTACGATCTTGCAAGTCCTTGAACTGTCGAGATCCCACTTGTGTCCCTTCCACTCGGTAGAGCACAGCCCGCCGTAGGACGCCGGTGGCAACTAGAGTCACCGGTGGATAATCACGCCGTCAAACCTATTAACTTTGATGGCAATTTACGTGAGGGAGTGATTGAGGAATTTAGGAGAGAGAGTCAGATAAGAGCAACTGATGCTCTCCGTCAGTTTTAATCTCGCGTATCTTTCTCTCTCATATAGTTTTTGTCTAATAGGAGACTTAAACTCCTATTTTTCAGAGTTAAGTTAATCTCAACTTTTTCAACCATTCCACTTATTTAGGAACTTGTTGATTAAGTTGGAGTCTGAATAAGTGGGGAATAATGGGACTAAGTGACCATTTATTGACCTTGGTCAACCAGAATAAACCATATTTTAGGGGTTTAGACATTTATGTACTTTGTTTTAAAGTAGGATGTATGTGCATTATATTTGGGGGTAATTATTTTTTTGAAATCGACGTCGAGTTAGGAGGTGTCTGACTCGATTTCATGATGACGTAGCAAGCGAAATCATGTGTATTTATTGTTATACTCTTACTTTTGAAGTTATAATTGTCCAAATTGACTCTTCAAAAGTAATTACAATTTTAAAGGTAAGCGTAGAGTAGTAGAAACACATGACTCTACCTCCTAACTTGGTGTTAGTTTAGAAAGAAAATAATAATTACTTTTCAAGTACACTCATCCAGTTTTAAAGTAGGATATATAAACGTACAAGCGCCTAAAGTAAGATTTCCAAAAACCTTTTAGTAAATACACAATGTTATTAATAAGGACAAAGTCCTAAAGAAATAATCAATCTTTAAAATTCTAAAAATCCTGAAGACTCTCGATGTGAATATGTTGCAGTGGAAAAGTGGAGTTAATGAGTTCCTCCATTCATTATCTATTGGTTTTAGATTGGAATTAATTTTATTTAGATTGCATATATTAGTCGTTTGTTTGAGGCTCAACTTATGTAAAATTTGACATGATATCAAAACAAGTACACATTCTTGATTTGCGACCATCTCCATTGTGATTAATTGTGTTACAGATTTGGAGCCTTAGCTTTTTGGTAGCCATATGAGAATGTCTGTTGGAATAAATCGAGTTGAATGATCCGATTGTCATATCTTATTGTCCCATTTTAATGAATTTTATGCTACTGAATCCTTTAACCGGTTTTGGATTAAACCCACCTAGGTTATATGTATAGCTCATTTGTTTAAGTCTTGTTTTTTTTTATAAAAAAAATAATAGTACAGATATGAGATTCTTTATGGGTGAGAGGTCTTAGGTAGAAATTTCAACTTGCAATGTCAATTTTTATGATGCAAGTTTAGGGAAGACTTAATAATAACTAGCTTTCATGATCAAAGAGCATTCGTGTAAGAGATATGCTAGAGTATAAAACTATTTCTATGCCTTCAGTCATTAATTTATGTTTTTTTAATGATATGATTTCTGAATAAAATTATAGACGTTGTTTAGAAGAGATTCTTGAGAAGGAAAGATTGTTAATATATCACACATGAATTAAAGCCCCACATCCGAAGTATTCTATAACATATTCATATGAACCATTGAGTTGAGGTATTTTGACATAGTTAGCTAATTTATTTAAGAAATTTTTTTAATATTCTTAAATTTTATAAATATTATTTTTTATGAGTGTTTTTTTAATAATTTCATAAATTTTTTAAAATTTTTAAATATAAATTTTAATTTATTTTGTTATGGATATTCCAAGACACCCATAGCAACCAAATGTTTTCGACCCTGTATTTTTAAATAATTTTAGATGAAATTATGTAAATAAAGACTACGGTTGACTTTAAAAAATTGACAAGTGGACCATTTATGACTTCAAATCCAAGATGTAAATATTGTCCTTTTCCCCCTTCAAAGTTCAAACACATCCCGCATGAATAACTACGCGTGGTTTTAATTGTATGAGCATGTGTGAGATCCACAAATATAAAGCTCTTCTTGGCACAAAAAAAAAAAAATTTAACAATTACTATAGTTGACTTGTTGATCCTACAGAAAACAAATATAAAAATTACTGGAGCTCGTAAACTAACACATGATAAAAAAATAATAATAAAAAAAAGTCAGCGGCTACTCCGAGGCTCCGGCCAGAATGGAAAACTAAACATTAGTCAAGTGGTTTTTAAAAATACAATCATAGTTTAAAACAACCATAATCATTAACTTCTTGTCGCAATTGATTATAGATTTGGAAAATTCATCCACAGTCTTATGGAGAACAAAATAGAAAACACATATTCTTGTATTTTATTATTTTTTTTTTTAGTTTTTTTGGAAGAAGAACTTCCATAGAGCCAGCTGCAGACCCAGATATTTTGAGGGAGTCAAAAAATTGAATGGTAGGACACAGTTTACAAATTCAAGAGTTGTAAAATCTTTAGATACAAATGAAAGAAGTTGAAGACAACTATTAGCAAAAGTCCCCCACAACACCCCCCTTCCCAAAAATAAATCACAAACTTTTATAGACATACCTAGCAAGGTTTCAAGTTTGGGAAAGTAACAGTATAAATTAATGCCCAAAGTCCCACACCATACTCTTCTCATACAACTATAAAGAGACTATCACAAGACTAATTAGTAGCATTTGTAATTAGGGGAGGTCATTGAACAATGTATTGCTCTTAATTGGTATATCTTCTTTATTTAATGGTGAATTTTTGGATCTAAAACTTGAAGGAATGGAGGATTCTCAACTTATCTTTTTAAATATGTAAGCGTTTTGATCTATAATAAGAACTAAAGCAAAAATTAAACTCACGCACAAGTCACAAATATAACTATAAAAAGCTAATTAAACAACAAAGAAAAAAAAACACAATAACTTCAACCTTCACACAACTTAATCCATTTTCGTATATTCTAATTCTATAATCCACAATCCACAATCCACAATCCACAAGTCAAAGAAATCAAGCATAAAATAGTAAAATTAATTTATAGAATGAAGTAATTATATGATGAAATAACATAAATTAAGCTTAAAATGGAAGAAATTAAACTTAAAATCACATAAATTAAACCTTACATTCAAATGAAATTGAATTTTTTTAACTTAGTAAACTTATAGATTTGGGAAGAAAGGGGGAGAGGCCCTAAGTAGAAATTAGCGAATGGCTGGGCTAGGTGATGTCGGTAGTGGTGGTGGTGGAAGGAGGGTGGAGCAATGGGTGCTGATTGGTGGTGGCAGTCATTG